>JASSKH010000001.1:21111839-22316839 GCA_031763025.1 Macrocystis pyrifera | reverse complement strand
TGCTGTTCGTCGATTTTCATCCAGTCAGCATTCCGTCCCGAACGTACCTCTATGCATTCGCTCTTGAACACGTCCCAGAGCTTGACCGTGCCATCCCAGCTGGCCGAAGCTAGGACTCCCTCGCTCGGGCTGAAGGACAGCTCCGAAAGCGGCGCCTCGTGCCCGGCCAACACGTCGAGAAGCCTGCCGGTTTTTAACGACCACACGTACACCTAACGGGAGGAGGAGGGGGGGGGGGTATGCGAAGGAGAACACACAATTTCAGGCGGGAAATTATTCATGTATCACACGTGAGTAGGAAGGTAGAAGGGCAGGAGGGAAGGAGGAAGGAAGGACATAAGGAAGGAAGAAAGGAAGGAAGGAAGGAAGGAAGGACATAAGGAAGGAAGAAAGGAAGGAAGAAAGAAAGAAAGAAAGAAAGAAAGGAAGGAAGGAAGGAGGAAGGAAGTTGGTGTCCTGTACCTACCTCAAACGGGTCCATGGCTCCCGCCACCACCACCTCTCCCCCGACCCATCTAGGGCCAGGCACGTCAGCTGCGCGGGCTGGGGGGTAACCAAGGTGCGAAAATTCTTGTACCTGCATACGCGAGATACGCGAGCACAAGCAAAAGCACCCCAGACAAACGGACGGGACACGAGAGGGGTTGTAGCGCTGACATTCTTTTTTGGGGTCTTGCCAGCACAAGCACCGCACACAGCAGGCGTTGGGCGGGAGGGGGGTGTAACACCTCCGTTCCATGTCCAGGTGTTTGAATCCCACAGGCACAGCAACACGACACTAGGGGAGCAGGGGGGTACTCGTTTGTTGCATGGCTTAGTCGTTTGACCATTGAGCACGCATCGCTTTCGCGACGGGGCACCGTTCCTACTCCTAATAGAGACACCTCCAACAGCCGGGCGCTCATTACGTTGTTTCCACAGATTACATAGAAACCTTTTGCTAGTCTTATCCCCTTCCTGTTTCGCCGCCTGTGGCCACCATCTATCTACTAGGGTAGGGATCGTTTTCTCGCTGGGGGAGAGGGAGTGTTGACTGTACAGCTCAAAAACACCCAGTGAAACCACGTACAAATATCCACAGGTCGGATAGATCATCTGCACATAGATCAAACAGACATATCATCTGGACCATCTAGATCCTAACCTGCCGTTATGATATATTGTGCACGATCTGTGCAGTACAGATCCAACCCAGGAAAATTGCTCTACAGAGGTAGATCATGCAGGATATACGGCTTCCACCCGGCAACATGAGCTACATCACACAGATCACGAAACTATCTATCCCTGAAATATCTAGTTCATGACGTCGGAATGATCTGTACATGATCTGTAGACGATCTGTCTGAGATGTGCAAAAGTCGTATTACGGGGGGCCATAGTAAATAGGACCAAATTTTGTTAGTAAAAATAGGTAAATATATAGGTTTTCATGTATACCATAAGTCCTATTAACTATGGACTATTTGTATTACGGGGGACCCTAGTTAATAGGACCTATGGTAAACATAAAAGCCTGTATATTTACAATTTTTTTCTAACAATATTTGGTCCTATTTACTACTATGCTCCCCCGTTATGGTGCATCGTAGATGAACCTAAACCCGACTCTGAACTTCAACCAAATTATCCCCGACACCGGGAGCGCAATCCTTGAGGTCTAAATATGCTATTAGATTGAGAGGGAACACGTTTCGGCTGATGGTACCAGCAATTAATTACCGGTACGCAATAAGTATAGTGCTGCTGCCTCCTTGGGCTCAGTTCGGCCACAGCAAACACACCGGACAGCCAGAGAGAGACAGAGAGAGAGAGACACAGAGAGAGAGAAAGCGAGAAGGACAGAAAATAAAAAGAACGAGACGAAGAAACAATAAGTAAAAAGAGGTCAGTTTCCGACGAAAAACAACCGCAACACACGAATCCCGCACCCACCCACCTGACGAGGTCGTGAGCCCTGACAGTCCCGTCGAGGGACGCCGACACCACCGCGGAGGCGTTCGGGGTGAATCGGACGGCAGTAACCGGTGCCTCGTGCTCCGAGAATGTGACGAAGCAAAACCCGCTCGTTGTCGACCACAGCTTCACCTAGTAACAGTGGTACACTATAGTATCAGGTGGGTAATACTGATTTTGCAGTGGGGCTTGAATTTCTTATGCTAGCATACTTCCCATTAATAGCAAGACTGGGCCTTTGGGCATTGATCCCCGGCCTCGTAGAGGCCCCACACAGGAACGGTCAACGAATACCCCCTCCCTCCCGCGTTTCACCAAAATCCCTGCGCTGCTCTCGTGCAAACCTTACCCTCAACCGTAGACTGTACCGTAAACAGGCACGACAACACACCCCGTGGGATGAGTTCCGAGCCCATTTTCTCCCAAACCAAGGGGGGGGGGCACATACCAAAAAAAAAAGGTGGCTTTAGAACGATCTCGATGACACAGCAGTAGTTAGGGTTAGGGTCAGGGTTTCCGATAGGGAAACATTGCTCGGCGTTCTCGCTTCCCCCGTTGTCGGACAAAACCTGTTCGGAAATTCGCCCGAGGGAGCGTCGTATCTCATCGCCCGTGTGACACGTACGGTACCTTCATGCTGCCTGCCTCCTCTGACACCCCTGAAAAATACATAACCATCACAAACGTATCTATATAGCAAGCAAATTAAGCCGCCGTGTGTGGGAGAGCCTGCTGCTCTTGTGCAAGGCCTTTTTCTCTCAACCTCACGACACCTTCATGTTTCCCTCTCGAAAAATCCTACCGTCTAAGAAATCACACACAGAGACAGAGCGCCCGCGGTTCATTAAAACGCCTGCGGCTCTCGTGCAAACCCTAACCCCCAACCCCATACCTCCACATGGCACCTTACCGTATCGCACCTTACCGTACCGCGCCGTACCGCGCCGTACCGTACCGTACCGTACCGTACCGCGCCGTACCATACCGACCCATACTGTATTTATACCGTACCTTGTTGTCGTCCCCGCCCGTGGCGCAAAGAGCACCGGTCGACCCGAACGCGGCGCAGTTGAGACCGTACCCGTGACCCTGCTGCTTCAGCACGTACGTCTCGCTCTGCCACTCCCATACCAACAGCTGTCACACAAAACAGGCGTTCACCGTCAGGGCATTGGGGATGGTGTTGGGGTAGGGGTGAGGAGGGGGGGAAGGGGGGTTTGGAGGTGGGATTGGTGGTAGGGGTTGGGGTGGGGGTGGGGTGGGGACACGGGGGGCATACCCATTTGTTGCTTGCCTTAGTCGTTTAAACGTTGACCACGCATCCCTTTCGACACGGAGCACCGTTCCTACTCCCAATAAAAGACATCCCCAACAGTTGGGCGCTCATTACGTTGTTTCCATACATTACATAGAAACATTTTTTTGCTGATATGGTGGGGCTAGGGTTGGAGGTGGGGCGCAAGCAAATACCGACGACTTACAGGAGCCAAAAATGAAGCCATCACAAAGCCACGAAATAAAAGGAAAAGTTCGTCACGCCTCACCGCAAGAGCACGACACGAAACACGAGAAAAAGGGACCCACGAGCACTACGTACGTACAGCAAGCGGTCAGCTCCATACGTTACGCAGTCTACCAAAGAACAAAAAATAAATATTTGCTGCATGAATATACCAACTGAACAGCTGCTCCTGAACATCGCACACCAGTACTGTAGGGCGAGGGCGGGGGGGGGGGGGGGGGGGGGGGGGGGGGGGGGGGGGGGGGGGGGGGGGGGGGGGGGGGGGGGGGGGGGGGGGGGGGGGGGGGGGGGGGGGGGGGGGGGGGGGGGCCTGGGGGGGGGGGGTTGACAGCCACCTGTGACTGCGGCTTGTCACAGAAAAGGTCGTTGAATGTATTTTTTTCCTGCGAGTTGAGCTGGAAAAGTTAAAGCGACGACGGAAATAAACAAACAAACATTAAATAAATAAATATCTAAATAAATAAATGAAAATAATAAATAAACAAATCAATCGATCAATAAATAAATAACCCAATAAATAAATACATGCTCAAGTACACAACGAAGCTTGAACATTTGGGTATCAACCGCTCAATCGGTCGAACTCACAACTGAGGTCTCGTTAATAATGACACGAAATAAAATAATTTTTACGTGAATATACCTGTCCTAGTCTGGCGCATCCAAACGCCAGCCAATCACCAGTGGTGCTGACGTCGCACGTCCCGATCCCCGCCTGCCCTACGCTGAGCGTGTGGATTGCCGTGCAGTCGGGCATCTCGTACAGCCCAAACACGCCGCTGGAGAACCCTAGCACCAGCAGGCTCTGCAACGGACCACGGGGGGAAAGTAGAGACAGTGCAGTAGGACGACTGAGTTGTGGTGGTAGTGTTGTTGTTGTTGTTGTTGTTGTTGTTGTTGTTGTTGCTGCTGCTGCTGCTGCTGCTGCTGCTGCTGCTGCTGTGCTGTTGTTGTTGTAGTGGAAACCGTCGTCCATCCCAACAGGCCACTCCATCCGTGAAGGTGAGGACGATGTCCGGAAATTTAAGGACGTTTTGGTTCCAAATGTTATCCCCAAACAGCCTTTGCATGTCCGGACAGAGTGGTGCGTACGCTACTATTACGGGGGACCATAGTAAATAGGACCAAATATTGTTAGTAAAAATAGATAAATATATAGGTTTTTATGTATACCATAGGTCCTATTAACTATGGACCCCCGTAACAGTAATAATAGCGATAGACGCATTGTCGCTACTGCCTACGCAGCAAGCTCTACTGCCTACGCAGCAAGCTCTATTGCCTACGTAGCAAGCTCTACTGCCTACACAGAAAGCCCTGCTGCCTATTGGTGCGCAACAAGCTCTGCTGCTTACCCAAAAGCTTTTACTGCCTATACAGAAAGCTCTACTGCCTACGCAACAAGCTCTACTGCCTACGCAGCAAGCTCTACTGCCTACACAGCAACGTCTACTGCCTACGCAGCAAGCTCTACTGTCCACGCAGCAAGTTCATCCACTGCCTACACAGGAAGTTCATCTACTGCCTACCGGGTACGCAAAGCAAGGTCTACCGTCTACACAGCAAGCTCTTTCGCTGTTTATGCACCAGCAAGCTCCACTTCTCGCTCTCCACTCACCACTGCTTTCGCGCACTCTACCTGCGCGCTACATAAGTCACAAACCC
Source organism: Macrocystis pyrifera (assembly GCA_031763025.1). Taxonomy (NCBI): domain Eukaryota; class Phaeophyceae; order Laminariales; family Laminariaceae; genus Macrocystis; species Macrocystis pyrifera. The sequence goes on along the minus strand of JASSKH010000001.1, from coordinate 22,311,696 downwards.
AGCCAGCCCCACTCACACGTTTGGCGTGGAAAGACGCGCTGGTGATGTCGCAGCTTCCCCCAGGCCTTAGGAAGTGCTTCGACGCCAGCTTCCACCTACCGTTCGCCGCGGTTCGCAGCTGGACGGATCACGGATAACGGGCCATGGGTCGGAGAGCAGGGGCAAGAGGTGAGGGACAAGATATCAGGGATAGACGGGAGCCACGGTAGGTCGATGAGCGAAACTCCACGTTGTAACAAAAAACTGCAAAAGCACGGTTGGATTTCCAGAGATACGTGGGGATTTTTCTCTGTTGAAAAGCTCTGTCAGTCAGAAATTTTTTGGCGTGAAAGTGCTACCCTCATCGTAGCATGCGCCCATAGGCCATAGACGATAGGCGATAGGCGATAAGCGGTGAGGGATCAGGGATCAGGGGTGGGGGGTCATGGGCTATGGGCGGCGGAGGCGGGGTCAACCAACACGTCAAGCCAAGTCACTCGAACTAAATCAAAGAGCGGACCCCCCCTCCCCCCCCCCCCCCCCCCCCCTTCCCTCCGCTTCCGTTTCGTTACAAAATTCTGGCACAGGGGTCGGTGGTGACGGTTGGTGCCGCAGCCGGCAAAACTAAGACCTCTTGCCCCTCCCCTCCCCCCCGCTGACCTGCGGCGGGTATGTTACTCGGGGAACTAACGGTTGGTCAACGACAGTAGACTACTTTCGCGCATGGGCTCTCATCTCACCGTCCCCAAGCTAGCAAGGCCCCCCATCGTCGTCCGAATCTTCCTCCGAACTTTCTTCTTTCTCGGAACTACGTTCCTCCTCCGAATCGTTCTCCGAATCCGGCCCCCCTTCCTCGTCGTCGGAAGCGTCCATGTCGGACAGCTGCTCGTCCGAACGGCGGCCCTGTTCCGAACCCCCTCCTCCTCCCCCGCCCCCACCTCCGCTTCCACCTCCTCCTTCTAACCGCGGCAGCAGTAACGCCTTCCTGTCCGCCACCCAATCCCACACAAATACGCCGCCGTCTCTAGCTACCGTGTACACCTGGTCACCGCTTTCGGACACGAAGCAGCCCCGCAGAGCATCACGGTGCCCTAAGGCCCGCCAAAAAAAAGGGCAAGGCAAGGCAAGGCAAGGCAGGACACCACCGAGCGACGGAGGCGGCCCAAAACAGGGGAGAGGGGCGGGGGGGGCGGGGGGGGGCACAAACGGCGGTAGAGGGGGAGGGGGCAGGGGATAGCGGGACGGCGGACAGCGAATACGGCACAGCGAAAAAAAAAAGTCAACACAACCACACGGGCGGTGAAGGGCAGTGCGTTCGTGTGCTCGCAAGTTATTTTCGTTTCAGTTTTTCGCCATTTCCCTATCGACACTGCACACATCATCGGACTTTAAATTCCAAGCAACTCGTCCCCCGAGCGTGGACTGAGGTTGTCTCAGTTTCAAGGGTTTGTTTCGTGCTCGCTCTGTGAAAGGTTTCACTTTTCTCTCGAGTGAGTTTCGAGAGTTGATCGTCCGACCGATGAAACATGCCTGTATACGCCTTGAAGAAAGAAGGGCCCCGAGGTAACGTTTTCTATTCGCTCACGAGTCGATGCTACCGTATTTCAAAGGGCGCCAGCCAGCGTCCCCGTTCACATCACTATGATACCGATCCGTCAACACTACATTCAACCCGTTGGGAAGTTGCATCCACGAGCTGGGGATGATTTCCCTGGACTTTCGATTTGAACAATTACGGAGTCAACGATCACGCACGCGATGTTGGGCAGAGCGTTCATAGGCTCCTACGCAATTTCGATGTTTTTGCTGTGTTTTCGTTTTTTTTTTAAGCACATCTCGTACTCCGTTTTTTATTTTTACTTGTGCATGTACTTGTACGTGCTTCGTTTCTGTTCCTTGTATTTGTTGTCATGGTTACGGTTTTGCTGTGCATGTATTAAGGCTGACTGACCGCCTGTCCCCCTTCGTACCTGCCAGGGTGGTCGGGACGAAGGCAGCCTCGATGCCGCTTCCGTTCACGAAAAACACCCGAGCCGTCGCGTCTTTCGATCCTGTGGCAGACAGACAATAGGTGAAAGCAGGCAAAACGGGGGGCAAAGAGACACAGAGAAAGACACGCAGACACAGACAGACAGACAGACAGTCAGCCAGAAAGACAGACAGACAAGATGGACGGATGGCTACATATAGGCAGACACTAAAACAATAAAATGCAAGACCGCGGAGCAAGCAGTTCGGTGGTAACGAAGCTGCATGCACCACCAGGATTGTGCTCTCGCCGACTTTGCGGTTTGATCGAAGGCACACCAGCTGGTTACGCAGCCTCGCCTACCTCCTCCCTCCCTACCACCTACCCCCCAATACAAAAACAACAAGAACAAAAAAAGCGGCGTTCTTCCTAGGCAGGTGCCTTACCCACGCCCTTCCCTCTCCCGCGTCTCGACGACCTAAACATGAGCAATGGACCCACCCCTCCCTGCGACCTCCAAAAAAAAACGCAAGAAAGCAGGCAACAAACCGACCCTGTGAACCAACACAGAAAGCAACAATCCCCCCATCCCTACCCCCCTGCGACCTCCCCGAGCGCAAAAAAGCTGCAACAAACTCGTCCCCCCCCCCTGCGACCTCCCCAGAAGCAACAAAACACGAAACAGAAAAAAACGAACTTGCCCCCCCCACCCCCTTTTGCCCCCCCTATATTATAAATGGGTTGGGTTGGCGTCGGTTGGCAACGACACTGTAAAACATGCCGCTCACTACGTGAGCTAGACATCCAGGGTACCGTGTTTTTTTTTTTTTTTTTGGCGGTCGCCCACAGCTGGTTGTCGAGTGAGATCAGTTGTGCGAGGTGAAGAACCTTTACTCTGCACAAGGTCATTGATCGTATCACGTAGTGTTCAAGGTAAGGCACCCAAGAGGCAGTTACATAGTACTCCCATTGCTGTCTCTGGAAGTGGCCACACCGGAAATTAAACTAACTCATTGAAGCTGTCATCCATATGCAAGAAAGTCCGCCTCACAAGCGGTTCTTAGTAGGATGCAGCTTACCCTTCATGCGCCTCGCCGGACACCTCACGGCGCTTCGCGCTTAGTGCAAGCAATGTCTGCCTGGTCGGTGAAAACCTGACATGCTCCGTCCCGGCATTGTAGGGATGCTAGGGTCTATGGTCATACGACTACGGCCATGCATGAGATCGAGTACATCTCTCCTATCGAGTACACCCCCCCTTCGATCTCCCTAAAAACAACCAAAAGAAAAAAAACGAAAAAAACAGCAACCCCTTCTCGCCTGCGACGAGGTGGCGAGAGTCCGGCGCCCAGGCCAAGCAGGTGACGTCGTCCTGAAGACCACCGTACGAGCGCAGCAGCGACAGCGGAGCTATCTGGTGCCGTCGGCCGGGAGTGCGCCAGACCTGCACCTTCTTGCCCGCACCCGCCGCTATGTACCGGTCGTCCGGGCTGAAGCTGATCGCGCGGATCTGTTCGTGTATTTGTTGTTAGATAGTTTAGTGGGCGGGGGGGGGGGGGCGGGAAGGGAGGAGGGGGGGGGGGGGGGTACTCGATAGGAGAGATGTACTCGATCTCATGCATGGCCGTAGTCGTATGATCATAGACCCTCGCATCCCTACAATGTCGGGACGGACCATGTCGGGTTTTCACTTGATAGGAGAGATGCACCCGATATCATGCATGACAGTAGTCCTATGACCGGGGGGGGGGGGGGGGGGGGGGGGGGGGGGGGGATAAGGTCGTAATGAGGGTGGTGGTCGTGGCGGTGGTGGTGTGGGGGTAAGCGGAAAACTTAAATGAGCGAGGTCATGGGAAGACGGATATTAACATCAAATATCTAGGGTGCGCCGTGTAGCTGGCATCCGTTGTTTTTGTTCGGTGTTATACTCGGTAGATAAGTATCTACCTAACATTCAAACATTTACATTTGCGGTGCGTAAATATCGTGTACTCAGGGTAGCATGTACCCGTGCACCTGGTACCTTTTTCTTGAAGTTGAAGCGGTGCAGGACTACCCGCCGCTGCAGATTGACCAGCAGCGCCCTCCCGTCTACATCCAGCACCACCAGTAGACGCCCGTCGTGAGAGAGGGGGGTGAGGAGGCGGATCTCCTTTCTGCTCTCGAACGGGAGGACCGAAGAGCTGTGGTTCACGAGGTCTATCAAGAGCTAGAGGCGTGCACCAAGCAGACGAGCAAGCAAGCAGACACGAGCAACAGGTATCAAGAGGAAGTTTGGAGTCCACAAAGGAAAACGTTGCCACAGCTGGGTACTGCTGTACACATTCCGTACACATGGACATGCACCACTGGTATACGTGGGCGGTGATACGCACGTTGATCGCTGCGAGTCCTCGTGTCTTGTGTGCGCGGTGTAGGTGTAGGGCCCTGTTGGCTACTCAGTGCTGTTGCCATGACGCTCTAAAAAAGCACTTACTGCTGCTGCTGTACGTAAACAGAATCTGATCTGCTCGTAGAGACGTGCTATTACGGGGGACCATAATAAATAGGACCAAATATTGTTAGGAAAAATAGGGAAATATATAGGGAAATATAAAGCTTTTCGTGTATACTGTAGGTCCTATTTACTACGGCCCGGCCCCTCGAAAAAAATACGAGTACTCGTACTACTGCTGTGTGTGTGTACTCAGTAAATCTACGACACAGCAGCAGTACAGGTGTAGATCCACCGTCTCTTTTCCGCAAGTACTCTGTAGCACAACCTATCTGAGACTTACCACGACAGCACATCGGTACCCTGCACGACGTACAACTACTACTGTAGCAACCCTTGCTGCTGTTGCTGCTGCTGCTGCTGCTGCTGCTCGTGAAGTTGTTGAGTAGGGCTGTACCAATATTGGGGTACGAGGACGTGTATGTAGGAGCATGTACTCTGTACCGGTGTACCCGTACTGATTACTCGTTGCTCAAGGTCGGTTGGGACTCCTGACAGTCCAGTGAAACATGGCAGAGGTGGTTGCTTGTCCTGTGCAACCAACAACCTCAGACCTGCGTCTAGAGTCCATAAGGCCCATTCCTGCAAGCTGAATGCACGCACACCTTTTGGGGAGGTTGAGTATAACACGCGTATCTATCTCCTTGCTTGATTGCTTGCTCCACCGACGTCCACTCACCACGCGGTTCCGCACAGGAGAGAGGATGCACGTGCCGTCCGGAGGTAAAAACACGACGTTACCATTGCCGTACACCGAGCCCAGGAGCCGAGAAAGGCCGTACCCGAACCTCATGGCTCACTCTCGGCTGCCAGGGCGCTTCGCTGCGTGGCTCCTCGCCTGGCAGATCTGCAGCAGTGTGTAATTTTGGTGCACGAGTCCGTAGGTCGCTGTCTCAAGCGGCGTCTCTCCCGAGCTCACGGCCAGCAAACACGCTCAAGATTTATCGCAAGGAGTTCGTACTGGAAAAGATGCCGTGTTTGCCTCGGGTGCAGTCTGAATTCAATTCGGTCCCAGCCGCACACACGAGGAGGGCAAGAGTAGAGATGAGGTAGAAACATCGAGGCTGCACTGAAAGTGTCCGCGACGGTGAACATCATTCGAAGGCTAGAGTAGCACCTAACACCCGTTTTCCGCTACTTTCGGGACGTCGGAAATTGCGTACGACACGAGTATCCTACTGACTGAGGGAATGTCTGCTCCGCAAGAAAGCAGAACGTTAGAGCCTGTTGCAGTTGTTGCCGCCGCCCCTGCTGCTGCTGCTGCTGCTGCTCCCCCTCCTCCTCTTCCTCCTCCAACTACTGCTACGGGGAGGGACCCCGATGCGGTCGGTGGTGCGGGGTGACGACGACGAAGCAGCCGCGAAAAAAAAGTTCGATGTAGCTCTGGTAAGTCCAGGCAAAACGTAACAGCGGTAACGTTTACCTCCTACATGTAGGTGCCTGTTTTACGAGATATTTTTCAAGATATTTTTTATCCATAAGAAAGCACGTCAGCTGTGAGTTCAACCGATCGGCAGATCGGTCTATACAGCAGTACTCAACTTTGCAAGCTGCGTGAACCGCGCGCGTTTTCCATTATTTCCCTCGCGATAGACTACTGGCCAGAGACTCCCGTGGATGCCACCAGGGTCGACGAGACGATAATACTTACAGCTGGTTCGATTTCCAATTGATTTCGGCCTTTTATAAAAAACTATTAATAGCGCGTCCAGCCTTTCGAGTTCTGCGCAGCTACATGTTCGGTCGACAGAGTGTTTACGGGATGCATGCACGTAACGATCATCGGCGAAAAGTCTACTTGTATGCTTTTTGTCATCTTGGACTTCACTGCGGCACTGCGGCGTTTTATTTGGTATGGCTGTGTTCGCGACACGTCGAGGTCATCGCAATCTGCGCGATGCGACTGTGATGTTATGTTTTGGTTTTTTGCTTCGAAATAGCGGCAACTGTCGCATCAATATTCTACGCGGCAAACATCGACGTCGCGAGATACTTTTCAGACCTCCGTCCATCCTTTTATTATATGGTAACACCTAGGGAACAGCAGGGCAACCCTTGCCCTGCCCTATATTTTTTTATAAAAAACTACAACGGCACGTCAGCTGGGAGTTCAACCGATCGGTCGATACTCGACTTTGCCGGAAGGTTTCTCGAAAATCCAGCAGGTACCTGTACTCGTGCCGGTATGCGTTCGGTACACACGATTATGACACGCATGTAGATGGCGTGATGGCGGTATGGTGGTCTCATGTGTCCATGATGTCGGTACCTGGTACAGCCGTCTCCGAAGTGTTCACCTCCCGTACACCGTTATCTACTACCAACCACTTATATATCTATGTACTTGGTCAGGTAGTGTGGTACATATGAGAACTACGGTACCAGGTAAGTACGTAGATACAAGGTTTGTACCGTTACACAACAGCATCGCAGCGGCAGTGGAACGAAGTGCCAGGTGTATGCTTCGAAGCACTCTGTATCTGTCCACGTAGGGGTAGCAGCAGTAGCCACAGCGCATATACGCATCCCACTGATGTACCCAAAACTCTACAGAGTAGTCTAGAGACTGCGTGAAGATCGCAGTGGATATCGACAGCAGCAGTTCAAAACGAGACAGAGGCGACGCCACTCTTTGCGTGCCTACCCCCCCCCCCCTGCTCCGTCTCGAAAGGGATGCGTGGTCAATGGTCAAATGACTAAGGTAAGCAACAAATGAGTACGCCCCCCCCCCCCCCCCCCCCCCCCCCCCCCCTCCCCCTCGCCCCCACCCCCCCCGACCACCCCGTACCCTCCCCGCCACCCCACCCCACCCTCCGCTTCGCGCAACAGTCTCTATGCGCGGGAGAATGTTCCGACGCGCAGGTGGCAACGGTGCGAGCCCTTCTCGCCGAGGCGGTGCAGAGGGGAGCGGGGGCGAGGAAGCGGCGGGACGAGATGGAAGACTTGTGCAATCAGGTCGCGGCGGAAAACGAGGCGTTGTCTTCGGAGCTCAAGACTAGCCGCGCAGTTTTCACCAGAGCGCAGGTTGGGTTGGGTTGGGTTGGGTCAGGTTGGGTGGCGTTGGCTGAGTTGTGGTGTGGTGAGATGTAGTGTGGCGTGTATTCTGGTGGGGTGTGGGTTGGGTTGGGTGTGGTGTGGTGTGCGGCAAGGCGGGATTTGTTCGGGAGTATGGTGGAACGTACAATATCGCGGGGGTGCGGGAGCGGATCGACAAATGCCTTCCGTAAATTGCTATCGCTTGAAGAGGGATGTGGAATGGATTTAGGGCTATCGCGTGGCTTGGTACACACGGCAGGGCTTGCGCGTCGCAGCAGCGAAAGCAGCCGCAACAACAATTCACCAGCAACAGAAACAACAGAAGTAGTAGTAGCAGTAGCAGCAATAACAGTAACGGCAGTAACGGCAGTAACAGCAGCAGCATCAGCTAAAACAGCTAAAACAGCTGCAGCACGGGCGTGTTGTGTTCAGTGTCTAGCTGGACGCGTGTCGCTCATGCTTAGACTTCACGCACTTGCGTTCGGCGTGGGCTTCCAAGCGGTTATGTTGTTACGCTCCTTACGCCTCTTGTGCTTCTTACACTCCTTGCCTTCCTTGCGCGGCGCGGCAGATATCAAAGCTCAGCATGGAGACCAAGTGCCGCGAGCAGGCACAGCTGAACCAAACGGGCCGTGGAGCACGTAAAAGCTGCCGCGTCTGAGGAGGTAATGCCAAGCCATAGTATGCCATGTCATGCCATGTTATAGGATGTTGTGTGGTGTGCTGTGATACGATGTTTTGCGATTATGGGAGGGGGTAGGATGAGATGGGGTGGAATGGGATGGAGTGGGATGAGCTGATACGTGATGTGATGTATTGTGATGGATGGGATGGGATGGTGTATGTATGTGTTATCTTTGCGAGCCGGAGACGCCTAGCGCTAAGTCTTTGTTTTGGGGTGAGCATGTGCTGCTGCTCCGTGCTTCTGATGAGCCACTGTTTCTGTCTGCAGTCAACCTTGTACTTTTCTGCTATTAATATATGCAAATCTGCGGTAAATCTACTGCTGATTTCCTGTCAATCTGCTACGGATCTACCATCAATATTATTTTGGTGTCCCGCCGAACTGCTGTTGAATGTGCTGTTGGACTATTCTAATACTTTTTGCCAGTTATATGTATGCTGTTAAGCTGCTGTTTCTGTCCATCGCCAATAAGCTACCAGCATGCTACTACTGCAGTATCAACCTGGGGTGCATTTGATTGATAGTAGGGCATCTACCCGTATACACACCCGGGTATGACCTCTATAACCAGCCTTTGGTACCCGGGTACCCGAGAGTACAGAGACAAGTCAAGTATATGCACCGATTTTCTTTCGCCGGTCGTTATGACGTTCGTTTTTTTGGCCGCATGGGCTTCACAATTTGAACGGATGGCGAGCCTTTCGTTTTTTTTCGGCTGCTCAAAACGCCATCGTATGTTACCTTTGCGTCACCCCTGCACCCCACGTCCGAATGAGTCCGAGGGGAAGCCTTGTATTTGCTACTATTCACACCCTTGTTACCTTCCACGCCTCGGACGGATTATCTTCAGATCATCGATCCCCAGAGTTCATGATCTCGATCATTCGAGGCAGATAGATCTCTTGTCTGTATGATCGAGGACATGTTTCCTGGGTTTGATCTGTACTATACAGATCATGCCCAGCACCTCACATCAGCATGTTAGGAATCTAGATGATCTGTATGATCTATCTGTAGATGGTCTGTCTGTAACTGATCTGTCCGACCTGCGCAAATTTCTACTTCGGTATACACCAGGTACGAGGTATAAATTGCTGTTTTTAGGTGTCCTATCAATGTGCGATGTACAGCATCACCTACTAGTGTCAGCCCCTTTAAAAAGTGCGCCCACACTTCGGGGCTAAGGTAGCCAGCCCCATGTCACCTTACATGGCTCTTTTATCTTTTCTACGGAACTTTCTGGTTTTTTTTTTTTTCTGCTTTACGTATTGTTCTGCTTCGTTGCGTTCAATGTATCAGGTATTAGTTTTGTTCTTAAAAACTCCGTCTGATTCTGCTGTTTTTGCTCTGTCTCACGCAAAGTTTGCTGTTGTTTATTGCTGCGTTCTGTGTGCATAGATGCTTTTGGGGACTGTTTTGTTTGTTTTGTTGTTTACGTTTGTTTTAGTTTGTTTTCGCTTTTTGGGGGGCGTGGCGCTGGAGCACCGCAGAAACTGATTTGTGTTTGTTTTTTTTCTTTTTCTTTTTTAATTCTGTCGTTTTCTTGCTTTTGTCTTCTTCTGGCGCTGCTCGAGCACCGCAGGAGTTGCGAAACGCGGAGCTGCAGGAAAAGTTCGATGTCGCCGTCCCCAGCATCAAGGAGAAGCTCGAGCTGGAAGCGGACAGGCGGCGGATTAAGCGAGAGACGAACGACGAGCTGCGCGGAAAGCTGACCAGATTCACCGAACAAGCAAGACTCAGGTAAGACGCGATCCGAGGCCTCTATGTTCTTATCTTGCTGGCTTTAGTGTAGCGGGTGCAACTGCGATATCCTAGCCTGAGGTGAGGATCGATTCTGTGTTGTGGTGCGTCAAGGGCTCTTCTAACCTTATTGTACTAGTTTTAGTGTATCGGAGCGGGTCAAACCGCGGTCTCCTACCTGTAGCCTGAGGTGTGCTTTTGGGCACGTCAAGGCCTATTGTGACCTTATTGCACTGGTTTTAGTGTGTGGGCAGTCGGTGAAGGATTCTCCTAGCCTCCCTGTTAGCATCTTTGGACGATACTTAGTAGATCGTTTCTTCGGTCTACCTCTTTTGGTCTTGCGGTAAACGGCGGTTACTCAGCAGCAGCAGCAGCAGCAGCAATGCTTACGCCTTGACCCAGCTTCGACAAAGTGCCTGATAGCCCAACACAAGCTCTTCATTACGTCTTGATCCTGATAAAATTCTCAGAAATATTTCTCAGGCGGTCGGGGTTAGGGTTTGAAGTCATGCAAACTTCAACCATTTCGTTGAAGCTGGCCCAAAATATAGTATATATGTTACGTCTTGATCCTGGTAACCTGATAAATTTCTCCAGAAATTTATCAGGCGGTCGGGATTAGGGTTATAGGGCTTAGAGTCATGTACGTTTCAACCTTTTTGTTGAAACTGGCCCAAAATGTAGTCTATACGTACAGCCCTCGAGGAAAGAGGTGGGGGTGAGGGGTAGGATGGGAATTGGGACGAGGGTGGGGTGGGGTGGGTGGCAGAGGTGGCGAGGGAGGTGCGTTCCCGCCACCGCATGGTTGAGGTCGGGGAGCGATAGTGGGGAGAGTGTCACTACTACACGGTCGTATGCGACGCTGAGCAAGGCTGTTGTTTTTTTTTTTTTCTGACTCGCTACTGCTGTAGCAATGTTTTGTTCGAACAGGGTTGTAGGGGGTCGGGCTCAGGGAGGGGGGCGGGTGTACTCGATATCATGCATATCCGTAGCTGTATGACCGGGAGTGGGAGGGGAGGAGAGGGTGTAATCAGGGGGTATGATGCCATCATTATCATGCATGGCCGTAGTCGTATGACCATAGACCCTCCCATCCCTACAATGCCGGGACGGAGCACGTCGGGCTTTCACATACCAGGCAGACATTGCTTGCTTGCGCCAAGCGCGAAGAACCGTGAGGTGTTGAGCGAGTCGCATGAAGGGTGAGCTGCATCCTATTAAGAACCGCTTCTGAGGCGGATTTTCTTGCATATGGATGACAGCGTCAATGAATTGATTTAATTTCTGGTGTGGCCACTTCCAGAGACAGCAATGGGTTTAGTATGTAACTGCCTCGTGGGTGCCTCACCATATACACACTACGTGATAGGATCATCCCCCTTGTGCGGAGCAAAGGTTCTCCCCGCACAACAATGGTCTAACTCGACCGCCAGCCGTGGTAACCGCCAAAAATTAAAAGAACAGCACCCTGGCTGTCTAGCTCGCGCAGTGAGAGGCGTGTTTCACAGCGTAGTCGCCAACCGACGCCAACCCAACCTATATATGTACCAGGTACATAATATAGGGGGGGGTGGGGGGGGGGTAACTTTAGTAACGAGCCCCTATGCAACTGCACGCACCACTCGAGTACAAGTACGCGCACAGAAGTATCATGCTTAGAGTTGGATACGATATGCTGTACTGTGGGGGTAAAGGGCACATGTGGTGCAACTGGTGTTTTTTTTTTTTACGCTGGTGATCGCCCCCCAGAATCCCCCGAGCCGAAAGAAACAGAGCGACCAAAAAATGAAACATGCATCGGAAGCAGCCTTCTTGCGCCAGAAAAAAACGGTGGATACCGGTCACCGTTTCAAGTCGTTCTTAATGTTTTATTTTCATGTTGAAGAAGAGCAGGTGTTGAATAGTGGTTCAACCACGCGTCTCATCGATCAAGCGGCAGGAATTCGATCGAAGCGACTCAGTGCGCTATACATCATCATCCAACCAATCCCTACGTACACAGACCCCGACAATCGAATCAGTCGGCGGGTTGTCCCACCACGTAACTCCGGTTCACGCAAAGATCCTAGGAGCATCCGTCGCCACGAAACGGCGAGAGTCGAACGCCTCTTCCTTGCTTAATCCTTCCTTTTTTTGTAACCGTCGTCACGAAACGGCAAAACCGAAACGCAACTTCCCTGCGCAATCCGTTTTTTTTTTTTGTGTAACCGTCCCCACCAAACGGCAAGAACCGAGACGAACGCCTCTTCCCTGCGCAATCCTTCCTTTTGCTCTCTATTCGCTGTTCTGAATGTTATAATCATCGTTTTTTTTTAGCAAGGAGAGTTTTGCCCTTCAGCTTCAACCGGGCGTCTTGCGCATCCAAATCTCGAAGGTCAAGGGTGACCAGAAGGTGGGCGAAGGGCTGTACATGTCGGCGCTGCAGCAGTAGAGCATGCAGAAGCTAGCTTTGAGTATAGGTTGGGATAGAGTAAAAACGTGAAAACCAGGGGGTTTCCACTACACATGGAGGCCTTTTCCTACCGGGTATAGCGTACACATTTTTGTTACGGCATATTTTGTTGTTACGCGGGTAGAGCGAAAAACAGGGGTTTCCACTACTTATGGAGGACTTTTCCTACCGTGGATAGGGTACATGTTTTTTGTTATGGCAGATTTCCTGTTACGTACGACTGAAACTTCGTTACGCGTATCGTTACGCGTATCGTTACGCGTAACACCGTAGCTGGCACCCCTGGTAATACAGCGAATTGTTCTCTCACGGCGCAGACTTCCAAGCTGCCTGCACTACATATGTAGCAGTTTCATGTCCACCTAAACCGCCTTACAACGCAGAACAAAACCCTTAATATCGCATTGAGTTGCTCTTGCGCTTCAAATACCCATAGCAGATTTACACCTTGGCCCAGCTTTCGCCAGAAGGCTTGAAATATACTTGACTTTAAATGAAACACGTACAAACTCAACCCTGACCCTAACCTGGACCGCGCGAGGAAATTCTCGGAATGTTCTAGGATGTAATGAGGAGTTAGCGTGCACTATCAACCCTTTCGACGAAGCAGGGCCAAGTTGTGAACGCTTCTGGGACAGAGGACGGTCCTCGGCAGTCGATTTTTGGTAATACTATACCACTATGTCCCGGATAGAGGGAGCGTTTATATTACTAGACAAAGGTTAACAATGTTTCGGGACTGAGCGGTATACAGCATCCGGGCAGTGCAGCGACGGGCGCCTTCCCTTGAAGTGACACCGACCCAAACCTGAAGACACCCCCCCCACACATGGCGCCCGCATATAGGCAGACGCGTGCGTTATCAAGGTGTGCACGGGCGAGATGTTCGTTTGTCGGGATGTCCACTGTCCAGCTGCTCGTTATTAAGATGTGCATTTTCAAGAGGCATGTTGTCCACTTTGCTCTTTTGTCAAGGTAATGTTTGCATCGTCAATACATGTGCTGTCGAGATGTGGCGACGTCCTTTTTGTTTTGCGCCGGAGCGAGCCGTTGCTGACGAACGAACCGACCGGGTCCACCGAAAGCAGGAGGCGGAGCGCCGCGTCCACGAGGCCAAGGCGGACGAGCTCGCAGTGGAGTTGCAGCGGGCCGCGGAGTCCCACGCGAGGATGAAGGCCGACGCTACGGAACGCGAGAGGAGCCTGAGCAAGATACAGGCTATTCTCAACGAGAGGAAGAAGATGTCGGCAGCTCTTGAAACGAAGGTGTGGTTGTGCTAGCGGTGGTGGGTGTCGTCCTTGATGATGCTGTTGTCCTGGGGGGTGGGGGGGTGGAGGGGAGGGGGTATTCAGTGTCATGGAAGGCCGTAGTCGTGTGACCGTAGACCCTCGCATCCCTACGATGCCGGGACGGGGCACGTCGGGTTGTCAACGAGCAGGCAGACATTGCTTGCTTGCACCAAGCGCGAAGCTCGGTGGGGTGTTCGGCGAGTCGCATAAAGGGCGAGGTGCAGTCTACTAAGAATCTTCTGTGAAGTGGACTTCGACACCTTGTGCGTACATTTTTGTGTATATGGATGACAAGAGTCGAATGGCTTGATTTGTTGTTTTCCGGTGTGGCGATTTTCATAGACCAAAATGTGTGTTCTACGTAACTTCCTCGATGTTGCATATATAAAAGGGAATGTAACGGAGTTAACAGCACACACGAAATACACAAGCAGACTTCCTCATCACACCGATACGGACAAGTAGACCACAACCAACAAACCCGTTGCCGCCGCTGCCTGTGCCGTTGCCACATTGCTGCCATTGCCACCGCCACCGCTGCCTACCCACACCCACCACCCCTCACCTCTGCGTGCACCTAGACTGCCTCCGACTCAGGCGACAATACAGGCCTCGAAATCACGCACTCCTCCAATAGTGTGATTGAAAAACCTTGGCGTCCACCGGCGGACGACCCCGCGTTCCGTGCTATTTGAGATGTTTGTGCGCGTGCCGCTGATACAAGATCATACCAAAATTTATGCAGATATGGAACAAGTGAAAACGGTTCGGTTTACTGTAGTTCGGTTCTCCCTTGTACAATACTGCTAGTAGTTCATTAATAGTGTATGCTAGTATGATGCATGCGTACGAAGTCAGTCTCTCGCTATCGTACGTATCATAGAGACATAGTTTGTACCAGCTGAATGGTGCATCGCATATTTGGGTCTTATTCATTACTGCTGTTTTTTTTCGCAAAGGCTTCCACTACAGTACTTACACGGAAGTAGACGGAAGCTTCTATGGAAGCAATGCAATGTCCCATGGAGAAGGTGGTGAAAAGTCAAGCTTCCATGGAAGAGGTGGTGGAACGTTCCATCATGGGAGTAGTGGAAGCTTTCAGATGCAGTGGAAGCTTCCGGCTTCCGGGGATTCCATAAACTGGAAACTCACATTGGCACTTCGACGGAAGCTTCAGAGATGCTGTACGTCGCATTTATTCCACTGGCTTCCACTAACTTCCATGGACTCCCAATTCCATCTACTTACTACCCCCAATACTAAGTTCCGTGTACTTCCACCTAATCCCACTAAACCCATTTACTTTTTCTCTGGCTTCCATCAACTTCAATGTTGTCGATTTTTGTGCGTTTAGATGAAATCTACCATGGAAGTGGTTAGAGCTTCCATTTAGGTGGTGGAAGTGTCCATGGATTCCAATGTGAACTTCCTGATTTCTGCATTTGCTTCCATTGGCTTCCACCAAGCCCCTTCCATCGACTTCCATTTCTTCCACAAAGTCTCCAGGTACATGCAGGAGTTCCAAGAGTTTCACTATGGCGCTTCCACGAGGCAGTTACATAGTAAACCCATTCCATTGCTGTCTCTGGAAGTGGCCACACCAGAAAATCAATCAATCAATTGACGATGTCATCCATATGCAAGAATATCCGTCCTGAAAGCGGCTCTTAGTAGGATGCAGCTCACCCTTCATGCGCCTCGCCCAACACCTCACGGCGCTTCGCGTTTGGTGCAAGCAATGTCTGCCTGGTCGGTGAAAGCCCGACGTGCTCCATCCCGGCATTGTAGGGATGCGAGGGTCTATGGTCATACGACTGCGGCCATGCATGAGATCGAGTATACCCCCCCCTGCTCCGTCCCGGCATTGTAGGAATGCGTGGGTCTATGGTCATATGACTACGGCCATGCACGATAATGAGTACACCCCCCCCCCCTGCCCCCGTGATACATCTATACTTCGAAGTATATACCAGTACCGTGCCTTACCATGTACATACTGCGTGATACGATGATCCCCCTTGTGTGGGGGTAAGGTGTTCCCCGCACAAAAATGCTCTATAACTTGACCGCCAGCCGTGGTGACCGCCAAAAGAACGAAACTAAGAAAACGGTATCGTGGTTGTCTAGCTCACGCAGTGAGGGGCGTATTTTACAGCGTCGTCTCCAACCGACGCCAACCCAACCTATATATATATACCAGGTATGTAATATAGGGGGGGGCGGGGTTCAGTCAAGTATGCCAGTTTTTTCTTGTTAGTTTCTTTTTTATGCCATATCCAGGCAGAACGACAACGCCACCAGTAACATGTCTGTTACGTGCAGCCTTCTCCCCCCCCCCCCCCCCCCCCCCCCCCCCCCCCCCCCCCCCCCCATATATATTATATATGGGTTGGGTTGGCGTCGGTTGGCAACGACACTGTAAAACATGCCGCTCACTACGTGAGCTAGACATCCAGGGTACCGTTTTTTTTTGTTTTTTTTTGGCGGTCGCCCACAGCTGGTCGTCGAGTTAGATCATTTGTGCGAAGTAAAAAACCTTTAGTCTGCACAAGGGAATTGATCGTATCACGTAGTGTTCAAGGTAACGCACCCAAGAGGCACTTACATAGTATTCCCATTTGCTGTCTCTGGAAGTGGCTACACCGGAAATTAACCTAACTCATTGAAGCTGTCATCCATATGCAAGTCCGCCTCACAAGCGGTTCTTAGTAGGATGCGGCTCACCCTTCATTCGACTGGCCGGACACCTCACGGCGCTTCGCGCTTGGTGCAAGCAATGTCTGCCTGGTCGGTGAAAACCCGACATGCTTCGTCCCGGCATTGTAGAGATGCGAGGGTCTATGGTCATACGACTACGGCCATGCATGAGATCGAGTACATCTCTCCTATCGAGTACACCCCCCCCCCCCCCCCCCCCCCCCCCCCCCCCCCCCCCCCCCCCCCCCCCCCCCCCCCCCCTCCCCCCCCCCCCCCCCCCCCCCCCCCCCCCCCCCCCCCCCCCCCCCCCCCCCCCCCCCCCCCCCCCCCCCCCCCCCCCCCCCCCCCCCCCCCCCCCCCCCCCCCCCCCCCCCCCCCCCCCCCCCCCCCCCCCCTGCCTGCCTGGTAGGTGAAACCCCCTCCGTCCCTGCATTGTAGGGATGCGAGGGTCTCTGGTCATACGACTTCCGCCATGCATGATATCGAGCACACACACCCCCCTCGGCCGTCGCGAAACGTTTCTATGTAATACAGGGAAATAACGCAGTGAGCGCCCAAATGTTAGCGGGGTCTCTCTTAGGAGTAGGAACGGTGCTCCGTCTTGAAAGGGTTGCATGATCAATGGTCAGATGACTGAGGCAAGCAACAAATGAGTACGCCCCCCTCCCCCCTATAAAGTAAGAAATGCCAAAAAATAAGTTGCCAGCCATAGTTGATAGAGCTGGATGGGAGCAAGTAACGAAAGGGCGAGCTGGAATAAGGTGGGATGGCGTAGTTGAAAAAGTATGGAAGGATATAGGGGGAAACCAAGAAGAGGTGATGTTCGTCGGGAAGTTTGGGAGGTACCCGGCAGAAGTAGTAGAAGAAAGGATAGAAAGAAGGGAAAGGCTAGCGCGAAAAAAAAAAAAACAAGGTAGGATCGGGAAACACCTGGAGATATACGTGGGATTGAGCGAAGGAATAGGAATGAAAACGTATTTGCACGGCCCAATGGACTTCGCGAGAACGCTGAAACTGCGATTTCGTGCAGGTGACCTGGACCTGCCAGAAAGAAAAAAGAGATATTCCAGTAGCTAGGAGGAGGAGGAAGTAGATGCACAGATGTACCCGTGTGGCAAAGCAAAAAAGAGCAGAACTCACATAGTGGGAGCATGTGAAATGTGCAGGGAGGAACGGGATGTGTTAGAAGAGGAGATGAGGGAAATAGACGAATGTGACATGGAGGATTTTGATACACTAGATAGCAGCGAGAAAACGATCGCTATCCTAGGAGATGGACGGTGGCCACAGCCAGCCAAACAGGAAGGGGATAAGATTAGCAAAACGTTTTATGTAATATATGGAAACAACGTAATGAGCGCCCAATTGTTGGAGGTGTCTCTATTAGGAGTAGGAACGGTGCTCCGTCTCGAAAGGGATGCGTGGTCAATGATCAAATTATTAAGGCAAGCAACAAATGAATACGCCCCCCTCTTCGCCTTCCCCCCCCCTCCGCCGTCATGCACACTGTTCCGCGTCGTCGTCTCGCAGAACATCGTTTACCGTCTTGTTTGTCACCGGCTTGGATTCAACAACTTGTTTCCCATTTAAGTCCCCTTTACGATTGCACTCTCGTTTTGGGGACAAGCCACTTGGAATTACTGTAGGGTGTACATTTAACCCCTTTGGGACTCCGAGGCAAACGACCAAACCAAGGGATAACGTCACTATTGTCAGCCGTCTACGAGCAGCGCGAAAGCCCAGACGTTCCCACGGGTAGGATCATGTTGCGCGCGTGCCGATCGACTCCTTGCGCTGTAGGGGAAGACACCAATGTGCATTGTTGTACCATCCCCCAATCACGCAGTGGCCGTCGCTGTATTCGTCACTTCTCGTCGTCATTTTTTTTCCCCTCCCGCGTCCCAAGAGGGGGGGGGGGGGGGGGGGGCATGCTAGAATTGCGAACCATAATGCTGTTGAGGGATCACTTTTTTCGGCACCAAAACAACGTGCCTGACCGGGCTCCTCAACTGCAAAATCACCCAGCATACCACGCCTCGCACATATCATCTACAGATAAGAGTGTCTGCGCATAGTAGTTTTGTTTATCAAGGATTTCCGTCGGAACGGTAATCATAATCGAAAGCCTTTCGGCATGCGCATAATCGTAGACGAAAAATAGCAAAATATTGGATTCTTATGTTTGAAAAAAAAAACACTTGCAGCAGCGGCAGCACTTTTGCACCAAACGAGCCGAACACAAGTGCAAGGAGTAGGTTTAGCAATCTGCAGGAGCAGTAGTAAGCAGCAGCAAGCACTAACAGGCAGAAGTGCGACCTATCTTGCGCTCCTCGACACTCGCTGTGCAAGCAACGCCGCCACAACGAGAAGATCGCCCTCCTTCTTCGTCGTGCTCTCTGCCCGAAAAGGGGTCGTAGCGGCGAAGATCAGGGGCGTGGCGGCAAGGGTGCACGTGCTTGCAGCACCAGCAGCGCCTGCGACAACGCTTGCAGCAGCGCTTGCTCGAGGCAGCTCTCTCGCTTCCAGCAGCGCTTGCTTGCAGGAGCGCTTGGTTGCAGCAGACCTTGCTTGTGTGCGGCGCTTTCGTTTGCGGCAGCGCCTGCTCACCGCAGGGCTTGCTTATTGCCGCAGTGCTTCCAGCAACAACAGCACTTACTTGCAGCAGCAGCAGCAGCAGCAGCACACTACATGCAATAGTAACAGTAGTCGGTGACGTACAGCAGCAGCATTCCTGCAGCTGCAGCAGCACCTGTCTATCTCCTGTTGCAGCAGCAGGTAGCAAAGACATGCGGCATCATCAGCGGCAGCAATTCTTCTCGCTAAACTCCGCCGGTAGCAGACATGGTCCGAGGGTCCGAGGCCACTCTCGGGGCAAGCTTGGCCAATCCAAAGCGTCCGGAGAGTTTTCGGCCAATAGAATGCAGCGGTCGAATCTCATATCACACAATTATGACTCTAGTATAATATGCTATCCCAAAATGCGTAACTTCGTCATATTTATGCAAATTTGATTAGGATATTTGATTCGTCGTCGGTAACGGGGGAATAGATAGGCAAAATTCGTAATATTTTTTCTTTTGCCCAGACACTCTATAGATCATGATCTGGATCATCTAGTTCCTCATCGACCGTTGTGAAAGGTTGTGCAGGATCATGCATACGAGTACAGATCCAACCCGGGAAAACACGTGCTGTTGATACACAGTGTGCAGATTGTACGGGTCCCACCCGGCAACATGAGCTGCAGCAGTAGCTCATATAAGGCCGGGAAATTATCTGCCTTGAATGATCTATATCATGGGGTAGAAATTATCTGTGGGTGATCTGCCCGAGATGCGCTATACCCTTACAATGCCGTACAGGTTTTGTCGGAGTCGACTTTTAGGTCAATTATAGAGCCCCTCCTGGTCGGAACCTAACACAAAATGGGTACGTATAAACCCCCTGTACTGCTGTGGTATGTCTCTTTGCGTGAGAAGTATATACGGCCTACAGTAAGGTTTCGGCGGGAAGGCAAGCACCCTCCAATTCCATTTTTTATGACAGCATGTCCTATGCTCTGTTGCTCGCGTCCTCTCGTGCGCCCGTGCCAAAAAAAACGCTGCCCGAAGACGAAGGAGCTTCGCGCTACCAAAGCGTCCCTCGAGACTGAAGTCCCGATTTTGCGAGAGATCGCAGCTAGTGAAGAGGTGAGGAGTAAACATGAAGTCGTAAATTTGATGTAATCTTTATTATGCGCGCCCTTCCTTGAAAATTGGGGCATGGTGTTACTCATACGTAGCACAAGTCGCTGCTAATTTGTATTGGCACCCAGGTAGTAGTTACCAGGGTATCCTTTGTTTTTCAGAAAGGGTGCGTATGCTCCCTTCATTCTAGATTATAACCGTTACATTTTTGCTTTGCCTACGCACAGCGGTAGATATATGCTTCTGCTTTCGTTTAATATCAACCTTCGTTCCTACTTTTGTAGAGATCTAACATCTGTTCTAGCTGCCTCTTATCCCCTGGAGGACTGCACTCTCGTTTTGTGGACAAATTACGTGGAATTAGAGTCAAATATATACCCTGGTAGCTGAAGTAAGGTGCAGCAGTAGAACAGTTATAATCCTTTTCCAACTCAAAAATATGTCCCTACTCTAATTCCAAGTGTTTTGCCCCACAACGGGGGTGCAGGGGTGAAGGGGTTAACAGAGCTCAGTTTGACTTGATTGTTTTTAGGCAGTAAAACGATGCGTGCCCCTGTCAACCCGGCCTCGCTCCAACGCTGTGGAACTCCGAAAGCAGGCGGCGAACGGGCACAAGAAGATGTTGCACAGATTGCAAGGCCTGTGCAGTCAGCTAGAGTCGGACGTGGAGGCGAAGCGTCTGGAGCTGGATCTCCTGGAGGGTAGGACGAGCTCGCGGTAGCATCTGTTGTGGCCTTTCTTGTTTTCAACTTTTTCTGGGAAGTAGGGGATAATTTATTTTTGTTTCACGCATGGTGGTCTCGCCGGTTTTACGGTCTCGTTCCATCCGTTCCTGGTTTGACCGCTGACGACTGCTTTGGTTTATCCAAAAAGTGTGCCTGTGTGAAGTGGTATACCTGTGCGGGGAGGGTTGGGAAAATACCAGCAGCCGCCGCCGCTACTGCTATGCTGGCTTCTGTCTTAGAGTACGGACGCCAAGCCAAGCCAAGCCAAGCCAAGCCAAGCCGAGGCAAGCGGAGGCAAGCCAAGCTAAGGCAAGCAGAGCGAAGCGAAGCCAAGCTGAGTAGAGCAAAGCCAAACCAAGCAAACCAAGCCAAGCCAAGCCAAATCACGCCACGCCTAGGCAGGGCTTCCGGGGATAAATATGTAGAGAGTACTTTACGACTTCTTGTTGTTGACTTCCCCGCCTCGTAGCTGACTGTCTGTATCGCCTTCCCACAACTCGTACCAAAGCTTAAGCTGTTTGCTTTGAGGTAGCGTTTTCATCGGAAATAGGGGTGGGGGGGCGGGGGGAGCACTATGCCTACCGATGTACGGTACACTTGGAATCAATATGAGATATCCCCTTTAGAACTGGACCCACGTTTCAGGGACAACGTACTTGAAATTAGAGGAGTAGTAAAAGGCCTCGATCTTCCGCAAGCCGTGGTACAGGACGCGATCCGTGGTCTCGGTGGTGCGCATGCATGCCCATCATACTTTTACCCCTATTACAGTTTAACACTTATTTGACTTTTTTTGTTTTCCGGCTGTGCTGGGCTATGGCCGACCTCGGCTTTGGTCGGCGTGGGATCAGGGTCCCCTTGGTGGGTGCTGCCGTCGGCTAATTATTAACCCAAGGCCAGTTGATAGGGGTCAGATCCAAGTGGGATTGGGTCGGGGCGGCAGCAGGGTGCCAAAGCGGGAGCAGGGTACACTAAACATGTGTGTGCTGACCAATGAAGCGTCTAAAAAAATCTGTAGTATTTACGCATGAATGATAAACTCGAACGCTGCGAAGGCGCGGCTGTTGGCAGCGTTCAGGCCAGTCGGTGTGTCCGTCGTCCTGGGCGTTTGCTGGGCTTGGAACTGCAACCACATTTTTTAAAGACAAACTAGCTGGAATTAGAGTTGGGTTACTTTTGGCAGCAATAAAGGGTCGAAACAATCCTCCTGCCAGCAATTCTTTCAGCGCTGCCGCCGTAAAATACTGCTGTAGTTATGTTGTAGGTTAATTTATTGCCGTGTGCGCGGGGGGGAAAGGGGTAGTTTTTTCCAATTCCCTAGGTGCTGTTGTAACGCTCGAAAAATTAGGCGATGGCTCATCTGCACGTACGTTCAAAGCTTTCGCTATGGGCGGTAGCTCATCTGCACATAATTTCAAAGCTTGAGCTATAGGCAATATATAGCTCATCTGCACATATTTTTTAAGGGTTGAGCTATAGGAGATAGATGAGCTAGTTCATGCTGTACAAGTGACCAATACAAGTACGCAGAAAATAACGATATCAACACAAACTACCATACCTGGTACCTGGTATATGTATTGTACATACCAGGTACAGTATGTGACATTGTATGAAATCGGATCTCCTTCAGAATCTGTTCTGAAGACACCTGACGGTGGGTCGACACCCAACATAATTTGAATTTTTGTTTTTTGACGACAGCAGTATACAGCAGCTGTCAGTTGTCACCATGCACACCACAAGAGGCGCTCGCACAGAACACAACACCGACACCACACAGCAACACCCCCAGCATGCCCACGACCCGGGGTATCAGCTCTTATCTAGCGGCGCTTCGCCCGTAGACCAGGGTGGCGGCGGGCAGCAACCGGATCCATCGATGGATGTAGACCCCATGAACAACGTCGTCGATGTGGACGAGGGCAACGATCAAACCCAGGCCGAACCCCCATATTTTTCTATACATACGCAGTTGTCCCGGAGCATGGGTTTTTTTAGCTGCTTATCTTACATGTATGTGTCGCCGAGAAAGAGCTACAATGAACTGAGTGCATGATGAGCTATGATTGCGTTCTCCGGGGGTGAGCTATATAATATATATATAGGCGATAGCTCATCTGCCCATGTTTTCCCTGCTTGAGCTATTGGCGGTAGCTCATCTGCACGTGCGTTCCCGGCTTAAGCTATATGTGGTAGCTCATCTGCACATGTTTTGAAGGCTTGATCAATGGGTGGTATTAATAGCTCATCTGCACATGTAATCAAGGCTTGAGCTATATATAGGCGGTAGCTCATGTGCACATGTTTTCGAAGGTGAGCTATACACGATAGATGAGTTAGCTCATGAGCTGTCCGGGGTGTGCAACCTTGCATTAAATGGAAACACCTAGGGAACAGCAGGGCAATCCTTGCCCTGCTCTACAATTTCAAAAAAAAATTCCCTAGGTTGTTACCGAGGGAATCTAGAAGCAAACGGCTGTAAATAGGCATAGCTTACACAGCAGCAACAGCATGCTCTACGATACCTCAACCGCGCAAAATTTGTACCCACAGACCAAGTTGCACAGACAGAGGGAATACAACAAATGAAGTAAAGACCGACGCAGACAGAACCCTACAACAGAAGCAGCAGCAGCACCGACAGCACAGCACGACCACCAGCAGCAGGAGCATAGCAGGAGCAGAGAGAAGCAGCAGCTACGGATTTGCGGCTGTCCTCCTGCTCGCTGTGACCGGTGGGTATATCTCTCCTGTGTACGGTGTCGTTGAAACCGTGGACCCGTACCCTGCAGAAAAAAAAAATACATGGAAGAAGGCCAGCGCACTTACTGCTGTACTAGACTACTGCGTTAGACTATAGTACGAGTACGTACTTTCTACAAGTATGTACTCTCGGTACCTACAGTACAGTACACTACGACGACATCTTTCCCCCCAAACCTACAACCTACCTGGTACTATTTATTTGCTGCCGTACTAGAAGACTACGAAGTATTATAGACTATATATAATAGCACGAGTACGTACTTTCTACGTACTTTCTCGATACCTACATTACGACGCTAACGGCCCACGAAGGACAACAGTCAACCTACTGTACCCTGCTAACCGTCACCTTTGAGGTCGTGCGTGCGTTTGTTTCTTATGTTTATGTTGTTGCACGGCGCGTCGAGGTCTTCAACTTCTGCGCAGCTGCCTTTATATTATATGTTTGGTCTACAGAGTTTTGTTTACGGGGTGCATGTACGTAACGATCATCGGCGAAAATGCTCCTTTTATGCCGTTTGTCATCTTGGACTGTACTGCGGCGTCTTATTTGGTATAAGTGTGTACACGGCACGTCGAAGCCATCGCAATCTGTGCGATTCGACCGTGATGTTAAATTGTGGTTTTATATTTCGAATCTATGTATCCACGAGACTCGCGAGGACTCAGTCATTTCAGCCCCTCGTACCCTTGAGCTATATGTTTGGTCTACAGAGTTTTGTTTACGGGGTGCATGTACATTCGATGAAAATCGACGAGCAGTGGGAATGCTGAACCCTATGCGCGACAAAAAATAAAGGCACGTGCCGGGGGGGAGAAGGGACGACACCTGTGACCACGGCTTGTCCAGAAGATCGCTGAGGGTAAAACCTCCTACGAGTTGGGCTGGAAAGTAAAAGTAATGAAAAAAAAAAAAAAAATGCACGTAACGATCATCGGCGAAAATGTTCCTTGTATGCCCTTTTGTCATCTTGTACTTTACTGCGGCGTCTTATATGGTATGGGTGTGTACACGGCACGTCGAAGCAATCGCAATTTGTGCGATTCGACTGTGTGTGATGTTAAATTGTGGTTTTATATTTCGGATCTAAGTACCCATAAGACTCAGGAGGACTCTGTCGTTTCTGTTAGAAGGCTTAGATTGGGTAGGCGATCGGTTAACCTTTTACCTTTAGCCCAACGGATTAAGACCTGCCGTCGTCGCCATTTGTTAAGGTCTTAGTCCGTTGGGCTAAAAAGTAAAAGGTTAACCAATCGCCTACCCAAGCTAAGCCTCATAACATTTCAGTACTTTGACGTACTTTGGGACTCGGCACTTCAAAATCACTGGTATTCGCGAGTCAACGACTGAATCCCGATGACTGGGCACTGGTACTTTGCCGACCTTTTTGTTTGCAGTATATATGTAGTTCTCGGGTCGCTGCTGCAATTTTTCACTCCCACTTAAGAGCACCTGGCCTTTGCGGTATAGTGTTGCTGTATCGCTGCTGTTTTTTTTTTCGCTCCTACCTGGTAGCCCAAATGCGCATGTTGTCATTGTTTCTGGCCGACGTCTTTGCGAACGTATCTCGTTCCTGCTTTTCGGCCACTTTTCTAAGCCCAACCAATCCCTGAAATTTCCATACCTCCGTCCATCCTTGTATTAAATGGTAACAACTATTATAGGAACCAGCAGGGCAACGCTTGCCCTGCTCTATAGTACAAAGTATTACTGGTGGGCGCACCAAGCCACATTTTTATGCACAAATAGTAACTGGTGTCACATTTATTTGTAAAGGTGGTACTTGTACAACTACTACTTACTGTAGTAGATATGGTTTCACAACTCAAACAAAAGCCAAGCTTCCCCACGGAAAACAGGAGACAAGAGGGGTTTCCCTTCGGTCACCACCCACCCACCCAACGCTTCCAGAGATACCACACTGTCTTGCATATACTGTATCGTCATCTAAGGATCCGAGTTTTTCTCATTATCATACTGCTGTCAAGGACAATGAGAAATAAATATGGGTGAACTAGCGGTTGTCTCGACGAAAAACTGCTGTGTGCGTGGTGCGTGTGATTATGGATCCTTTCTGTTCGCGACGAGGTGGCCGCACCGACCCTAACGAAAGGTGCCGCCACTGTCTCATCCCACACCATATAAAATGGCTCGAAGATACACTGATTGACGGGTCAGGTACAGTACCCTAACTAGGTACCTGGCATACCACCTACGATCTAGAGTGCTGACCGTTACGTATCTTGGTGCGCCAGCGGGCCAGCAGTATATATATATGGGTTGTGCATATTTCCCTTCCCATTCAACCCGTGAGCCCTTGACTCTAACACTTGCCCATGTTGCGTCGCAACTCTGATCTTGGAGGTCTTGCATAGCACCCCCCCCCCCCGCTTTCCCCCCGTGGTATGATAGGCCGGGGAGGGGTAACTCGCGTTTCCGTTTCATTTTGTGCTGTAGAGGGGTTCAGCACATTTAACAGGCTTTTTCTGCCCGGGGAGGATAGCGGCTAGCAACGCTGCAGCACACGTGCTCAGATCCCGCTCACACGAAGAGATGAAAATTTTCATGGCCACCATCGCGCTGCACTGCGTTCTGCACCTGCCGGTGGTCCTGGCGTTCGGCCCTTCATTGCCGGCGAACGTTTACTCGAGGGTTCCTTCAATCAGGAGAACGCCAATGGCATGTGTTCTGCCCGAATCTCCCTGCGATGCAACTTCGACATGGTGAGCTTTGAATCGCCCCCGCGGGCAGGTCGTCGTCTGCATCATAAGGCTCTCACAAGACGCGCATCGCCTTGCGGTTTGCTGCTTCTTCTGCTTTTTCTTAGTGCTGACATCTGGGCGCCGACAAGGCTCAGCTCAACCAGGAGTCTGGTGTGCAGCCCATGACCCATGACAGGACTGCTTGCCGTACGTACACGACGTTGTTACGTACCTCCAGCGGGTACCAGACTTCGACAGCAGCAGCAGTACGTACCTGATTCAACAGCAAAACACATCTGGTGCCAAATACCGGTATATACCTGTAGGATGTGCAATGAGTTAGGAGTCACAAATACCAGAGGGTAGCCAATAACGTTACATTCGTATACTACTGTACCCCCATTATACCTGACTTGTACTTCCTACAGCAGCTGTACGAGTATCGTCATGGTTTCCCTCGCTCAAGTCTGAAGCTTGGGCGTTCCCCAGGGAACGGCCAGTAAACTCTAAAAAAACTATTGACGCATCCGGAACAATCAGTGAGAGGGAAGTTGTATAGGTGTTGAGCAATGCTCCTTCTGTAGATTAGTGCTGTCGTACCCGGTTCGCTCTATTGTATTGTAGACTACTGGTGTGCTTTCGACAGTAGGAGTAGCTGCAGTCCCAGCACACATGGGCTGTATGAATACAATATAGCTTCCGATACATCATCCATGTCAGTACGTCAAGGTATGACACCCCAACGTCCTGCCGACGACGCCAAAGGTAGAGGTGCGACAGCACCAGTACTATTGCACCGAAGGGACGAAGCAATATCCGCACGTAGGCAGCTATAGTTATGTTCCTTTCATCGTATCCACACAGCGGTGTGGACACAGTCCTGCGCCTTCCCGGGGTTATTAATAACACTGCACAGGAAGGTGAGCACATGCTGATAATATTGTCGCAAGCAACACGATTTAGCTCGACGTGAGGCCCTACCGATGTGTACTCGACCCGTAGAGGCCTATTGGTGCCCAGCCAATGGCTACATATCGGCCAGGGTGTGTGACATGTTCATCATATCGGTCTTAGCTAAAGCGCCAGGCTCAACTGGATTCCTCTGCGTATGCTTTTGGTCGAGCTCTACCCCTGCCGATGCCCCTTTCGACCATAGGAAGCCCAAAACAAAAGCAAGCGAGCAAACAAACAAACAAAACTACAAGGCCTGCCGCGATGGGTGAGAGGGTTAGTCGACCCCTGTTTTCGACCCGCGCCGCCTTTGTCTGTCTGTGCCATATCTGTGTTTCTACATTTTGACCGCCGTGGTACAACACCCAGGTCACGGGTGCCACGCCCGTGCCTGCCCTCACTGCTCTGTGCATCTCGCTGTATCTTCTGATGCTTTTTTTTGTGCCTTTGACGTCATTATTTTCGTCTCACTCCGGCTGTTCGCGCCCTGCATGTGCTGCCGCTGCCGCTGCCGTGCATCAACCACCGTAGGGGTCGTGAAAGTGTCCTGGGCAGCTCTAGGAAACTATCCACCGCCATCACAGCCGCCGCCACCTTGCGAGGCAGCCTTCCGACGTGGAGAGGGGGCCAAGGTCGAGGTCAAGGTCAGCGACGTAGCTGGCTTCGCCCAAGCGGCAGCCTTCCGGGCATATCTCCTCGACGAGATGACGAGAGCCTCGAGGAGCAGCTCGAAGAAGGGCGCGCAAGCGAGGGAGAAGGGGCGGCTGCCGCCCCCGCTGCTCCTCTTGTGCTACAGGTGGAAGGCGTCGCGAAAGTCACCGCCACCGGGATAGGCTGGGTTACGATCCTGTCGGTGTTCGTGACCCAGGTGTCCTTCGTGGGGATCCTCTTTTGGCTGGCCACGCCTGCAATACGTGAGTCGAAAGAGTCCCAGAGGGCGCGTGCTGCTCGAACGTCAACCCGGATGGTCGCTGTATATGCGTGAAGCAGAATGTAGCATCTTGGAGAAGATGCAGTATCCCTCGTGAACTGGGTGTGACTGGTTGCATGGAGGAGAAATGTTTCGCCCTCTGCGAGGTTGTCGCGACGAGAATGATTATTATTGCTTATAGTGCTGTTGTTGCGGTGGGCGGCGTACACAAAAGTCTGGTATTTTCGCGCGCACCAGCGGGGGGAGGGCTAGTTTGTACACGAAACGTATTTCGTTCTGCACCTTTATGGTCTGAGCGCGAACTGGGTCGGAAGCGGCGCACTACCGGCGCTCTCTCCTTGCGCCGACGGAGCAATAAGCAAAAGTGAAGCTCTTGAGAGCCGCTGTACCCTGCGGCACTCTCCCGGCCCGGGTGCACCTATTTTCGTGCTTCCTCCACGGCAAGTCCCGGTGCCCACGCAGCCGTTACCGCTTGTGACATATGCCCAGCAAGCTGAACTTGTCCCGTGGCCTGCACAACTCGACGAACGTGGGGAAATACAACCGACTACAGTATCGTGTCTTGGCGACGCAGTCCTCGCCTTGCGACGGGTGCAGCACAGCGGTCGTTCTCTAGTGCTGGACAGATACTGCCGTAGAGCCCTCGGTCGACGAGGCCCCGCTGCTAGTTTCCGAGCTCACCCGCTTTTGACGCTGCCGGGCTACGCGATCGCCTGCCCAAACAATGAAGAACTCGGGGCATAACGCTCTGTGTCAACCCCTCTCGTACGCCGTCCGCGCGCGCAATGTGTGTTGCCGGCCAGGTGCACAACTAGCCTCTTTGACGATGCTCACACCTTCGGGTGCCGTTTTGGGGCTAACCGGAGCGATGCCGCTGCTCGCCTTAGGACTTGCGTTAGATAGGACGGACTGGGAGTGGGTCAAAAAGGTGGACGAAATTACGAAGGGCATAACTGTGCAGCTTTTCGGGACCAAGCGACAGGTACGGTGCGCTACGTTGCTGTCTTTAGAAAGCGGCAACCTGTAGGGTTGTCACTGGGCAACAGCTGCAGGATGGACGAGACAGGTGGTGATGTTGGCCCTACCAGGTACCAGGTACCTGGCACTATTTATTCTGCTGTAAATCGCACCGAGGGCCTCAGCAGCACCTTGTCGAAACGAATAACAACGTTTGGTGCCGACCTTTCTCATTGCACTGGCGGCAGTTCAACGTGGGCGGAAGCATGCTCAGCCCCGCAGTGTCGTTCGAGAAAAAATCGCCAGCAACATTCCGCCGCCCCAGTAGCGGTAGTTCGCTGCTGGTCCATCGCATTTTTGGGGAGAGCGAGCGTCCCGTCTCGATAGCTGCAACGTGTTGGCCGCGCTCAACCGTGTGCATCTTGATCAAGGTTCCCTCTTTTATCGCGTCCGTTGGGTCGTGTCGGTGAAGACAGGCGGCGAAAGTGCTCGCGATCGTTATTCCGCTGGCGGCGCTCATAGGGTTTGCCGAGGAGTACACGTTCCGGGGGTACCTCCCGCTCATACTCGCCGCTAAGACGGGCTTGCCTTCGGCGGCTGTCATCGGGCTCTCTGCCGTCATTTTCGGGGTGAGATACATCGACGCGCGTCCTTTTATTTACATGGCTGGTGCCCCGTATTTATACATGTAGCCGAATGCAACGTGTGCTGCACTTGGAAGGACGATGCTGGTTGAATTGTGCCATCGCGGAGGCATTTTCTAGAGAGCGCGGGCACCGTTGTAGTTTTTCGGGTCGGAAATATGATGCGCATGTTCTTGCTCGTCTTTGAGAGACCCCAACAACGCCATTGGCGGTTGGGGTTATTCTTAGTGGCTCATCTGTCAAATCTGGATCGCGAATTTTCTTGCGCCCGGCCGCGTTGAGGTAGGTGAGCGAGTATAGAGTTTCGTTCATCGGACGGACAGCGGCACGTGCGAAACGATGCGTAAGAGTTCCGATATGTTTTCGAAGTGTGGCGATTAAAGATGACAGTTGTCGGGGGCGCGAGCCAGTCCACGGGATGGGCCAGTGGTGCTGTGCTGTGAGCACGTTGCGCGTGGCTTAGTTGATATTTTGTTTTTGCCGCCTTTGGTGACACGTCGGCCTCCCGTCCATGGACAAACGTATTTCTGGTGATATTTTATTGAACTGTGCTCGTGGCGGCTGAGCTCGTTAGTACGAGACGCGGGAAGTCACCCGGTGAGCG
Source organism: Macrocystis pyrifera (assembly GCA_031763025.1). Taxonomy (NCBI): domain Eukaryota; class Phaeophyceae; order Laminariales; family Laminariaceae; genus Macrocystis; species Macrocystis pyrifera. The sequence goes on along the minus strand of JASSKH010000001.1, from coordinate 22,281,385 downwards.
GCGAGCTTGGGTCGGCTTGGTCGTGGTCTATTCGTCGAGGCTCCGTGTATGCGTGTGTGAGTGCGCTTGTCCTCGGCATTGTTCGGCAAGCATTGCCAAAGCAAGCCGTTTCAGCCCATGATGGAGTGCTCTGTGTGAGAAACGCCGCAGGCAAACCAAGGCTTGTTGTCCCATTTTGGGACTGCTGCAGCAACGCATTCACGGCCTTGCCATAAAACACGCAAGATAACACCTCCCCGGACGAATTTCCGAGGTGGTTTTATTGACGGGGAGAGTGCAAACGCCGAGAGATGCACCTATGGAAATACCTGGACTAGATTTTCCTAAGCCCCCATGTTCGTTGTGTGTCCCCCCATTAAGGCATGTTTTAGAGAAAATCTCGTAAACTTCATCTGGAGGGGTGTGTTGTCGCTAGCGTGTTGTCCATTGTGTCACCTGATGTGGCCACAGCATCCTGTTTCACAGCTTTGCACACAACCGGCGACCGAATCCATGCAGGCGAAAACTCACCGCACTAATACACTGCCGCAACGTGTCTTGTCGTACCGTGTCGCGACGGTCAGGCGCTGCACGCTGCGACTTGGGCATACTTCATCAACGCCGCCTTGAGCGGCTTGTTCTTCCACTTTCTCCTGCTGTCCACTGGAAACATTTTTGTCCCGATCGTGGCGCACGCCTTTTACGACGCGTTCGCCCTCGTGCGCTACCACCTAAAGGTGAGCTCGGTGAGAGGGGCTCGATCCTCGTGTTGTTTCCAGGCGCCATCCAGGCCCTTGCCTTCGTCAGAAGACGTTATTGTACTATCTCGATTGGCCAACGACCAGTGCGTGACCATTTTCGTATCCAGCTGTGCGTCGTTTTGAAGCCCGAATACCTGAATAACGGGAGCCCCTTTCCGCACGCTGTGAGCTCCGCCACGATCGCTAGCCTACTCGCATATTGGGTCATGCACCACCGGCGTAAGGAAGCAAGGGTTTTGGCGCGCTCGAATCAGCGACACATTACATGACCACGTTTGAGGTGCGCGGTGCTTGGGACGCTAGTGACGGGTCAGGTCGCCCCCGTGCGCAGCGAGTGGCGTTTGTTCGCGGGGCCGATGGCATGACGTAGGTCGCTCCTCAATGTCACTGCCCCCGTCCGAGTGCGCGGCCGAAACACAGGTCTCTGTAAACGCGATTAGGTCGCGAGTCGGCAACCGGCGACGACGCAGTGTACCAGTCGTCGAGCGTGATGACCCTGTCATTGTGGGCCTGCATGCCACCGGCGCAGCGTGAAGGAAAAGGGTCACGAGAAATGGCGCCCTGTCTGCAGCGCTCGCGCCTGTCCGAGAAATGGTGCGGTGGCGTGGTGGTTATCGGCGGGGGTAGACCTTCCGTGATGTACGAGCGCAGTCAATGTCCCCCATATTTCCTTCTCGCATGATCGTGTGTTTCTTCTCTCTACGAAGAACTTTGAGCGATGGCAGCCGGCCTCTCTTCGTGCGTCTCTGATGCTTTACGTTATTTCCGGGCAGGTGACACAACCACAAGAGTAGAAGTTTTTTTTCCCGCAGCACAATTTCCCATGGGAATCGTAGGTAACGATTTTGTCCATCGTAGCTGGGGGCAAGACGGTAAAGGCTGGATCGGCACACTCCAGTCTCAAGATCGGCGGGGGGCTCGACGAACCACACCTGTTTATTTTCGTCGGGCACGATACGCTCGCGTCGCGTGGGGTACCTATAGTAGTCCAAGGGCACGGTGTGCCTCGCCCTCGTTGTCCAGTCATCCTCGCCCGGCGTGATTGAGAGTATCCGGAGCACACATCGTGTGCCGTTGAGCATGGGTTGTTTACGATGTACTATTATAGAACTCAACGAGGCCCCGTGTCACTACCACACTTCCTTCAGTAGAGGGAGTGAATGAAATATTTCCTTACCTGGTAGACATGGGTGAGGACCTGGAACCATAAGAGTGGAACTCAGCGCCTTTTCCCGCGCATCCTACGTTGTGTACTTCACTCTAGCAAGGGAACACAATCCACAGCCAACTCGTGGCAGGCAGTCAGGGTCAAATCCAATCACAAGGCTTGGAAACAGTCGCGTGCGAGTAAAATAAGTGGGAACCGACTTGCTGTTGATGTGGAGATGTTTATCAGGAGTAGTCACTATTACGGAGGTCCATAGCAAATACGACCAAATATTGTCAAATAGGTAAATATATACCTGGTAGGTTTTTATGTGTACCATAGGTCCTATTAACTATGGACCCCCGTAGTAGGCAACTTCTCGTTCTGGTGGCAGGCGTTTGGTGGTGAAATATTGGCCACCCTAGTGGAAGGGGTGGGATGGCATGGTATCCCGCATCTCGTCCAGGTGATAATCCAGTTGAAGGCAGCAACTTGTTTCGGTAGCGGTTGGAGCACACACCACACACACTAGATAAGGGTAATTGAGTTGCGTTTGGAAGACATTTGTACCGACATGAGACATTCTTAGACTGTTCTTACTATAGGGAACGGCGTTCAGACGCAGACGCGCGCGCAGTTAAGTGGTAAGACTAAGACGATACAATGTATATGCTGGGCGGGGCGGAAGCAGGAGCCTGTGGAGGAAATAGACCATCGACCCCTCACCCTCCCTCCTGCTGTAGCTTGCTGGTGTATTTCTCTGTTGGTTCAATGCGTTAAGTTTGAAAAACGACTTTTTAACCGAGCCGCAAAGCGGGCTGTCGTCGGCGTCGTCCAAGATGGAGCTGGGAGAGCAAATAGCCTCCGCGGACCTGGTTGTAACGGCGCCAGGCGACCATCGAACGCAGGGGCGGCAATCAAGCCGTCTTCGCGGCACTAAAGTAATAGGCGAGAGTGAGAGCAGCTTTCTTGTGAGCGCACCAAGCGCCACAGCGCATGTTTCCGCTCGACGGCTACCTCATACCGGGATTTCGTACATGCTACATGCCAACTGTAAAATATATCCCGGCATCTGTATTGTGTGTTCAGCCCTGTATAGGCCGAAAATATGCAACTGCGCCGGTTGGGTTAGTATTCGAAGCTTTGTTTGGCACATGTTCTTCTGGTCACGAAGTTGGTTGTGAACGGGGGGGGGGGGGGGGGGGGGGGGGGGGGGGGCGTCGGCAGCGGCTTTGTTCGGTGGAAGTGCTGTCGGTGTTGCGTTAATTTGACATACACTGACAATGTTCTGAAGACCGTCCGCTTCAAAATACTAGAAATCATGGTGCCTGTCTGCGACCTTCTTTTTTGTGTAAAGGTTGATTAAACCCAGCTGCGCCTCAAACGTTCTCTCGGCTACGGCCTGCCCCATTACACCTGTGACGTACTCACACTTTGTGCGTGGTGGCACTTGCCTCGCTCGAGTGACACTGCCTTGCCTGCTCTTTGACTACTCCATTTTGCGTAAAAGTTTGCCACCAACACCCATGGTAGAGTGTACCAGTCATCGGGACTCCATCATTGAGTCGCGAGTCCGAGTCAAATTGATTTGCTGAGTCCCCAGGGTACGAGAAGCTAAAATGTCCGAGTCCCCGCGAGTTGCCAGGGTATTGAAAGCTGTAATGACTCAGTCCTCACGAGTCCCAAGGGTACTGAAAGCTGAAAAGACTGATTCCCCTTCGAGTCCTGAGGTACTTAAAGCTCAAATGACTGCTACTCGGAGGTATTGGCACTTTGACGACCTTTGCAAAGAGTGCATCCGAAAATGTTGAAAATGCCGAAAGACAAAGGCGTGGCAGAACTTGAAGGAAAAGTCAACATGATACGGCCGTCCGCACTATTTCGTACTTGTTGGTTTTCTCCCATCGAGATGCATTTTGCTACAGCCTGTTTTGTGACCACAGGCAGGATTTCGGGGAAGTGAGCTAATGTGAGAACATCATCAGTACCGACAGAAATTGCGCGTCGTTTCGTCGCCGGTGAGAGCTGGCATGCAAATTGAGTACGCCCAAAATTAGAGGGCGACAAGGATCGACTTCTCTCTCTCCTGCGCGCAACAAGGATAAATGTTGGAATGTTGGGATGTAGCTTGTCTCGTCCACTCCACAGATGAAAATCATCTTCACCAATGTAGCGTGGTGGAGTACCTCCATCATTTGAGCACCTTTGAACTTTCGGCGCGCGGATCGCAGTAGATCGCACGAGCATATACCAGGTACATGGAGGCACTATTTCTGCTGTCGTTTTTTCTTGTACCAGGTACCAAACAAGCACTTTCTATCAGCGCTTCCCCTAGTAATATACCTGGGGTACCCTTGAGTGCACTGTTGTGGGAAATGATGACGATATCCATTTTTTCCTGGAATGCGACCCAATGCGCCTGATCGCCGCTGAATTTGGGTTCGTCGCGTAGAACATGAGTTTAAACGTATAGCCCGATAATCATTGTTGTGCCCAAGATTGAACATGAATAACAAGAGAGTGGACAGGTAGACCTAAACTCTCGCGTAACACGAGGCTTGCAACAAGTTGTAACATTTGTGGAATATGTACAGTCCTCTGTTGTTCCAGCGAAGGTCGTCTATTCCACAAGTATGACAGCAGAGTTATGATCCTCGTATTACTCGACGGTCTGAGTCTACTTGTCTACTCTCAACCTTTGCTTTCAATCTTGGCTGTAGCCACATTGAAAATGTAGAGCAAGAGAGTGGACAAGTAATCGTAGACCCTCACGTTACACGAGGCTCATAACCTGTTGTAACATTTGTGGAATATTGTTGCAGCAGACTTCAGCCCTCACGCGAAACATCGGAAATACCAGGGCCGTTCTCCTGCGACAGATTCGTCTGCTGTTTGAGTATGATTGAGAGGATTCATCAGGCCAGCTCCACAAACCACCATAATTCAATGTGACTACTATTTCCAGTATTCCAGATGATGGAACGGGTAGAAGGTTGATTATAACCATGCTTCGTACCAGGCATACGATACGTAACAATTGTATACGTTTGGTCTTTGCCTCTTTTGTTCTTTGTGGGTGGTATCGAGATACACCAGATATGCGCGCGCGCTTTATGGGTTTCTACCACGATAAGGCCGGGGGCACTCCGCTTTACCCCTTTTATTCCAGCAGAGAGCTTCGTCCTGCTTGATCCCTGCGTATACAAATAAGCCCTCCGATCAGCACTGGTTCGGAAAGTCCCTACGCTTCATCGTGTACCTACTATATCCTGGCACACGGCGCTGCAACAACCTCCCTTCCCGACGCAAAACTAGCGTTGGTGCAAAGGAATATCCTGTTCACGGCCTTCGTACACTCAACGGCCTCCCTACTACTGTCGGTGAACGAGATAATGCCGCAAGCATTGCTCATAAAAAAAAAACAGAGAGAAGGGAACTTGCACACCCTCCAACGTCTGTCGTCAGAATATGAGGCCGACAAGAAAATGTTGCAGAACAATGACAATCTGACTCTAGACACGATTGAGGACCAGGTAAGAGTGACGTACCGGGAGTTGACAGAGAAAGAATGGAAAATGGTGGATGACTCCGAACATGTTTTGGTTGCGGCCAGCCGCGGTGTGTCCGGTGGGAGCAGGGCATTCCCAACCCCAGGGCACTACGCGGGCCCAATCAAGGGCGGGAGCACGGCGAAAGGTGGGGAAGGGCAGTGGGGTACCGGACAATAGCAGCACCAGGGCTTCCCACGTGGTTCCCCACGGCCCGGTTACAACGTGAGACCTCCATATATCAGGTCCCCTGTTCTTCCCCGGTGCCCAATCACAACAACATCTCCCCTGCCTATCGCATGTGAGTGTCGGTGGTAAACGGGTATTGTGGCAATGCCACCGATCTTACCTTCACTGTCGAGATGCTACCACCGAATCTGCTTCCGACCACCACGGAAGATGCTCACCTTGTCTCCGCCAGGCGCCAGCTAACAGGTGCTTTCTTTCACGCTTCAACATCACACCGCCGAAAAACACTCTACCGATGCATTCATTCGATCGATCGTGTCGCCAATAACAAGTTGCCTTCAAGTGGATTAGGGTCGTTTACAATGGATCGACCTATACGACGTAATTCTGTAGAGTGAATGAGTGCATCGCATCAGTTCATCAAGCCTACACGCGGTCTAGGTTTTTTTCAGTTTTGTGTTTAAACGAACGTGTGGTATCAGAAGGGCGGAGAGAGGACTACAAGTGGATTTGGTTGGTGTCGAAAGCCGGAATCGGGTATCGAAGGGAGCTACTACTACTACTGTAGACGTGTCCAGCAGGTGTACTTGTTTTGGTTTCGCTTGCTTTTCTTCTTGTTTGTTTCTGTAGCTGTTCATGCGTGAGTGATCAACGGCAAAGATTTTGCCGCGCACGACAAATATTATGTTATTACGTGCTGTAAATGTTATCACATGCGTATACAGTATTATTGGTAGGAAAGTAAGGAACGAGGAATGAGTACGAGTACGTACTTTGACACACACATACAACCATTTTTCCTTCTGGCGGGAAAATTATCGATGACGTTTCAGCCAACACCGCCGACCACCGACTGCACAGCGCAGCAGCAGCGATATTCTACGCTGTCGATTTTTGTCACCTCTCGACTGCCGATATACCAGTAGGAAGAAGACACTGCTGTGAGCATGAACGGGGGCAGGGGGTGAACAGATAGCAGCGCAGAAAACATGTCAATCGTAAGGGCGATGCATACATACACCATGAATAGCGTGACTGTGTGTGTCCGATAGAGGCACGAGTACGGTGTGTACGTACAGCGTGAGTGTTCAGTTGCAGTCAATGACTTGGGGATGGAACATTGACGCAGAGTAGGGTAAGCGAGGGATTTCCGAGGGAGGAAGGTGCAAGCAGGAGCCTCCAAGCAGAGCAAGTGGGACATTTATTGAGTCAGAATGGTGAAAGGGAAAAATACGGTTAATTGTATTATTATTATTATTATTATTATTATTATTATTATTATTATTATTATTATTATTATTATTATTATGCAGAATATTCTCGGAAGAATGAGAGAATGTGAGTTTTGTACGTACGTAAGAAGTTCAAGCCAATCAGATGACTGCGGTGATTCACGGTAGCTTGAATCGTAGCCCTTGGTAGACACACCTTGTCTGGTACGTAGCCGCAACCTACACGTATCAGCGCAGTGAAGCAGAGGCAGAGCTACAGGTCCAAGGTGTGAGACTAGTTTGAGTTCGGGATGTCCGACGAGAGCAAGTCGCCGGAGGCCACGGCCAATGCGTCTACTATTGCGCGCGAGGCGCAGGCTGCGAGGTTTGCTGCACAAACAGAAGTTGAGGCGAACGCTCGTGCTGCTGTAGCTGCTGTGCAAGCGGAGGTAGACGCACGCCGTGTTGGGATAGCCGCGGCCGAGGCTCGCCAGGCCGCGGAAGACGCTGCGTCCATCCGCCAGGCCAACGCTGCGGCTGCTGTTGCCACCACTGCGGCTTCGGCTGGTCCTTCATCTATGCCGGCAGTCTCGGGGGGAGCAGTATCGACGGCTGACGTTCTGCATTGGCAAAACCAGGTGGCATCCGAGTTTTCCAGAATCGACACGGATATACTCGATGTCAAATCTACACTGGACAACGTGCTCCTGTCTGTGGCTGGCCTTCGGGACGCCGTCACCAGCAGCGTATCCAAGATCGCCAATAACGAAGTGCTCCTCCAGCAGTTTGTTGACAATTTTTCCGACCGCGAGCCTTCTGTGCGGGACAGCGGAGATGCGAGGGAGCGCCATGTACAGAAATCGCAGCTCACCGACGACACGGCCATGTGGAAAAAAAATGTCATCTCGCAAACACTGGCTGCTTCGGGGACGCTTGCCCCCGAACCTCGGCGAGTCGGCCGCGGATATCCAGTCGTTTGTGGGGGAGAGCGTCGATGTTACGGCGGCGGTGGCAGCTCAGCTTCGTGCCATCAGCAATTTTGACGTGGCCTTGTATGGGCCACGTGCCGATCGCCCGGTTGACCACCTGGTCATGGTCGCGGACCGCCTAGATCTCCTGCGCCAGGCTCTCATGGCGGTCCTTACAGTTGGACTCTCGGCGGAGGTCGCCGACGACCGCGCGTGCCTGGACCGGCTGGCACCCGTCAACACCTCCTTTACATCCGCGGCTGCTGGTCTGCGCCGTCACACCCTCAGCAATATCTTTCTGCTGTCCAGCTCCACGGCGAGGGCCGTCATGAGCGAAATGGTGAACGACGACTTACGTCTTTGGGTGAACGACCTGATGAGGTTCGCCCAGCAAGTTCGTCCGTTGACCGTGCCCCCTCAGTTGGACGCGGTGTTCGACGCGCCGCCTGTCCCTGCCTTCAGTCGCACGCTCTCCTTTTGCTCGTCCGGGGGCGACGTTCTGAGGCTTGTCGAGGGTCTCCAAGGTCCACGCGACAGTCGGGATGGGGCATACAAGCGGAGCCAAAGCCTCGCCCCCGCCAGGATGGGTCCGCCCAGAAAGAAGAACGCCCCGCTGTGCAGGATGTTTTCGTCCACGGGTCGATGTCGGTTCTCCGACTGCAAATTCGTGCACGCTAATACCCCGTCCGACGCCTCGTCTCCTACGGCGCTCCTCGATGGGAGATCGGCGGCACCGGCCGGGGTAATGCGAGGAGGCGCGGAGGCGCAGGCTGGTGGGTCGCGGGCTATGGTGCTCCGCCCAGGCGGGGGTCGTGGGGGGGCCGGGGCAGGTGGCGGCTCTGGTTCGGGATGAAGACACGGGCCCTTCCTGTCGGTTGGGCCAACACTGGGGGGGGCGGTGGCGGCGCGGGCAGGTGGCGGAGCGGCGACGGCGCTTGTCGCCAGCGGCGGAGCGGGCACTCGGCTGGCAACCCACGAAGGAGGGGGGGGGTTGCGGGGGCGCGCTTTAGGTGCTCTGGCTGGCGACGGCGGTGTCGGGCGAGATCGCGTCGCGGTGACTCCGGGTTCGGTTCCCTTCCCAAAGCAAGGTACGGATATGGGCGTGCGTGCGAGTTATTTGCCCGGTGACACGGTGTGTGTGCAGGGTGATGGGTCCGTGGACCCGGTGTGCGTGCAGGGTGCGGTCGGTGACGTGCGTTTGGAGGCGATCACAGATGAGGTAGATGCGTGGATCGCCGCTCGGGAGGTAGTGGCGCAGGCAGTATCTGGGCGAGGCTCAGCGAGCCTCGATCAGGTCGCTTCGCTCAGCTCCTCATTCTTGCGACGGTGTCAAGGCAGTGTTCCTCTTTTCCTGTCCACCATCGGCGCCTCATTGTTCGCTTCACATATTAACGTTGCCGTCGTACAGCACTGGTTTGGTGAGATAAAAAAAATTCCCCCGTATTTCTTTGTTGCTTCGTGTGCTGGCGCCAGGCGCGCCTGTTTGCGTTGCACGAGGGGGGGACTTGACCACAGAACTCGCGTATGGTAATCACCCGGGCGTTGCCATGCATACTGTGGCTATCCATGATAAGATATGCGCAGACGTTGTGCACGGCCGAGCGGTGGTGTTTGAAGTGCGATTTGCAGACGAGATCCAGGGTCTTCGCGTTTCACCGCTGAGCGTCGTTCTCGAACCCAAGTTAAGGATTATTCACGATCTCACGTTTGCGCGCGGGAATGGTCGAACCAGTGTTAACGGTGACACCGACTTTGACTCCGCGCCATCGTGCGAGCTCGGACACGTGCTTCGTGATGTGCTTTTACGGGTGTTGTTTTTGCGACAGAGGCACGGTATTCGCGCTCGGATCCTGCTGTGTCGTGTGGACGTTAAAGACGCTTTTCGGCAGGTTTTGGTTGATCCGGCAGGCGCATCGACCGTTGGATACGTTTTCGGCAATCGCGTTGTCGTGGATTTGCGCTTGCAATTTGGTTGGCGTAATAGTCCTGGGTTTTGGGGGTTGATGGCCTCTGCGCTCGAGCATGCTCACACCCACACTACGTTTCAAGGCGCAGATGTTTCCCCACAAGGGGCTGCCGCCGTTTCGCACGTTGAACTCTCCCCGCCGCGGGGAGTTCAGGTTGTTGCTATTCCGCGTGATTGTGGGCCCGTTCCTGGCGCAGGAGGCCTCACCGGAAGCAATTTTTTTGTGAGGTACTACGTTGACGATGGCATTCTCGTCGAGTTGCAATGGTGGCCGGACGGCCGCCGTTGCTTGCGTGCTGTACAGTCGCTGGCGTCGGACCATTTTCGCTTGTTGGGCGAACGTGGTGTTTCCGATCCACCCCTCTTGTCAGCCAAGAAAATAACTAACTGGGACACGCGACTCGAAGTCTTGGGATGGATTATTGATACTGAAGCGCTTACTGTTACGTTGCCGTCGCATAAGCGCCTCAAGCTGCGCGATATCCTCGCGGAGTGGCCCTCGTCTCGTGCGTCCGCTTCAGCGAAGCAGGTGTCACAGTTAGTTGGCTTTCTCATGCATGTGTCCTTTGCTGTTCGTCCGGGGCGCTTTTTCGTTAACCGCTTGTTGGCTTCGGTTGGTATGCCGCGCATTGCCGCCGGAGCTGATTTTGATTGTCGTATGGCAAACCCCGGGCGGCGTCTCGCCCTGGGACCCGAGTTCCACGGTGACCTCGAGTTTTGGAGGTGGTTCGTTGAGGAAGGGTTGGACGCGCGCGGCGGAACCTTGTCGGCTCCGATGTATCATTTGCTTGAGCGCCCCCCTAGACGTACTCTGTTTTCGGACGCATCTAAAACCGCTGTCGGGGGGTTTTGTCTTGAAACTGGTGTGTACTGGCGATACGAGCTTGACGCAGGGGAACGGGCTCGATTTTGTGGATCGAGCAAGTCCGTTGCAGATGAGAACGATATATCAATTAATGTCCTCGAACTGCTGGGCATGGTCGTTTCTGCATGGGTTCTCGTCTCTGCGTGTGCTGAAAGTCCGTTCGAAATGGGGGATTGTGCGTTATTGCGGGGCGACAACGAGGCAGCCGTGGAGTGGGTGCGCCGTTGTCGCGGGGGCAAGGAGCCGAGATCTGGCGCATTAATGCGCCTTCTTGGTGTGCTCGAACTGTCCTCTGGTTGGCACTTTGACGCAAAACACGTACGGGGCATTTTTAACGTGGCCGCTGATGGTATCTCACGGTGGGACTGTGCTTCCGTCCTCGCTAATCTGCGTGCCGTTCGACCCGATATTCCGTGGCAGGAGCAGGACCTGGGGGATGCGGGCACAGACCTCTGTACTTCGGTGTTGGCCTCGAACTCATGCGAAATGCCATTGCGACCTCGTCTGAACGCACTTATCAGGGGCATTTTGGCGCGTGGGTAGACTTTCGGGTACGGTGTGGCATGTCTGTATTCCTAGACCGGTGCGGCGACAGCATGACCAACGTGTGGCATTTGTTCGAGTACGTCGCGTACGCTTTTGCCACCAAGAAATTGCGGTCGGCAACCATCGAGAGTCATTTGTCAGCGATCAAGTTTTTTCATCGTATTTCACGAGGGTTCGAACTGGACACTACTCATCCGGTTTTGGTTAATGTACTCAAAGGCGCCGCTCGTTCGCATGCCGACGCTGGTAACCAAGCAACCGTTCGTAGGCCGGTTTCGTGGGAAATGTTGATCGCGGGCGAGAAATTGATATCTACGTGGCAGACGGGGGGTCGCGTCTTGTGGCTTGCCCTCTGCGCTTCATTTTGTTTTTTGACTCGCGCCTCGGAAATGTTTGCGGAAACTCGGTCACGTGTGCATGAGACGTATTGTTTGCGACGGGCCGACGTAGCCTTTTTTCGCGGGAAAATACAGCTCACAGTTGCGCAGTGGTCCACCGCGGACCGCGTAGAGGTTCGGTTTCGTGGGTCGAAAGGGGACCAACTGCGAAAAGGGGCGGTTCTAACGCGCGTACGTTGCGGTCCGGCGTTGCGCGTGGGCGAAGGTGGCGGTGCTGTCGATCTCATGATCGAATTGATGTCCTGTTATCTGTTTCTTCCCTCGTCGGCCCCCCTTGCCGCTTTCAGCGTTGGTAATGGCAGATGGTCCATGTGGACACAGCAGCAAGCGACGACAGCTTTGCGGAAAGTGGTTGCGTTGGCGGGCGTGCGTGCGGAGGAGTACGCTCTGCACTCTCTGAGGATTGGGGGCGCAACACACTTGTCGGCGGGGGGGGGCGACACCAGAGGTGTTGCAGCGTGAGGGCCGATGGGCGTCCGATGCGTACAAGGCGTATGTTCGCAGTCACGGAAAGGATGCCAGTTGGGTAGCAGACGTTATGGCCCAGGAAGGACTTAGCGGTGGGATCCAGCCGGGCCAGAGCACTGAGTGGGGGCGAGTTAATTCACTCCGAGTGGTGAATGGGCAGAAGTAAAAAAAAAAAAAAAAAAAAAAAAAAATTGGGTAAAGTGTGTTATAACATGCGTTCCCTATGAGATTGCAAGTGGGAGGGGAAGGGGTAGTAAGAACACATCAGTAAATAGGGTCAACTCCCATGTGTGATGGAGGCTGGCTTCGAGAGTTCTGTGTCGCCAGTTGGGTTGGGAGTTGACTCGAGTGTACGGATGTGAGCGCGGGGTTGCCGTTGGGGCAGCCCCGGGGGGGTCACCCCTTCTCCAACCCCCCTTTCCGGGCGGGGGGTTGCGCATTAATATAATACAACTTCGAAAGCAAAGTGCAAAGCAGAATATTCTCGGAAGAATGAGAGAATGTGAGTTTTGTACGTACGTAAGAAGTTCAAGCCAATCAGATGACTGCGGTGATTCACGGTAGCTTGAATCGTAGCCCTTGGTAGACACACCTTGTCTGGTACGTAGCCGCAACCTACACGTATCAGCGCAGTGAAGCAGAGGCAGAGCTACAGGTCCAAGGTGTGAGACTAGTTTGAGTTCCCACCCACCCGCCCGTGCTTTTGAGGGAGTCAGTGGGGGGGAGTTCAATAGTCGCAGTAACGTTTGCGTTTGTTGCTGTATGTTACACGTACCCGGTAATTTCGCTGATGGTGCGACCGGGTGTCGTAGATTGCGCGAGTGGCGGCGTGGGCTAGCCGCCTTATTTGGCGTTTGGTATGGTTCGATGCAAGTGGGGTTTCTTTATATCATACTATTATAGTTGATAAAGTAAACATGGCGTTGACGTGGTGTTGCATCGGCTCGGATTCTGCGCGCAATCTGAAAGTATCGGAGAAGGGGGTTATCCGTATATTAACACTGAAGTGCATTGTTGGTTTAAATGTATTTGTGTTATTGTATATGCCTGGTACAAGTGCGTGTCGAATTTCTCACGTGTGAGGTTATCTTGTACTTGGTGTGGTTTCTCGAGTTATTTGTCAGAAACGGCTTTTCTGATAGCGGTTTGGTAGGCTGGCTCGCTTCGAGAGTTCTGTGTCGCCAGTTGGGTTGGGAGTTGACTCGAGTGTACGGATGTGAGCGCGGGGTTGCCGTTGGGGCAGCCCCGGGGGGGTCACCCCTTCTCCAACCCCCCTTTCCGGGCGGGGGGTTGCGCATTAATATAATACAACTTCGAAAGCAAGTGCAAATATTATTATTATTATTATTATTATTATTATTATTATTATTATTATTATTATTATTATTATTATTACTATTATTATTATTACTATATATTTTATTATTATTATTATTATTATTATTATTATTATTATTATTATTATTATTATTATTATTATTATTATTATTATTATTATTATTATTATTATTGTTGTTGTTATTATTGTTTATTATTATTATTATTATTATTATTATTATTATTATTATTATTATTATTATATTATTATTTATTGTTGTTATTATTATTATTATTATTATTATTATTATTATTATTATTATTATTTATTATTATTATTATTATTATTATTATTATTATTATTATTATTATTATTTTATTATTTATTATTATTATTATTATTTATTATTATTATTATTATTATTATTATTATTTATTATTTATTATTATATTATTATTATTATTATTATTATTATTATTATTATTATTATTATTATTATTATTATTATTATTATTATTATTATTATTATTATTATTATTGTTGTTATTATATGCTTGCCTTCCGACAATATGATAGAGCGTAGGTGCCTTGATACTGTTGATACTGTAACTACTGCCGCATGCGGTAATAATGGAGGATATTATACTTATATTACAGTACAAGTCGAAATGGGACATGGACGATACATATTCGGAGAGGACAACAATCTGAAAACCAATGAATGGTACGGATCAGGTTGAAATAAGCAACGTGCATAACAGAGATGCACCTAACCACTGAGCTAACAGTCAGCGCTGCCTATTCGCTCAGTGGCTAGGTGCATCTTCCTTCAAAGTTTAGACGCAAGACAACAGCAGTAAAAAGTGACCTCCCAAAAATGTTACCATGTAAGCTCAGTCAGGTTTCTCGTCAAAGCTGTTTCGTGTGTCGTACGACCTGCCTGTGTGCTTCCAACACCAGACACGAGACAGCAAAGCCACGTACAACTCACTCGTGCCTGTGTGAACACAGCTTCTTCTGCCATGTGCCCCCACTGCGCTGTGCGGCTTGTCTCTACGAGTCCGTGGAAACCAAACATAATCTACGCCGCACCAGGTATAGTACGATCCATCCATGCCATGCGCACCATCATTCATTGCGCCCATTCAAGCAAAATTGAATGATATTCCTCGTTTCCTGTTGGATAGCATCCCCACAGACCATATTTTAGAGCATTTTTTTTTAATTTATGAAGTACGTCACCTGTGAGTTCGACTGACTAAGTAGTTAATACTTTTGCAAGCTGCGTGGTACGTCTCGTCTATATTCCACATTGGGAAACTGGATCAATCCCATAACCCCATTGGTCGAAGCCTTCTTGAAACCGTGAGCCGGTAGTCTGAGCCACTGAGTGACTGAGTCAATAGTTTGAAGTCGAAACGGAACAAAGACAGAAAATCAGCAGACCAATGATGGAAGCGTTCACGGCGGTACAACAAAAAGCGGCGAAATAAAGCCAAAAGTAAATTGCGGCTATCGACGAACAGCAACCGCCTACATGACGAAGCCGCTCAGCCGCTCAGCTGCTCAGCTGCTCAGACGCTCAGACACTGGGGTGCTGTGGTGCACAGATGCGTAAGGCCCAGTAAGGTGTTGATCGAGTTTCGTTGGTGGAACTGATGCGCAGCGAACCCCCTCCAGTTGTTGGATCATAAGGGCGGAAGGAGCCTGTCGGCGCCCTATCTTTTTTTGGGCCAAAACCAGTGGGTCCGTTAACAGTTTGGGGTGAGACTTCAGACAAGGAAAATACTAAGGTGGAGAGTTTGTTCCTCTTGGATATCGGCAGGAGGCAGCACCGGCAGCAGCAGCGTCCGTAGCGCCATCACCAGCAACACCAGCAACACCATCAGCAGCAAGCAGTAGTACCAGGAGACAGGTTCAGTGGAAGAGAGACGAGGAGGTTGGCCTAGGCCGGGTCCCTCCGACTCCGACCTCTCCACTGCTGCTATAATTTTCTGACGCTGGCGCTGGACGTGCCTGGGGGCTTCTCATGGCGATGGAAAACAGCAAGATGGTTCAGCGGGACAAGAACGAGGAGACAAATACGGAACACAGGGCTCCCGTCAGAGGTCGCCCGAGACTTGAGACTCCAAAGGCGAGTGCTACAACTATTAGTAGCGTTATATTGCTTAACGGGTACTCGTGCGACGCACTGCAGCAATACCAACGTACCTAGCAGCAGCATAAGTATACTCTTATAGCAGCGGTGTACAGCAATGTATACTGTCGTAGTATGAATAGTAGACCTACCAGTACGTCAGGTATTTCTAACGCCAGGAGCTCATTGGCACAAGATACCACTTACTGCTGTAGTCTTGAATATAAACTCGTAGAAAGCAGGAGTTGCCAAAAAGTCAATCTCCGTGTGTTTGTCATTTCATTCGGCGCATGAGTGGAGCTTTCCCGCCCATTGCTCGATACCATACTCATTACTACCTGGTATGTACTTGATATACCTGGTAGAGCTGATCATATCGCCGTCGAATATACACAAATATCATGGGGAAGAACACCCGGGGGGTCTATTTTTTGCCGTGTCGCATACCGGTATATACCTGGTACCCCAGGTACCAGGTGAAAACGTATCTTCACGGTTTTACCGCGCCACGCAAAAGGCCCCGAGCGAGCTGTATATATCAGGTACTACATAGAAAAGTGGGCGATGCCCGCCCTTGCGAGCCTCGGAACATAGTCGACGACGTAAATAATGTACTTGGTATGTAAAAAAGTGTAGTGATTGTACCACTTACCGCGCGGCAAAGGGTAGTGGAGCAACATCATACTGTAGTAGTGTACGTAGTCCCGCACGAAAAATAATCCAATAAAACGAAAAATAGTCTCGTAGGGTGCCCGAAACCTTAATCGACGTTGGGAAAACGCAGCCACCCGCAGAGTGGGGTCGGAAGAGGACACTCTTCTAGTCGCGCTGTTGCTTCAAGTGGCCCACGTTTTCTCTCGGGCGAGATCGATCGGCACTTTGATTCTCGGTAGACCAGAAATTGATTTAATCTGTACGAGGTAGGACACGTCGCGTGACTCTTGGAGACTGCGGCCGAGGTCAAGCAAACACCTGCGCCGAAAATGCCGAGCGCGAATGCACACAATTCGGTGTTATTTGACGAGTGTAAAAAGATTGAACCCATTGCGCGAAAGCCACAAATACATGAACGGGAATATATCGTGGGCGGGGAGGGAGGGCGTGGGCCAGAGTACACACTAGCTAAAATGGTGACCGGCACAATAATACGAGCTGTACTGTGCTTGCACTACCCTACACATGGTTTATTTATTGTATGTCCATGAGTGGCAAAAAACGGTTTGATTCGGAGAACATTGACATATATATGGAAAAAAAAAAATAATAACACACTCAAATACATATAATATATATATGTGCATCGGGGAGACCCTCTAGTCGCGCAGCTCCTGGTTCAGCGTCACGCTACATTTATTAACGTTTAAATATATCGCTCACTCACTAAGCCAACCCGAACCCCCTGCAGCCGACCGCCCGAGGACGCAGCCCGAGAACCGCGTGCAACTTCTGCCATGACAAGCGCGTGAAGTGCGTCATGAAGGAGGGAGGGTCCCGGTGCGAACAGTGCATACAGCGGGATACCAGCTGCATATTCTCCACTAAGGTACATGTGGGTTTTTATTCCCCAAGAAAAAAACGGCCCAATTTTTGTTTTTTTTTTGTTTTCGAATCGACACCGCCCCCAAGCAGACACTCACTCTTCCACCTGCCTGTTGCCACGACCTTCGAGCGAGGAGGCCACGGTACTACTGTAGAGCTAAATGACTCATACACTGAGATTAATACAAGATACAGATAGGGTAGCCCCCGCTAAGAACTCGCACTATTGGGTATTTGTGGCTGTCGTAAGCTGTGTCCGCCTGTGCAGCGACGTTAAAAACACAATCGGAGATTTTCAGTTGGATCGCGCTGGTCTCCGGGTTCAAAAGTTCTAAAGAACCTCCCGCGTCGCCAAGGTCAAAAAGTGAGGCATGCCCTATATTGTATTGAAGTGGCTGTGTAAATTATCCGCGCCATGTTTACATGTGGTGTACTGCAGCCTTGAACGAGCTCGTACGTAACATAAGAGCAAAACACCACTTCCTCCCTCTCACGTTTTGTTTGTTGCTTCTTCTTCAGGGTAAAACGGGGCCTAAACCGAAAAACTCGAGGTCTAAAGCAGACGCGCCGCGACAAAGAATCAAGGGTTCCCGCACCTCCAGCCGTCGCGGCTCAATCCAAGACGCGCCTACTGTTGTCAGCAAACCGGAGGATCCCGCGGACATTGGGGTGGACATCGCCGCGGTCCCGGTAGCGGCTCACACGGCCGCTGCTGGCCGTGAGCGAGCGTTTTTGGGCATTTACGCTCTTACCATAGGGAAACTTGTCCCTATTGTGACCGAAGAAGCGCTGCGTGCGGCCCTCGCGGAGAGGCAGCGGTTTCCGATGGCAGCGGCAGCGGCGGTGGGGATAGAGCGTATCGCTTGCGACCAAGCGCAGGTGGGTCGCGGAGAGAGATTGAGGGTGGAATGCGGAATGCGGAATGCGGAACGCCGTGAGGGGTTAGGTTGAGGGGGGGGTGTTAAAATCTGTGAGGGGTTGGGTCACTTTAGGTGATATGCTCAACGTCACGAAAAAAACCTCTCATGCTCATGGTGTACAAAGTCAACAACAAGCATTGCAGCGCCACGAGTACCACGGCAAATGGCTGTGGGTAACAGAGTAGGGTGTCCGTTGGATGCGTTCCCATACGAACGCCTCAGCTGGCAAAGGGCGAGGATTTGGGTCACGAGACTTTTATTCCACGTACGCATTCTCGATGATTTTTCTTAGACATTTACCCGCAAGGAAATCACAGTCCCTGCATACGTGTGCTTGTGGCGAAACGCCTCCGTTGCCCTAGAAACAGCCTGCGGTTGTCAAAGTGACAACTATAAGCGCCGTTTAGGGTCAGAATCTTGCAAAAAGGAGGGCCGCCATTTGTTCAGTGTTCCAATTATGTATATATTTCGTATGTGCAGTTTGCATGGAACAAGCGCGAGGAAACATGTTGTGGACTATTGTGCGGAGGCAGCATTTGCACTGCTTTTCGTCTATATCAACCTTGGTATCATTAGACCAGGTTCAACATGTGCCTCGCGTGATGTACATATACCCGGGCAACTCACGCAAGCGCGCTGGGATAGCCTCCGGTCATACATACAGAGTTATACCAGGTACCAGCCCTAAGAAAACCACATGACGTTTCTTCGCTACATGAAGATATGCACGACTACAGATTCCAGCAACGAGGCGGCTGGCGCCTTTAACGCAGAAAACACGGTTAAAGCGCTTAAAACAACTATCATGCCATAGCTGTACCCCCAATACCCTGTGAACTTGCGCTATCTAGGTGGTCGGCGCGATCTCTCTCGGGGCCTTGATCAGCGGAGACGTCGAATCTGCAAAGGCCTACCACTTGTCTCTCCGGTATCACATCGGGGACGTCCAAACCCTGACGGAATCGCGGGCCGCGCCATCGCTGGCATTGGCGGCGCTTTATTGGCAGCATCGAGGCGAAGACGAGCTCAACGCCGAGTGGGTGGGATACGCTCGACGCGTCCTAGAAGTGTCAACGTGAGTTGTTGTTGGTGGTGGTGTCGCTGGGTAGGGGGTGTGTTCATGTGATGCATGGCCGTACTCGTATGACCGTAGATCCTCGTATCCCTACAACGCCGGGACGGAGCACGTCAGGTTTTCGCTGGCCAGACAAGAGTCGCTCGCACCAAAGGGCTGGATGGGGATGAGTTTGTTTTTGAGCAGACAGAGCAGTTCATTTGGAGCACGAAATATGTTCGCACCACTTTTGTCCAGCAAGGTCGAATTTGGAAATAGTTCGTTCAAGCATATTAGCTGAGAACCACCTCTGAGATACCCGTGGCTCCTCGTGTCTTTCCACTGTGTTTTCGACCCCGGGTGGTTCGACCGGTGACATTTATGATTATGTTTTCACAGTGTGTACTACAGTAGTTTGGTTGTAAGATGTGAGCGTTGGGTGTTCTTCAACAAAGGTGTTTCTTGTTTCGGCCGCATTGGTTCTCCCAGTCTCCTCAATCCTCGAGCTGAGGTTTGTCTCGTCAAATCAACCGTGCTCGTCGTTCTACTCTTAGTGTTGAGAGGGGAAAAAATCGACCATGCTCGTCGTTCCACTCTTGGTGTTGAGACGGGAGTGGGATGCGAAATTTTGATCGTTACCGTTTGGTTGCACCGCCTTTTTGTTCTGGTTGTCCTGAAGCTAAGTTGATAGACTATTAATAGTTCGAAGTACAACCGTAAATGGCCAGGCAGGTACTCGTATGGCATTCCCGGCCTTTTATTCACCACAGGTGTAATGAAGTGACAATAGGTTTGCGTGAGCTGCGATACGTTGACAAATCATCTATCAACATGGTCGTAATTTGCCCTCCAAAACCCTCGTCACGTTGCAGGAGATTCCCGTGGACCTCGTTCTTTCCATAGAGTATCTGGACTACGCTCGAGAGGCCCACGCCAGGCCAGGCATCGACACACTCCCGGCCAGCCGGCGATCCCTCCATTCTATCTCCTGCTTGCTGGCGAATATGCCGGTCATAGTCAACCCACCCGTGGGTCAGGCAACGGCGGTTTCGTTTTGCGAGGATCTGAGCATTTGCATTCGTGGGCTGCGCAATGAGGTGAGACTAAGTGCGGCCACCATTGCTATCGTTATCTGTTGTGGACGTGTACCGGCTTCGCAAGCAGCCCCACCGGGGTCCATCTACCACCCATGATGGCTGGGTTCGGTGTACGAGGCGCAAGTGTGTCACCTCGTGTGGACAACACGGCACGCCCAAATAACGCATGCTCAGACCGTTCTGGGGTATGGTTGGTTCAAGTGTATCTCGCGTACATCAGAGAGACGGCCACCGTACTTGACATCGCAGAATTATCACAAGACAGCTCTTACCTTATCACGATATACCTGGTAAGCAGAGCGACAACTGTCGACGTAAAAAAACATCACACAATGTTTCGTGTTCCGTTGGATTGGTACGAGAAGGTGGTACTGTAGTCAGGTCGCGACGTTTCGCCCGTTCTTGCTCGCGTTTCTTGACGCCGCTACGAATCCGCGCATCTCTTGTCACCCCGTGGCTGGGCTTTTGCGCGACGGTGATGCACACGACCTGTCTGGTGGCCGTGCGAAAATCGGATCAACCCTTTCAGGACTGCAGTCCCGTTTTGGGGGACAAACCAGTCAGATTCCACGTGTTTTGTCCCCAAAACGGGACTGCGGTCTACAAAGGGTTGAGCCTACATGTAGGGGTAGCACCTACAGTAGTAGCTCTTCCGGGGCTCTTCCGGGGCTCCTCAATTGAGGAGCTCTCCATCTCACCGAAAACTGCCTTTTGACAAAAGTATATGTGGGCTTAACCAATGAACAGGTAGGTATTGACGGAAACAAATCTGCAGCACCAATGGGCACAATTGCGCTCTACCGCCATTCCGAATTTCCTGGAGAATACTGCGCCAATCAAGGCACTAGGCGGCGAAGCTGTGTCAGCCACGTCCGTTCCTCCCCCCCCCCCCCCCCCCCCCCCCCCCTACGCCGCACTTATCACTCCTTCCGTTTGCTTTGCATCTCCGATCCCCGTTGCCGTCTTATTTTATGGTTTTCTTTCGACTTCCCGTGCAACCAGACTTCCGTCGAGTTGTCACTCCTTCTCTGTTCGTCCTTGAAGGCCCTCCTCCTGGTGATGCTGGGCCGCCGGGAGGACGCGATCACCATCCTCGAAACCATGCCCCCCCTCATCGACCCTTCCGTTGGGGGAAACCCTTCCGTGGTCAGGGCCCTGCCGCTAAGCTGGGACGCGCTCTTGATTGCCTCGGCCCTGTCCTTTCTCCTGGGGCAGGGGGACACTTATCGGCGTCTCAGAGCCTCGATTGAGCGCGCAAACCTCGTCCCCCCCGCTGCCCGCTGGTCCTTCTGCTTACCAGACCCGGGCAGCGACCCTCAGGCCTACGTCGCCCACGAGTGTCGCTCAAGCAGCAACATCTGCAACATTATGTGCGAAATCGCAAGCAAGACAGGTTTCGGCCGGCGACCTTTTTACCCCGGTGTGCAATCCTTCCTCCGACCGCCCACCGTTGCGCTGTCACCCAGCGACAAGCGTGAAGCGCCATCCCCAGAAAGAGGGCACAGTTCAGGGTACGGTGCGGGGGGCATGCCTATGAGAGGGGTACCGCCTATCGAGTGGAAAGGGGGTAGTTGCGGTGGTGGTGGTGGTGGTGGTAGTGGTGGTGGACCCGTTTTAAGCGCCGACAGTGGCGAGGGGCTAGGCGGGGGAGGTGGAGGGGCTGCCCCGGTGAGCGTCGATTTGGAGGAATCGCCGGATTCCCGGGCGCAAAAGCGTCGCCGGGTGGTGGCGGCGGCGAGCATCGACGGTGATACTTTTGGAGCCGCCGACGCGTTTTTAGACTTAGCGGGGCAAACTTTACCTCCGTTGAACCCGACAGTTTTGGGCGCGACGGCAGCCTACACCGCTGTTCCAAACATCGGTCTGTTTGGCAGCGCTAGCGCCCACCCTGACCCCGGTAAAGGTATTCATTTTCCTCTTGGAGCGGAGAAGGGGGGGGGCGCAGGAGGAGCAGGAGGAGCAGCGGAGGCCAACAACGGTAGCGACGATGACGACGGTGGTTCGGGACTCACGAAGGGCCTGCACAACATGAGCCTAAGCCGATTGTCTGTGCACCTTTTACCCGGAAGCGGGGTCGCTCCGGATGGCCTGCATCAAGACCATGGCCCGCTTGGGCGCATCCCCAGCGAAGGTATCATGGACATCAGCTCCTCCATCGGGAGCTTCTCTATGGACATTGGGGCGGCGGGAGAAGGGGCTGGGGCCGGCGGCCATCACAGCGGCGACGAGGACGGAGCGCCGGGTAGTGTATTTGGCACGCTTAACGGTAAGAGGCGTTCCCGCCACCGCCTTTCGTCGTTCTCCGCGTACTCGACCGCCTTGTGTCGGTCTGGGTCGACGCTGCGTGACTGGAGGTCTGGTGAGATGGACGGGAGCACCGACCAGGGAAGCGATCTCGGTCACGAGATCGTAGTGGCCGCCGAAAACTTCGTGGACGGGGAAGGAAACGAGGACATCTGCGGGAATATCCTTAGCGTCGATGCCATCCTCGGGGAAATCGAAGGAAGCAAGAAAGAGGAACGATGGTGGGGTGGTGGTGCGGGGGGGGGTTCAAACAGCAACGGTGGCCTCCAGTCGGGTGGGGGGGAGGCGGGCGGCCCTTCTCTTGGTGAGAACCAGACGTCGATGATGTCCCACGACTTAGCAGACTTTTGAAACATCGACCCTGTCGGGTTTTTCGCGAAGAAAAAACCTCGTTGTACGTATCTCTTATTGATGTCACCTTCGCTGGGTTTTTGGCGAAGAGCAGACAACAGCGCGCCGAAGGCAGATATACGGAACGGCGGGAACGTGCGAAGGAAGAGGATCCGGTCCTGTTGTTGTTGCTTGTGCTGTCAGGTATCAGAGGACAGTACCGCGCTAATTGATGTTGCCTACAGTAGGAATGCGGACCTTGAATTATGCCTCAAGTATGCCATGATTGTCGTGGGGTGGATTGGGTGGGTGGGTGGGTGAGTGGGGGTTGGTTGATTCGAGGCTAGTTCCTGTTATAACTGTCGCCGACTTTTCGGCGGGGGGGGGGGGGGGGGGGGGGGGGGGGGGGGGGGGGGGGGGGCGTTGAGGAAGTGTCTGCAGACGCCACTGCCCTAACGGTGTGGCGGACAGCCTTTGTCGGTTGTCCTCCTCTCACCACGTGAGCTTGTTTTTTTTCCAACCGCACGGGTATCGTTTTTCGAACTTGTGCACATTTTTTGAGTGCCTAAACCTCGACCGCCTAAGTACTCAGAACGATGACCTGCTACTGTAGGTCTTCTTTACGTGCTTTGCAGCTTTTGTTTACGCCATAATCCTTGCGATATTGTTCAGGCTCGGCCGCGAAAGCGCGCTAGAGAGTCTAACGAAAAGGACCTTACGGTGGTACGGTATTACACTGGGGTCATAAGGTAAGACACCCCCTCGGACGATTTTATAGAGCTGATTGCCTCGACCACGAGGAGGCGTGCAAACGCCGAGCGATGCGTCTATGGAAACATCTCGTCGAGATTTTCCAAAGACTGTTTTTTATTTTGTGTGTGCCCACCTGCAGGGGAATGTTTATCGAGAAAATCGGCTCGGAAATTCATCCCAGGGGCTTCCTTATCTTATCACACGTGTGATACGGCCTTAATAGCGTGTGGTGCGGCATTAGTAGCGTGTGATATGGCCTTAATCAGCGTGTACCGTGTCAATAACGTGTGATTTGGCATTAACAGCGTATGATACGGCATTAATAGCGTCAAACCATGGTGGGGCGAAAGGGTGGTACATTGAGGCTCAACCTGCGCTGATTTTAAGGAACAGAGGGCAGTCAGAGAGGTGAGTAGAACGAGGACGCGTCGAGGTGTGGACGAATGGTGTATGAAAGAGGAGGGGGGCGTTTTCGAATGCTTAACTTGTTCTCGGCGCGTGTGGCCTAGGTTTCGGATCAGTAAGTAGTCAGCACTGCGGCTTTTTGTTTTCGTCGCCTTCCTGGCTGAAGGTTTGCTTGAAGTGTGCATGCCTTGGACGCCTTGTTAGAAGTGCTCGTCGAGGGGGGGAGGGGGGGGGAGGGGGGTGGAGTTGGTTGCGGTCGAACGGGCCTTTGCTATATGACGAGATTGAACCTCGACGGGATGCGCTTGTTCCAGCGTTGCCTGCTTCACGCGATTTCGAACGTAAGTTGTAGTTGGGATGGCGAGGGGAGTGATGAGAGACAGCACTGGCTCATGCAAGGCCTTGCCTGCATCGAGAACATTTTTACCAAGTACTGGTACAGACTTCCGGAGGAAAAAGATCCCTGCCAAGATCAGCTGAGCCCCCCCCCCCCCTGCCTAGCCCAGTCGTCGGTGCAGTGTACGTTTTGGGTTGCCTGAACCCACGAGAGGAGCACTGTTGTCGAGCTTCTCTACGTTGTTAACGATGAGGGTATAGTTTGTTTTTTTTCGTATTGTGGCAATTTTGTCGAAAGTGGGGGACTACACCGCCCTTGTTGGCGCCGCAGGGCCAAATATCACACATATCAGGCCAGGCAGTCCCCACCGGCCAAACGTTGAATCGCCTGAACCATGTTCGACTTCAGACGCTTGGTCCCGATTGTCGTGAACTAATTTTTTCGGAGATACTTATAGTAATTTATTATGGTGGCGGAGTTGTTTGTTTCGTGTTGAGGCGTTTTTGTTTGCGACTCAAGCGTCTTGAATGAGTGGAGTCCCTCTCGTGTTAGTGAGGAACACGCGTGTGGGTGCAATTTAGTTTGTGTTGGTCCTTCCGGGTTGTTTTTGCGACGAAACAAAAGTATATTTGCGTGGCATGATGCATTGCTCCTGTGGCATCATTTTCTGTTTTTCTGTTTTTTAAGCAGACCACGTTGGCTGCGGCAATTATATTCAGGTTGTTGGGGTAATTCACGTTATTTTTATGGCTGGATTGATTTTGGCCTGCCGGGTAAGCGGCTGGTAGAGAATAGATGTGTTGGTCAGTGAGGTATTCAATTGCTTTCGGCCGGAATGCCGACGGGTCGATCGACTGATGGGGTTAACTAATAGGTGGATTGATAAATTAATGGATGGATCAAATTGTATGGATTTGGTTAACCAAGTTTGACCGCCCGGCCACAGCGCGGTAGAAATACGTAGTGTTGTCCTATACAATCGTTCGTGTAACCTGCTTGACTGAGAAGGATACTGTCGTTTAGCGACGCGTTGGCGTGTGACATACGTTGGTTGAACGGCATGACCAATCGCGCCCCACTCCTCTAGTGCGGCATCGTCAAGACGTTTGTAGTGCTATCTTTGGAGCCTATGGACTGTAAATGGTTGGCGTGTACGGGGGGGGGCAGCAGTAGTACTCGGGAGCGGGGGGGGGGGTCCTCATATCAGAGCCGACTACCTCGGCGGACGGGGTGTTCATTGGGTAGCATGGTCGGGGCACACTCGTGTGTGAGCTTGAAAATGTATACGTTCGGCCTATTTTTTTTTGTCATTTTTGTTTTGTCTGCGGGGTGACAAGGCGTAGCGCGTGCTTGAAGCATCATCGCCGGTTTGAAACGGTCGAAGACGTCGAACACAAGAAAATACGAAACACGGTTGCTGTTTTTCCGTCGGCTACGTATGCATTTTGATCGGTTCTGTTAGTCTTGTTGTTGTTGTTTTTGCTGTTGTTGCTGTTGTTATGTCGATCCACTTCGACACGTGGGAGGGGGACTTTTTTATACGTAATGCCCTCCATCGAGAGTTTCTGGTTCGCCTCGACGGCCGTTTTGTTGGCGAGTCGTGAAAGCTGTACCATACGCCGTTTCTGGTTGCGTTTTCGCTTTTGTTTTAGATCGGTTTGTTCCCGCTCCGAGGGGATAAGACAGCCCCCCCAATAATACCTTCAAAGGGAAGAAGTTGAGTATAACGCAAGAATCATCTCGCGATGGCTCTCGCTGGCGTGGGGTCATGTGCCATAAATAATCAAGTCGTTGTTTCGATAAGTTGTGAGGGTCGCGGCCTTGAAATAATTTGACTGGGCAGGTTCGCATTAATTTTGGTCGACTTCTCCCAGGAATCTACTGTATTTTGGGATTTAGCATGGCCGAGTTAGTCGCGGAGTCGTGGAATCAGCACTATAAACACAAATGGTATCGCTTTAATCGCGTAATGATCAACGAAAGAAGGGTGTTTGCTTCGATATTGTCTCCCGTTGGCACACAGTTCTCAATTGAATCTCCGTAGTTCAGGGGGGGCGGAAATGTGATCGGACTGCACTCACTCGTTCCCTTCTCTCGTGGAGGCACAAGGAACGGGCGGGACCGTGGTCACACCTCCCTGACACTCACTATATAGCGATTGAAGCAGACGAGGTAGAGGTGGGGTCAGCGCCAGTCCAGTTCATAGAGTTTTTCGTTAAACGATGTAGCCCGCACGTGCCCTACACTTTAATTCTACTGTACGGCGGAAACTGCTGTACGTCGCAAGGTGCGCGCCGTAGTATATTCCTGTAGAGCTTGCTTGCGGGGACCCTTCAATCCGACCACGTACCAAGAGCTGCGCATAGGTCCATTGGTCTGGTCTGATGCCGGGACAGATTGCGAACATTGCTTTTACTATTTTCATTAATTCTGCAGTTGTAGACCTCCCGCTTTCGAGTGAAACGAACTCATCACTACCAGCGCACTAAAATTTGGCCCTGAACTGTTCGCATGTATGTCGCACTTTTCTTCTTCCCTTCAATGGTCATTTTTAACTTTCAGCTCGAATCATACTAATTAGAACCCATGATGGACCCAGAAGCCATACATCCCCTTGTGTTTGCACAACACGTTTGGTTTTGAATAGTAGTGTCGGTAGGAAGTTTTACCCTCAGCGGCCTTCCGGACAAGCAGTGCTCACGAGTGTTCGTGCCGCTGGGCATAGCATAAGTGCAAAGGCTGTTTTGAATACGCTGCTGCCGAGCATAGTTCTCCGTGACCACACGGCGAGCCGCTACGCTGTGCATGAGGAGAACATGCACAATCAAATGGGCCAGTGCCTGGCGTCAAAGGCTCCACCAACACCTAAACCACATAGGAGTGAGCCGTACCTTGGTTGTCACTCTCCACCCACACGCACATACGGACAACTATTGTTGTATCAGAGCCCGAGCCGGGTCGAAAACAGAAAATATCGCTCTCCCAAAAGCTCTTTGGCTTCCCTCACGATTTGGCACAGCACTACGTACTGTAGTAAAATACTCCCCGAGAGGTTTTGGCCATTTCTCGACTACGTACAGTACCGTCAGTTCTACGAATAGCAAACCCCTCCCTCTAGCCACCGCAACAGTTTTGAGTGATGCTTCCGGTCGGGATATCGCGGGAAAAAAAAAATGACAGATTTCGTCCAGGAACAACTACAACGCCGGTCGGCTTCCATTGGAATCTGGTAGCTGGTGAAAAAAAAAAGAGGCGAGACCCCTCCCCCCCGTCGACCAATGTCAGTGTGCCTTTGTTTTTCGGGGACATCTATACGAGTATAGCGGTAGCCAAAACGCCCGGTTCATCAAAATACCGACGCGTGCTAGCACGTACGGCAGGGATGCACCGACTTTTCCCGAGAATCCTCGTGACGGGCTAAATGTCTCATCCGAAAACGAAAATACGAAAAGTCGTCGCTCACCCCGATGGACAATACCGTGGGCTACGCATTCGACGAAAAAAATATTACCGTGTGAAAACAAACACGAGCGGGATTCCAAGTGCACAGAGTAGCTCTTGTAGTGAATACGCTTCGTCAACCAGAATGCTTTGGGCCCAAAATTACCCTCCCCTCCCCCCCCCCCCCCCCCCCCACCGACATGCCTGCCGGGTCAGTGAAAACCCGACGTGCTCCGTCCTGGCAGTGTAGGGATGCGAGGGTCTATGGTCCTACGATTACGGCCATGTATGACATGAGTACAACCCCCACCCCCCCTGTTGAGGGGGGGTTTCTACCCGAGGCCTGATTTAGTCAACGCTGAAGCGAAAGGGGCTGCCGGCGATGTCCTCCGCTGCAGGGTACAGCGCGAACGATGGTACGATCTGCTGAGGCGTTCCCGCGCTCTCCCATGCCAGCATGACCCGCACCGCCTTCGCCTCACCCGCCCCCACCCCGACGTCGTCTCCGTGGTGGATGTACTCCGCTCGTAAGGAGATGACTTCGCCCGCCGTCAGAGAGGAGGCGTTACCGGCGACGGTTTCATCGGGGAGCCATAGCGGCTCGTCAAGACTGGAGGAGGAAGCCGACGACGTATCGATGACTAGCTCGTCTCCAAGCCAGAGCCTGTGTGGGGTTTAGTTTGTAGTGAGTCAGTTACAGTTATTGTTTGAGGTGATCGTTTGGGCGCACCACTGATGCGTTTTATGGTAGAGGTCGCACATTTCCGCTAAAATGCTTAATCTAAATGACGGGGCTCCTTAACCCAAAATCGTCGCAATGCCGAACTTGCTCCGAAAAAATACTTTTTCGTGTACTTGGGCCATGTGATTATTCATCGGGATGCAATTTGATTTTTGCTGAGGTCAGTTTTCGGGTGAGGTATGGAGCTCCTTAAGGTCAAGTGAGGAGCCTCAGACAATTTAGGGTGAACCTCTACCGTGAAACGCCTCCACTATATAGGGATCCAACAAGGACTGATGGCCTGGGAGGAGCTACGAAATAATCGTGTTCAGTTACGGTGTTGGGGGAGTCGGGAGATTTCATAAACAGTTCACACCTTAGACAGATCGTCGATTCCTACTTCGTGATCTAGGTCTTTCTGGTCAGGTGTATTCCTGATCTGTATGATCTGTATGATCTGTATGATCTAGCTCATGTTTCCGGGTGGCAGCCGTATAACCTGCACGATCTCGGACACGTTTCCTGGGTTGGATACGTACCATACAGATCCGGCACAACACCTGATAATGGCATGCTAGGAGCTAGGTTGTATAGGTCGTGAGCCATCCGACGTGTGAAACATTTGGATGGAACGTCGCCATGCCCCTCGACTCACATCTAGGGCCGGAGCGTACCCTTTTGTTGTCGTAGGGCAACATAGGTTCGGGGAACAGACACCTTAAGGGTTTCAAAGAGCGGTGTTTTGTCTTGCCATGCGGGAGACATCAGTTCGTGCTGTGGGTTGTTCTAGGAAAAAAAACGTTGATTTGTCTGCGCAAAAAGCAGCGGGTGGTGCGGTTAGCTTTGACGGGTGAGATATTCCTGACCTAGTAGGCACTTTTCGTCGTCTCGGTCAAAGAGTGTGGCTCTCGAAGCGGATGATAAGTCGACAGACGATCAGAGCAAGAATCAAAACGTCATTCGGCGTTCCTCTGGCAGCTGAAGATTGGGGGAAACCGAAGGCAAAACAAACTCCAAGTACTCCCCCGTCCCTTCATAATATAAACGCAAGGAAAAACGGCTTTGTTGCCCCCCCCCTTCAAGTTTGGAAACTCGCATTTTCTCTCCCCACAGATATCACATTATTTTACCTATCAACCCCCCAATCGGTCTAACTCACAGATGACGTATTTGTGATAATTTTAGAAACAGGGAGACCCGATATATATATATTATGGCCGTGTTCAAGTTCCGAAACATATATACCAAGTATGCTTATGTAAACGGTACCACAGCGCCCCTGCAAACTTGCTTGGGGGAGTTTCAGCGGCCTCTCTCGTATCAATCATCACCTCGCTTCGTCCCCTGGTCCTGTAGCCATGGTGAAAATAAACGCCTCCGACAGCCGTGCCTTCAAGAAGCCGTCCCACCTCACCCCGACCGAACCGCCAGTAGAACCCACCCTGGAAGCATCGTTCAACGACCCGGATCCCCAATCAAGTCGGACAGACGGGTCCACCTTACAAATTGTTACGGCAAAAAGGACGGGCGATGGATGAAAACGAAGGCCTTGAGGCGGGCGTTAATAACGGGGTCACGTTTTTTAAAATCAGAGCTTGCGTGCCTTTCGCGCGAAGAATGGTCAGGTACGTATCGGTTTCGTCTTTATAGCTGATTGATGCGGCGCCATACTTGTATGTATACCCATTGTTTAAAACACAGAAAGAGCGAAGAGAACGACGGACAAACGAACAAAGAAGCCGGCACGAAAAACACGAGAAATTGTATACGAGTGTTGTTGTGCTTACAAGACTTTGTTTCTTGGGGGAACTGGAACGCTTATAGCACGTAATTTTTTTTCGGTAATACCCTAAGCCGCAGCCTCTCTTCTGGACGCACCCTCGTGACCAGCGGTCGTCCAGTCAAACGAGCACTGGCGTAGTACCGGGCCGTGAGGCCTCCGCCCCCGAAACTCCCGCTCAATCCACCACCAGCATCGCCCGTCGATGCTCTCGACAGAAGCTTCACTCGGAGTTCGTAGAGGCCGCTAGCGCCTGCAATAGGCGACGGGTAGAAGAGAGTGGACTGTGATTATTAATATGTCGATGGATACGGAGTTTGTAGAGGACACTACTAGCGCCTGTACTCTGCTTAGGTCAGCGGAGAGTGGGGCGTGCCATGTTTCCTTTCCTTATATCAGGGTGTACGGTAAGCCTCCTGGTCCCTCGCTTGGACAGCACAGAGACCGCTAGCGCCTGCAATATGCTAAGGGTGGAAGAGAACGGGCTGCTGCAGGCCTCCTTCGATTGTCAGTTTATACGATATGCCTCTTGGTTCTTGGCTTGCCTCGGGTCATGCTTTTTCTTTGGGGCAGGGCCGAAAGTGGGTTGCTGTAGCGTGGGATTTGCGTTCGCGTACGCGCAGTTTGTAGCAAGGTGCGACCTGATGTATCCTTCTTCAATACAATGCTGGTGCATTCCACATATTTCCAAACATATCGATGCACCCGCGACAGGAAGCGCCCAAATAACCCTGTGTCGAACTCTATCACGTACCGATATTACTGTTTAGAAAAAGTAACCGGGCCCAGACATCCCCCGATCCCCCGGCGGAAAACGTTGAGGGACCTCATCGGAAACCTAAGGGGCGAGGAAACCAATCAACAAAGCCCTTGCCTGGTCTAACCGCCATAGTGTAGGACCCTGTCCCCCGGTCGGTGACCACAGGGTGTCGCCCCCCCGCACCAGAAATTCCTTCGGCGTCTCCTGAAAGGGTGACGTGCCACTCTTCCCCGCCTCTCTCGAGGACGTTACCGAAGGTATCCCTGTCGTGACCGGTTGCATGCGTCTTAGAAACGAGACGGGCTTGGAATGGATTAAGGCGTTAGCCCCTCTACAACTCCACCCACTTTTGGAGAAAACTACCATTGATAGGGTGTACGTATATACAATTGGGTGTTTTTTTGCAGCGGTGGAAGGGTTAAGCGGAAGGTGTCAATCGAGGTTTCATTAATCTGCGAGGTTTTTCGAGGTGCTCGGGAATGGAGTCCCAAGCCCCCGTGAGGGTCCGGCAGATGCTAATAACCGCCTCATGTACGTTTATTTTCGCCGTTGCACGCTCAATGTAGTCTCTCTCTTTTTCTCTCGAGTTTTCTTTTTCGGAAAGAGTGTCTGAGACAAGCCGTAGCCCGTTGCCTCCCGTACAAAGCGCACTTATATAGCGTCCATGGCCACCCACCCGCACACGAACCGGAATGCCGGACACAACAGTCGGCGAGCGCACGCACGGGGTACTCTCTCTATATATATACATATCCCTTTCTGCCTATCCCTCTATCCTTATCTCTCTCTTTCTCTCTCGTGTTTTTAACCTATTCATCCGCCTTATGCTCCAAGTATCTCACCTAGCGGTAAGGCGGAGCAACTTCGTAGAGTTAAGCGAGAAATTTCCAGCGGAAAACACCTCCTGACAGTTTTCGCAAACACTCGACCTGGCCGAGGCGGGTCCTGTCGAGACAAGGAGGGCAAATGGGCTGCCCGCGATGTGCTCCCCGTCCGCCAGTTTGACCTGCTCATTTTCAAGAACCCAATGATCGGGGCTGTGATTTCCAACCACGTCCCATGTCTTCAAGCTGGAACGCACAAAAACGGATGTGTGGCCATGCACGATCGACCGTGAGCATATTACGGGTAGGTAGGCAAAAACGTTCAAGATTATTTGGCAGAGACAACATTAGAGACAGCCAGACAGAGGGAAGCTCAGACATGAGGTGGCGTGTTGAGTTAGGTATGCTTCCGCCTTCTTTTTGTCTGACGGCAGGCTGTGTAAATTCCAGATCAGACTCTACCGCACGCCGGAAGTTCTCTTTACATAGATACTTACGTTCAGCGAGTACTCTCCAACCGTAGTCGCGTTGTACGTTGCCATGTACTCCCCTTCTCGCGTGTATACCGCCTGTCCGGTCGATACAGGAGACTTATACTCTTGGTCTCCTTCGGATTGTGAAGAAGCAGAATCGTTGAACAGCTCGATGCTGAAGTCGCCCGTGCTGCCGGATGACACACGGTTTCCCATGGAGTCTCTCGCTCTTCTCAGGTCATGCAAGGCGAGGGGGGACACAAAAACACACGGATTAAAAAACGGCGACAACGACGTTAAAACACACACTTAATTTTTGCATTCGACGTGTTCTTGGAAAGGATAATGGCGCGTTCTGACCGGCAGAAGTGCTTAATTTATGTAAACTTCGACATAGCCAGCGTGTGGCAATTGATTCACCTCCTTCACGCCACCGTTGACGAAACTACTTTTCGCGTCGCCCCCGACACTATGGCGGCGGTGTCTCCGTTCTCAGATTCAAGGTAGAAAATCGAAAAACGACAGAGGCACTTGCCGATGGTAGGGAAACTTCGCGTGCATTCGGAGTATCATACCAGGACGCGATCTCAAGCGCGTAACAGCTTGGAAGTGTGCAGGATCTTGACGGTGTTCCCCACAGCTTCCCCAAGCAGTGGTATTCCACGCGTTTTGTTTTTCAACACCTAACTGTTCGCCTTGATACCACGACCGTGGTTGCTGACTCCCCGAAACACGGTTTGCAGCCTACAGCCTTGGGGAGCCTGGTATTTTACCCTGAGGAGAACTGACACCCAGCTTTGTTGTTGCCGTGAAGCACAATGTCTATTAACAGTGCACTCTGTAAGCTGGCTGTACGCCACGGCTAGCTATTGATACGGGGGAATACAGTCAGTAATCAGAACCAAATAGGGTGTGTAAAGACAGGGAGTTAACCTGTTTTTTGGGGGTCCAACGTGGGTTCTGATTGCTACCTCTCTGTCTCCAAATATAAGGATGGTAGTCATTTCATATTATTATAAAAAGGTTCCTATATTTGGGACAGAGTGGTGTGTACTGCCATGGTCTTAGTAGTGGTAACAGTTGGATGGCGAAGTAAGCCAACCAACTGACTTACAGCAGTCTCTACAGAGGCTCTGCTACGAATAACACTAGACGCACCGCACAAAACACGGCGGTCACACATATACACAAAGAGAGGTGTTCTTCATACGATAGAAGTTCACACTAAATTTTATGAAACCCCTAGGCCCCCTTAAGGTATAATGCGGATTTTAACGGGGACAAACATACGTATACGACTGATGCTACACGTATCTCGTGCGTGTACGTAGGCATTATGCCTAACAATGAAGATCACAAGTTACGTACTCATGTGCGGCCAAGAGCTATCGAGGTCTGAAACATCAGGCGTGCGGTAAGGATGCCGTGGTGGCTCAGATTTTTTTTCCGCAAAAAGTTATACCTCTATCGTAGAACGCCTCAAGACGCGAAACCCCGCAAAATAACCGTACGCAGCTAACCGCAATGCCTATTGCCTATTACGGACGAACTTATTAATCAGGACCAAATGTGATTAGTAAAACTACTGAAATATATAGTTTCTTGTGTATACGATGGGTCCTGATTGCTGTAGGCACCCTTTGATAGGCAACTAAGCAAACTAGCCGGCGACTTATCGCCAGCCAACTCACAGCTAGCCCTGTACGGCGCAGCTTGCGTGCGAGAGGCTGTCAATAATTAACACGAAATCAGCAGAACGACAGCCGCCGACGTCGACGTGAAGCCAACCAACCGAATAGTTTTCTGCTGATCGCCCGCACAAGGTTGGCTCGCCTGATGGTGAACACGGAGGTTCCAAATGCACCTCCAGCAAGCGATGAAGCGATGCCCGCGCCGTAAGCGAAGGACGCGTTCGCTGCCGCCGCTCCCGCGACCACTAGCACCCGGAAGGGGCTGCCCTCCACGTGCGCACCGGCCATCGCTTCTTCGACGCTCCTGCGTCGGAAGGGGCGCGTTGTGTTCCGTCGGCGGGCTCGTTAAAATAGTAGTTGGCGATGTCGTTTTGGTGTGTGTCGCCCAGCTATTCATATACTGTTTTTTCGTTTCGAGCTCAATGGCTTGACCTCCAGCACTCAACTCTGCTCTTCTTCAGAGGTGGTGTGTCGGAATCAGCCGCCAATCGTTTCGAAATTTTAGAGTATGTCGCGAACTCTGGCGGGTGTTTTTTGTCCGTGCGCCGCTGCCTACCCACCTGCCTGCCAGTCTCCCTCCCCCGTGTGAAGGGAGGTAAGCATGGAAATACAAAGCAAGTGCAAAACGAAGAAAAAAAAGAAAATAAGCGTTTACGCGCCGTTCCGATATTTTCTCCAGTGATTCGGTGTTAACCCCTTTAGAAACGTGAACAAGCCCACGTTTAGGGAGACTATCTACTTAGAATTAGTGTGGGATGATTTTGCAGCGGTGAATGTTGACCCTTGTACCGTAACAGGAGACTATAGTAATGCATACAGTAGTATTACATAGTAATACATAGCAGTACGTAATAATACATAGTAGTACATAGTAATACATAGTACGAGTAGTACATAGTAGTACATAGTAATACATAGCAGTACATAGTAATACATAGCAGTACGTAGTAATACATAGCAGTACGTAGTAATACATAGCAGTACGTAGTAATACATAGCAGTACTTAGTAATACATAGCAGTACATAGTAATACATAGTGATACATAGTCGTACATCGTAGTACATCGTAATACATCCTGTTAATAATACATCGTAACACACAGCAATACATAGTAATACATAGTAATTTGGACCCTAACATAAAAATACCCCCCGATCTATGCTCACCGTATTTGGTCCTCATTGCTGACTGTCTTCACTCGTATTAACACACTACCTGTCCAGACGCATATATATGTGTACTATTTATAAAACTAAGTAGATATATGTATACCGTGAGTCTGATTCCAAGGGGCAATTTGTTACCGAAACAGGGCTGCACTCCTAGAGGGGTTGCTGTAACGATCTTGCCTGTACCCCAAAGCCCAGCGCGACCTCTCCAGCGCGCTGACCAGGACGCTCATCTGGTACGCCCCCGCCACCACAGGCCAGGCCGACACGGAGTAACTCCCGTTTCCTCTGTCGACAGCATTGCCGTGGTATGCTACACCCCCCGGGCCCTTCCCGTATGCTTGAATGGTATCCCCCCCTGCGGTAAGAAGCCGGCCATGGAGTCGTAGTGCGAATGATCAGACGCCGAATATGGAGCTGTGTGAAAGAAAAAACGCGAATATGGAGCAGTACAATATTTTTTGGGGTGCGAGTTGACCCCGGCACGGATAGATGACGTCGTCCACGATGACAAATATATTACAATGTTGTTACAAAACTATTAATAGGTTTTGGAGGGTATGATGGTTGAAACGGAAACCCTAGCTTCAAGCTTCGACTGCTTCCCGCAGCCCCGATGTGCGGGGGGTTGAAAGAGATCTGGTCGCCCATCGTATTTCAAAAGGTAACGCCCTGGTACTCAAGCAAAACCGTGACTTGATGGAATGGACCAAATATAGTTTTTGACTCCGCCGGTGACCTGCATCAACGTACAAAACCCTCCGGGGTCGAATTACTACAATTTTGAGCTTCTCATCTCGACCTTACAGTACATTCACTGAGATTGGTAAAGGGCAGAGGCGAATCAACCCCGGTTACCATTGTTTTGACATAGTGTTCCATTTTTTTGGTGTTCTAAACCAAACCTGTTGTTGTGCTAAGGGTAAACCGTGGGCCGCAACATGCTGCCCTTAGCGTTTCAAGTCTTCGCTACAGTAGAAGAGAAACTCCAAGTACCGAAACAGTCGACGGTATCCCGTCCTACTACATTGGCATAAAAGACTGAAGCCTGCCGCTAAAGGTGAAAGAGCAATGCTCACTTTCTTTCGAAGACCCAACTGACGAACAAATGGCCAGGCTTTAGCGACACAAGAAACGAGATTACGCCCCTTCATTTTCTGACAGCCCTCCATCGAACGGGTCTATAGACCAGGCATACGCTCACCACGCTCCCACTTTTAGAACTTTTGTGTGCCGTGTGTCAATATACCTCTGCTTGTAGTACACAACTGTTGCTGTAGTGTACCCCCGCATATCGCACAATCTTTGTCCAATCCGCCACTCACCGGTTCCGCGGTGATTACCGTTGGCGTCCCTCGCCTGTACAACGATCTCCATGAGTTCTCCCGCGGTGATTTCTCTGATTGCGTCGTTGTCTACCCCCCCCCGGCCGCCTACACGAGGCCACTCTACCGTCGACGCTCCCGATGCCGTTGCCGCCGGGTTAAGGTCGACGGCGACTTTCCACCCCAGTCGTCGGTGATACAGATTGGTTGCTGGGACGATAGAGAGGCTCGTGTCCGTTCGGCTGGACCATTCCATCCGGACCCAGGCCTCGCCCGCCGCGTGCTGCGGACCGCCGATATCAGCGCGCGCGGGGGGAGGTGTGGTCGATATCACGCATGGCCGTAGTCGTTAGACGATAGACCCTTGGGGGGGGGGTACTCAATTGTTGCTTGCCTCAATCATTTGACCATTGATCACGCATCCCTTTGGAGACGGAGCGTCTGGGCGGGGGGAGGGGGGTGTACTCGATATCATGCATGGCCGTAGTTGTATGAGCATAGATCTTCGCATCCCTACAATGCCGGGACGGAGCACGTCGGGTTTTCACCGACCAGGCAGACATTGCTCGCACCAAGCGGGAATCGCCGCGAGGTGCTCGGCGAGTCGCATGAAGGGTGAGCTGCATCCTACTAAGAACTGCTTGTGAGGCGGACTTACGCATATATGACAGCGTCAGTGAGTTGATTTATTCTCCAGTGTGGCAGAGACAGCAATGGAGGAACTATGTAACTGCATCGTGGGTGCCTTACCATCAACGCTACCTGGTACCTGGTAGGTGATGCGGTCATTCTCCTTGTACGGAGTTAAGGTTCTCCACCCCGCACAAAATGATCTAACTCGATCGTCAGCTGTGACCGACCGCCAAAACAATAAAACGGTACCCTGGTTGTTTAGCTCACGTAGTGAGCGGCATGTTGCAGCGTCGTTGCCAACCGATTCCAACCAAACCTATACAACAATATCTAGTGCGGGGGGGGAGAGGTTCACGACTAATTGTGGTCGACCGTCTCTAGACGTGGTGCTGCGTCGACTAGAAATATGCGAGTGTATACCATGGGCCCAAGGGGCCAGGAGGAGTGAAGCGACCGTCGCCATACAAGGCGTTACACAGCTGTGGCTCGAAAACTTTGAGAAGCGGCGGAGCAGCTTACTGAAGTCAGATGGGGCGAGGGGCACGGCAAGATGATCCAGATTATGATACTATAAAAAATCGACTATTTCGAGTAAATGGCATTAATCACGCTTCCCACAAAGCGTAAGGCTGGTAAGCGGCCACCCCGCTTAGCTTTGGGTTGCACGGTGGTATTCGCTGCTAGATTTGGAGGACAAACGGCGTCGTTCGTTTGGCCGCCGCTCAGCGAGGTCAAAAGGCGGTGGAACGCAAACCTATGCCTGAAGGCACCGCCTATACTCAACGCTGTACGCTCAGAGGCAGTTTGCTTCCGCACATCCATATCTCGAGGAACCAGAAGGTGCCAACGGTTTACCAGATTATCCTTACGGTCGACTGCTTCACGCTTGCGGTACCATTGTAGCTGACCCCCCACCCCACACGTCCAAACTGGCGTATACGCGATGTCCGGGATGCTACTAGCATGGTGAAGTGAAGTGACAGGCAACACTGCCAAGATGCCACCGTGCCTTGTGACACGCAGGATGGCGGCCACATGGTTTGTCATGACTCGTTTGTGCTGTACGCCTTGCCTATACGCCTTGCCTATACGCCTTGCCTATACGCGTTGCCTAGTAGTATTAAATGGTAACCCAATACAACCAAATTTCCGCTGCCTGTGGCTTAGAGTGTACGGGAAAAACGCTGGATACTCACCACGTAGCGGAGCTGCAGCGGAACCAGCTGCCCCGCCTTCAGCTGTAGGCTTCCTGTTCTTGTCTCTGACATGATTTCCGTGAAGGAAGCAACAGAGCCAGCAGCCGCGGCGGCCGCGGTGGCGGTGGCCGAAGGAGTGGCATATTGGTCGGTTTCGTTTGCCGCAGCGGCCGCGGCCGCGGCTCGACGAGACGGCTCCACAATGGCGTTGAAAATCTCTTGCCCTGACACAGACAGGGCAACCTTCGACGAGGGGTCCGCCGTCACGCGGAAGGCGTACTCGCCGTCGTCGTCGACTTTCACTGCTCTCGCATTGAATTGTGTTTTTTTTTTGGGGGGGAGTGGCAACAATTATCGCGAGGGCTGGGGTGTTAAGAAGGTGGGGTGGACGTTTTGTGTCCGTAGCGTACACAAGAGATCAGGGGGGGGTATAGACGAAGAGCGGTATGACTCTGAACCGTCTATTGCGCACCTGCAGAGAAAACAATCGTTTTTGGGTCTATTCATCTAATGACCTCAATGCGACTCTTCCACCCCTGTGATAATTACGCCCATGACGGTAGGTAGTCAACCGGATAGCAGACATTGTTTCGTTGGAAATTGCTAAAACCGCTGACTGTCTGACGCATCATGTATGCGTCAAACATCAAACAGTATCCTGATGCGAATCGACTGTCCTTGCATCGAATCCTACGGGCCGATACTTTCCGTCGTATGACGTCCGCCTCAGAGATAGCCGCAGCCGCAGTCGAGTGGGAAAATATCAGGGCAGGAGCTCGATTCGGACTAACGCGCTTTTTGATATGTTGTGCTCGCGAAAAAACATAGGGCCCGTGTGTGTCTCACCGAATCCGGTGAAGCGGGCGGAAAAATAATCCGCGGGGAATAGAGAGGAGTTCCACGAGTGAACATAGGAGGCATTTTCTCCACTGCTGTAGCTGGACAAGAACGCGCCGAAGAGGTCGACGCTGGGCTCAGGTGACAGGAAGCCCCAATCAAAGTCCACGTTACCCTTCGTTCTCCAATCCGCTTCTTGGGTGAGGGGAATCACTGGGGGCAATCAGGTGCGATCCGGCAAACAGAAAGCAACGGCATGCGCCCAAAAGGAAAAGGGTACAAAAAACATTGGCCATGCGTCTAGTACGTGAAACCTCGCGAAGCATGGGGCCGGGGGCTACGGTATGGTGCATCGCCTTCCCCGATGGCCATCACATACGCGCGCCTGCTGCATACTACTGCGGTGTTGGATCATATCATAGTAATACACAGTAATACATAGTAATCAGAACCCACATTGGACCCAAAATATACATATTCCCCTGTGTTTTCCTCCCGTATTTGGTTCTGATTAATACAGATTCCCTCGTACTAGAGCGGCGCGCCAAGTGCATGAAACCACGGAAGGAGGTGCACCAAGTATAGACGCTACCGAGCGCTACCACGTGCCGCTACTGCTGTAGAACCACCTTAAAAGATGGGGATGGAGCCAGGTCCAAGCGAAAGCAACACGAAACCAACCCCCCCCTCTTCTCCCGGTCCCCGTGTACGAAAAGCGCAAACGTCCGAAACCGAATAAATACCGAATCAAAGCGTAACTGTTTTATAATCGGGATAAAAAATCGGTTGCATGGCGTCGTAGTACTATACACAAATGATGTATAAGGGGTGTTGCCTGTACGTTTTTTGCTCTCTATCTTCCGACGGGCTGAGCTCGTCAAGAGAGCAACTGTCGGTTATAATGTTATCATGATACCTGGTGCATTTTTTACCATTATATTTGCTTGAGGGCTAGCGCATACCAGGTACAGATGCTGGTCGGACGGGGCGAATAATTTTCCTAGAAGGCACGTTTCGGGCGATGTATTGAACCCCTCATGTGAGGGGCTCAATCGAGCTCCGACGACAGTGTGCCGTGTTTTTTTTATAAAATATTTTGCTCAATTTAGAAAGGTTGAACCGCTGAGTTACCCAGTTAGCGCTGACCGAGTAGCTCAGTAGCTCAGTGGTTCAACGTTCGTAAAACGAACACACCAATGTTGGCTCTTCCTCAGACAATAATCCGCACGGGGTCTCTCAAAGCCCGCCAAACCATTGGCGCCTAAAGCAGCACCAAAATAATATATTTATATTTATTTGATGAAAATATTTCATACCAGGTACTTTTTCATCGTTTGCATGAGCCCGTTCAAGCCCACCTTCGGTTTCAACGCCTCCGTCCTCGTAGAAAGTGCCCCACAGCCCCCCCGCCTCCACCACTCCGATTTCCAGCCAGTAAAGGCCCGCGTTGGCACTAGCAGCGACCTCGTATCGCCCACCGCCGATATCGGACACATAGGTGTTGTCGTCATCAACCGAAACGGCGGCGAAACCGTCAGTGGCGTTGTACCCACTCTCGCTCTCGCCGTCGGTGGTAAACTGTGCGAAGTAGCCGCCAGCAACCGACGCCGTGTCGACACGCGCGCTTGAACCTCTCACCCAGAAGTCTCCCTCTTCCACCGCGTCTGTCGAGAATGCGTTGTACTCCTCCTCCCCCTCCTCTTCCTCCTCAAGGGACGGCTCATCACTCCGCAGAATCCAACGCGCCACAAAGGCACTTCCCCCTCGGGTAAGGTTGTTGTTCCAGAAATCCGCGGCCTGGAGGTGAACTACGCTCGAGCCGGCTACCTGATACGGGGTGAAAATGGTCCCAAGCAGCGCCAGGGGGCGGGGTAACGCGGTAAAGGTTGGTGGAGAAGAGAGCCGCGCTACGGCATGTATTGGGTACTCTACTCTAACCCTTTTGAGCCCGAATATTCCTCACTGACTCACTGACGGAGGGGGCTGCTCAACCACTTCACCAACCATTGCACCAACCATTGCAACTCTCGAACTACCCAGTATGCTGCACTTGAGGCGTGTTTTACAGCATCGTTTGTTAGAAACATCTGTAACCGTGCGACTCGAGGGGTTTGTTTTCATCGGACTTAAGCTTTACCACAATGTTTCGGGTTTTTAGGACAGCAGTCCCGTTTGGGAGAAAAACTACTCAGAAGTTGAATGGTTTGTCCCCTAAACGGGACTGCAGTTTGCCCTAAAAAGGTTGAAAACCGTTTCTCTTTTGATATTTAATGCAAGCGTTCCTTACGTTTCGGGACAAGATGGGACCCGTACCGTTTCTCTCATAGTCGGTTGTCGGATGCTACGGCCCAATACGGCCCACGGCAAGTGTAAGAGCTCCTTAAGTTAGGAAGAGAGCCTTAGAAAAAGTAGGTGCTACGTGCGTACTACTCGGAGTACGTCTATAAACCGTAGCACACGTGAGGAGGTGGGGGGGCGGCGAGAGGGGGAAAACCGGTTGTGCGTTTGAATGACTCCCGGCGGCAGACCGGTGAGGATGGGGAGCAACGCGGCCGCTGGGGCGGCCTTAACTGTGCTCGGATTTTCGACGTATCGCACCTGCCTGTCCCACCATACGAGTGTTGCTGGTGCATGCGCCTGCGCGGCCTCTACCAACACTTCGAAAGGCGATCCCACGGCGTGCTCCCCGTCCGATACATCGATAACCTCGAGGGAGTAGTTGCCCGTCTTGGTGGCATTGTAGACTGCGCGATACACACCTTTGCCTGTTGCAAGCATGGCGTTTTGGTCAGACGGAGTGCAGCGTCAGTAGTGGTCGAAGGCTACGGCCGGAAAATGATAACGGGATACCGGCGAAGGAAAACAAAAAACCAGACTGCAACGGGCCAGAAATTCAGCCTATCGCCACCGAACCCTCTGAGGGTGTGTACGACAGTGCTTGCAGGGGTGGGGTTAATTCAAGCGCGCTCATGCAGGGAGGATCACAGTCACCGTGTCTTGCAAGAAAACTAAGATATTCCCGTGTCTTGTACACGAGGCGGCACCTGTTCCTCAATCTACTGTTGCTCTCACCTAAATTCTCCACTGTGGCGTGGACAACCGTCGAGTTGTCACTGTCCTGTCCCTCCTCCTCTTCCCCCCATCCCAAGACGTCTGCATTTCTCGTCATGGTGACGTTGAACACCGTCCCTTCCTCTCGTCCGGTGTCGTTGTAAGAACTCGGAAAGGCGCTGCCTTCGCTGGCCGCGTTGGCTTGCAGGTCTCTCGCCTGGATGAGGAAGGTAGAATTTTCTCCGGCCGTGGCAAGGGCAAGGGCGGTCCCTGTAGCAGTGGCGTTTGCGCCTCGGGCCGGACCCGCGGACACGCTTACATCGAACGGGCTTCCCGACACCTGCAGTCCGTCCACCCGCACTGCCGACCAGGAAAGGGAATCGGAGAGGGGCTTGGTTATGTTTCATATTATTCTTACGGATCATTTCAGAACTGCAGACAAGGCCCCAACCTGATCCAAAAGTAGTTTCTCCTCCCAAAACGTGGGTACAGTTTCTGATGGGGGTTAATACGTGCTGGCAGCCTAGTAACGTTGTGAAGTCCCACCGCCACTTTTAGAATGGTGGACCACTTGCTGAGACATCTAGACGTGAGGTAGACGCCCTGTTACACGAATAACGACGGGCGGTGTACAGCTCTAGCTGTACGCATCTGCCCCTCAGGTACATGCATACCTTCGCGACGCTTTTCGGCTTGCTTTTGCGTCACGGGGGCTATTTTTCACGGAAATGAGCGAATGCGTGAGCATCATCATCATACGTGCCAGAAAAAAGCAACAAGCACGGAAGGCCATCTCACCATAGAGCAAGCTTGTCCCCGCCTCCCTTGGGACGTACGTGACCAGCGCGATCCCCGAACCGTTCCCGAGAAACATTATCGAAGAAGATTCCAGGGGGGCTTCGTTGTTTTCGACTGCCGTCAGGGTTTCGTTCGCGTCCGATGAGGCGTTCATTGCTGCGTCGATGCTGCTGTTTGCAGCGAAGAGCTCGGCTGATACGTTGAAGTCGGCCCCCCAAAGGGTGTTGCTCCAACGATCTCTCGCCTGAAACGAGGACAAAACTCAAGGCTTATTATATTAACCCTTGGTGGTAGTCTAGACCACTGCAAAACGCATCCTACTCCAATTCCCACTAATTTTTCTCCAAAGAATCGAGAGTGTAGTTCGAAAGGGCTCAAGGAAGATTACCCATACGAGTAGTCGTACCGGGTGATCGCTTTTCCCTCAACATTTTCGCCGACTTGCCCAACTAGGTCTGGGTACACGTTTGGCCGAATGAGTTGCGTGAACGTCTCCCTGCTAGGTGTACGTATGAACGCCAAGTGTGAACCCTCGACGACAACAGGCATGTTAATGTGCAGACTCCTTTCCTCAAGCATGCAGAGTGAAGAGGATTGCTGATAGTGCTCAGGTGGCTCTTCACGAACTCTCATCTCCGTGGGATCGATAACGAGATCCAAGAAGATATCAACCACTCATCGCCTATCAAACGGGATTATGGCCTACTGATAACTTGGCGGCAGGAATGCTTAACGGCTTAGCTCTACATCGCTGCACATATCGTATGGGGGCGTCGATAGCGTGAGTTGACCAAAACGATAGATGAACATGGCCCTAAACACAGACCCGCCAAACGTTCAAGCGCAAATTACCACCGTACCATACGTGCGCCAAGATATATGACCACAGCAGCATGCACCTATAGAGTCCCTGAAACGAAACGACGGCACGTGCCGACAATATATATATATATACATGTATATATATATTTTTGATCCTTCGGCGGATTGGTAAACACACTTTCACGTTCAGATTTCGTGTCGTGTGACAATTTAACCCGTAGCTCCGAATATTAATATTTACCGGAAACCTCCCCATACCTCATTCACAGCAGAAATAGGGCGTTAGAAAACTTAGTAGTTTTCGTACAGATGCCCCTGTGGTCTATGCTACCGGTATGGGGGGTATTTGTGCTCGCCTGGACGTAAAAGGTGTTTTCGAGAGTTGCGACGGCGGTTGCCACCCCCGCGCCATACGCCGATGACGTTGGGCCGTAGGCGTCGCTAGGGGGCACCACTACCGAGTATGGGCTGTCGGCCACCTCCTTCTTGACAAAAAACGAGCATCAAACCGCGTAGATATGTTTTGTTAGAGCAGCATGCGCACGTCATTAGTGCGATTCTCAGCAGACAGCTCAGACATTTATATCGACTCAATTATCGACGCCGCATTTGAAATAGAGCTGGATACGAACGCCAATAGTATGATTCTCAGCAGATAGGTCAAAATTTCGATTCAACTCGCCAAAGCACGCCGCGGTGGCAACCAGGTCTGTAGCATGAAGGGAACAGCTATGGCTGTGCAAGTGTCCGATGGTTGCACGAGTGGAATCAGCGATGGGAACCAGCCGACGATGTGCTCAGTCTTTGGACCTTATCTCGCGAAGCACAGTGCTCAGAACGTGTCGGCGTTCCTAGCGGAGTACCGAATATCACAAGAAGCAAGAGGTCCAGCAACGAGCATGACAAACAGCTTGACGGATTGTGTGCCGTC
Source organism: Macrocystis pyrifera (assembly GCA_031763025.1). Taxonomy (NCBI): domain Eukaryota; class Phaeophyceae; order Laminariales; family Laminariaceae; genus Macrocystis; species Macrocystis pyrifera. The sequence goes on along the minus strand of JASSKH010000001.1, from coordinate 22,236,691 downwards.
GTTTAATTATCGACGGCAGTTCCCCCTTCAGCCCTAATTTTCTCAATTTTCCTGTTTATTAAGTCACGCCTTCCTAGTATACTGGCATACCGTAGACCTTCCTCTGAGGGGATTCTATACAAGCGTTAAGTTCCAGCAGCGTGTTTTTGGCATGGAGCTAACGCGTGCAAGGGGAGAACAGAAAGCCCTCCATTGTTGCAACCCCGTTCATTAGTGGTTCTCCGTCTGGCACGTCGACATACAATATCCCTTACGTGGACTGCAAGCCTTTGCCCCCTTGTCGTTCTGAAGTTACCTGGTGGTCCAGCGTGACGGCTATGTGGTAAGACCCTGCGACCGTAGGGCTAATCGACACCACGTAGGTGCCGTTGCCAAAGTCATCGATAGTTCCGGCCGCGTACACCTTTGGCACGACAGAGTTCAGTGGGAAATTGTTGGGCAGGCGAGGGAGAGAGAGGGTGCTCCACGAGATGACCTTGCGGGGCACAACTATTCATTCGTACTACTATTACTACTAATTCTACTGCAGCAGTGCCCAGGCAAGTGGTTGTTGAGTGCAAAAACGCTACCTCACATTGCTTCTCTGAACTCCGGCTGTTAATACAGATATGCTGGGCGACAGTGTACTACTGGTAATACTCGATACCAAGTTTTTCCTTCCCCTCTGGTTAAAAAAGGCGACCAAACCACAGGTCCGTTTTGACCGGGTCGGATTCAGCGACGGGTACGAGAAAGCCACGCCAACCGGCAATTTTTTACGACATGACATCGTATCGCACCTCGGCCTTCTGATGAAAGGCATACACTGCCAGCTCGCTTCCACCCTCCCATATCGCATTCCCGACAACGTCTCGGGCTCTCACTGTGAGATTGGCCGCCGCCCCCGCCGTGATGTTGCTCAACGCGCCACCCCAGACGTCACTGCGGCGCCCAAATGCCTCCCCGGGAGAAACGACGACTGTAAACGGGCTGCCCGTAACGTGTGTTTCCGGCTCGAACAACGATTCCTTGAGGGAAAAATCATCAGTTGGTGATAAGGCTGGGTCAGGTTGGGTTGGGACCAATTAGTTTTTCAAAACCTCAGTAAGACATCCTTCGTTTCATTGCCACGAACATTTTTTGCTTCGTTTTTTTTTTTTTTGGTTTGTTCTCAGCTCGATGTGTTTTACGTTCATTTTTCGAAGCGAGTTTGCTGTGCGTTTGTACCGTGTCGTCGCTCGTCGAGGTGGACGCTCGCAGAAACCCGGTTTCTTGTACACGCGACACCTGAAAGACCAGCCAGACCCCACGCCCTGGAACTCCACCCTTCCCACGACATCACCTCACCTGGAAAGTGACGTTGAGAAGGTGCGTTCCAGCGACAAATGGGGTGTACTCCGCTGCAAGAACACCTTCCCCCCCAACCAACTCCACGGTACCCGTGACGGCCTTCCCCCCGCTACCCGCCGAGCCATGAACTCCGCCCAACGTGTCATCGTTGTCATAATCTACTGCCTCGAGCACCACCGAGAAGAGGTCGGATTCGGCTACGTCGATGTCCGTCTCGTCTGCACGGAGATTTCCGTAGGTGTCTCTTGACGTATGTAAGGAGACGTTTTTCGAACGGGGTGATAGAAAGGGGAGTAGTGGTTAGCGGGCATTTAATCTTGTTTTGGGGAGGGCCTACAGTAGAAGGAAAATTGGGAGAAGGCGGTGAAAACAATTCATTGTTCTTCTATTCTTTTTGGAGTAACGGCAGCCTTTTCCCATTGCCAGCTATTATCACTAGAACTTCTTACTCACCGAATTATGTTAGTTTCCCAGCGACGGGATTGTTCACAGATCATGACATCCGCGTGGCATGTGCGGTGGGGGTACTGTGCACATATGTGTATACTCTCGTCGACCCAACCCCTGTGTATCTGCACACAAAACCATGCGTGCAGCAGCAGCAGCAGCAACAGCAGCAACAACAGCAGCAGCGTTTCGCTTGGCGACACAAGTTATCACACTGCACCCGCAAAAAGCAAGGGCATCGATGTTATTTACCGAGGCTGGATCGTGAAGATGGACGGAAGAGCCGCGACGGCCGATATAGTCCCGCTCCCGAAGGCTCCGCTTTTTTCGCCGTCGGTGAGTGCCGATCTGACGCTTAGCATGCGGGGGCTGCCACCCAGTTCTCGCACCCTGCCTCCGCGGGGAGCGAGAAGTGGCGTCAAGGAGGTTGTTTTTTAGTGGGGTAGAAGGGGAGGAGGGTTAAATATATACCCTCGTAGCCGCAGTACCAACAACGACAGCAACCACAACAACAGCACATCATTCAATCGGAACAGTGGCCATGCTGACAGGACAATATTTTTAAAGCAGTGCGAAAAGGTGGTGGTCCGTGGAGCTGTGACCGCTGTAGGAAGTGTCCTACAGAAAGCATCTCCACTCACCATAAAAGGTTTGAAGGAGGTACGATTTGGTAGGACACGCTGGAGCTTGACCAGGCCAGGCGTAGAGAAGCATCGCCTTTCCTCTCGCTTGTAACGGGGTTAAGCGAACAATTGGAGAGCAGGTCATTACGTCGCCAACGGGAGCATCCAAGAGTAGCGCAACACCATGCGGCACGCAGCGCCATCACGCATGTAAAAAAACACAGCAGCTCGGGAGTCGAGCAATTCACGTTTCCTTTGTGTGGTACGTTTCAATCTAGGTGATCAGTTGAACAGCCACGTTGCTCGAAAGAAAAGGATGGTCGTGCCGTTCAGATCGCAGTATTACCGTTCGTTCATCATGTTCAGGAGTACATCACCAGAATGTTGGGACGTTGAGATTTGGACATCGTCCATGGCTAGACGTTGAGAGAGATACGTCGCCAAATATGATCGGTCATTGATAGATGTACATCGCCAAATAGCGGACCTTGAGAGATGTACATTGCCCATGATTGGTCATCAAGAGATGTGTAATATATCGCCAATGGTTGGATGTTGAGAGACGTACATTTCAGGCATTGAAAATATGAACGAAAGCCTTCAAGCGGTCGAGCGAGCACCCACAGCCCGCGCATCCCATCTTACCTCCGCTTGGCCGTCAGTTTTCACGTTTACTGATGATATCACCCCACTGACCGTGATACGGTAAGGATTTTACTTGATTATAGTATTGTCCAAACTTTTTTCACTGGCCGAGCTCCTAATCTGAGGAGCTACCCAATATGGTTGGACCCGATGTGTTTTTTCGAGGTTATTCGATACATGCCTAACCCGCCCGATTGTGTTAAGTGTCGGGTTCAGATTTCAATATTTCTCGAAGTCGGCTTGTTGGCTTGCCACGAGAGGAGCCTAGTAAAATTCTCTGAAAATTCAGGTGCTACGTACCCCTAGCGTAGCACACCGTCCATCACCGTGTTGTGATAATCTTCCAACTGTTGCGTACCTGTACTCGATGAAAATATCGTGTAGATGGCCAGCGGTGAGGTTGACGTATCCCGTACCCCCGCCGCCCAATCCCTCATCAGCTCCTTCCCAATCGGCACCGTTTAACCCGCGTTTGAAACCGTCCACTATGACTACTCCGTCGATCCACAATCTCGCGGCGTCCCCTTCTCCCACCGCTGTAGCCACTTCGAACTCGAAGGTTTCCGTGTAATCAGGCCTGGATTATTTTTGTCAAGATGTTTCAGGTGCACTGTACGCAATGGCATGTGTCACTAGCGCTTCGATCGCGGAAACGTAGTATCGTTGGTTGACTTGCTGCAGTGGTTTTTCGACTGTACCGTGGGCAGACGAAAAACGCCAATCATGTACGTACACATCTCCTAGTTGTTCCGTATTAACTGCGTTTTCACCGGGTGAATCCGTCTTGAAATAACCTCAAGCGAGCATGCAAGAAGAAAACGTTGGGAAACCTCTGAGACATGAAATATAGAATCGTGCATCATCTAAAGCCCCTTTAATTCGGCGACCACAACCAGGCAGATGTCATGTATCCCCGTCAGTGAGAAAACGTACGCCCGTTCAATGTGAAGTGCAGAGCAATAAGGGAAAACCCCCCCCCCGAAAACCCCAATCACCCCTGGCGTGTGGAAATCTTTCCGTGTCCCAAACCTGATTCGGCCCGACCAGGAAACGCCTGCAAAGTCTGAAGCGCTTCCCGCGATCGCTCCCGAGCCCCATGTGAAGTTCATCACCCTATAAACGCGCGTTCCGGCGAATCGAATAGCAAGGTTGGGTGGGACAGGGGGCGTGTTGGGGAGCCGGGGACTGCAGTTCGAAGACCTTCACGCGATTGATTGGGGATAGGGACGCGGTGTCCTGATCGAGTGTTGTGAGGGCGATGTAGTCCTTACCCTTGAACGAGGTCGCAGTCGGTCGATCGGTTGGTCCGTTTTTGTTGGTTCGTTGGCTGGGTGATTGTGAAAGCTTCCTTTTCGCCTGATTAGTTGAGCATTCGGTCGTTGGATCAATCTTGGGTAACCGGACTCCAAGCGGAGCCGATATAGAGCAAAATCAGAAAGTGAGGAATGATTGTCGGCTCGCGCATACAAGGCGGTTCGCCTTGTGTCTAACCAGTGTCTAACCAAACATGACGGTGGTGCAACGTCCGCAGAAATTCCATTCGATAACACAAGCCATCTACGAGCGACTGCCCTCTTACGGAAACGTAACAACACAGAATATGGAGGCTCCTGCCAAACCTTGAAGCATGAGAGGAGGACATGGTACCATCGTATGACTCACCAAACGCACAACGACTCTTTCACTCGGTATGGGCCAACAACGGGTTGGCTAGTGCTCTGGGTCTAGGTTGGGCCGTGGATCCCTTACTATCGTTCGAAAATCAGATTGAACGGTCACAAGGTGGGCAGACGCGCCGAAAAGGTGACATGTAGTGCCCGGAAAAATCAAGGCGCCCAAGTTATATAATGAGGGCAAAATAGGAAGACCGCAACGAGATTGGTTTTGTTTGGATACCGCACCGGAATACGGCGGGAGCGTACAATAGGTCGCGCCCCCTCCTCTCTCGTCAAGCGTTCAGCTTGAAACCCTCTCGTCAAGCGTTCAGCTTGAAACCCCGTCCCTCCCCGTCCCTCCCCAATCGAAGAAGAACCTCCCGTGCATAGACGTTTTGCAAAGCTTGATAGTTAGTGCATAGGAGACTGTCTCTGTATTTTTATAACACGAAACGGCTTTGTCTCATTTCAAAGCCATTGGGGTAGAGTACGACTCACCTGTCTACCCTCTGCAACTCCTCGTTTTGGAAGAAGGAATCGCTCGTATACCTTCCGGCCAGCCCACCCGGTCGGCAGAGCGCCATGCGAAGCGCGTAAATCCCCGCGATCTCAACCTAGGCACCATAAAAAAGAGTGTCAAAAGGGAGTGCGAAGTGTCTCGAACCTTTATTAAACAAAAACTGAAAGTGGAACGTTAGTTTGCGGACGTACAGCAGTGTTGAACTGCGTGGAACGTTTTCGGTTGTTTAGTTTGCAGACGTACAGCAGTGTTGAACTGCGAAGCAGTGGTGCACGCCTGTCGCCCGACACAGTTTGTTCCAGCGCTTATGAAACCTCTACAACAGTGGGTTGATTGGGCCCGAACAACGCCGGGAAAGCGATGACATATATCCCCCCAAAAGACTCCTCTTCATGCGAACAGAGATCAGAACAGTCTTTCATACCATCTGAACAGTTCCTTGACGCGCGGGGAGGGTCCACAAGTTCAATGTCAAAACTCTCGTTTAATCTGTGAACGTGAACATCGGCACACCTCACTCCCCAATCACTAAAATGACACAACCGCAGAGGGATTCATGGTCTGTTTACAACATGTTGTGTCGCGGGCGCGGCGGGTCCTAACCTGATAGCTGAGGGTGTAATTGCCACTGCCGAGGTCTTCGACGCGGGTCATCGCTGCCATCGCCGACGGCATTCCTGCATACGTTCCATCGGAGGCATCCTTCCGACCAGGCAGAACGCAGGTATACGACAGACTAGCACATAAGATATAAAAAATAGTCATGTCAATATATTGACATTTGTGACTCACGACCAGCGGCCGCTCAACCCTTCAAACCCGTACTTAAGTCATTGGAGAAAAAAACTAAAACTGCCTAGAATTAAAACGCGGTCACTTTTTTACAGTTCGAAAGGAACTAAGAGCAAACGCGGGACAGTAGGGGGGCAATTTCCGAAATATAACGTTTTTCTGGGGCATTTCCAGGGGTGGTGGCTTCACTCTGACAGATATAGCAAGCGCCGCGGTCAGATCAGCTGGAAGGAAGGAAGGAAGGAAGAAATACACGAAATAAAAGGCAGAGCGGGGCAACGAAAGTGGTAATAGTTCGCGTTCGAGTACTTCTCCTGGGCCGAAACGACCACGCTGCTTCTCTCACCTCGAATGCTTCCAGCTCTCCCGTTTCAACCCACATCACGAATACATCCCCGCCTAGCCCCCTGTTCCTTCCCAGCACATCCTTGGCGACAAGGGTAACATTGTCAGTCGTCCCCGCAACGATGGAATGGGTGTCCCCTGCCTCACCCTCTTCTCCGCCAAGGTAAAACGTGGTGAGAGTGTGGTCGCTCGTGCTGCTGTTGGTCTGAGCGTCGACTACCGTTACCCTCGTGCGTTGCTGAGACCCAAGGCGGGCCCCGCCCCACGGGTCGTACAAGAACAGGTCGAAAAACTCGTTGCTTTCGGGTTCTCCGTCTTCGTGAACGCTTAGCAGGATCGACAGCTCCACTTCCCCAGGAGCGAAGACCAAGGATTTGCTGCAAAGCGGGGATAGAAGGAGCGGCAAATCAAGACGTCCGTCCGAAAGTGTTTTTCATACGTTGAGCGTCATGCTGCAAGCTTTGCGGGGTCCCGTTTTGCGGACCCGCCGGCCTAGGTTGGCATATAAGTTTGGAGGCTCTCGTCAGTGGTGACAAGCAGTGTCGGTTCACAATTTTCAGGCTGTGCGTAGCATATAATAGTGAGCGAATTTTCGCCGCCATGCAGGAGAGAAGGACCGATGGAACAAAAACACCGATCTCGGGAAATTTTTCCCAGTTGTCAGAGGTCGAATGCATGCCATCATCAGCGAGGCGGTCCTGATTAATTCTATTTTACTGTAGACAACAAAGCTGGAGATGGGAATTTCGCTTGCGTTGGCGGTATCGCTATGCGCAGCCGCATGCGACAAGTGTGGGACGTACGTAACGAGGTAGTTTGGCAGGCATCACCAAGGACGACAAGACACGACGAAGGTTGCTGAAGATGGAAATAATTAAAAGGCATCTGAGCGGAAAGACTCTTTCACTTTTGAGCTTCGTGGGTAAAGCACAGAGTGATGAAAAAATCGAAATTGCGCGTGAGCTGATTTGTTAGCTCCATCGACGGTACGGCACGCATCTACAGTCCAACCTCCATTCTAGTCGTTTGATATTTGGTAGCGGGCACTCTTCAGTACGTACCTAAATGCCTCGTAAGACCTAGGTGAACAGTGTTTTCTCTGGAGAATACGAACCGCGCTATTAATAGTAACCGCCGGTCCCAATATAGTGGCATTGGTCGTTGATTTTCACTCCGAGCCGGCCTACGATTACCGAGTGAATTTTTCACTGTCCCAAGCTCGGACGAGTGCGCTCAGATCAAGTACAGCGCAGAAGCATAAACACGATGGGAAAACCACCTTCCACTGCACGCAAGAGCGCTTGGTGTAGCCGGCATCACACCGATCCACAAAAACGTCAACAACAGCTTCTACTACAACACTGTTTACGGGCGTTGCAATCTATATACAGCGTTGCCGTTTGCGATCACACCTTGTCGTGTAGTGCGCGTGAGGCGTAACGTCGGCCTCGTCGGTAGTCCCATGCTGCAGTCGGTATCTCACTCCGACAGTGCCGTACCCGCCGCCCGTGCGTGAAACCGTTATTCTGACGGTACCATTTGTCACGTACTGGTTGCCATGTTGTTCGTAAGCGTACGTTGCTGATGGGTCCTCGAACGCTTGGTATTCCGGGGACGAAAATGACAGCGTCCCCGGGTTTCCGCACACCTTTCCGATGGCGTTATATCGACCAAGGACCAGGAGCGTTGCGAGTTGCAATGAAATTGGTTTATGATCTGGATGAAGCGTTGCGTTTGGCACGTGGGCGGAGGGGAGCAATACCCCTGTAGGCATTTGCATCCACTGTATTGCACGACAACACTGAAGAAATAGCAGTCAGCACATTTTGGCTCGACTTATGCACGAAACAGAAAAAAAAAAAAAACGTTTTTGGTATACTGAAATCAGTGTAGGACACGCCCTGCTTCACGTAACAATAAGAACTTCAGCCTGGCCGAAAAACAAGAGTTTTTTTAGGTATATACTGTCATGTACTTATTATACGTGAAAATGGGCATCGTGTCGGGCATGCATCCCCGTTCACGGCTTTTAACGTGCGAGGCTAGTTTTCGTGTTAGCTACTCATACGCACACCAGCCCCCCTGTCCAGCGCTATCGTATAGCTATGGCAGGGGTCGATAAAATGTACGATTGATATCTCCAGCACGCAAACCCCCAACGGAGGTCGACTCTCTCGGAACTGTTTCCGCAAGGCGTGCCATAGGCCAGGACCGTTGTTATTCCTGCTGGCTCACCCGATGGCTAATACGCTTGCTTTCGCACGTCCACGAGTTGTCTCCCAACACGCCCTGGGCGCAAGCGACACTGGTCTCATTGAGAGGAGATGATGAGTTGGCCACCTGCGTTTTAGTTTCGTCGAGATCCATCTATTAGTGACTGAAAGAAAACTCAGGTGCCATGACAATCCAAAAGTACACCGCGAACAAGAAGGAATCTATTCGTAAAACGTTCCATTGCGGCAGCATTAAGATGGCTACATGGGTGTTCTCCAAATTAGAAAATCGGTAGAGTACCATCCGCAGGCTTCAGTTCCCATCCTTCGCAGCATCCACCCAATCGAAGGGGGCGACATGAGATGCCGGACATCCTCGCTTACATAACAGACCGCCGAGATGATTCATCCGAGAGACAGAGCATTTGGTGGCCAAGGGGTCCATGTCGTATTTATTGCCAGACTGCATGACGTGCTTGTTTAAGTAGATTAGAAACGCCAGTTAAACTTACTGGACGTCCCTTGGAACTGACTAGCCCTCTCAGACCATATGGACTAAATGCACCCCTACAGATACGTGTTTGAAATATTGCAGCGGTACAGAAAAAGGCTGGCGGCAAACTACTACTACCAACGATCATTAACCCGTTTAGAACTGTACTCATGTTTTTGGATACTGAACAGTTGAAATCCGTGTGGGATTGTTTTGGCAGTAGTAAAAAGGTTATTGTCGGCAGCATCGCTTCTGCACGCTGTTTTCCGTGCAGGTCCTGGTTCACGAAATGTATGGCGTCATTCGCTCATTCAATTCAACAAAGTATAATTTCCCGTTTCGGCGCTGTCTGTGATCTTCCTGTGACGTACTCGGGTTAGATAATATATTTTGAAAACGATAGTCGTGCCTCTTACCACGTCAAAAGCTTCTGCCGAAGCGAAGTAGTGAGGATCCTTCGTCCCGAACTCCAAAGAATGGGGCAACTCTCTCTCGAGCTCGTCGAAAGGTAGAGGGGGGTCTGATATGCGCGCTCCCGATCGACGGATAGATAGGAGGAGCGGATCCGTGCACTCCAGGCAAGACTCCTCGTCGCACCTGTCGTCATCGTCGCACGTTTTTTTTTTTGCGTCAGCTATTGGCTGTTGGTTGAGTCATTGTCCAGTGGATCGGAAGCCGTCACCACTGTTGATGTCCACCGACTCATAGCTTCAAGAATTGCTCCAATGCAAAGTGTGGCGGGTTCAAAATTTATTTGGTACGTACTGACAGGATCTCCTATGCTTGCTTGAGTCTCTCAGCGAGCTCTATGCGAAAACTGTGTTTGTTTCGGCAATATCGAGTCGGTTGGGATACCTCTGAGATTGGGGCGTTGGGTCAAAGCTCGGCCACTGAGCGCGGGTGTAGAAGGGACGCGGCGACGAAGGGTGTCGGTTTTCGGATGATGTTATTTCCTTGTGATGCATTCGATTCGTCTGCGACACGCGAAGGCATTATAACTACTTCATCCCCCGTTTTGAATCTCAAGTATTATCCCACATTAATTCCAAGTAGTTTGTCCTCGCGAAACCACAGGTGAAATTCTAAAGATTTTTTCATGTGCGCCGAATATTAGCAAAAAAGCAAAAACATTTCGCTCACCTGGTGCAGCGCGGGTCGTGGAGAGCGCAGGAAAGGCACTCGTAGCCCCCGCCCACCTCGTCCACAAAGTACCCGCTTTCACAGGACGTGCACGCTTCGGAGGTACACTCCGCACAGCGAGCGCTGAAAACCGAGGGACAGTACGGCGATGAGCAGTCGTCGCCGACGCGATGATCGAAGCACGAGCAGGTTCCGTTGGAGTGATGGCAAGTTCCGGCGCCACTACAGTCGCCCGGGCACACCTGTAGTTGACGGCACCGTCGAAATAGGTTCATGCAAGCGGGGGACAGAGGCGGGGCTGGAGGTGGAGGTGGAGGTGGGTTTATTGAGGCACGGCAAGGCTTAGGGGGCCAAACCAGCAACCCGTGCCAATCCACAGCAGCAGACTGATGCAGGGTAAATCGCGAGGAACAGCTCCGACTTTCACACCTGTCGCACAAAGCGACGCAGCGCAGCGACGATTGAACCATCTCACCAGCTTCGGGTAACACAGTCCTCCTTGACTGTAATGCGTTGGTGAACAGTCTTGGCAGGAGATGCCCTGGTATCCCACGTTGCAAAAACACGTGCCGGACCGCCGATCGCAGTACCCGTACTCCTTGCCCAAGCAGTAGTACAGCCCATCGTCTACGGGTCCCACCATTCCGGGACATATTTCTGTATCATTCGTTGAGAACGGAGGTGCTTGTGATTATGTTTGGGGGGGGCGTTTTGTTCGCAGTGCTGTTGGACGGCGTCGTCTGCTTTTCAAGCTTGATCTCAAAGTCATATTGCGAGCGACAAGCTATGGTCTGACACAGTTTCCATCAAAAGCATGATACAAACTTGCTCAAAGGTTTGCACGTTACTCGTTGAATTCTGCAAGCGCGTTCCCAAAATACCGGACAGAGCGTTCCTCGGGACATACCGGTCACGCAAAGTCGTGTAGCGCGGTCCCGATTGATCTGCAGTGTAGAAAAAACAGCCTAGACTCACGTCTTGGATATACCCCCTCGTACAGTCGAGGGTAGGTTGGCGTGCCTGGGGCGCCTTCATTGACTCTGTCGTTCACAAATGTCGTCAACGGATCACCGTACCTGCAGATACGCACGATACACGATCGCGGCGAGGGAGAAGCGCAGAACTGACGCACGCAATCGCGTAACAGTTTAGGTCTGACGCCAACCTTTATTTCGCACGTAAGGCTTCTGGGCTCACATACACGTCTCCTCCAGATGTCGGAAGGATACGGATAAGTGTGGTAGGGGAAAAGTCAAACTATTTGAAGTCAGGATGAAGTTCTCCGCCCGACGAGCTCGAGTTAGATGCTTCCACGCGTTTCGTTCTCTGCAAGAGGTGCCCCAGCAAAATCAAGTATAATACGTAGTAGGTAGCCCGAGCCAAAGTACACATCGTCAACATGTCCGGCGGTGTTAAGCACCCATACGCCTTACCTTGTTTTCCGCTACAGCAGGGACGGTCTAATACGTGTCTACCCTACCCGGTTGACGAACACTCTGTTGGGGGCTTCGCGTCCGGCCAAGCGGGACTGCATCCAATCGCAAAGCCTGTTATAGCGTGTCAAGTACGGCAGACAGAACCAACCCGTCCGCCACTACGCTACTCTATTTGTTTCTACACCACCCAACGACAGCGCAGCAGCACGTACGAGGAGTATCAGATACAGTACCGATTTTGGCGTATACCGCCCCTATACGGTTGATGGGTAATTGACGCCCCATCCGTTCCTCAAAGCGATACCATTGCTGAAGCTGTATACTGTTCTTACGAACCCCGACTGCAAGCGGGAGAGTAGCGCAGTCACATTAAGTATACCCGTATGTGCTGACTCAACATCCTTCCAACTATGGTAACAGAAAGAAGAAAAGTAAACTGACTACCAGGTACGTACTACGTAAGCTGCTGTGCTGCGGTTTCCTGTCACACTCCTCTATATGCGACTACCCTGTTGGCGCCCACTTGCCGTACAGCACAAAAACTCAAACTTTAAGCGCAAGCAAGTATTTTCATGCATGCAATGGTACATGCAGTATTTTGCATCCACCTCCAGAGAGCCAACGGCAATACCAGTATATACGTACTGCAGCACAAGCTTTGCTTTCCTGTTTGCGCAGGACATCCATCGAAGCTCTGCTGCCGTGACTTTATGTGATACAAGGGCGGATTTTACTCCAGCCCTTCGACGGACCCAAGTCTTTTGTGCCTCCCCCACACACGGTTCAGGTCGTTTATTTAGATCAGGCAAACCCAAGCCCTATTTTGCCCCGACCGCTACGAGCCATGATACGGGTATGATATGTACGAGGAAGGGTGCTAGGACAGACGACACCGCGATTTGACCCCTTGACTGACCGTGCCCTCTACAACAAGAATATAGTCAAATGAGGTCTTGACGTGCCCAAAAAGACCGGTCTCCCCCGCACGAGCACCATCTTTGGCCATGATACGATACGATACGAGTGCTTTTTTTCCCCTTCATTACTTTTACTCTCCAGCTTAACTCGTACCACAGGTAAGTCTTACCCTCCGCGATCTTCTGGACAAGCCGTGGTCACAGATGTCGTCCCCTCTCTCCCCTGGTACGTACCTTCATTTTTATTTTTATCGCGCATAGTGTTCAGCATTTCCAATATTAATATTGATAGCATTATATATTCGTACGTACCACTGTACAGTACGAGTATTTTTATTTTATGTTTTGGTCATCACTTTCACTTCTAGCCTAAGGAGGTTTTACCCTCAGCGATCTTCTGGACGAGCCGTGGTCACAGGTGCCGTCCCTTTTCCCCTTGTATTGTCGCGCATAGTGTTCAGCATTCCCACCGCTCGTCGATTTTCATCGAATGTAGCTAACTCACGCTCTGGCGCTTTCCGCTATTAATACTCATTTTTTTATGCAAGAAAAAGTCCCTCGTACGAGCATGCACGCGGTGAGACTCGAACCCACGAAATTAATCTTGACAGGCACGCGGACCACCTACCAAGCCACCGGCGACGCCGCCGGTATATAGGTATGATATGGATACTCTGTCTCACCTCCCCACAAATCCTTGCTCGTAGGGCACAAACGGTGCAGCCGTGCCATTCTCATCGACAAGGCGAAACCCTGTCCCCCCCTTCAGAAGAGACACGGCTACCAGTAACGCAAGCTGACGACATCGAGCACGAGGCTGCTGCTGCTTCTGCTGCTGCTGCTGCTGTGGACTTCCACTGAGCGCTGCTGCTGGCCGTGACTGAGCTGCTGCTGCTGCTGCTGCTGCTGCTGTTCTGCCTAGGCGGCCTCGCTTAATATTCGCTTTGGACAACATCGCCGGCCGTGAACACACGTAGTCAACAACAAGCGGCTCGGTGGGTATGCCATTCAATAGATCGCTTGCCCGACCGAATGGATGCTATCCAATCCGTAAATCTGAACCCCAGGGTTTTGTCGTTTAGCGTACCCGAAGGATATCATACCATCATGGATATCAGCAATATCAGGCTCAAGGCTCGAGGCAGGAAGGATTCAGGTGCGGCGTAACTATTGTAATTACACCGCAAAATTTGAGGCAGTTCCCGAAGAGCAACATGAAACGACGGGGGGATACTCGTACGTACGAGTACGGAGCGGATACGATTTTTGCTTGCTCTCGAGGGCAACGGTGAAGCAATCGGAGCAGTCTTTTCCGGTGCTGCTGAGTAAAGTCAGGACAAAAAACAAATACGAAAAAAGATTGAGCAGGCGAGGAAGAAGAGTGGCGTTTCGTATTTGCTGGGGGTCGAGCGACTGATGATTCAGTCCTCCTCGTGTTTTCGCCTACATGGAGAACGAGAATAGTAGAGGCCACCAGTCCACCAAATCCAGCAACGAGCTGAGTCTGCTGCGTACAGGAGCCAGAAAGGGCATCCGCTTGTCAGAACCTTCCGAACCTTCATAAGCCTGAGCGTCCGAGCAGGAGACGTATCATAGGACGACACATTTATCCCGTGGGTACCTCTCTCGTCGCTGTACACTCTCGTGAAGCTTGACTTCCGCCCGATCAAGATCAAAACCAGCGAGTTCGGCTCAATAACGACCTGTCGTCGTAGCTGCTATGAATCCCAACGAATCCCGCGATAATGGGGCGGGCGGCGGCGGCGGCGGCGGCGGCGGCGGCGGTGGCGGCGGCGGCAGTGGTTTTGAGGAAGCACCTATGCGGAGAACAGACCATCGCGGGTCGGCTTCGGCTGGAGCCGGAGCTAGGGGAGCACGGGCGGCGGGCGTGTACGGGCGCGAGGAGGTGTCGGCATTGAAAGGGATTTTTAATCTTTACGATGCTGAGGAAACGGGGACGATAGGGATCAAGGAGCTCGAGGGCATCCTCCAGAAAGTGGGGTATCATCCTGGTGAGATATGAACTCGTACCCGTACGCTGTTTATGGATGCCTGACTGGTTCTACAGCACGAAGCGAGAGCTAGTTCGGTGTTATCGTGCTGACCAACGCCCAAGAGTTTCGTGTGATATTCATCGATGTTCTTTGTAGTTATGCCGGTAGTTGGGAGTGCTGTACCCAGTGTTTTGGGACGGGAGTGTTGTGCCCCAGAGTGCCAATATTATAGTTAAGAGGGGTGTCGATAATGGAAATCCACCGTCAGGGGAGGTGGAAGAGCGATGCATTTATGATGTACGTAAGAGCGACAAGAGAGGAGGGGGATAAGGTTTCAAGATTTTTAGCTTCTAATGCAGTGGCCGGAGGAATTTTATAGCTGCAGTATTGGTAGAGGTCTAAACACATGCTGTATGGCACCATACGCACATACGAGCACGTGCTCGCGTTGAATTCGTTTCGAGACGGAAACATGTATGGATGTCAATCAGCAGGTCATGAAGCGTGCATGATAGATAGGTATGTGTTGCCCTGGGTGCTTGAGATCATCACACCTTTTAGGCCTTAACCGTATCGCCCGTTCAGACTACGCTTTCAGTCGGTACTGATGTCCCGCGCAGAGAAAAACGCAAGCCAATACCAACTGTGTGCGGGGCTATTTGTATACTGTGGAAAGTGCACCCTACTTTTACGTCATGTTCCCCGCACTCCGACCCGGTCCACGTCGAAGTGAACAACTTACTCGTAGTACCGCAGCGAGAACAAATGGCAGTAAGGTCCTATTCTTACTGGTATGTATTTCGATCGTCTCTGGGAGAAATACGCGACAAGGTTATGGCGCACGCACTACTACTGGCGTTATCTCCCCCCCCCCCCCATCCCATTTATTGCAGTCGCCCTACAGTAGTCCTCTCGCTCCCTCCTTTTCGTAACGACAGTAGGCACTTCTCTTTTATCGTGCGAATAGTTTAGCATTTTCTCCCCTCGTCGACTCGTGCACACGCACGCTGCTAGGCGCTGTCTCTTAGTCGTTTTTTTGCATAGGTAAAAGTCCCATGGCGGGATTCGAACTCACACAATCGACCTCAGAAAGTCGCAAGGTCAAACTACTTGGCGACCGGGGCGACCGGCGTAGCATATGGACGTGGCCGATCAGCGATGGAGACATAGTTACCAGACGTGTTGCAGATTGTATTTACGTGGCAGGCCATGGATTGTCATTCGAGCCTCATTGCAACACTCGAAATTGCAGACTTTGGGTTTGGGGTTTGGTCCCAAAGAAAGCGTGTTCGCTTTCACTAAGGTAATGTGATTTGAGATGCTGCCAATGATAATCGTTACCAGATACGCGATAGAGTTGGTGTACGGTTTCCTTCTCTCACGAGCTTGTAACCAAACTGGTACGTCTTTTTGCGTTGTCAGTCACAACCTAGAAAAAATTGGGCAGGTTTCGCCAGCTAGGAGTCGATGCTTGCACCGGCAGTCCTTTCCCGTCAGATGACCGACATACTCTTCGACCTCCCCTGCCGTATCATACACCACGCGCCATGCACCTGTGCTTCTGGCTATGTGCAGATGACGTGGTACGAGTGATGGACACGGCAACAGAAGTGAAGGCCGGCACAGACGGTCGAGTGTCGTTTGAGGAGTTCCTTGACCTTCTGGAGCAGGCGGGACCAGCAGGGCCACTAGAGGGACCGGACCCAAAGGTGCAACAAAGCTAATATTGTGTTCAGACAGTCGCTCAGACCAGCCAGAGCCTCGGGGGCCGTAAGCAGACACCGATCTTTACTGAAGTCGTGATTTGGGCAGATTCGGTCTACCTGCTCAACGATGGTGTGCAGCATGCACTTAATCGTCAACCGTTAACTCACCGGATGAAACAAATCGATTACGGCAGAATAATTTTGGCGTTACCTGTCCACGGTAAGCTAAAGCGTCTGTGTACATTTGCATAGTTGCGTTTTGTGCCAGAGCCACGAAAGGCACCGGAAGCTTATGGGACTCTGCCATCGTATCATTTTTCATGAAAATGGTACTTGTTCGATAATCCTTACTCTCAACAAGCAGCCCAACAATTTGCAACCGATATGTCACCCTCGTCAAAGTTCAGAATGGTCCTCCCTTCGCGTAAGACGTATGGCAATCTGACGGAAGAAATACAATT
Organism: Macrocystis pyrifera; assembly: GCA_031763025.1. Taxonomy (NCBI): domain Eukaryota; class Phaeophyceae; order Laminariales; family Laminariaceae; genus Macrocystis; species Macrocystis pyrifera. The sequence goes on along the minus strand of JASSKH010000001.1, from coordinate 22,219,975 downwards.
GTTCTAGTAGGGTGTTTATGTCCTTGTTCGCGCTGCCGGCCGCGGCATTTGTAAGGATCGCCGTTTTGTACGTGTCGCTTTGCGTCGGATGGATTAATTAGCCTGCCGAAGTCGCGGACGCCAGAAATATAAAGTTGTCTCTCTTTCAACTTATGAAGGCTTTCTGGCTTGGCCTTCATGGGCACAACGTATGAGAGAGCTCACCAAGTAAGTGCGATATGGGGATCAAGTGGAGCCTTGCCGATTATTCCTGACGGCGCATTTCGTGACAAGTGCTTTCACACTCACCCCACCTATACTTCTCGCCCTTCAAGCCATCCTCAGTGCTTTTATGGGAACATGCATGGAGGCCCGCGCAATCTCTTTTGCTCGAATAAGTTTAGCCTTGATACACCACGCCTCCAGCGGCGTGATTCCGCCTCACCTTCCAATGTTCAGCCCACGATACCTTTTCACCGATCGACACTAAATAGCCCTCCCCCTTCCCCTTCTCTTCTTGCGCGTCACGTCCAACCCCCACCCTCCATCCTGCCGTTGCCTGGTACCTGGTATTAATTTGCACACTTCAGGTAATGGAGTTCCTGCGCATATTAGAGGAGTACAGGGTGAAGTGTGAAGAAGGGGGGGACTATCTCGAGGCGGGTAGGGCGCAAAGGCAGCTAGACGTGCTCCGTCGGCAGGAGACGAGGAGGCAGCAGAAGGCGGTGCGGGCGCGGCAGCTGTGCGAGAGGCAGGACGTTCAGGTGCCTGTTCTGACTTTCTCCCCACGTTGGCCGTGCTCCGCTCTGTCAATACGCAGTGATCTGGATTGACATTTTATATTACCCAAAGGTTATTTTGTCATTATTGTTGTTTTTCGGTAAAAGGTCAAGGCTCATCTACCAAAAAAGAGTTTTGGACTCTTCTGCACGCCATGGTGGTATGTGCAATGGGTTTTCCCTCGGACTCGTCTCTCGCCATCTTGGGAAAAGGCGAATTGCCGCTCCTTGAAATGATAGACTAAAGGCGAATTGCCGCTCCTCGAAATGATAGACTAATGCCGTACCACAAACAAAGTAAAAATCCGCATTTTTGCGGCAGCCCCACATGGAGGTTTTTCCACCCGGAAAACTGCTAGAAACAAGCTGATCCCGTGTCCACCCACCACAATGGGACAAAATACCCCACAATTTATCCTTCCTCGGCGGTGTCAGCCAATCGTTCGTTGGTCCACGGTGTGCACTTCGTTCGACAAGAACAGGTCGACCTGCATCGTAAGGTATTGACCCCGTTCGAATCTCTACTTGTACGCTACAGTTTTCTCAGAGAACGACCTGCCTTGACGCTACTCCTGACAACGCCTGCTTCCACGACAATTGTTTCGCAGAGCAGTGCCTCGCGTGACGCAATTTCCAACACTTCTGACCGTATATATCGCCCCAACACAGGTAGCCCACAACATGCAGTTTCAGGACTTCAACGGCGCGTGGAGCAAGTACCTGCAGGAGTACGACCGCATGGCGCAGATGTACGTGCAGCAAATGACGGAGAGACATGCAATAAGCCTGATGGAACATCAAAGGAAGCTGCAGCAGGAGCTTCGGGACAAGCCGCCCAAATGGTCGAAGGTGATAGGGCCGGCAGAAAGGTTTCCCGGGATGCGCAAATAGCGACGAGGATTGAGGAACGCATTCTGCTTGATATGTCTGTGGCCTTGGTAACACCTTCTGCGAGATCATTTCGCCATTTCGTTAGCACATCCACGGGAACTTCGATACTCGCATCGACGTGTGGGCGTAACGCTCTCGCTAGATGTTTACCTCTGACGGTTATGCGTACGGTGCAAGAACGCCTCATTGTCAGCGCGGCCTCCAACAGTTTCGACCCCCTGTCGCACTTTTACCTCGCTTTCAGGAGCTGCTGGAGTGGAGACGCCGACAACATATCTTGGCACGCCAGAAAAATTATGCCGAGGCACAAAAGGCGAGCGCTCGAGAAGGGTATTTATATATTTTAGGTCTCGCTGCGATCACACACACCACGGTATTCAACAGGGTGGATTGTTGGAACAATAGTACTGCCTGTAGTCGACCTGATTCGTGGAAAGTAGCTATAACGCAACAGGATAGACTCGCATGGGAGCGAACGGGGAGTGATTCAAAAACCTTTGTGAAGCTTCGTTTTCGAAGCTCTTTTTGTTCACACCGATCGCGCCGCTTAGTGTCTCGCTGTGGGTGAAAGTCGCGGATACGTAATACTAATCCAGCACCCAAGTCGCTGCATGTAAACTTCAACGTGGGCTGTGGCATGCTTTTCCAGTGCTGTGACTATTGGGAGATATTAGTGGGAGATGTACATATGTATATATATACATAGCTGGTTTTGAAGCGTTCCAAACGTAGGTGCTCGTCGCTTCAAGATGAGTTCGGAAGCCGTTGTTCGAGGCATCGCCAAAACGCCTGGTCCTGATGGAACACTCGTTGTTTTTTCAGTTGAAGATATAGTACTTTCCGCTCGGTGATCGCACGCCCTAGACGTGGTTACCTATAGACGTTTTTGTGTTTTTAGCACAATTAATTTTACAGGAAACGTAGGTAAGTCGACGTTACGACGTGGCCTGATGGAATTGGGATCGGTTGCAAACAACAAAACTTCCATTTGCTCTGCGGTGGGCCCCAGTCCCCCCTACAGTTTGTCTGAATCTCGCTCAAACAATAGCCTCTTAGCGTGCCGAAGTACTTTATCCGTAGCAGTATGAGTACGATCGCTCTCACCACAGATTTCTAACACCAACGGAATGCCCCGTCTCCTCCTAGTGATGCCGAACTGAGCTCTGCACGGAGCATTAGGTCCCTCGCTCGTGTGCATAACGCGCAGTCGGACTTATCTTGTTGCAGGTGAAGAAAATCGCCGATCAGCTGGAGGAATCGGAGCGAAACTCGACGACAGAAACCTGGGGACTGTTTCTTGCAAGAAAAGAAGCCTCTTTCCGTGGGCAGCAGCAGGTGCGAGACAACTCCCCCCCCCCCCCCCCCCCCGCCGGTCGCTGGGGCCACGCCGACGGCATATAGTGAGGGCTAACTCGGTGTTGCTGACGTGATATATGAGTGTAGACTGCTAGCAATATACCTGTCAACTGCAAGAAGAAAGCGAAGCTATGGCTGCCAATACGGGAAGTATACATCACCCACCCCTACCTCTGGGTAAACATCATTGGACGGTATTCACACTCAGACCTGCAGCAAGTTATACGTTTGTATCGTGGATTGTCATAGAGCTTCCGTTCGGCAGTGTGAGCCAAAAAATGGAATGTCTCCCGCCGGTAAACATCGAAATCTCGTTGGTTTGGATCTGTCAGGTTCTTACGTCTTTGGGATGAAGTGTTACCGTTTAGGGCACCGAACGTCGCAATCCATGCTTCGGAAAATTGAATAGCATGTGTCTGCTGCGTAAATACTGCCAAGCAGATTCAAGGGTATTGGTAACTGAATCACGTGGCTGTTGGTTTCGTTTGGTCTCGTTGTGCAGTCGGAGCTGCAGGCATTGCTGAAGCGAATCGACGCGCGACGCAAGGAACACATCAAACAGAGAAATCTCGACAGCAAGCGCTTGCTACAGCGCAACCGCAACGTACAGACAGTCCTCGAGTCCAAGCAGAACGTCGAGGGGCTCAAGTTGACTGACGAGATAAAGAAGGTGATATGCTACGACAATAATCTCGTTCAACGGCAGTAGGTGAATCGATAGGGAGGTCCACGTTGCTCGTTCTTGCGGTGTTTATGTTTCGACAAAGATCGAAGCAGCGTGCCAAGCCCCATGAATTACATATCTGTATCATGAAAAGTGTCTCGTAGTTAGAGAAGTTACGACCCAGTCCTGTGATGTACGTCTCCGACATCGCCCCAAGCCTATTACAGAAGTTGGGTTATTTTGTTGCGCGCCATTGGAAAAGGGCTGCGTGCAACTTCATTTCCACTCAACTGACATATATCAAAACGACTACCATAGCACTGCGGTCCACATGCGATTTGTCAAAATTCGGGAAGCAAGAACCAACAAGGATGCCCTGACCCCCACTCTTCGCCAAAAAATGTCGTTGCCCCGATGTAACTCCAATTCCGCTCTCGAATCGCATAGCCGGACCATCTTGTTGTTCGTGGGAAAAACCGGCCTCAAAACCGTGGTACGGTGGAGGGTGCACTTTTGAGCCCGAACGTTTCACTCTATCGAGGGTCCTCAACTCTCAAAGCACCCGAGACGTTTGGATCCGAGGTGTACCACTCTGTCCCTAAATATAAACAACTTTTTGTTTGAGTTTTAGTGTAAAGAAGTTCATTATAATTTGAGGACAGAGTCGCATTTTTACCAAAGTATTCGTTGTTTACTTATGACGGGGGGACCATAGTAGTACACTGTAATCAGGGCTCATCATGTACACCAAAACCATATATTCCAGAAATTTTACGAAGCATATTTGACCCTGACTACTACTGTATGTTCCCCCGTAACAACTTGTGGGATTGTGTATCGGGCCTACTTCTGTAGCAGGTACTGGTATGTACCAGCTTACAATTTTGGTTCACAAAGTCGGCCGGTGGGTCGGGTGTAGAGCTCTTCAAGGGAGGAGGAGACTCAGAAAACTTCCCAGGTAGGTGCTACGTGTACTATAACACGCATCGTTAACCCAACCCCGCTCGGCTTCCTCGTCGTATCTTGTCCGCGCATTCTCTGAAATTTTACGACCCCGCTCGCCAAGAGCGTGATGGGTACTTTACAGGGTTTGACGACTTCGACTAATCCGGATCCTTCCCAGAAAATTCCGCCGGAGGCGAGGGGAAGAGTACGGAGGAAGAAAAAGGCTTCGGGTTCGGGGGCTGGGGGACGTGGTGCTGTGACTGGGTCGCCATCCGCGAGCGGTATGGGGGAGGGGGGGGTGGCGGAAGGGGACGTGGGCGGAGAGGGAGACAAGGACCGGACTTTCGTGACTAGCAGGGAGTTCCCCGAGGAGGATAAACCGAACGCTGATTAATCGTCTGGAAACTATTACATGTATTTTCGAGGGAAATCGGTTTTGTTCCAGGGTTTGGTCCTGTACTTGCTCGACGTTTTAGACCACGGCGTTGAGCTGCTTGCGCGCCGTACACCCTTGTTCATGCGTGCGGGTGGCGGCCAGATGGAGCTTTTTTTCGGGGTTAGGGTGGCTTTGCTACGTTTGAACCAGAGACAATATTTCGCAGTCAAAGAGGGGTGAAACGGTTTCTCTGTAGCCCCGTCAAAACGAAATTTAACGCCGTCTAGCCGTGGTTTCACTGGCGGGATATGCCCTACCAGTACAACTATAGATGGCGCAGGACACATGCTTCTTCTTCAAAATCGCGTGTTGACTGCGGAAGGATGCTTGGTACTTGATACATGCTCGAAGGTTCCCATTTAACACGTCGTTTCGTTGTGTTGTTTGCTTGCTCCTGCGAAAAGCACTGCTAGGTTGAAAAGTGGACTAGTTTTTATAAAGCTATTACAAGTACGTCAGCTGTGAGTTCGGCCGATATTGTGGTTAAGACTCTACTTTGATAGTTGCGTGGATGATAAAGAGAGGGTATGTACAGTCTACAAATGGCTGTTCTACGACTGTGCGATCCGCGACGCAAGAGTAAATATCGCAGACGATTTTGATGTTGCGTATGCTGCTCTTAGTGCGCAGAGTACACTGCTGTTTTTTACGTTGCCGTGCACGCCGTACCAAGGGCTAATGCTTTCATGGTAGACTGTAAAACGAGGAGTCAACGGAAACACGCTTCGCAGCCGATGGGGTCTAGATATACTTCTTTTGTATCCGGTGGTGGTGGCACGTTCTTTACAGTATGTAGGCACGCCGGTTATGTTGACTGCAAACGTCGGGCAGGTATGCGTCATCATTGCTACGAGTACAATAGTGCCTTCAAACGACGTGGTCATGTTTTGGATAAGTAGGTTAAATATAGCAAGCTCCCCCAAAGTAAGCCAATGAGCTCCATACTGAGTAGATGTTTGTCGCACCTTCCGCGTTTTCAACAACGTCAACGGTTTGAGAGCAATCGCCGGTATTTACTCTGGCAGAGTCTGCACTCACCACCAACAGTACGAGCGAACGTACCTCGGATACTGACGTGCTTGCAGCCTTGTCCAGCTCCAGCTCCCTAGGAACACCAATATTTCGAGCGTATTGTACCTAAAGTGCGCTGACTACGTTCGTTGAAGAAGGTACGGTAGCGTGTAGCCGTTCGCGTTGAGCGACAGCCTCGTCGGCAAAGCTCGGTCGCGCCTCAGCAGGCATGTGTCAACCTGATGAGCATGCCGCACATCTAGTAGCTCCCCACATCTTACCGGCGCTGCGCTTGACGAATGCCGGCAAATTCAAAGTCGTAAGTCGATTTCGATTATTCCAGATATCCAAACCAACCGGCGAATATGCTCCTGCTGAAAATCAATTCCCGTTGTAGTGATGTCGGTCGCGTCATGGTAGTACCCATCGACCGCGTTATCCCCTCGTTACGAAAAGCCTCCAACCCACGTTCGGCTCACAATCGGCGAGTAGACCTTCCCGTTTACACGCTTTGAAAGTTTGTAGATGGCATTTACGATTTCCGGCCATGTGTATGGCACGCGTTCCACAAGTCGAACTAAATGACCGGAGCGATCGAGTGACAAAAAAGAGCAAGCCCGCGAGTGAACAACTGAAAATACCAGTAGCGATAGAGCAACACCTGCGTTTGCGACCACGTCCCGACAAACCTACACTCAGGTGTAAACGGCTTGGGCGCCATCGTTCCAATGCGCCCCACGCGCGAAGCTGCCCCTTCTACCGCTTTCGCCCAGCTATGAACGAAATAATAGCCACAGCTAAAAGAAGAACGACGTTGGCTCGAACTAAAACCTTCAATCCGTCGTGCTTCGGAGTGTCCTCAGCGTGGTCTGCGCGTCGCGAATGCGCTGCCGGATCATCGCCGTACCGGGGCTGCGGGAGCCCGATGGAGTCGAACTTTTGCCGTTGATAGTAACGCCAGGCCTGTCGAAGCGTCGAATACGGCAAGGAATGGACGCGGATGGGAGGTCGGCTTATGGAAGCAAGCTTCTCCGGCATCATTTCCGTTCGTATGCCTGTTACTGGTAGCACATCAGTTTGGCGCTACGCTAGCGACATTATCTACAACAGTACATCGCCTGGGGTGCCGCGTTCCCATGACAGCACGTACCCTGTTCGGGAACCCACAGCAGGTCGTGTGGATGAAGCGCAGCACAAGGAGGTAATATGGAAGTTCCGGAAACATGGTTATTTATTGCCATCCGCAGTAAACCAGCGTGTGTCCGCAAGCAACGAGCGACACATTTCTATTTCTGGCAAGACCACCCCCCGCACCAAAATATGTATCTGGCACGGTACCTTTCTCCCTGCAGATAACACCGTCTCCTGGACTTAACCCCCCCGATCAGAGATGCACCCCCCTCTTCTCCTCGGCGAACGGCTTCCATGCGCCGAATTGAAGCACAGTCGGGAATTTCAGCCCCTGGTCCCCCCCAGCCCTTTCCATGCCCTCCGCCCTTGGTGCTGCACTTGGTGTTTCTTGGTCCCCGAGCGCGGGAGCAGCGCGACCCGTTGTCCAATCTCTCTCGACTGCCGCCGCCGCCGCCGCGTCCACGTGTTGGTTCAGCCTGCCAAACATCCTCGTCGCCTCTCTCATATTTAGCAACTCCACCTCCACCTCTCTTTTGGTCGACGTATCGCCCTGCACTTCCACCAGCATCTCCACCACCGTCACCATCGCTACGACGGGTGCGCCCGTCCGCACACCCCCCACTCAAAGCACTTCCACTTTTCGGTCCCCTTTGAGCCATATCTCCGCTTTTGCCTCGTCCGTCGACGCTGCCCCAGGAAACAACGCCGCGCTGTCTCGTGTCCCTGGAACAGACGCCAATTGTTGGGCGGGAGACCGACGACGACGAAAATGTCTCGGCCGGGTTTCCTTCGCCTCCAGATGTGCAGTACTCCAGGTTCCCATAACTGGTCGCCTCGTCGCCGGGATTCCGAGGGCGTGGCTGGTCCGCCCCGATCCCTCCATATGCCGCCGCTGCGTTGGAGTCGGGCATGGGCCTCTCATCTCCAGCGCAAAGGAAATTCTGATGGGGCGACATTAGCGAAGGGTCTCCTTTGATCAGCAAACGCCAATCAGAACCAAGCTTTTGGTGAGGTTCAGCCGTGATGATTCGAAGTTGGGGTTCGGGGAAAGGCTAGCATCTCGGATGTACAGCTGGGAACGACGAGTCCGGCTTTCTCCCAATTTTAGTCGGTACAACGGGAATATCATCTTAACTGCGCTAGTTTACGACGAAGGGTTTTGTACATGTTCACAGCCATGACGGAATGCGCTAGCCCGACCGGGGTTCAATTGTCGGTCTTCGCTGCGACACCTTCGCTATGGCGCGCTTCTCTTTGACGCAAATTGAATGCGTTTCAAGCTTTTCTCCCTTTCTGTCTGTCTTAGTCACGTGGGGTCGAGAGTTCGAATATATTTAAGCCGGCCCTAGTTTCGTTAGTACGTATAATAAGCGCGGAAAATACAGAGTTGTTGGAACTACTGTGTACCAAGTATATGCTACTCTGCTGCAACGTGCATTGCATCCACCCGTCCGGGGGTGGATCAGAGCGACGCTGTCATGCACGCTCACGTTTCCTGACGTCGAGCCTGCCCATCGGCAACTCGTAGGGTCTGTCGCGCAGTTCCTGGCCCTGGAAAGCGCGAGCGACAGCACTTCAGCGGCTCCTCTCGCTAGGCCTTCCAGGGACACCTACATTGCACACCGGAACGGAGCAAGCGTGGTGGGAATAAGGGTTTCATTTAATAGCACATCTGGACGTCCCATCAATACAAAAAACATGTCTGGGTGGCCGTGCGGTGTTAATATGGAGCAGAGGTGCTAGCGTGCCCAAAATACATAATGTACTATTTATAAGGCGCGCCCCCAGAGCTTCTCACCTCCTTCACTTCTCTACCATCCTCTTCGTCTCCCAACTCGCTCGGTCGCATCGCAGTCCGCTCGAATTGCCCCCGATTTTCGGTTCCCCGCCGGTGCGGCTGGTCAACGGCAGGCCCGGAAATTCCTTCGGCGACGCCGAGACACGACCGAGCGTTCGATAGTACCGGCTCGAGAATTTTCCTTGCGATTTGGGAAATTTCTTCGGCGTGGAGTAGCTGCTCTCGAAGACGCCTTCCAAAATTATGAGGTGGCGGGTTGGGGTAGGGGGGGGGGATGTCATGCATGGCCGTAGTCGCAAGACCATTGACCCTCGCACCCCTACAATACCGGGACGAAGCACATCAGGTTTTCACGGACCAGGCAGACATTGCTTGCACCAAGCGCGAACCGCCGTGAGGAGTTTGGCGAGTCGTATGAAGGGTGAGCTGCATCCTACTAAGAACCGCTTGTGAGGCGGGCTCCGGAACCTTGTGCATACTTTCTGCGTGTGGATCACAGCGTCGAATAAATTAGGGGCGGTTGACGAGGTTTCGAAATGCCTGCTTCGTTGGCTGTTACATGCGGAGTACATCGCGCGGCCCAGCTCCACTTCAGAAACTTGAACCCGATGCTCTATAGGGTGTGTTTAGGGGGAGATGCAACGGGTGCGGCTCATAAATGGACAGCGTATCAGGGCTTCTTCGTTGCAACGCACATCATAACAACGGAGAAGTGCGTGGTGCCGTGAACAACAAAAACAGTTGAAGGCGGGAGTCCTTACAGAATGATCGAAGATGGACGCATCCATCTCCCAAATTAGATCATGACAACGCGTGGAAAACAGCAGCCCCATCACCCGAGTTTTGTCGAACAAGTACGTGGTTCTTCAATTTGGCGCTGTTTCTCGCGCACATAACACCAGGTCTAAAGTATGTCTACAGCAGTACAAATGGTTTAAGCTCTACAGTAGTACGAGGAGAAAATGAACAGGATTATGACGCCCTGTTAGACAAAGAGGGTGCAACACCATTAAATCCGCTCAATTGGTGTACAAGTACTTGTAGGCGAGGGAGTTTTTTGGTCCGGCCGCCGGATTGATCCGAGGCATGGGGCTGCTTGACTTCTAAATTCACTCCACTCGCTATGCCCCAGCCTCCCTTTGCCGCCTCCGCCCCCTTCGCTCCGCCCATGCACCCTCTTACCAATAAAAAGCCGGGCGCATATAGTACGCTTGTAAAGGTGTTGTTGAGCGCAGGGTCCCCCAGTTACTTGATTTCCGCAACACCTACCAGGTACATCCCAGTCAACTTGCGTGGTCGTGCGACCTGCCGTGGTTGGCGCGCAGAGCCACCCAAGGTACAGTACAGTCGGTGCGAGTGCATGTCTTTCGGACGGACCTGGACTCGTCATTTAGCAGCTCTAGCCTTGCAGACGCGTCTTCCAGTAGCTGGTCTTGCCGTTCCGCCAGCCCGAACGCCTCCGCCCCCTGTCGTCGGGTGTTCTCCTCCTCTTCTCCCGACTGCAGGCATACCACTCGCTTCTGCAACTCCTCGCACAAGCGTGAAAGCTCGGACACCTTTTTTCGCACGGAAATTGTACAAGTTTTGACTCAAGTGGTACTATGATATGTGGTGCGGCTTGCCCTCTCCGCCGTTGCCGCCGGATTGGATTCGGCTGTTACTGCGGCAGAGTTACGATCTGTTCTCAGGGTGGTAGTATGTCGCGACGTTGAACTTTCATTCGTAACAAAAGCGTCCTGCTCACCTTTTGAGATACAGTATATCGGTTACGTGTGCGAGCTGGCACGCGTGCGTCTTGCTTAACACCTGCTTGTACAAGTACATGTGTACACTTTTTTCTTTTTCTCTTCGCTTCTTGCATCGTTCGCTGGCTCGTTCGTTCACTTCCATATGTCGTCTCCCTCGGATGTTGAGTAAACACATGCCTTGAAGTACGAAGCTATTTAATACATATTTGTCTGTCATTGTATCGTATGTAGGTTAGTGAACACGTCAATCGGGCGGTAATTCTGTTGTCTCTCGGTTACGTTGCAAACAAGCCAGCGATACGCGTATACAACGTATAGCATGCAAGATAGCCCACTCCTTGGGATTAACTTCATAGCCGACTCTTTTCTCCGAGACCAGGGGGGCGCACAAAACGGGCGGCTTTGTCAAAGTTTTCGTCGAGATCTTTCCATAGGCGCGTCGCTCGGCGTTTGTACTTTATTCCCGCTATCGAAAAAGTCAGCTTTGAAAAATGCCCGAGGGGGTATGTTGTCTTGGGTGTTATACAGTATACACCAGGTATGTACAAAGGTACGGCGCGTCCATATGCAGTTGTTTCGAGGAAAAAACTGACCACGCGATGGCGGTGCTTCAATTAGTCTCAATCTTCAATGCGGAAGCCGGCTGCCGGCATTCATCGCCGTATTGCGCATACTCGGGGATCGGATGTTGTTATATCTGACATCAAAATTCCGTTATTTGTTACTATGATAAGAAACTTGCGGATATAATACTCGAGAAACAAAACGCACTTCGCTCCGCCGATCATTGTTTGCGGACATAAAAGTACATCACCGCAGTAGACGTACTACTGCAGCACAATCAGCACCTGGTATGTACTTACCCGCCTCTTGTCGTTTGTTAGAACACGGCACCTTCGAATCCTGGTGGTGAAGCTCTTGCTCCAAGCTCTCGGAGCGAGCAATCGCCGCTCCTTCCCTGGAGCTCAGCGCCGCAGATCTCATCTCCATGTCTCTTATCGCCCCCACCTTGAGGGCAACGACGACGAACGACAAATACGGCATATCAAAGCAGAGGAGGCATTTTATACTACGGTATTCCAAGCATTTTAATCCTGTTGTATCGTTATATTGCAGGCCCGAGCCGTAATGGTATGATTGTCATCAACTGCCCCCGACGACAAGCCACCCCGCTGTCGATTCATCCGGGGACAAGTCACTCAGCACAATAATCTCTCGTCAAACAGCATAAACCTAAAATCTCCGTAGGCCAGTATCGATCACTGGAAGCAGTATCACAGCACCAGTCAGTGTACAGCAGTCTGAGTGTCCCCACGACTTTTGTCCAGCAAGGTCGCTGAGGGTACAACATTATTTACGAACAAATCCGCGAGTTGGTTGAGCTAACAACAACATACTCGTAGAAACACAAATACTGCAAACAAACGCGAAAAAACAAAGGTTCCAACTCAATCATTTCAATCATTGGGCGCTTTCGCGCAGTGCACATCTCCGGCTGCTGGCCTCTGGGATATATATTTGGGAAACAACGTTAAACTTGATGCATACCTTCTCGGCCTTTTGGCTAAGATCATGTGTAGTATCTGTTCTAATCAGTGTGAAAACTGATTGACACTCATCGAGTGTCATTTTCACACCTGTTTTTGAAACTGCCGGGTTTAGCGCTGCTTGCAGTGTTCCGGCTGGATTTCCTCGGCATTTCACTACCGCCTTGTGAGGTCCGTCCCCTCGGGGACAACACAACAACACACCTACCAAACACACCGGACCTCATCCCGAGCACTACTTCACCGGATCCTGCTGCCTCAAAGCTACACGTGTCAGAATGATGAAGTATAGACATCGTAAAAAACACGAGCAATTCAATCAGCCCCTTGGTCTCTCGTTGACGACCGATGACACCCAAACACCCAATATTATCAACACAGTTAGAGTCTTAAGAATTGTCTATACCCTCGACGATCTTCTGCACAAGCCGTGGTCACGTGGTCACATGCCATATATATGTCCACCATTCTCCCATCCCAGCAAACAAAATTAATGGGTGGCGTATATGAGGGAGAAGGAGTCATCTTGGGCAAGGCGTTTTGGGTTGTTTGGTGTACCTGGTACATACAGTATTATAGTGGGCCTGTCATCGTACTATTCCTGAGAGTGTATCTATCTCTTTGGCTCTGCCGCGAGTGGCAAAAAGCAATCCAACAAAAAATCGTCGCAAACAACAATCCAACAAAGTATATATACCAAACGTCTAACTCGCTGAATTTCCGTCGACCCAGCATTCAAGACCACAACCTACGTATTACGGGGGTCCATAGTTAACAGGACAAAATATTGTTAGTAAAAATACCTAAATATATAGTTTTTTTATGTATGCCATAGGTCCTGTTAACTATGGACCCCCGCAATAGTACGTGGCGCTGATGCTGCCTGACTCTAAATCGAAGCTAACCGATCAGCGAACAAGACAGCAGCTACCACCAGTCTAAAGCTACACCTAGAAGCTAAACCAGTCTTTACCACACCTTGGACCTGCCTCGACGACCCTGCCCCGCCGCGTCCTCTCGGTCGCGAGTCAACTTCGTACAGCAGAGCTGGGCCCAGGTGCACTTACTTCTAGACTATACGGGTGCAACAACCCGTGTTGATCTGATTGGTCAATTTCTCCCGTACATACAAAACACGTATTTTCTCGTATCTCGATGATATTCCGCAAAATCCTCTGTTATACGTAACGCAAACATCTAACTAACTAACTAAAGTTGAAGCAAAATCCTGTGTTATAACGCAATACACTTTCGAAACGCCCGTTCATTGCTTTCATTTTTTTCGAGCAGCTTTGCTTTGTTGAGTGCACGCCAAGCACGCGATGACTCGGGAAAAAAGTGCAAGAGTCAGCCGGGCGTTTGATCGACGATGCGGCCACGAGCAGGGGTAGCTGACACAGAGACGAGCCGCTTGGGCCAAGCCCCACCCCCCCCCGTGCCATGCCATGTGAGCCGAACGACACCAATTCGGTGAATAACATTTTCTACATGGTGTCGAAATCACCCCGCGAACTAACACAGAAAACATGCAGCAGCTCATACGCGACGGTAGACCTTCGATCTCGACATAGAACTAACCCACGCTCAATCCGCTTCGTGTCGGGCAGGGCCACTGAATGTAGATGGCGGCCTCGAAGATATATATCCTGCGGATCCGTGATCTTGACTAGGTTTTGTTTTTCGTACGTGAAACCAGTAGTACCATAGGAGTTTGAGCGGGCGGAGCTTTCTTTCTCTCTCTGCCATTATTTGTGAGGTGTGATAAGACACCTTTTTTTTTATCACTATTACTTTCCAGTCTAATTCGTAGGAGGATTTACCCTCAGCGATCTTCTGGACAAGCCGTGGTCACAGGTGTCGTCCCTTCCCCCCCCTGGTACGTACCTTTAGTTTTTATCGCGCAAAGGGTTCAGCATTCCCGCTGCTCGTCGATTTCCATCGAATGTACAGCTAAATCACGCTCTCGCGCTTTCCGATAATCAATTTTAAGCAAGAAAAAGTCCCTACGAGCATGCACTCGGTGAGACTCGAACTCACGAAATTGATCTTGATAGGCTCGCGGACCACGCCTACCAAGTCACCGGGGACACCTTACCTCCATTCAAACACTTGTGCATATTATGATTGATTATGCTTGCCATCCGACAATATGTAGCATGATCTTGAACGTTGATCACTCAAAAATTCCTGAAAGAAGAAATCTCCGGAAATATATTATTATGCTGTTCCGGCAGCACGAGCAAGAAGGGCGAAGATAATAAATGGGCAAAGAAACAGGGCTTTTCGCGGGTCAGGTCCAATCTCACGGGTCGGGTCCTGACCCAACCCGACCCGCGAGATTCTGAAATCCTCTTGACCCGACCCGACCCGACCCGACCCGCGAGATTTAAAAAGTTGTCGACCCGACCCGATCCGACCCGTGAGATATGAAAATATCCTGACCCGACCCGACCCGACCCGCGAGATTTCAAAACCTCCTGACCCGACCCGACCCGTCACCTTCGGATTGACCCGTGAGACACGGGTTTCATGCGGGTCGGGTCACCTTGACCCGCGAGACTATTTATCTTGACTCGCAGGTCCGACCTGCGGATCCGGCCCGTGGGTCGACTCTTCAAAAACAATTTAGTATGCATTTTTGTGCCCACAAGCACTATGTGGCCTGGCTGTAGTGGGTATTAATGGATGCGGACATGCGTATATGGATTTGGCAGTGTTTTAATGCTTGAATAGGGTACCAAAGGAGTATTATTGGGTACTTGTACGAGAAAAGCCTTTGGGTAAGAGAGCGGGAAGTGCTTTGAGTGTCGGATCCGCGGGCCGGATGCGCGGGTCCGACCCGCGGGTCAGCAGAAAAGAACTCGCGGGTCACGGTGGCCCGACCCGCGAGTGACCCGTTTCTCACGGGTCATGACCCGACCCGACCCGTGAGCTTTTCATCACCTCTTGACCCGACCCGACCCGACCCGTGAGATTTGAAAAACTTTTGACCCGACCCGACCCGACCCGTGAGATTAGAAAGCCTCTTGACCCGACCCGACCCGACCCGTGAGAGTTTGAACACTTCCTGACCCGACCTGACCCGACCCGTGACATTTTGAACACCCCGTGACCCGACCCGCGGGTCGGGTCATGACCCGCGAAAAGCCCTGCAAAAAAATAAGATGCCAAGCATACGCAAGCATACGGCCCTAATCTGGCGAGTACGTGCAGCTAATACTTCCGGCTGACAGCCTGATAGAATCATGACACCTTAGCTGATTATAAATAATACCTTCTCACCTACGGCTAAGATCATGTATAGTACCTGTCCTAATCAGTGTGAAAACTGGTTGACATTTTCACACCTGTTTTTGAATTTGTCCGGTTTAGCGCTGCTTGCGGTGTTCCGGCTGGATTTTCTTGGTATTCCATTACCGCCTTGTGAGGTACGTCCCCTCGGGGACAACAAACACCAACCAAACAGCTCAGCGCCGAGCACCACCACCGCACCAGCGCATTACGCATTCAGTCAACGGCTACGTATTGATGTTCATTCCTCCTTCTCAATGGCGTAACATTTGTTTTGTTTCTCGGACCTTCCTACGGTAGGGCTCTAGCACGTTTGTGTGACCACGGTTTTTTTTTTTTTTTTTTTTTTTTCTCAAGAGATAATGTGAGCATACAACAACAATAACCCGTGCTATACTCTGTTGTCGTTCGTGTGTGTGGTGATTGGTGATAATAGTTCTAGGTTGTGTGGGTGTTTGTTTGAGGATTTGGGAGGGTCGCAAGCGACACCTCCCCGGAAAAAAATTATGCGGTAGAGATACCCCCGAAGGAATATTCTCCAGGGATTACTGCACTCCAGGGTCGAGCCCAGTGCAAGAGCCTGCTCCCCCTGGGGTCACCAGTCATATTGACCACTGGCAAGCCCCCGCCAGGTAAGTATGCCTGCAAGAATAGGATATTCCCCTGTATCAATATCTCTTTGCGGCTCACCCACTGCTTTGCATCGCATAAATACGAAACAGTAAGTAGCGCACACCTTGGATAACAATGTAACACTTAACGTTTTATGTTAATCAGGCGTCAGCGAAAAAACCCCGTAAAATTACGTTACTTTCTTCTGCTACATACAGCCCACGGAGAGCTACTACTACTGTGTTAATACATATGATATTACGTTCCCGCTCATTGGCCGACACAAGTTTTGAGTGTTTAGGGTTTTTCTTTTCGGCACTGCTGCTTTTCTGCTCTGCTGCTGCTACTGTGGTGTATCTGTACCAATATCTACTACTGTGGTGCGCTGTGCTGCTCTGCTGCTTTCTAATGATGCAGCCAGGCTATTCTACTTGGTTTTGGTTTTCTGTGTAACCACCAAAATCTCTACACACATCCCCGGCGCTATACTGTTGTCTTAATTCGAACTAAATATTCAGGTTGATTTGGGCATTTTTCTTCTCATTTCTTGCGTCACCCCCCGTTATGAACACAAGCTGAGCGCTATGCAAACGTATCAATAGCCTGTGTTTTCGTTCAACACGATGAGCGCGACGAGACTCCGAAAGGAAATCTTGTACTAAAAGACGGTGGTAGCAGCAGCCTGCTCTATACTACTACTGTTTTTGCAACGGGAGCTACGGCTTAAATTGACACACGACACGTATTCTAGACGTCGAAGGGTCGTGAGTTTAAGCTTTAAAATTGTTTTTTCCAATCCGCCCGAGGATAAAAAAAAAGAAGACAACGGTGTAGATCCAATGCGACACCACATTATATTAGTACCATAGTCATCACTACTGTACCATCGAGCAGCATTAAGTCACTAGTGTAAATATAAGGGTCGTTTAAACATCAACATGAATACCAAACGGAATTCTTACATTTCCGTACAAATTACTCGTACCAGGTATTAGTTAATACCACAGGTACGGAGAAATATAAGGATGACTACTGTCGTGGTACGCTGAAATATCCGCCAACACCCCCCGCTGACACCCGCGACGGCGCCGGGCACGCCCGCGGTGCCATGCTCTGGGTACACGCACGCACACAAAACGAAAGAAGAAAAAAGGAAAAAATAATCTCGCCGGCAAGTAATCGAAGGAGGCGATATTCAAGTGAGAGCTCTGAGAGGCCAGGGATGGAACAGCCGAGTATACGCTCAGAGACAAGAGAGAGAATAATGGAGAGAAATATATAGTATGCAAGTAGGTTTATATACAATTTGTTTATTATACCTGAAACTTAAAGTGTTCTGCTTATACCTGCCAGTACATAGAAGGGAATATGGAATTCATTTTTTCTGAAATCGGGGAGACGAAATATGCTAGAGGGCGGGGCCGCGGTGTGATAGCGCACGAGAAACACTGCTGTGCGCATTCGTCACAAAAAAAAACAAAAAAACAGGGCCAACTACCACAGGCACGAAAGCACTCTCCCACATATATACCAACCGACCCACGCACCCACGCACCCACTGATACCCATCCACGAACCCATCGACACACCCACTAAGCCACCCACACCCACTCACCATGCACCCACGAAGAAAAACGAAAAGCGAACACCCCACGCTTTTGCCATGACGTCATATATACTTGACCCATACAATCGCTGTCACCCAAACAAAAAAAGGAACACTAAAACTCATACAATTGCTCACTGCACCAACGAAAAAAATAAAACGATGTGCAGAGGTGGGATTCGAAATCTCTCACGTTTCTGCCCGGGCCCCGGCTGTCCAGCGCCGTACCGCGGAACGACACGAAAAAAAAAATCGAGATTTTTTCCGGATTTTTTTATCTTGGATTTAGTGCAGCGGCGGCTATCTCGCTCGGGTTTGAGTGTTTTTCGATTCTGACCCGAGTTTTGGGACACTAAAACTCATACACTTACTCACTGCACCAACGAAAAACATAAAACGCCGTGCAGAGGCGGGATTCAAACTCTCACGTTTCTGCCTGCGCCCGGCTGTCCAGCGCCGTACCGCGGAACGACAAGAAAAAGAAAATCGAGATTTTTTCCGGATTTTTTATCTTGGATTTAGTGTCTGGGCGGCTATCTCGCTCGGGTTTGAGCGTTTTCCGATTCTGACCCGAGTTTTGGGAATATAGATATTTTTACTTTCTTTCGACTTTTTGAAAACCAATATCTTGATTTTAGTGTGGAAAAAAACATCTTGAAGTTAGTGAGGGAAATGTTGTGTTGAAATTAGTGCGGATTGATCACGATAGAGCGGGTTCCTCGCGCGGCACACCGAAACCGGCATATAGCGGTGAAGAGTCATTTGGACACCATCACCACCACTATTAATACTTGAGTACAAACGAGTATCAAACAATAAAATAAGGACGAGCAAAAACAAATCAAAATAATACATGTTGTGCGGCAAATTATGTTGTTTTTGCGCAGTGCAAAACAGCTGCTGAAGGGACATCGTTGTAAAGGTGCCCAACCAGAGATGTGCCTGTGAGGTATCTTTGCTCCTCGGGCAATACCATTGTGCGTGAAGCTTTGCTGATGCGTGGTGATTGCTAGTTGAAAACTACTCCAATCCCGTGTGGATAACCTAACGGTTGCCACCAATTTCTGATGCCCCTTGGGGCAAGCTCACTCCTAACACAAGACAACCAAGAAAAAACACACTCGCGGCGACGATCGAAGACCAACGTATGTATATATCTACTCCCCCAGCTCCCGGCCCGTCGATTCTCTCAATTGCTGCTGCTGCTGTAGTCCCTGCTGCTAGCAGCTGTTGCCACTGCTGTACCGATGCCTCTGCGCATATATATTATGCTTGCCCTGAATATACGTGCAGCTATTAATAGCGGTCCTCCCGTGACATGCCAGTACCCAGGTATATATCTCTCCCCTGGAATCACACCGCCCCCCCCCTACCCCGAATCGTCTTTTTTCTCTCCGCTTCGCCAAAAACCCCAGACATTCTTCTTCTATGTACCTCACAACACCCAGCCAACCGAACAAGGACTCTGTTGCACTGGTGTAGACTACCTAGTTATGTGAGGACACGCCACCAATTATAACTGCTGTGCCTGAAACACGACGAACCTATACGCGTACACGCGTACGTATCATGGTATATATAGTTGGCAGATCGAAACCTATACTATTAGTAGTCTAGTATTGATACAAAAATTAATACCTCGTCATGATTCGTATAATCATATACCACATGCCATGGTATAAGGTTTCTTCGCAGACGCACATCGCTTACAATGAAAGCGATCCCAAGACCACGCTGGACAGCAATGGAAATTCCATTGAAGCAATTATAATGATATAATGTGGAATTTGTTACCGTGCAACGCAGATGAAAGCACACCACGGGGATATATATATATATATATATACCTGGTATATATTTTGACCTTTGAAAATGTGATCTTGAAGATATCATCACCGCTGGGGTGTTTTTATGGGGGTGTGTGTGGTATCTGGCATACCCCCGACGAAAAGCATCATGCACGGGAGCCTCACAGCTGGTGGGGGTGTTTGACAACGAGAGGGTGCGATAACGGGACGTCGGTCGCCAACGAGTGCGCACAGACTCCGCCAGCAGGTGACAGGGGGTGTGATAACGAGGGGGTGCGCTAGCGGCATCTTTGATTGCTATGGAGTGTAAATAGACCCCGGCAGACTTCAGGGCATTGCGAGGGGTGGGAAAACAAAGGGGGGCGATACAGGCGGGGTACCCAATAAGGGGGCGTGTCAACAAGGGATGTGTTACTACTGTATGAGAGTTTTTGGTCTAATGCCAGTTCTATTTTTCATTCCCACGCGATGCCGGCGATAGTAAAGCCCACGCTTATACCGGTAAAACCCGGGGATGACGGCAAGAAACCCCGTCGTTTTTTGCGTTATTGGAGAAAGGCTACCGGTACCGGTACAACATTCGATGACAAAACTCCCGAGGATTGCACCTTGGAGGCCTTGTCTCGCTGAAAAACTGACTGCTGACATATCGATAAGAAGCCTTTCTATGAGTATCCCACCCCGAGCACAACACACACCCTTACCGAACACCAGTACCCGTACCGTATATATTTGTAGCAGTGCACGTTGTTTTTTGTAACGACAAAATCCGTGATTGCCCACAAAACTACCGTACACCGCCGTACCCGTAGCGGATACGGGTCTAAAATACGGGTCTAAAACGAAAAAAAAAGGAAAACACAATCAACTCTGATTCAATAAGATACCGGGATCAATACCGGTGTGTGCGTGTTGTAGGTGAATGGTGTCCACCGGGTGTGATACTCTGGAGTTCGACATGCAGGGGTACATCCGAAGGGGTGTGGTAGTCAACGTACCCCCGGTGATAAAGTGGCGGTCGAAAAACAATTATTTATTTTTTTTGCATCCAACTGTAGTCTATGCTGTTCTCCATTACATGTGCCACTTAAGGCTATATGCTGGCACCCAAGCGTCTCCTGATCCCCGGGTTTCCGGTCAATCTCAACTCTAGATGTATAGGAACATAAAAAAAAAACATGGCTATTTTAACACGCTGCGTTTAGAACTTCTGCTGGTTCGTGCTCCCCGGAGAGCGACCGTGATTTGAAAGAGGTTTGTCACACCAGCTTTTGCGTTTCTCTCGAGATTGATCGCCCGCAGGTTCTCAACGGAGGCCTATACACCTCGACTCAGAGGTGCAACAGTGGTCGAAATTTGGGGTGCACAACATGAGCCAAAAACAGCCCCTTACTGAACGTTTGTACTTTTCACTTGCGGACAGCTGCAGCTCCTCACAGGAAACTACAGCCCGCGAAATTGAGGGATGCTCCTGATGGGGTGTGTGAGGGCGTCGGGTGCGCCAGACGGCAGTCGTCGTAGGCAGCCAGAAACGCCTCACGAGGAGTTTTTGTGTACTCGAAGTTGCGAGCGAGCAGCACAAAAAATTCGCTAAAACGCCAAAACGTTTCATTTCAGGGAGCTTAGGACAATGGCTACATCACCGATGAAAAAGTGGCCTTCATTAAAATACTGCTGTTTTCCAGGCGAATGGGGTATCTCTTCAGTAGTCGTCATCGAAGATGCTGCTGGAGGAAAAACTACGTTTCCATGATGGGTCGTAGTAAGTTATGGTTCCCAAAAACAGGCAAAAAAGGACAAAAGAACTCAGGATTTTTGAATATATATTGTCATCAACTACCTGGTATTATTCTACAACGACGAAATACGGATCTTGGTTGCTAATCCCTTACTCTAATTCCAAGCCGTATGTATATGCTGCCGAAACGCCTACGCGCGGGTACTTGACATATTCCAGAGGGTGCTAGCGTCCCCTTACGGAGTACAACCACCGCAACAGTCTTCCGGGTACCCGATAACAGTACCCGGGTAATCGGTCTGCGAGTATTCACTAGTTTGTGGCGGATACCCGCAATACCCGTCAGGTACCCGTTACCTGGGTCGGGAAATGGCTCCGGTTTGTGGCTAGTACCCACTAGTGGCGGATACCCGGCGGAGTGTGCAGCTCTAGTGTTCACTCGTCATGTAGAAAAGACGCGGCTTTAAATACCTGAGGACCAACGAAGACAGTCGAGTCGTAATCGAGCACAGAGAACACATCCTTATTACGATATGTAATACGCTTACTATGTGTATTATTAATAGAAGTCATGTCGTTTAGGATCTTCAAAAATTACTCGGTTCTAGTGTTTTCTCCCCGCAAGACACCGGCATTACCGAGTGCCACCGGACTGTCCGTGGCAGCATGGCGGAGCCGCTTCCTCCCCACAGCAGCGCTCAGTGTCCCCTTCGAGAGGAAAGGCGCCGCTGTCCAACTCGGCGAAGGGGGAGCAAAATGCTCACAGTTCATGCGCGAAGCAAACATGCCATCCATGGTTGTGATTTCTCATGGCCAAGAACACCGCATATATATGGTGTGTGTTTTTACTTGGTTTCAGTATATATACCTTTGTTGGCTCAAATGGAACAGGTGCACCTGTTTTTGGCTGTTGACCTTATTCCATTGTCCACTGTGGTCAACAATTACTGTAAGCAAGAAGGTTTTGGATTCGCTTCATTGAGCGGGCTGCGTCAGCCAAAACACTTGTACCTGGTATTTATGTGTATGTCTGTGTTGTTCTTCGTTCTTTCTACCCGTCGAAATCCAGCACAAACAAGTGTCCGTGCCGATTCTTCTATCCCGGAGAGTTGAAAGTTATGTGGTTACAAAACTACGCCACAGAGATACTACATTGTTGTGCAGTGAGCAGAGTAGACAATGCAGTGCCACGTGATCGTGCTGGATACGACAGACACGACATACACATTATATGAAAACCAGATAACAAAAGGAAACACACAAAGCGACCGATGTCGCCACTTGCTGCATCTCTACTCCCCTATGGACCTACCGTCGACCTTCTCTGCCACCACTGCTGCTGTTGGTCCTGCTGTACCGATGCGGTTGAGTATGATGCCTGCCCCGTTTATACGTGTAGCTGTGCTGCTGATGTGACCCCCAAATCTGGTATCTCCCTATACTGGAACCACCCACCCCCCCTGCCTCGTTTTTTTTCTGTAATTTCTTTCTCGATCCGCCAAACTCCAGACTTTTACAAAGAAACATAAAGCGAAGATACAAGTCAAATACACAAATAAATACAGAGTGCCAATCAAATATGGTTGGGTGTATTGTGTGTGTGTGTTTTCAAGTTTACCCTGCACGTTGTGGTGTGGTGATCGGTGGCGAGGATGTGTGTGTTTTGTGCTGTTGTTCGAGATTTTGGCGTTGGGAGGGTCGCATGCGACACCTCCCCGGAAAAAAATTATGCGGTAGAGATACCCCCGAAGGAATATTCTCCAGGGATTACAGCACTCCAGGGTCTAGCCCAGTGCAAGAGCCTGCTCCCCCTGGGGTCACCAGTCATATTGACCACTGGCAAGCCCCCGCCAGGTAAGTATGCCTGAAGTGATCGGGTATTCCCCTGCTTCAATATCTCTTTGCGGCTCGCCCACTGCTTTGCATCGCACAAATACGATACCAAATGCACGACGAAGCAGATACTGGTATTAAATACACAACAGGAGTACAAATCCACCGCGAATTTTTTTACAGCGGTTCACGCAGCTTGCAAAGTTGAGTATCGACCGATCTGCCGATCGGTTCAACTCACAGCTGACGTATTTCAAAATTTATAATTTTTTTTTGGAAATACGTCAGCTGTGATGAGTTCGACTGATTAAATAGTTGATACTCAACTTTGCAAGCTGCGTAATACGCCTCGTCTATATTCCATTTTTACCTAATTTTACAAGTGTTGTGATAAACCGAGCGCGCGTATTCTATATGTGATTCCTTGTCGAATTTATAATCTGGTAAAAGTCACACCGACCAGCCCAAACGAGTTCATGGTAGTTCTACAGCAGTACGTACGGCTCGATCAAAAATGAGGCGCGCGAAGCGCTCAGAGCGTGCGAGCCTTTTTTTTCTTGGAAAATTCCAAGAAAAAAAAGCCCCCTCTCTATGGGTAGAGCTGTACCCCGCCGGGTATCCGCCACTAACGAATACCTGCTACCCGACCCGGGAAACGGGCACCCGGCGGATATTGCGGTGCTTAGCGGGGATCCGCGGCGAATTAGCGGGTACTCGTTAACCGATTACCCGGGTATTGCTTGCGGGTACCTGAACGACTATAGAGGCGATTGCACCTGCTACAAGGATTGCCCTGGGTTGGGTAAATGATCGATATTTTATCTATATAACTCGGTATAGGTAACACCTTTACACATTTGACGTTGTCGAGGACACTTCAACCATTTCTTCCACGTATAAAAACGCATGCATGCGCGTGCGTCCCTAAAAACATATCTCCCTGGTTCCCTATTACGGCGGACCATAGAAAGTAGGGCCTACGGTACACACAAAAACCTACCTAGAACTACTTATATATATCTTAACCTCTGAGCGTGCTCGGTTGGTACATCCCTGGCCTCTCAGAGCTCCCACTTGGGAATCGCCTCCGTTTATTACTTGCCGGACCGTTCCAGCGAGTCTTTGTTTTCTCCATTTCTCGTCGTACTTTCAGTCCTTCTTTCTTTTTTTCTTCTTTCGTTTCGTGTGCGTGCGTGTACTCCGAGCACGGTTGCGCGGGCGAACCCGGCACCGTCGCGGGTGTCAGCGGATGCTGGCGAGTAGAAGGGGAGTTGCAAGGAGCGCGGTCGCCGCTTTCGTGCCTAGGCGTCGCGTGTGCCTCGAGACACGAGGGATGCATCAATAGGCTCTGTCTGGCCTCCATTTGTGATTTTGGATAGAGTACGCACGAGTATTTAAGGTTCGTTCGGGATTGTAAGATAATATTCAAGCGGTGCTTATTTTTGCGACCGGGTTGAGAGTCACAAGAGGGAGGTACCCCGAATGAGCACCAACATTGTCGAGCTTGCGTCGAGGTCCACGGTGAGCACCGGGCTTCACGCGAGGCGGGCGACGGGGCTCACTGTGGAAGAGAGGGAGGGAAGCTTTACCCGGACTGAATCGGTGGCGAGATGGTCGCGAGAGGGGCGGCCGGCGTACGAGGCTGAGAGGGAAGCTCTGCTGTAAGATTTTTTCTTTTTGCACTTTTTTTTTTTGACTGGTGTAAGGTGTTCCACTCAGGTAGTAAATTATAATTATTACACGAAAGGGGACGGGGATTTATTTCTTTTAGAATTTTTCGGTTTCATTTTCGTTGTTTTAGCTGTGTTGCTGTGCCGTTCTGTGCTTTATTTTTTCGTACATACGAGTACACAGACACAGAGCATATCGAAAGAAGAAAATAAGTACCCTACCTGGGGTATGTACGTATGTACGACGTGTGAGCGAGCGTAGCGGAAAACCGCCCGCGACGCGAAGCATATGTGGCGTCCGAGCTGTTTTCTCCGGAAGCATGGCGGCAAGACTCTTGGCATTATCAAGTCGCCAGTTTGCAGCTAACTACAGGGGCCATAAAAAAAACAACACGAGTATTCAATCATGGACCTCTGTCCGCTTCGCATAATTTTTTATGTTTCCTTCCTGAGCGAGCGTAGCGGGCGGCGTAGGCTGCCCGCGGAGCGAAGCGCCTTGTATTTGCTTATTTTTACTCACAATATTTGGTCCTACTTACTATTGCCCCCCGTAATAGGTACTGAAACGAAGCGGGTAGGTAGCAGGGATATAATTAGTGGTCCGGTGTCTGTTGCGCGCAGCGCAACAGGCGACGCAAAGCGTGTTGAGCGCCTGCGGCGCGCAAGCCCCCCGCAGGTCCCCCCCGGGAGGGCCCTCGGAAGGCCCCCCGGGAGGGCCGTCGGAGGCAAACAAAATTGCGATATATTCGCGAATATATGCCCGAAAACCAAGTAACAAAGTGCGTTTAAACGCCTCCCGAACCTCGAAAAGGCGTGTATCGGGATCAGAACCTAAATTTCTTTAGTTTTACTATAGAAAAAGAGCCTCGAAAAAAAAATGCCTGCGCTGAATTCTAAGAGGGAGCCCATTTTTTTTTCGCCAAAGGCGAATTTGAAAAACAGGGTATCCATTTTTTTTGTTCTCAATTTTTTTGTTCGCCCGCAACAATTTTTTGGGCCTGCGGCCCAAAGAATCGCGCGCCCAAAATCGCGTGTTGCGCTGCGCGCAACCAGGCCCTCCGCGGCTGTGTTGCGGGAAAAGGTCATTTTGACCAACATGTTGCGCCAGCGCAACAGCGCAACAGCTAATTATATCCCTGGTAGGTAGGTCAACGTACGGCCGTGTACGATACCGACGTCCCAAAGATCCCGCCGTTCAGAGGGGGAGAGAGATTTTACCCTCTGGGCTGGGTAATCGATCGATATTTTCAATTGGATATTAGAGCTCAGTAGCTAACCCCTTCACATATACCCCTCAGGTGGCGACGATTCCTCTAGGTAACTGGCAATAATAGAGTAGTGTGGACTTCCGGTTGGGTAACCAATACCAGGTGCAAGATATTCGGTGCCAGGTATTCTCGATATTACAACAGAAACAGGACATTAGCCGTCGGCATAAATCCTACTGCTGTTACTTTTGACAATTGCTAGTAATAGGCCTCGTGTATATACGTTAGCATAGCCGTGGGTGCAGTTGGACTAAGATGATGCCTGCAACATCCAAACTGAGATTGAGGGGGCGGTGGAATCACTCTCCTTCTCCGCATTGAGCGGTCGAAAGCGAATACCTGAACATGGATACCTACACACCGAGTACCGTATCAAACAAAGGAATACTTAAGAAGAGTGCAATTATAGACGCAGGGGAAACACGCCCAGAGTCTGTACCACACTCCAGACCTTAACTCTCGTGTGGGTACTATTACGGGGAACCATAGTAAATAGGACTTATGGTACACACAAAAGCCTATATTTAGCTATTTTTACTGACAATATTTGGACCTATTTACTACTATGGATCCCCGTAATACTGTATCGAAACAAACTGATCAAGACGAATTGACACATGCACTGTACCGCAATCAGCCCAATTGTCTGTACTGCCGGTTGATACAGGAAATAGTACAGAACAACAAACGAAATAAAATAGTACTCTGGTTGATAAAGAAATTGAAATAGAATGTGATTCGTAAGGCGAATAGTACCGTGTTCTGATTTGTACATAATTTAGTACGTATGATGTCGTCAGGAGAGGAGGTCTACGGGACGCTCCGAACAGGGAATATAGGGAGAAGTCCATCCTGCTGGACGTCACGCATGCTAACCCTCAAGCGCAGATACACCTGCGAGGAGGAAGTGCTGATCACGACGGATCAGCCGCCTCTACCTCCGAGGCGAGCAAGCGCCAACACTATGCTCGTCCGGGACATGTGTCCTTTGACGAACGGAGTCACAAACTCGCCACTTTAGCGGTGGAAAGCTTTGGGCGTCTCGGGGTAGAGGGCAGTAAGTTCATCGACCAGCTGGCAGCTAGTGTAGTGGGGGGGAGGGGACGGTGGGTCGATGGGAAGGAAAGGAGCGGTGAAGGAACGCCTACTCCTAATCGTCTCGGTAACTACATAGGTCGCCATCTCGAGGAGGGTGTCGCGATTCAAACTCCAGCTTAGAGGTCGACAGGAATCGAGAAGGACCACGGGGGGGGGGGGGGGGGGAGTGTACTCGATAGGAGAGATGTACTCGATATCATGCATGGCCGTAGTCGTATGACCATAGACCCTCGCATCCCTACAATGCCGGGACGGAGCATGTCGTGTTCTCACCGACCAGGCAGACATTGCTTGCACCAAGCACGAACCGCCGTGAGGTGTCCGGCGAGTCGCATGAAGGGTGAGCTGAAGGACCAGGGGGGGGGGGGGGGGGGTGACAGACCCACACCGATGGCGTGGGGATGGAGCTTGGATGTGGCTTAGGATCTAAGAATAGAACGTAAAGAGTACATATTGAGATAGAGGAAGGAGCAAAGACAACAAACAGAGTATCGTGGATAAAGCATAGGAGAAAGTAGACGTAGAAGGCAGATATACCTTGTGCATAGGTTTCCTTTGTTTCCGGGGACTTCTTCAGGAATATTTTGAGTGATGAACGTTCAAGCTCATGCCGAACATTGTCGTATGGCAAGCATAATAATGATGATGTAACACATACAGGTAAATGGTAAAAAGGGGGTAAACCCTTTGGCGTTTCGGCCAGTTGGGGGCATAAGAAAACACGCCCACGGCAGGCGCTCCCACGTGCCCAAACCTGCCTCAAAATCAATTCCGATGCGCTGGCGAGACGCCCGCAGCCAATGTCGACCACGCACACCCCCTTTTTTTTCGGACACGTTATTGGGCCTAACGGGAACGCGGCGCAGGAGAGAGCGAAAGGATTTCCCCTTTAGATTAAATGTTGGGGGGGATATAACCCCGCAAAATCTACCAAACGTATCTATTTTACCCCTAATGGACCACCATTTCCCCCCACTTGACCGAAAACATACCCCTTTGGGACCACTTCTGACAGCCTCAAAAGCGACTACAAGTATACGTATCCACGTCACGGCCCAGCAGCCCGAATAGACCACGGGCGGACCATCCAGAAGTTGCGAGTATGGCGATCGTTTGTCTTCGAAAATATCACGGCACAACAAACATACAAATCAAAACTTTATAGACGGAATAAAGATATGTTTGCTTCTAGAAAAACATGATGGGATAAATCGGAAGACATACAATACAATAGGTCGTGCGTTGGGCCCTCGGTGCTTGGTTGTAGGACGGGAAGGATGATGGGGACACGGGAATAAGGCACAGCCCAAGGAGGCAAGCAGCGCCAGTACTCGTACACATCCATAGTGACTATCAGTGTTGTTGTTGTTGTTGTTGTTGTTGTTGTTCTTACGTTAACTCTTAAATGAAGGAGTCCGTGGTCACACTAAGGTGCTCCATCATCACACTTTTACTTTCCAGCTTAACACGTAGGAGGTTTTACCCTCGACGATCTTCTGGACAAGCCGTGGTCACAGGTGTCGTCCCTTCTCCCCCCCGGTACGTGCCTTTATTTTTGTCGCGCATAGGGTTCAGCATTCCCACTGCTCGTCGATTTTCATCGAATGTAGCCAACTCACGCTTTCGCGCTTTCCGCTTATCAATTTTTTATGCAAGAAAAAGTCCCTATGAGCATGCACTCGGTGGGACTTGAACCCACGAAATTGATCTTGACAGGCACGCGGACCACCTACCAAGCCACCGGGGACGCGGTGCTGGGGCCGTAGGAAGATCCGAAAAACCATAATAAAACAAAATTTGGCCGGGAAGCACGACGCTTCCGACCTAAAAATTCACGAGACGAAGAAGGCGCACACAAAATAAAATCAATGCGCAAACTGAACTATCGGTAACATGGCCTCGGGCATATCCCCCCGTTCCCACGACTGACCAACTCGTGGCTACTGACTACAACGGTCGCTGTCTGGCATACGTCGTTGCGGTTTCGGGGATAGACACGAGCTAACCCTAAGAAAGAAGGAGGAAGAAAGCATCTCACGAGGAGACTACAGACCGTTCGTTGCGCCTTATGCTCGTGTCCCCGTCATCTTTGCCGTCCGACAACCAAGCACCGAGCGCCCAGCATCCTCCCGTCCGAGTACCAAGCGCCCGACGCACGACCTAATGTCATTTGATTATACCGTCAAGCTTTCTAAGGCCAAATCTTATGCAATATTTTTTGAGTGATTGAAAAAGGCAGGAAGTCGGATTTTCCTGCGGCAAAAAGCCACACCAGATCGGTGCGCCATGTGCCGTCTTATGGTGTTTTTGGTTTTATTTCATGGGAGAATAAAAAAAAAAGAACAGAACCGAGATCTTGAAGTTTCCTTGAACTCTACGTACGTGGACCACGACACGAACGAGTCGTTCACGCCGGGTTGGGCGATCAACCTTCACCACCAGCTCCTCCAAGGAAGGAACGGAACGTGGAACCTCCTGGGGAGAGCTGCGTAAGGGGTCGCTGGACCAGCAACGAGCACTCGCTCTCGCGGAGCATGAGCTGCTTGCGGCCGTCGTAGTCAGAAAAGAAGAACGTTAGATTGTTTCGATACTGCTGTAGTCTCGTCCTATTTGTCTCCAAAGTTTTTTTGCCTAGAGCAGCTGCAGTTGGGCGGCCGCAAGGGACGCAATGGTGGCCAAGGTATTGATGCCCTCTCTCTCCGTAGTGGCCGATGCACAAGTGCTGGAGCCCAGCTGTGTACAAGAGTAACCAAGCATGTAGCGTCGTGACCCATCATGAGCCCTGTCTGTAACCTATACAAAATTGTACAATGCCTCCGAAGTCTTGTGCAAAAGCAAATTTTATCACTTTCAGAGTTGATCAGAAAAGGCTGTCAAAAAAAATCACTTCCTGGAAATTCATGAGTGATAAAATCTCGGAGGAACATTTTTTCCACCAAACAGGCCCCATAAGACGTGATTTTGATAAAATCTGATCAGAAACGGGACCAGATACCCCGAAGCCTCCGTAAACAGCCATATAATCACCTCAAAAAAAATTGCATAAGATCTGGCCTAAGGAGTAAATATACATTTATTTCGTCTTCGCACGTATACAGTTTTGATTTGTATATTTGTTGTGCCACGATATTTTCTGAAAGGCGATCGCCACGACTCGCAAGTTCTGGATGGTCCGTCCGCAGTTTATTCGGGCTGAAGCGCGGTGACGTGGATACATATACTTGTAGACGCTTTTGAGGCTGTCAGAAGTGGGCTAAAAGGGGTATGTTTTCGGTCAAGCGGGGGTAATGGTGGTCTATTGAGTGTAGTAGATCCGTTTGGTAGATTTTGCGAGACTCTCTCTACCCCCACCAAGTTGCAGTCGAAAAGGGGGATCATTTTGTACCCTCCTGCGCCGCGGTCCCTTCACAGGCCCAATAACGTGCCCGGAAAAAAAGGGGGTATGCGTGCTCGGCATGGGCTGGGGGCGTCTAGCTAGCGCGTCGGAATTGCATTTGGGGCAGGTTTGGGCACGTGGGAGCGCCTGCCATGTGGGTGTGTTTGTCCTATACCCCCAAATGGCCGAAACACCAGGGGGTATATCCGCCCTTTGACCATTTGACAAAGGAAACTGCCCTGCTTTATTGGTCTGGGGGAGCGCGGTCATGCCAGTCGTGGAACTGTTCCGTCCGACGCGTAATACTCACCAGGTATTTTTTCTTTTTTTTTAATCATCACTTTTACTTTCCAGCCCACTCATAAGAGGTTTTACCCTCGACGATCTTCTGGACAAGCCGTGGTCACAGGTGTCGTCCCTTCTCCCCCCCGGTACGTGCCTTTAGTTTTTATCGCGCATAGGGTTCAGCATTCCCACTGCTCGTCGATTTTTATCGAATGTACAGCTAACTCACGCTCTCGCGCTTTCCGCTAATCAATCTTTTTGCAAGAAAAAGTCCCTATGAGCATGCACTCGGTGAGACTCGAACTCACGAAATTGATATTGATAGGCTCGCGGACCACCTACCAAGCCACCGGGGTATAGGATTGTTTCAAGTCGAAATAACTCCGTATATACCACGGCGGTATCATCGAGTACGGGTATACATATATTAATAGGAGTATCTAAAAGGTGTGCCATGTCACCTGTTTACGTAGGTTTAGCACAGCCTCAAACAGCGGGCAACCAAAAATAGGTATATAAACAAAAGTCCAAACCACGTCCATTACCATCTCCGATCCTCTCGCATCACGAATTTTACCCTCGCCTTTTACTAGGATAAACCGTGCTGAGAGGATCCTGAAGGAGTTCTTTCGATTTTTGACCCCACTTGTGGGGTAAACCGCTCATCTTCACAGACAACGTCTACCCACCCACCGCACAATCCGACGCCGAATACAGTCACACAACACCTACGCACCACACACGACACATTATTGCTTACACCCAACCAATTAAATTTACAAATTTTGAAATACGTCAGCTGTGAGTTCGACTGATTAAATAGTTGGTACTCAACTTTGCAAGCTGCAATTGTATAGCGGCCCATCTTATCGAGGACTTCTGGTTTTTTCAATTTGATTTGATTTTCTTTTCCTAATTTGTTTTGCATCTGATTGGCCGAAGAGTGAATCATATCAAGCAGGCATTCTTAAGTCAAATAAAATAAAATAAATTGAGTGCGATTTTTCTATTAGGGGGGACCATACTGTAGTAAGTGGGACCAAGTATTGTTAGTATCAATAAGGATATATATATGGGTGTTTGTGTGTACCGTAGGTGCTATTTACTATGGTCCTCCGTAATAATTTCAATTTGGAATTTGGGAGTTGATCAGCCTGGATGTAGCATGTTCATGGTGGGTCAACAACCCCGGTGGAGTCTGGGGTGATTCTTGGCCGCTTCGACCGAGGCGATAAAATGCGAACCTCAACGACAGGCGACCGGAGCAATGGCCGCGCCCACGCCCACACAGACCATACATAGCACATCGTACCCCGGCGGTGGCGCCTCAAAAGAGATCATCGCGGCCGAAAACCATTTTTTTTTTCGACCTGCTCGATCGGCCAACCATCACGAAAACCGAGCATACGAGCAAAAAAACAGAGGATACGCTCGAGACCTCGATGGCTGCATCACCGTTGCTGTTTCGCACGTGGCGCTTGAGGGCTCCCTCCGCCCACCCAAGACACCCTGAGAGTGATATAGCTTCCTATCCTGCGCCACCAAAAAGAAAAGAAAGCTGGCGGCAGCGCGCACGCGACAACGCAAACCTTCGCTCTCGTCTACGCTCGTCGCTGTTTGTCGGCTGGGCGTTGTGTGACGCGGTACGTTATTCCAGGTTGTTCCGAATTCGCTCGACAAATGAATACCTGGTACGCCGTTTCCCGGTAGAATACGAACACGTTTTTTTTTCGAAATCAAATTAAAATTCCTTGAAATTGAAAATTTATTTTAAAATAACGCAATTTAGTGTTCCCCGTTAAGATGGGCTCTAATCCTACGAGTGGCCTGGAAAGTAAAAGTGATGATTTTTTTTTTTTTCAAGATTTTGTACCATTATCACAACAACGTATACCTCCGCGAGGATCAGCAGCAGCTGTAAGTATTGTAGATATTAAATAACGTACCAGGTGCGAAGTAGTTTAGTGCTAGGAGAAGGACTTTGCTTAGAGCAGAATGCAATGGTGGTGGTGCTGGGGGGAGGGTTGTTTGGTGTGTGTGTTTTTGTCCCCGAGGGGACGGACCTCACAAGGCGGTAGTGAAATGCCGAGGAAATCCAGCCGGAACACTGCAAGCAGCGCTAAACCCGGCAGTTTCAAAAAAAACAGGTGTGAAAATGACACTCGATGAGTGTCAATCAGTTTTCACACTGATTAGAACAGATACTACACATGATCTTAGCCAAAAGGCCGAGAAGGTATGCCATACCAGTACTCGTGGTGTCACGCATAAATATCCTAGATCCTGTCAGCCGGAGATATAGACTGCGCGGAACAACACTTCATGACATGTTTTGCAAAACTTGTTTCTGGGTCCCACTGGTACAAAATGACCCAACAAATTTCTCGACGGCCTCTCTCTCTCTTCGGCCACGCCTGCCGCTCCTCCCGCTCCTCTGCCTTTCGCCTTCCTGGCTTCAGGCCTCCTTGGCCAGCTCTTCGTCTCTCGCTTGCACCGCTTCCTCCAGCTCCGCTCTCAATTTCTCTATCTTCCCGACACTTCGCATTTCCCTCTCTTGCGACGATGACGCGTCTTCATATTCGTCGGTGGTGCTCTTGGGCATGACTGTGCGATCGAAGACCCACGTACTATATCTCTACTCCCGGCCCGTCGATCCTCCCAACTGCTGCTGCTTGCCGTGAATATACGTGCAGCTGTGATCCTGCCGTGAACCACCAAGAACCAGGTATTCCTCCAATGGAACTACCCCCCCCCCCCCCCCCCCCCCCCCCCCCCCCCGATTTTTTTTATTTTTCTCTCCGATTCGCCAAACCCCAGACTACTGTGTTCGGACATTCTTCTACAATCGGGGAGCGATGTGCAGCAAGTGGAGTATACGGTCCACCTTGTGTCGCGAGAAAAAAAACGCCCTGGAGCGCACTGAGGACTCGGAATTCGTGTCCTTCGCCGAGACGCATCCGGGCACATGATACACAGGTAGGTTTATACAACAGAGCGTTTGGTTGGATGTTTTGCGTGTATGTTATGTCTACGTTGGATGATGTGGTGTCGGGGGGTGAGCGGTGGCGGGGATGTGTGTGTTTTGTGCTGTTGTTCGAGATTTTGGCGTTGGGAGGGTCGCAAGCGACACCTCCCCGGAAAAAAATTATGCGGTAGAGATACCCCCGAAGGAATATTCTCCAGGGATTACAGCACTCCAGGGTCTAGCCCAGTGCAAGAGCCTGCTCCCCCTGGGGTCACCAGTCATATTGACCACTGGCAAGCCCCCGCCAGGTAAGTATGCCTACAGTGATCGGGTATTCCCTGGTGTCAATATCTCTTTGCGACTCGCCCACTGTTTTGCATCGCACAAATACGATACCAAATGCACGATGAAGCAGATATTACATACACAATAGGAGTACAAATCCACCGCGATTTTTTTTTTATAAATTTTGAAATACGTCAGCTGTGAGTTCGACTGATTAAATAGTTGATACTCAACTTTGCAAGCTGCGTATATAATCTGGTAAAAGTCACACCGACCAGCCCAAACGAGTTCATGGTACAGCAGTAGTTCTACAGCAGTACGTACGGCTCGATCTTTTATAACGAGTGTTTTTTTTTCGTTTTTTTTCAGTATTTTCGCGAAAATTCCGTATTTTTTTCGGGAAAGCCGATAAAGTCCGACCCCGATAAAAAGCGTCGTGACGTCTTTAAGGTTTTTCCGGAATAAATCTTTCAAGGCTGTAGATATAGAGGATCGGGCAGCCCCACCGCTCGATCGAGCTGTGCCACCACTCGCGAGCGCACAAGGCTGCCAAGCGTCGTCCCTAAGGCAATTCGCAACTCATGGCCGAACGCAGAAGGCGCAATAGCTTTCTGGGCTCTCGTGGCCGAGTTCACACAAGGTGACCGCACCGAGGTGGCCGACCGACTCGGCTCGGTGAGGGCAATATAGCTGAGACTTTATCGCGTTGGGCGTTGTAGGGTGACGAGTTGGTGATGGATTTCACTCCCCAAGGCACCGACACCTGCCTACGAGTCAGACCGATGACAGTGGGACCACCGTATGGATGGGTTCCGCAAGCGCAGCTGCTGTAGTGACGGTTATGTGGCGGGTGAGACGATTTATTTCGCGCGCCAACCGAGATACGTACTCGACAAGATTCAACCCTCGCTGAAATTGGCGAAAAATACCGAAACTTCAGGAAAAAACGAAATATAGTACGTGTCGTTAAGATCGACCCCTATAGTATATATGAGCTAGTCTATATCAACCAGGTACATCGAGGATTTCCCTTCGGAGTCGTGCTAGAGTATCGAGGTTGAGGCAAGAAACCAGAAGGCTCCAAACAACCTTACTGAATTGTCGTCTATCTACAATTTTTCAACTTGGGATATTTTAAGACACACGGTTTACACTGTAGCTAGAGGTACCCGGCGAGTATACCCGGGTACCCGGAGGGTATACCCGGACGGGTCCTACCCGTTTGGCGGGTAGGGTCCAGGCTCATTACCCGCGGGTTTTCGGAGCCTGCGGGTAATTGCGTCGTCGGGAATCGGGTACCCGGGTACCCGCGGGTACCCGAAAACCCGCGGGTAATTCCTTATTGTTCCTGCAAAATATCTTTAGGAAACCCTTTCAAAACACGCACTCACACAACAAGCCAACCACACAAACCATTAATTAACGAATAATAACTACATTCAGTGCTGAAGAGGACGCGCGCGGCACACGGCAGTAGTATCGTCACGCGGCACCAGCTGGGCACAATGAGCCAGGACGCGAGCGATCCTGGCGCGATCTCTAAGGAAACTGAATTGCTGGCGGCGAGCGATCTTGCTGAGAATGCCGCCGAAAGTTCAAAGACGCCTGCGCAAAGCGCCCTCGAAAGCGATGCGGACAGCAGCAGCGACGACAGCGAAGACTCTTCAGGCCCTGGCTTTGACAGCAGCAGCAAGCAGTAGATAATCCGAGGAGAAAGATAGCGCTGACTTCGTCGAAGACGTACCAGCGCCCGCGGGAAATCCGAAGGTCAATGGCGGGGGTTCGGGGGCTGCGAGCGTACGAGTAGCTACTGCCAGTGCGCTGGCCCAAGCCGAAGGAGCCGTTCCCGCGCGCAAGAAAGCACAGGTTGCTGCTGGTCCGGCAAACAACAGTGGCAAGCAGGTCGCGGGGGGAGCCTCCCTGCGGCATCCAGCAAGAAAGAAGACGTTCGGTTGTTGATATTTTGCTTTCTATGGTAATTCCGCATCACTATGGTACAACAGCTTGAAATTCAGCATCACAGTTCTCCATTACTATGTATGATACCACGGATTGTAATTCAGCATTACACCGCCGTCAATCATCAGTTGATAAATTTGCTAACCTCCGATATCCGGTACGTAGTGGGTCGGAGAAAGTTCGCAACAATCTTCTATAAGCGGGAGACCGTCAACCACCGCCCCCATCGTACATCTTTTCACAATTTTTCGCGCATTCAAACACATAATACGTATCACGCCCGCGCAATGGAGTAACACGAAAAGGCAAGTTTAGGCGTCTTCTGCATCGAATCAACAATAAAAAGTGCATGTTCGTACTCGTCGTTTCGTCGCGACGAAATACGAAGAAACATTAAAAAAAAATGTCCGGTACCCGGCAGAAAAAACGGGTACCCGGGTATAACCGGTCCTCAAAATGGCATAACCCGGCGGGTAGGGTAGGGCCCGGGCTCCACAATTTGGCGGGTATACCCGTTTGTGGCGGGCACCCGCAGGGTCCACCCTCTAATTGTAGCGCTGTATGGGGACTCGTGTTACTAATGGTGGTAATTGGATGCGTACTGTACTCAAGCCTTGAGTCACCCCGTGCGTCCGAAGAGGAACCTTGTATATATATATATATATACATTTATTTTTTATCCATCACTTTTACTTCCCAGCCCACTCGTAGGAGGTATTACCCTCGACGATCTTCTGGACAAGCCGTGGTCACAGGTGTCGTCCCTTCTCCCCCCCGGTACGTGCCTTAAGTTTTTATCGCGCATAGGGTTCAGCATTGCCACTGCTCGTCGATTTTCATCGAATGTAGCCAACTCACGCTTTCGCGCTTTCCGCTTATCAATTTTTTATGCAGGAAAAAGTCCCTATGAGCATGCACTCGGTGGGACTTGAACCCACGAGATTGATCTTGACAGGCACGCGGACCACCTACCAAGCCACCGGGGACGCCGGTATGTATACACTATATTGATGCTACTAATACGGAAAATGAGAGCGACGGATGTATGTCAAGATTCTCGTGTGGTACGGCGACCTTCAGTCAAATATCGGCGACACACATTTTGACAGCAGTATGCTTCACCGTTCGGGGGCCAGTCAGGTCGAGTCAACGTGCCCAACCGCCAGTGGTAACAGCAGCCTGTGCTATGCTGTTGACAGCACAGGTTGCTCTGCTGCTGCAACGGGAGCTATGGGTCAAACAGACACACTACGGCACGGAATCTGAACGTGGAAGTAAGTGTGGTGAGCTAGTCAAGCTTTATTTTTAACCAATCCGCCGGAGGATTAAAAAAAAAAATGATGTTGACAGCACAGGTTGCTCTGCTGCTGCAACGGGAGCTATGGGTCAAACAGACAGACACACTACGGCACGGAATTTGAAAAATGTTAGCGTGGAAGTAAGTGTGGTGAGCTAGTCAAGCTTTATTTTTAACCAATCCGCCGCCGGAGGAAAAAAAAAAAAAAAAAGGCGGCCTGGTTGCCACACACCGGCGGTGGCTGTCTCCCGCCATGCCCACAAAATGTTAGCAGCGTTGTTGCATACCTGGTACTGTATGTGAGGGGGGTCTGACTCAATGCCCACACCACGGAGAATAAAAGGGCGACTGCCTGCACAGATGATCCCAGACGTGGGGAGTATAGTCGGCTATTTTCGGGGGGAAATACATACAAATACCGGAGTTAAACCGAGACTACTGGAGTATATACACTGGGGCACTATTTTATTACGGGGGTCATAAATAGGACCAAATATTGTTAGTAAAAATAGGTAAATATATAGGTTTTTGTGTTTACCGTAGGTCCTGCTTACTATGGTCCCCCGTAATACAAAGATTACAGAGAGCATCAGTCACCGTTTTGATGATTAATCCACGAGAGGTTTCCGCAGAAAAAATACAGGAAAGCCAAGTGTGAGATAGAAACAAGGTGAAAAATCGTCGAAACTCTCATCTGCTGGCTGCACGATACTTCAATCGCTCGTTGGAGTTAATTGCTTTCGGCGGAGGGGGGGGCGGGGAGGATGAAACTGGAGTTATACTGATAATACTGGCAATATGTCAGGGTTGGACACTACTACTGTTCATATGCTACGTACATACTACGCTGCTGTACTCCGAGCACTCAAAAAGTATATCGGACTTGAAAACGATTCGTACTCGGAGTGCGTCAAGTATTTCGGATGTTTGTGGAATGAAGACACTTACTGACTGTAGTCGGGGTCGCTTCACCAGTACTCGCAGCATATCTGTTGTCCTTGCTTCCATGCCATGCAGCATGTACTTTCATCTCGCAGTGCGAAAAACCCACGATACTCCCAATACACCACTGCTCGGAGTACTCTCGTATGTATTACAGTAGTAAGTAGTATTGGTGTGCTGGAAGCATCTGTGTGTGGACTGGTGCTTTATAGTGTACCGATACATATCGCATATACTATACTATACTATACGAAGTATACGATCTTGGGTCAAACACCGCCGCACAGCCTCATGCTATCGTAGCTCCGCCTACTCCGCGACACGCACAAGCATTATATTTTGTGAGTGCTGCACAACTGCTGCTATGAGTGGCTTTCTGCGGCACAGGTGCTGCTGGCGCTGTTGCTGTGCGTATGAAGAGCGCTTATCATACCAGACGTACGTAGTACGTAGCTCCGCTCAGCGGTACACACATCAGCGTGTTAGGGTGACGACCTTCGATCACAGACGCACGGTCGGTTCTCTGTGTTATGGAAATGTTTAATGTTAGCACATAGCCAGTATGAGTCGATGTTCAGTAGCACTGCTCTTGTATATCGTAGATCTCATGTGTCTGTTCGAATGTAACGTACGTATGTGTATGCGGAGGAAATACTTCCGTAGCATACTCTGCTTGCTAGCCGAGTAGATCACTCTCTCGTGTGGATCGTAGCTGTCCTGGTCAGCTCTGGGAAGCAGCCATCGTCTGGGCTCCTGCATACTCTGCGGTTTATATCTGCGTGTGTTGGCCAACTAAGCGCCAGTGTTACAATATGTCAACATCTTCACACAGTGGAAGGACTCTCGTCTTCCAGGCTACCCTCTCGGACGTATTATCACCTCGACTAACGTCGACGACACAGCCTCTCAGCCACCATGCCAGGGTATATCACAATATCCATAATAGGTTTTGAGCCTCGAAGCCAGGTGCCTGTTCGACGACCAGCTTATCTTGGATGTCTGCGTCAAGAAAGGCAGTGGACTCGTCCATGTTATCCAAATCCAGGTTGAATTCCACGGGAACCACGTCCACCTGCCGACCAGCGAGGCGTGATGCCTCTCCGCGCAGATCTACCACGCGAAGAGTCACCGCGCGCACTTTTTCCTTTTAACCATCGAGATGGCGTCCGAGTCGTTGCCGGCTAAAAGAAGGTCGTCGACGTAGAGCGTCAAGATGATCTGGACACCGTCGTGGTTGTACAAGTAGACGCACGAGTCAGACTTTAGTGGAGCGAAACCGATCTCAACAAGGACGGGGTCGATGGCGTGGAACCAGTTCCCGGGGTTTTGGGCCAGCCCGTAAAGGCTCTTCTCTACTGTAGCTGCATGACTAGATCACTTCCATCCTTGTTCTTGACCTCGAAGCCAGGTGCCTGTTCGACGAACACTTTCCCTTGGATGTCTGCGTAAAGAAAGGCAGTCGGCAGTGGACACGTCCATGTGATCCAAATCCAGGTTGAATTCCATGGCTACGCACGCTACCAGCCGAACACTCTGTAGCCTGCACACCGGAGCGAAGGTGCTGCCGCAGTCAAGTCCAGGCACTTGGTTCCAGCCTTGAGCCACTAGACGTCCTTTGAAGGATCCGTCTGCCTTACGCTTGAACACCCACTTGGACTTAATCCGCTTCCTCCCAGGGGGAACTGCCGTGCGCGGGACGAGCTCGTAGACTTTTCGCTCCTTAAGACTCGTTATCTCGCGTTCGGCAGCTGCATTCCATTGCGCACCATCCGGCATGGCCCGTGCTTCTTGGATCGTCCGTAGAACACCCGTTGAGATGTCCCCACAGCATACGCATATTCCGTGAAACCGAAGGAACCGTCCCTATGGGCGACGTCAGGAAACTCCCCTTTCGCGTTGAATGCGTATGAGGTACGACGGAGCTCGCGGACGGTCTTGGCGTTGGGGATGTTCGTAGTCGACCTGGTGACTGCACGTGTCGACGTGGAACCTCGTCAACCACGGGAACCACGTCCACCTACCGACCCGCGAGGCGTGATGCCTCTCTCGCGTGGTAGATCTGCCACTCTGTCCCTAAAAATAAAACCTTTTGTATTACGGGGGACCATAGTACATAGGACCAAATATTGTTAGTAAAAATATGTAAATTTATGGGTGTTTGTGTGTACCGTAGGTCCTATTAACTATGGCCCCCCGTAATAGTAATAATAATATACAATGAAAAAGGTCCCCATGTCTAGGGACAGCGTGGTACCTATCATATCGCACACCAGGTGCCAGGAGCATAATAATTTGAGGTTGAGTATCTAAAAGGTGTGCCATGTCACCTGGTTTAGCGCAACCTCAAACAGCAGGGGACATTAAATTGGGTATATACGTTAAAGCCCCAGGTATAAATATCAACATCTCCGATCCTCTCGCATCACGAATTTTACCCTCGCCTTTTACTAGGATAAACCGTGCTGAGAGGATCCTGAAGGAGTTCTTTCGATTTTTGACCCCACTTGTGGGGTAATCAACTCATTTTCAGAGGCAACTTCTACCAGCCATCCCTTATCCAACGCCCCAAATCTACACACACACATACAACCACAACGCCTACTACTACATATAATATATTAGTCAAAGAAACAGCAGCGATCGACGCCCCAAACGAGATAAGAAGCGAATTCCTATTCGGAAACGCCGAGTAAATATGAAACGTGGACTACAGCACTTTGTACAACATACCCTCCGGACTCCCCCCAAAGCGTGGAGCCTGTTTTCCTTCGTTTTTTAATTTGTTTTTATTTAAAAGAAATCTGGGTAATATCCAGACAGCCTACCGCCAAAAATCCCCTAAAAATAAGAAATGTCCCGTTTAAGAGATGAAGCGGTTGAAAAAAGCCCATACAACTAAGAAACGTCAGTTTAAGAAATGCAACTGGAGTGTGCCTACAAATAAGGTATTGAGCCTAACGCCAAACTGACGCTTCTTAATAGCGGTATTAGGCACATATACTTGCATACAGGGGGCTTCGCCGGTGGCCTGTCCGGCCGCCGGTCGCCGCCTTGCGTGATGCCAAAACTGTTTCGAGTACGTGTTGATAGCAGCATCGTGGCGAAGGATGGAGGTCACGTGTATTGCCAAGAGTCTATAGAGCGCCTTACACACTCCCGCGGAGAATACCAGGTGACTGCCTAGAGTAAATGTGATCACTACTACGGTACACATGGGTGTGCACTCGTAAATATCTTGGCCACAAACCTGATGACACATACATGCATTTTGTATGACGAGCCCAACTTCTGCAGCGGCTGTGTTCCTGTACAGCTCTGCCTACTCCGCGCCAGAGGTTCAACCGCACCTCGTACACACATCCGAGACAGGCGAACAGCAGCCGCAGCTGTCACGGTAGTTTCTGTCCTGAGGGTCCGACGTTCGTCGTACTCGTCTACTTGTACCTCCTCCTACCATTCGATAACATGACGGTAGAACACATTTAACATTTTTGACGTCATCGCTACGAGACCTGGATGGAATCTCATTTTTTGTTTGGGGGTGAACTTCTTATCATACATTGATCTCGAGCTCCCAGCCCTCCCCCACGAGATCAGCCCCGTGTAGGCTGGCGAAGCCTCTGGGTGGGTTCGCGGTCAGAGAGAACGCACCCGAAGACAACGCACGAAAGCACTCCTCTTCTGTGGCGCGCGAGAGGGGATAGCACCCCCCAGGTTGCTGAGAGGGCAGTATTTCGTCGATATTCCGACTTGTTGTCCGCACGCGTGACTCGTGCTGGCTGCGCAGGCATATCGGTGGCACCGACGGGTGCACACGAGGCTGGGGCTCGCCCCGGTGAAGAAACCGCGCGGAAAGGCGTCCGGCGGCGAAATTTATCCGCATATAGGTGTATAACTATCTAACGGAGGAGTGTTGGTTTACTCAAAGTTGTACTATTACAAGATTTTTGCGGCTGACGACGCCCGCTCAGTGAAGCGAGCCGAAGGCGTTGGTATTGGCGGGCACAGGACGTGCGTGCGCGGGCAGCGTAACAGTGAGCGAATTCAAAATGCCATCACCGGGCTTGCATCTGGGCATGCATCTTTTAGAGGACGCTATGTGATGAATGAGTAGACGGCAGAAAACTGCACTGCATTTTGTAGAAAAATACTGGAATTGCCATGTGCCAAGTATGATACACGTATGCTGTATGTGAACACTGACTTGTGCGTATCGTTAAATAAATTGAAATTTGCAGTAAGGAGCCCGACCAAACTTTCGAAAAATCGGCAGGTGAAGCACCGAAAAAAAGACTTAATACTCGCATCCTTTGAAAGTTCTGAAGGCTATTATTGGCAAAATCGGGCTACATGCTGAAAAAAAAGGAAGGCTAAAACAGGATATTTTCGGACTTCAGGATGAAAGATTACTTCAGGATGAAATGCGAAAAAAATGGAAATTTCTAAAAAAATACCAAGGAAGCCAACTTTTTTTTTTTTTTCGTTTCTGGGATGGGTAGATATCGCCACAAGGCACCACCTCACGGTTTTTTGGGGTCCTAGGACCCAGCGTCGCCGCTCACTGTGTCGCAAACAGGTTTTCACCTATTTCCGCCGTTCTCGGTGCGGGTAAGAATTCGATTTTTCGTTTTCGCGGTGGTGAGAGGCGATGCGAGATCGTATGACACCAAAACTTCGCGAGGTGGTGCTTTGTGGTGACTTTTACCCACCCTAAAAAAAGGAAGACAAAAAAATGTTTCCTTGGTATCTTTTCATCGATTTCTATATTTTTACGTTTCATCCTGAAGTAATCTTTCATCCTTAAGTCCGAAAACATCCTGTTCTAAAGGTGAAGAAGGCTATTGAATACAGGGGTGTGGTGCATTGGGCACGTACGGTCCGAAGGGCTCTGAGGTTTCTCGGGTCAACGGTAAACGATGGTTGTTCGTTGTTCTCACATTAACTCATCGCGAAAATGCAATGCAGTCCGTGGTCGCAGGACAGGCTCCATAGTAACTCTGGAGTGGAAGACGACACCGGGAAAAATAAAAAACAAGCAAAGACTAATACACATACATGATAACGGCAGCACATCTATCTGCACTCAGACAGACAAAATACAAAGTGATACATATGGACGAGTCTATGTACCTCCGCCGGGATCAGCAGCAGCAGGTATGTACAACGGAACTTGCTCCCTTGGTGTTTGGAGTTGAGACCGCACTGTGGCCCACTGCTGCAAAAAAGGCGGGGAAGTGGTACCGGGGGCTCCTGGAAGCAGCCGAACGGTTCATGGTGAGGTGGCACGAGGCTGAGGCTGAGCTGAGCAGGCAGCGCCGCGCATCCGCCGTGGGTGGTGTCCAAGGGAATGGGGGGAGGAGGGGCAACAAGAGGAGTAGCAGAAAACCCGACCAAGCGAATGCGGAGAGGGGGGGGAAGAGGAGTAGCAGGGAAACTGCAGTGGACGAAAGTAGGAAGGAGATGGCAGATAGGGTAGCCAGGTACCGGGCAGACTAAGAAGTAGAACATGCCTATACTACTCGTACCACCAACTGGTGCAGCTGGTTCGAACGTGGTCTTCCTTTGTCTTCCTGTTGTTTTTGTTTATTTGTATTTCGTTTTATTGTCTTCCTTGCGGTGACCCTATGTGATTTTCATTTCTCTTCCTTTCTCCGATTGATAAGCCTTATTGAAGGAGTCGTGTGGCGTGGGTGAATGACGAACCTGCTCTGCTTGTTTCGTACTGTCTGACGCCGAGGGGCCGGGGATAGTTGACGAACGCTGGACGATGGTGGCAGACAGGGTAGCAAGGTACCAGGCGGGCCAGCAGGGAGACCCTGGCTGTGCTACTCGTACCATAAACTGCTGCCGCTACCTGGAGCATGCCTTGTGCTTTGTTTGGTTTGACTATTATTTTTACCTTGGTTCTTAGTCTTACTCTGTTGACGACTAGTGGTG
This sequence comes from Macrocystis pyrifera, assembly GCA_031763025.1. Classification (NCBI taxonomy): domain Eukaryota; class Phaeophyceae; order Laminariales; family Laminariaceae; genus Macrocystis; species Macrocystis pyrifera. The sequence goes on along the minus strand of JASSKH010000001.1, from coordinate 22,175,720 downwards.
TTTTCTTCTTTTTTTTTTTTTTTTTCCAGCTCGTTCTTTTCAAGTGTCTGCCACGTCCCCTACGTGGGGGTACGATGGTTTGTTGCTATACTGAAGTATATACATATACCAGGTATATTTTAGTTTCTTTTTTTTTGTTTCTTTTCTCTTTCGATTTGTCTTTGTCTTTGTTTTTGTTTTTTCTCTTTGTTTCGTTTTTGTTTCTCTAGGTCATGGAATGTGTATGTCGTGCCTGTCGTACGCAGTATGATGACATGGCGTTGCATTACATACGTGGCAACGTAGTATCTCTGTGGCGTAGCTTTGTGACCACAGAACTTTTATCTCTCTAGGTTTGAAGAATCGGCACGGACACTGGTTGTGCTGGATGTCGACGCGTAGAAAGAACGGTCTAATGTGAAGAAAACAACAACAACGTACGCATATAGTAGACACCACATAACGTATATACGTAGTTTGTACATAGTGTGGTGGTGATTGGTGATGCAAGATCGAGGAGAAGGATTTCACTGAGAGCACAATGCGATGGCGGTGATGTGGTGCTCAGGCACGGCTGTTTTGGTAGGGTGTTCGTTTGGTGTTGTGTTGTCCCCGAGGGGACGGACCTCACAAGGCGGTAGTGAAATGCCGAGGAAATCCAGCCGGAACACTGCAAGCAGCGCTAAACCCGGCAGTTTCAAAAACAGGTGTGAAAATGACACTCGATGAGTGTCAATCAGTTTTCACACTGATTAGAACAGATACTACACATGATCTTAGCCAAAAGGCCGAGAAGGTATGCTTTCTACCACGACATTGTGTCCCAAATATATACCCTAGAGTCCAGCAGCCGGAGATATGGAGTGCGCGGAACACCGTTTTAAATCGATGACACGCTTTGTCCTCAAATGTAAAATATACCAGATTCCAGCTGGGTACGACGGTATTAATAGTTGCTTTTGCTCCACGAGCACGAAACCACCCTACAATTGTGGAGCAAGGTGTCACGAGCTACAGCAATGTGAGCCGAACGACACGAATTCGGTGAATAACATTTTCTACATGGTGTCGAAATCACCCCGCGAACTAGCACAGAAAACATGCGGCAGCTCATACATACGCGACGGTAGACCTTCGATCTCGACATAGAATTAACCCACGCTCAATCCGCTTCGTGTCGGGCAGGGCCAATGAATGTAGATGGCGGCCTCGACGATATATATCCTGCGGATCCGTGATCTTGACTAGGTTTTGTTTTTCGTGCCCTAAGGAGTTTGAGCGGGCGGAGCTCTCTTTCTCTCTCTGCTATTATTTGTGAGGAGTGATAAGACACCTTGCCTCCATTCCAACACTTGTGCATATTATGATCACGCTTGCCATCCGACAATCTGCAATGTGTAGCACGAAGTTGAACGTTGATCGCTCAAAAAATTCCTGAAAGAAGAAAGCCCCGGAAATATATTATTATGCTGTCCCGACAGCACGCAACTAACTGCAGTACGAGTGGCAAGAAATTACACAGACAGAGGGAGCACGAGCAAGAAGGGCAAAAAAAAAAAGATGTCAAGCATACGCCAGCATACGGCCCTGATCTGGCGAGTACGTGCAGCTAATATCTCCGGCTGACAGCCTAGAGGCTATACAGTAATGACACCTTAGTCGCTTATAAATCATACCTTCTCGGCTTACGGCTAAGATCATGTGTAGTATCTGTTCTAATCAGTGTGAGAACTGATTGGCACTCATGGAGTGTCATTTTCACACCTGTTTTTGAATTTGTCGGGTTTTAGCGCTGCTTGCAGTGTTCCGGCTGGATTTTCTTGGTATTCCATTAACGCCTTGTAAGGTCCGTCCCCTCGGGGACAGCAAAACAACACCAACCAAACACCCCAACACTCAACTCACCGGACCTCATCCCGAGCACTACTTCACCGGATCCTGCTGCCTCAAAGCTACACGTACAGTATCAGAATGATCAAGTATACATATCGTAAAAAACACGAGCAATTCAATCAGCCCCTTGGTCTCGTTCACGACCGATGACACTCAAACCCACCCAATATTATCAACACAGTTAGTTGGTGCTGCCGTGTCAGGGAGTATTCATCATGTTTGCTTTTCAGCTAAATTCGCGTGTTTAAATCGCAACAAGTAAGTACGTAAGAATTGTCTATACCCTCGACGATCTTCTGAACAAGCCGTGGTCACGTGGTCACATGCCATATATATGTCCACCATTCTCCCATCCCAGCAAACAAAATTAATGGGTGGCGTATAAGAGGGAGAAGGAGTTATCTTGGGCAAGGCGTTTTGGGTTGTTTGGTGTACCTGGTACATACAGTATTATAGTGGGCCTGTCATCGTACTCTATTCCTGGGAGTGTATCTATCTCTTCGGCTCTCCCGCGAGTGGCAAAAAACAATCCAACAAAATCGTCGCAAACAACAATCCAACAAAGTATATATGCCGAACGTCTGGCTCGCTGAATTTCCGTCGACCCAGCATTTAATACCACAACCTACGTAGTACGTGGCGCTGATGCTGCCTGACTCTAAATCGAAGCAAGCTAACCGATGAGTGAAGAAGACAGCAGCTCCCACCAGTCTAAAGCTACAACACCAGGAAGCTAAACCGTATTTACCATACCTTGGACCTGCCTCGACGACCCTGCCTCGCTGCGTCCTCTCGGTCGCGAGTCAACTGCTACAGTAGAGCTGGGCGCAGGTGCGCGTCTAGACTATACGGGTACAACAACCCGTGTTGATCTGATTGGTCAATTTCTCTCGTACATAGATATACTTACTTAGTTCTCGATCTCTGAGCGTGCTCGGTTGGTACATCCCTGACCTCTCAGAGCTCCCACTTGGGAATCGCCTCCGTTTATTACTTGCCGGACCGTTCCAGCGAGTCTTTGTTTTCTCCATTTCTCGTCGTACTTTCAGTCCTTCTTTCCTTTTTTCTTCTTTCGTTTCGTGTGCGTGCGTGTACTCCGAGCACGGTTGCGCGGGCGAACCCGGCACCGTCGCGGGTATCAGCGGATGCTGGCGAGTAGAGGGGGAGTTGCAAGGAGCGCGGTCGCCGCTTTCGTGCCTAGGCGTCGCGTGTGCCTCGAGACACGAGGGATGCATCAATAGGCTCTGTCTGGCCTCCATTCGTGATTTTGGATATAGTACGTACGAGTATTTAAGGGTCATTCGGGATTGTAAGATAATATTCAAGCGGTGCTTATTTTTGCGACCGGGCTGAGAGTCACAAGAGGGAGGTACCCCGAATGAGCACCAACATTGTCGAGCTTGCGTCGAGGTCCACGGTGAGCACCGGGCTTCACGCGAGGCGGGCGGCGGGGCTCACTGTGGAAGAGAGGGAGCGAAGCTTTACCCGGACTGAATCGGTGGCGAGATAGTCGCGAGAGGGGCGGCCGGCGTACGAGGCTGAGAGAGAAGCTCTGCTGTAAGATTTTTCTTTTTTTCATTTTTTTTTTTTTTTGACTGGTGTAAGGTGTTCCACTCAGGTAGTAAATTATTACACGAAAGGGGACGGGGATTTTTTTCTTTTAGAATTTTTCGGTTTCATTTTCGTTGTTTTTGCTGTGTTGCAGTGCTGTTCTGTGCTTTATCTTTCGTACATCACGACGAGTACTCAGACACAGAGCATATCGAAAGAAGAAAATAAGTACCCTCCCTGGGGTATGTACGTATGTACGACGTGTGAGCGAGCGTAGCGGAAAATCGCCCACGACGCGAAGCATATGTGGCGTCCGAGCTGTTTTCTCCTGAAGCATGGCGGCGAGACTCTTGGCATTATCAAGTCGCCAGTTTGCAGCTAACTACAGGGGCAAAAAAAAAAAAACAATATTCAATGATGGACCTCTGTCCGCCTCGCATAATTTTATGTTTCCTTCCTGAGCGAGCGTAGCGGGTGGCGTAGGCCGCCCGCGGAGCGAAGTGCCTTGTACAAAACACATATTTTCTCGTATCTCGATGATACTCCGCAAAATCCTGTGTTATACGTAACGCAAACATCTAACTAACTAACTAAAGTTGAAGCAAAGTCCTGTGTTATAACGCAATACACTTTCGAAACCCCCGTTCATTGCTTTCATTTTTTTCGAGCCGCTTTGTTTTTTTTCGTGCATGCCTAGCACGCAATGACTCAGGAAAAAAGTGCAGAGGGACGTTAGATCGACGGTGCGGCCACGAGCAGGGGTAGCTGACACAGAGACCGACGCAACGCACCCATCATGGACGCCCTCCGCCTTTCCCCTCCGTTCTCTGTCGGCGGTTGGGCATGGATCTACAACACAGCTGCCACTATTCGACAGGGAGCCAAGAAAGGCACCGACGCCACCGTTCTTAAGACAAAACTCTCCTTCAACTGGATTGGCCCGTTCAAGATTCTTGCCGCGGGCCCAGCACCAGCCTCAGCCGTTCCAGACGGACGGCCCCTTCACGACAAGCTCCTGTACTTCGACCTTCCCTCGGACATGCCGGGGCGGGACTCCAAGCACCGCGTCTCCGTCCTCCGCTGCAAGCCCTGCCGGAACCCCGACGACATCGACGATCTCCCCAAACACCTACTGACCGACCTGACCAAGTACGTTCTCAGCTCCTTCTCCACCAAGTCCCCGCCCTTCCACGTCACCTTCGACGATATCGGTCCACCGCCCGAACGCCTCGAGGTCGACCAGATCTCGGGACACCAACTCGTTCGTGGTCGGGGAGGCGTTCTCGCCGTGATGTACGAAACACACTGGACCGGGCTCCTTAGCCCTTCTTGGGAACACGAACGTGACCTACAGCTCCACCGACCCCACATCCTCCGCTATTGGTCGGGAAACCCTTCACAGCATCGCCAGACCAACCGTTTATACCGCCAGATGTGCATCGGGGCCGCTCACCGTGAACTTTCGCGGTCCCGGGGCGAAATCTTCCTCGCTCCCGGATACAGCCTCGTACCACGCACCCTCTGGCTTCACCGTTTCAGCTCCTCACCTCTACCTGCCGGGGCACACCTCTGGTACAAGGCCCGCGATGGTCTCTGGTGGTTGGGCAAAGTTGCCCCGCGCGCCTCGACCGACACCTCCTCCACTCACTTCTACATCGTCCGCTTCCTCGACGACCCGGGAGCGATCAAGATCAAACTCCTTCCGTCCCTCTACACCACTTCACGGAGCGCCACTCAAGGATCCTGGTGCCTTCAGCGTCATCAGGCCGGAGGACTAGCACGCGGAGTACTACGGAATGCTAATGCACCCCCCCCAACCACTCATCCGCCCGGCCAGTTAACAGTAGCTGATGGTCGACGGATGCGTTAGATTGTAGTGTACTAGTTTTGGGACCGGTATATTCTGTGCGTCCGCTGTCTTTGACGCGCGTTCGCTTTGTGTGTTGATTCCATCTCACACCTCACGTTTCGTTTGTTTCGCTAGGACGCAATTCGCAACAGAAAGTGTTATTGTACCTCCAGGGCCTACCTTTCTGTTATACCCCCTTCTACTTTTCCATAGGGGCGGTTTTTTCGGTCTTCATTATTTTTCTTTTTCCATTTCTTCTTTCCAGGCTTCTCTTCTTTTTTTTTTTTCTCTCTTCTCTTTTTTTCTTTATAGTCTTTATTTGACAACCAATCCATGGGGACTTTGTTGTGTCCCTGTCGCTCTAGCTTCATGTAGACTTCGCTCTATATCAAGTATTTGCCGGATTTTTCTCCCGCTTACTAGTTCGTACCTTACCTGGCTCGGTCTCTCCCGCCTCTCTCGTAGCTTACACCGCGTGTAGCCACGACGGGTCGCATCGGGCCCTCAGTTGCCGCCTCCCCCCCCCCCCCTTGGTATTCCTAGTTACGTATTGTACTACGACGAACATCCCGTTGTGCCTTCACTACTGCGTTTCCTTGACGTTCTCCATCTCTAGCACAACTGCTGATCCTACCAGAGGCGTCTTAGCCTCATTTACGAGGTGTGGGTTAGTCTATGATCTCGTTAGTCTGTCGTTTGTTTTGAATAGCAGTATCTTCGACCCCCCTCTTCGATTTTCTGATGTCTTAAATAGCCATCTCTATATCGTCGTGGGATCTGCATCTACGGCTATTCAGGGTGGGCTAATGTGATAGAGTACCTTGGTTGGTAGTCAATAGACCAACCATCAGTAGGGGCCGTTAAATATTATTGTTCCTGTCGGGTCGTACCCCGTTTACCATTTGATATCTGTAGATACGCAGGCTATTATTGTTCCAGTCGGGTCGTACCCTGTTTACCATTTGATATCTGTCGATACGCAGGTTAGTATATCTGTAGACACGCAGACTGGTATATCTGTAGAATCTGATATGCAGGTTAGTAGGTTGTACTATTGAAGCTGAGAATAACGCATGCACCCTTACGGGGTGTTGTACTATTGAAGTTTAGAGTATCGTATGTTCCCTTATGTGTTATTGTACTATTGAAGCTTAGAGTAACGCATGCACCCTTACGGGGTGTTGTATTACTGAAGTTTAGAGTAACGCATGCACCCTTGCGGGGTGTTGTACTATTGGAGTTGAGGGCAACGCATGCACCCTTACGGGGCGTTGTACTATTATTGAAGTTGAGGGCAACGCATGCACTTTTACGGGACGTTGCACTATTGAAGTGAGGGTGACGCATGCACCCTTGCCAGTAGAATATAGCCGGTTGAAGCCAGAGGATACTCCTGGCTTCAAAAAGCATGTGCTCACCCCCCCCCCCCTCTCTCCTCACTCTTCTCACTTGCCCCTTTTGAGCAAGCCTTGCACCAATAAAACAAGAGAACTCCAAAAAGAACTAGGTCTGAGTTTGACCAAGCACAGACACCTGTGTCACACTTCTTCTGTGGATCATCATCCCGTGGAACCCTTACTGCTCTCCCACGCACACATCACAGAGCCGCTTGGGCCAAGCCCCACCCCCCGCCCGTGCCATGCCATCATGTGAGCCGAACGACACGAATTCGGTGAGTAACATTTTCTACATGGTGTCGAAATCACTCCGCGAACTAGCACAGAAAACATGCAGCAGCTCATACGCGATGGTAGACCTTCGATCTCGACATAGAATTAACCCACGCTCAATCCGCTTCGTGTCGGGCAGGGCCACTGAATGTAGATGACGGCCTCGACGATATATATCCTGCGGATCCGTGATCTTGACTAGGTTTTATTTTTCGTACGTGAAACTATTAATAGTATTAATAGTACCATAGGAGTTTGAGCGGGTGGAGCTCTCTTTCACTCTCTGCTATTATTTGTGAGGAGTGATAAGACACCTTGCCTCCATTCCAACACTTGTGCATATTATGATTATGCTTGCCATCCGACAATCTGCAATGTGTAGCACGAAGTTGAACGTTGATCGCTCAAAAAATTCCTGAAAGAAGAAAGCCCCGGAAATATATCATTATGCTGTCCCGACAGCACGCAACTAACTGCAGTGCGAGTGGCAAGAAATTACACAGACAGAGGGAGCACGAGCAAGAAGGGCAAAAAAAAAAAAGATGTCAAGCATACGCCAGCATACGGCCCTGATCTGGCGAGTACGTGCAGCTAATATCTCCGGCTGACAGCCTAGAGGCTATACAGTAATGACACCTTGGTCGCTCATAAATCATACCTTCTCGGCCTACGGCTAAGATCATGTGTAGTATCTGTTCTAATCAGTGTGAGAACTGATTGGCACTCATGGAGTGTCATTTTCACACCTGTTTTTGAATTTGTCGGGTTTTAGCGCTGCTTGCAGTGTTCCGGCTGGATTTTCTTGGCATTCCATTAACGCCTTGTAAGGTCCGTCCCCTCGGGGACAACACAACAACACCAACCAAACACCCCAACACTCAACACACCGGACCTCATCCCGAGCACTACTTCACCGGATCCTGCTGCCTCAAAGCTACACGTATAGTATCAGAATGATCAAGTATACATATCGTAAAAAACACGAGCAATTCAATCAGCCCCTTGGTCTCGTTCACGACCGATGACACCCAAACACCCAATATTATCAACACAGTAGTTAGTTGGTGCTGCCGTGTCAGGGAGTATTCATCATGTTTGCTTTTCAGCTAAATTCGCGTGTTTAAATCGCAACAAGCAAGTGCGTAAGAATTGTCTATACCCTCGACGATCTTCTGAACAAGCCGTGGTCACGTGGTCACATGCCATATATACGTGTTCACCATTCTCCCACCCCAGCAAACAAAATTAATGGGTGACGTATATGAGGGAGAAGGAGTTATCTTGGGCAAGGCGTTTTGGGTTGTTTGGTGTACCTGGTACATACAGTATTATAGTGGGCCTGTCATCGTACTATTCCTGGGAGTGTATCTGTCTCTTTGGCTCTCCCGCGAGTATCAAGAAACAATCCAAAAAAATCGTCGCAAACAATCCAACAAAGTATATATGCCGAACGTCTGGCTCGCTGAATTTCCGTCGACCCAGCATTCAATACCACAACTTACGTAGTACGTGGCGCTGATGCTGCCTGGCTCAAAATCGAAGCAAGCTAACCGATCAGCGAAGAAGACAGCAGCTCCCACCAGTCTAAAGCTACACCAGGAAGCTAAACCAGTCTTTTCCACACCTGGGACTTGTTTTGACGACCCTGCCTCGCTGCGTCCTCTCGGTCGGGAGTCAACTGCTACAGCAGAGCTGGGCCCGGGTGCACTTACTTCTAGACTATACGGGTACAACAACCCGTGTTGATCTGATTGGTCAATTTCTCCCGTACGTACAAAACACGCTCAATCCGCTTCGTGTCGGGCAGGGCCACTGAATGTAGATGGCGGCCTCGACGATATATATCCTGCGGATCCGTGATCTTGACTAGGTTTTATTTTTCGTACGTGAAACTATTAATAGTATTAATAGTACCATAGGAGTTTGAGCGGGTGGAGCTCTCTTTCACTCTCTGCTATTATTTGTGAGGAGTGATAAGACACCTTGCCTCCATTCCAACACTTGTGCATATTATGATTATGCTTGCCATCCGACAATCTGCAATGTGTAGCGCGAAGTTGAACGTTGATCGCTCAAAAAATTCCTGAAAGAAGAAAGCCCCGGAAATATATTATTATGCTGTCCCGACAGCGCGCAACTAACTGCAGTACGAGTGGCAAGAAATTACACAGACAGAGGGAGCACGAGCAAGAAGGGCAAAAAAAAAAGATGTCAAGCATACGCCAGCATACGGCCCTGATCTGGCGAGTACGTGCAGCTAATATCTCCGGCTGACAGCCTAGAGGCTATACTGTAATGACACCTTGGTCGCTCATAAATCATACCTTCTCGGCCTACGGCTAAGATCATGTGTAGTATCTGTTCTAATCAGTGTGAGAACTGATTGGCACTCATGGAGTGTCATTTTCACACCTGTTTTTGAATTTGTCGGGTTTTAGCGCTGCTTGCAGTGTTCCGGCTGGATTTTCTTGGCATTCCATTAACGCCTTGTAAGGTCCGTCCCCTCGGGGACAACACAACAACACCAACCAAACACCCCAACACTCAACACACCGGACCTCATCCCGAGCACTACTTCACCGGATCCTGCTGCCTCAAAGCTACACGTATAGTATCAGAATGATCAAGTATACATATATCGTAAAAACCACGAGCAGTTCAATCAGCCCCCCTTGGTCTCGTTCACGACCGATGACACCCAAACACCCAATATTATCAACACAGTAGTTAGTTGGTGCTGCCGTGTCAGGGAGTATTCATCATGTTTGCTTTTCAGCTAAATTCGCGTGTTTAAATCGCAACAAGCAAGTGCGTAAGAATTGTCTATACCCTCGACGATCTTCTGAACAAGCCGTGGTCACGTGGTCACATGCCATATATACGTGTTCACCATTCTCCCACCCCAGCAAACAAAATTAATGGGTGACGTATATGAGGGAGAAGGAGTTATCTTGGGCAAGGCGTTTTGGGTTGTTTGGTGTACCTGGTACATACAGTATTATAGTGGGCCTGTCATCGTACTATTCCTGGGAGTGTATCTGTCTCTTTGGCTCCCCCGCGAGTATCAAAAAACAATCCAAAAAAATCGTCGCAAACAATCCAACAAAGTATATATGCCGAACTTCTGGCTCGCTGAATTTCCGTCGACCCAGCATTCAATACCACAACTTACGTAGTACGTGGCGCTGATGCTGCCTGGCTCAAAATCGAAGCAAGCTAACCGATCAGCGAAGAAGACAGCAGCTCCCACCAGTCTAAAGCTATACACCAGGAAGCTAAACCAGTCTTTTCCACACCTGGGACTTGTTTTGACGACCCTGCCTCGCTGCGTCCTCTCGGTCGGGAGTCAACTGCTACAGCAGAGCTGGGCCCAGGTGCACTTACTTCTAGACTATACGGGTACAACAACCCGTGTTGATCTGATTGGTCAATTTCTCCCGTACGTACAAAACACGCTCAATCCGCTTCGTGTCGGGCAGGGCCACTGAATGTAGATGGCGGCCTCGACGATATATATCCTGCGGATCCGTGATCTTGACTAGGTTTTATTTTTCGTACGTGAAACTATTAATAGTATTAATAGTACCATAGGAGTTTGAGCGGGTGGAGCTCTCTTTCACTCTCTGCTATTATTTGTGAGGAGTGATAAGACACCTTGCCTCCATTCCAACACTTGTGCATATTATGATTATGCTTGCCATCCGACAATCTGCAATGTGTAGCACGAAGTTGAACGTTGATCGCTCAAAAAATTCCTGAAAGAAGAAAGCCCCGGAAATATATCATTATGCTGTCCCGACAGCACGCAACTAACTGCAGTACGAGTGGCAAGAAATTACACAGACAGAGGGAGCACGAGCAAGAAGGGCAAAAAAAAAAGATGTCAAGCATACGCCAGCATACGGCCCTGATCTGGCGAGTACGTGCAGCTAATATCTCCGGCTGACAGCCTAGAGGCTATACAGTAATGACACCTTGGTCGCTCATAAATCATACCTTCTCGGCCTACGGCTAAGATCATGTGTAGTATCTGTTCTAATCAGTGTGAGAACTGATTGGCACTCATGGAGTGTCATTTTCACACCTGTTTTTGAATTTGTCGGGTTTTAGCGCTGCTTGCAGTGTTCCGGCTGGATTTTCTTGGCATTCCATTACCGCCTTGTAAGGTCCGTCCCCTCGGGGACAACACAACAACACCAACCAAACACCCCAACACTCAACACACCGGACCTCATCCCGAGCACTACTTCACCGGATCCTGCTGCCTCAAAGCTACACGTATAGTATCAGAATGATCAAGTATACATATATCGTAAAAACCACGAGCAATTCAATCAGCCCCCCTTGGTCTCGTTCACGACCGATGACACCCAAACACCCAATATTATCAACACAGTAGTTAGTTGGTGCTGCCGTGTCAGGGAGTATTCATCATGTTTGCTTTTCAGCTAAATTCGCGTGTTTAAATCGCAACAAGCAAGTACGTAAGAATTGTCTATACCCTCGACGATCTTCTGAACAAGCCGTGGTCACGTGGTCACATGCCATATATACGTGTTCACCATTCTCCCACCCCAGCAAACAAAATTAATGGGTGACGTATATGAGGGAGAAGGAGTTATCTTGGGCAAGGCGTTTTGGGTTGTTTGGTGTACCTGGTACATACAGTATTATAGTGGGCCTGTCATCGTACTATTCCTGGGAGTGTATCTGTCTCTTTGGCTCTCCCGCGAGTATCAAGAAACAATCCAAAAAAATCGTCGCAAACAATCCAACAAAGTATATATGCCGAACGTCTGGCTCGCTGAATTTCCGTCGACCCAGCATTCAATACCACAACTTACGTAGTACGTGGCGCTGATGCTGCCTGGCTCAAAATCGAAGCAAGCTAACCGATCAGCGAAGAAGACAGCAGCTCCCACCAGTCTAAAGCTATACACCAGGAAGCTAAACCAGTCTTTTCCACACCTGGGACTTGTTTTGACGACCCTGCCTCGCTGCGTCCTCTCGGTCGGGAGTCAACTGCTACAGCAGAGCTGGGCCCAGGTGCACTTACTTCTAGACTATACGGGTACAACAACCCGTGTTGATCTGATTGGTCAATTTCTCCCGTACGTACAAAACACGCTCAATCCGCTTCGTGTCGGGCAGGGCCACTGAATGTAGATGGCGGCCTCGACGATATATATCCTGCGGATCCGTGATCTTGACTAGGTTTTATTTTTCGTGCGTGAAACTATTAATAGTATTAATAGTACCATAGGAGTTTGAGCGGGTGGAGCTCTCTTTCACTCTCTGCTATTATTTGTGAGGAGTGATAAGACACCTTGCCTCCATTCCAACACTTGTGCATATTATGATTATGCTTGCCATCCGACAATCTGCAATGTGTAGCACGAAGTTGAACGTTGATCGCTCAAAAAATTCCTGAAAGAAGAAAGCCCCGGAAATATATTATTATGCTGTCCCGACAGCGCGCAACTAACTGCAGTACGAGTGGCAAGAAATTACACAGACAGAGGGAGCACGAGCAAGAAGGGCAAAAAAAAAAAAGATGTCAAGCATACGCCAGCATACGGCCCTGATCTGGCGAGTACGTGCAGCTAATATCTCCGGCTGACAGCCTAGAGGCTATACAGTAATGACACCTTAGTCGCTCATAAATCATACCTTCTCGGCCTACGGCTAAGATCATGTGTAGTATCTGTTCTAATCAGTGTGAGAACTGATTGGCACTCATGGAGTGTCATTTTCACACCTGTTTTTGAATTTGTCGGGTTTTAGCGCTGCTTGCAGTGTTCCGGCTGGATTTTCTTGGCATTCCATTAACGCCTTGTAAGGTCCGTCCCCTCGGGGACAACACAACAACACCAACCAAACACCCCAACACTCAACACACCGGACCTCATCCCGAGCACTACTTCACCGGATCCTGCTGCCTCAAAGCTACACGTATAGTATCAGAATGATCAAGTATACATATCGTAAAAACCACGAGCAATTCAATCAGCCCCCCTTGGTCTCGTTCACGACCGATGACACCCAAACACCCAATATTATCAACACAGTTAGTTGGTGCTGCCGTGTCAGGGAGTATACATCATGTTTGCTTTTCAGCTAAATTCGCGTGTTTAAATCGCAACAAGCAAGTACGTAAGAATTGTCTATACCCTCGACGATCTTCTGAACAAGCCGTGGTCACGTGGTCACATGCCATATATACGTGTTCACCATTCTCCCACCCCAGCAAACAAAATTAATGGGTGACGTATATGAGGGAGAAGGAGTTATCTTGGGCAAGGCGTTTTGGGTTGTTTGGTGTACCTGGTACATACAGTATTATAGTGGGCCTGTCATCGTACTATTCCTGGGAGTGTATCTGTCTCTTTGGCTCTCCCGCGAGTATCAAGAAACAATCCAAAAAAATCGTCGCAAACAATCCAACAAAGTATATATGCCGAACGTCTGGCTCGCTGAATTTCCGTCGACCCAGCATTCAATACCACAACTTACGTAGTACGTGGCGCTGATGCTGCCTGGCTCAAAATCGAAGCAAGCTAACCGATCAGCGAAGAAGACAGCAGCTCCCACCAGTCTAAAGCTATACACCAGGAAGCTAAACCAGTCTTTTCCACACCTGGGACTTGTTTTGACGACCCTGCCTCGCTGCGTCCTCTCGGTCGGGAGTCAACTGCTACAGCAGAGCTGGGCCCAGGTGCACTTACTTCTAGACTATACGGGTACAACAACCCGTGTTGATCTGATTGGTCAATTTCTCCCGTACGTACAAAACATAAATTTTCTCGTACCTCGGCAATACTCCGCAAAATCCTGTGTTATATGTAGCGCAAACATCAAACTAACTAACTAAAGTTGAAGCAAAATCCTGTGTTATAACGCAATACACTTTCGAAACGCCCGTTCATTGCTTTCATTTTTTTCGAGCAGCTTTGCTTTGTTGAGTGCACGCCAAGCACGCAATGACTCGGGCACGAAGTGCAAGAGTCAGCCGGGCGTTTGATCGACGGTGCGGCCACGAGCAGGGGTAGCTGACACAGAGACGCGCCGCTTGGGCCAAGCCCCACCCCCCCCCCCCGTGCCATGCCATGTGAGCCGAACGACACCAATTCGGTGAATAACATTTTCTACATGGTGTCGAAATCACCCCGCGAACTAGCACAGAAAACATGCAGCAGCTCATACGCGACGGTAGACCTTCGATCTCGACATAGAACTAGCCCACGCTCAATCCGCTTCGTGTCGGGCAGGGCCACTGAATGTAGATGGCGGCCTCAAAGATATATATCCTGCGGATCCATGATCTTGACTAGGTTTTGTTTTTCGTACGTGAAACCAGTAGTACCATAGGAGTTTGAGCGGGCGGAGCTCTCTTTCTCTCTCTGCTATTATTTGTGAGGTGTGATAAGACACCTTTTTTTTATCACTATTACTTTCCAGTCTAATTCGTAGGAGGATTTACCCTCAGCGATCTTCTGGACAAGCCGTGGTCACAGGTGTCGTCCCTTCCCCCCCCTGGTACGTGCCTTTAGTTTTTATCGCGCAAAGGGTTCAGCATTCCCACTGCTCGTCGATTTTCATCGAATGTACAGCTAAATCACGCTCTCGCGCTTTCCGATAATCAATTTTAAGCAAGAAAAAGTCCCTACGAGCATGCACTCGGTGAGACTCGAACTCACGAAATTGATCTTGATAGGCTCGCGGACCACACCTACCAAGTCACCGGGGACACCTTACCTCCATTCAACACTTGTGCATATTATAATTGATTATGCTTGCCATCCGACAATATGTAGCATGATCTTGAACGTTGATCACTCAAAAATTCCTGAAAGAAGAAATCCCCGGAAATATATTATTATGTTGTCCCGGCAGCACGAGCAAGAAGGGCGAAGATAATAAATGGGCAAAGAAACATGGCTTTTCGCGGGTCAGGTCCAATCTCACGGGTCGGGTCCTGACTCAACCCGACCCGCGATATTTTGAAATCCTCTTGACCCGACCCGACCCGACCCTCGAGATTAAAAAAGTTGTCGACCCGACCCGATCCGACCCGTGAGATATGAAAATATCCTGACCCGACCCGACCCGACCCGCGAGATTTCAAAACCTCCTGACCCGACCCGACCCGACCCGTCACCTTCAGATTGACCCGTGAGACACGGGTTTCATGCGGGTCGGGTCACCTTGACCCGCGAGACTATTTATCTTGACCGGCAGGTCCGACCTGCGGATCCGGCCCGTGGGTCGACTCTTCAAAAACAATTTAATATGCATTTTTGTGCCCACAAGCACTATGTGGCCTGGCTGTAGTGGGTATCAATGGATGCGGGCATGCGTATATGGATTTGGCAGTGTTTTAATGCTTGAATAAGATACCAAAGGAGTATTATTGGGTACTTGTACGAGAAAAGCCTTTGGGTAAGAGAGCGGGAAGTGCTTTGAGTGTCGGATCCGCGGGCCGGATGCGCGGGTCCGACCCGCGGGTCAGCAGAAAAGAACTCGCGGGTCACGGTGGCCTGACCCGCGAGTGACCCGTTTCTCACGGGTCATGACCCGACCCGACCCGTGAGCTTTTCATCACCTCTTGACCCGACCCGACCCGACCCGTGAGATTTGAAAAACTTTTGACCCGACCCGACCCGACCCGTGAGATTAGAATGCCTCTTGACCCGACCCGACCCGACCCGACCCGTGAGAGTTTGAATACTTCCTGACCCGACCTGACCCGACCCGTGACATTTTGAACACCCCGTGACCCGACCCGCGGGTCGGGTCATGACCCGCGAAAAGCCCCTCAAAAAAATAAGATGTCAAGCATACGCAAGCATACGGCCCTAATCTGGTGAGTACGTGCAGCTAATATTTCCGGCTGACAGCCTGATAGAATCATGACACCTTAGTTGATTATAAATCATACCTTCTCAGCCTACGGCTAAGATCATGTGTAGTATCTGTTCTAATCAGTGTGAAAACTGATTGACATTTTCACACCTGTTTTTGAATTTGTCCGGTTTAGCGCTGCTTGCGGTGTTCCGGCTGGATTTTCTTGGTATTCCATTACCGCCTTGTGAGGTACGTCCCCTCGGGGACAACAAACACCAACCAAACAGCTCAGCGCCGAGCACCACCACCGCACCAGCGCATTACGCATTCAGTCAACGGCTACGTATTGATGTTAACATTCCTCCTTCTCAATGGCGTAACATTTGTTTTGTTTCTCGGACCTTCCTACGGTAGGGCTCTGGCACGTTTGTGTGACCACGGTTTTTTTTTTTTCTCAAGAGATAATGTGAGCATACAACAACAATAACCCGTGCTATACTCTGTTGTCGTTCGTGTGTTTGGTGATTGGTGATAATAGTTCTAGGTTGTGTGGGTGTTTGTTTGAGGATTTGGGAGGGTCTCAAGCGACACCTCCCCGGAAAAAAAACTATGCGGTAGAGATACCCCCGAAGGAATATTCTCCAGGGATTACAGCACTCCAGGGTCGAGCCCAGTGCAAGAGCCTGCTCCCCCTGGGGTCACCAGTCATATTGACCACTGGCAAGCCCCCGCCAGGTAAGTATGCCTGCAAGAATAGGATATTGCCCTGTTTCAATATCTCTTTGCGGCTCACCCACTGCTTTGCATCGCATAAATACGAAACAGTAAGTAGTGCACACCTTGGATAACAATGTAACACTTAACGTTTTATGTTAAGCAGGCGTCAGCGAAAAACCCCCGTAAAATTACGTTACTTTCTTCTGCTACATACAGCCCACGGAGAGCTACTACTACTGTGTTAATACATACCAGGTACGACATTACGTTCCCGCTCATTGGCCGACAAGTTTTGAGTGTTTAGGGTTTTTCATTTCGGCACTGCTGCTTTTCTGCTCTGCTGCTGCTACTGTGGTGTATCTGTACCAATATCTACTACTGTGGTGCGCTGTGCTGCTCTGCTGCTTTCTAATGATGCAGCCAGGCTATTCTACTTGGTTTTGGTTTTCTGTGGTGTAACCACCAAAATCTCTACAAACATCTCTGTTGTCTTAATTCGAACCAAATATTCAGGTTGATTTGGGCATTTTTCTTCTCATTTCTTGCGTCACCCCCGTTATGAACACAAGCTGAGCGCTATGCAAACGTATCAATAGCCTGTGTTTTCGTTCAACATGATGAGCGCGACGAGACTCCGAAGGGAAATCTTGTACTAAAAGACGGTGGTAGCAGCAGCCTGCTCTATACTACTATTGCAACGGGAGCTACGGCTTAAATTGACACACGACACGTATTCTAGACGTCGAAGGGTCGTGAGTTTAAGCTTTAAAATTGTTTTTTCCAATCCGCCCGAGGATAAAAAAGAAGAAGACAACGGTGTAGATTGTGACTTGGGTCTTATTACGAGGTGTGGGGGGGGTCTATAGCCTCATTTCGTTTGTTTCGAATAGCCGCATCTTCGACCACCTTTTTCCTGGCCGTTTGGGATGAACTTTGTCATCACCCTCCGACCATCTTGTGGTCTGCATATACGACTATTCAGGGTGGGCTAATGTGATATGAGTAGAGTATTCATGGGCTATATATATAGATAATACGTTGCAGTCTTCTAGTCTCACGAATACGAGAATAATCCAAAGAATGGATTAACCCGGCGGATATTCCGTTAGTTGAGAGTAACGTTCTCTTAGGAATGTTCCCTAGGGCGGAAAACCCCTTAGATGAGAGTAATGTTCCTTAACGCAGATAGGATCACGAAGTGAGATATTCTTATATTAGCAGAAGAACGATTGGTAGCCATAGGAAAGTTCTGTAGGCGTACATCAGATAAGAGGAATTTAGGAGAGCTTGTGGCGTGGGGTGGGACGAGTATATCTGGGCGTCGAGTCCCGCCCCCCTACCTACTCACTTCTCTACCAGAGCACCTCCTCAGCTCTCGCCATCAATAAGAAGATCTAAATCAGAAGAAGCGAAGCACTGCTTTCCAGCTGCCAGAACCACCTGCGTCCCTTACCACTACCCTTACCACTACCCTAGACCGGTCACCGCTTCACAGGTGTAGATCCAATGCGACACCACATTATATTAGTACCATAGTCATCACTACTGTACCATCGAGCAGCATTAAGTCACTAGTGTAAATATAAGGGTCGTTTAAACATCAACATGAATACCAAACGGAATTCTTACATTACCGTACAAATTACTCGTACCAGGTATTAGTTAATACCACAGGTACGGAGAAATATAAGGATGACTACTGTCGTGGTACGCTGAAATATCCGCCAACACCCCCCGCTGACACCCGCGACGGCGCCGGGCACGCCCGCGGTGCCATGCTCTGGGTACACGCACGCACACAAAACGAAAGAAGAAAAAAGGAAAAAATCATCTCGCTGGCAAGTAATCGAAGGAGGCGATATTCAAGTGAGAGCTCTGAGAGGCCAGGGATGGAACAGCCGAGTATACGCTCAGAGACAAGAGAGAGAATAATGGAGAGAAATATATAGTATGCAAGTAGGTTTATATGCAATTTGTTTATTGTACCTGAAACTTAAAGTGTTCTGCTTATACCTGCCAGTACATAGAAGGGAACATGGAATTCATTTTGTCTGGAATCGGGGAGACGAAATATGCTAGAGGGCGGGGCCGCGGTGTGATAGCGCACGAGAAACACTGCTGTTTGCATTCGTCACAAAAAAAAAAAAAAACAGGGCCAACTACCACAGGCACGAAATCACTCTCCCACTCCCACATATATACCAACCGACCCACGCACCCACGCACCCACTGATACCCATCCACGAACCCATCGACACACCCACTAAGCCACCCACCCACTCACCATGCACCCACGAATAAAAACGAAAAGCGAACACCCCACGCTTTTGCCATGACGTCATATATACTTGACCCATACAATTGCTGTAACCCAAACAAAAAAAGGAACACTAAAACTCATGCAATTGCTCACTGCACCAACGAAAAAAATAAAACGATGTGCAGAGGTGGGATTCGAAATCTCTCACGTTTCTGCCCGGGCCCCGGCTGTCCAGCGCCGTACCGCGGAACGACACGAAAAAAAAAAATCGAGATTTTTTCCGGATTTTTTATCTTGGATTTAGTGCAGCGGCGGCTATCTCGCTCGGGTTTGAGTGTTTTTTTCGATTCTGACCCGAGTTTTGGGACACTAAAACTCATACACTTACTCACTGCACCAACGAAAAACATAAAACGCCGTGCAGAGGCGGGATTCAAACTCTCACGTTTCTGCCTGCGCCCGGCTGTCCAGCGCCGTACCGCGGAACGACAAGAAAAAGAAAATCGAGATTTTTTCCGGATTTTTTATCTTGGATTTAGTGCAGCGGCGGCTATCTCGCTCGGGTTTGAGTGTTTTCCGATTCTGACCCGAGTTTTGGGAATATAGATATTTTTACTTTCTTTCGACTTTTTGAAAACCAATATCTTGATTTTAGTGTGGAAAAAAAAACATCTTGAAGTTAGTGAGGGAAATGTTGTGTTGAAATTAGTGCGGATTGATCACGATAGAGCGGGTTCCTCGCGCGGCACACCGAAACCGGCATATAGCGGTGAAGAGTCATTTGGACACCATCACCACCACTATTAATACTTGAGTACAAACGAGTATCAAACAATAAAATAAGGACGAGCAAAAACAAATCGAAATAATACATGTTGTGCGGCAAATTATGTTGTGTTTGCGCAGTGCAAAACAACTGCTGAAGGTACATCGTTGTAAAGGTGCCCAACCAGAGATGTGCCTGTGAGGTATCTTTGCTCCTCGGGCAATACCATTGTGCGTGAAGCTTTGCTGATGCGTGGTGATTGCTAGTTGAAAACTACTCCAATCCCGTGTGGATAACCTAACGGTTGCCACCAATTTCTGATGCCCCTTGGGGCAAGCTCTCCCTCCTCACACGACAAGACAACCAAGAAAAAACACACTCGCGGCGACGATCGAAGACCAACGTATGTATATATCTACTCCCCCAGCTCCCGGCCCGTCGATTCTCTCAATTGCTGCTGCTGCTGTAGTCCCTGCTGCTAGCAGCTGTTGCCACTGCTGTACCGATGCCTCTGCGCATATATATTATGCTTGCCCTGAATATACGTGCAGCTATTAATAGTGGTCCTCCCGTGACATGCCAGTACCCAGGTATATATCTCTCCCCTGGAATCACACCGCCCCCCCCCTACCCCGAATCGTCTTTTTTCTCTCCGCTTCGCCAAAAACCCCAGACTGTCAGGACATTCTTCTTCTATGTACCTCACAACACCCCAACCAACCGAACAAGGACTATGTTGCACTGGTGTAGACTACCTAGTTATGTGAGGACACGCCACCAATTATAACTGCTGTGCCTGAAACACGACGAACCTATACGCGTACACGCGTACGTATCATGGTATATATAGTTGGCAGATCGAAACCTATACTATTAATAGTCTATTACGGGGGTCCATAGTTAACGGGACCAAATTTTGTTAGTAAAAATAGGCAAATATATAGGTTTTTATGTACACCATAGGACCTGTTAACTATGGACCCCCGTAATAGTATTGATACAAAAATTAATACCTCGTCATGATTCGTATAATCATATACCATGCCATGGTATAAGGTTTCTTCGTTGACGCACATCGCTTACAACGAAAGCGATCCCAAGACCACGCTGGACAGCAATGGAAATTCCATTGAAGCAATTATAATGATATAATGTGGAATTTGTTACCGTGCAACGCAGATGAAAGCACACCACGGGGATATATATATATACCTGGTATATATTTTGACCTTTGAAAATGTCTGGAAGATATCATCACCGCTGGGGTGTTTTTATGGGAGGGTGTGTGGTATCTGGCATACCCCCGACGAAAAGCATCATGCACGGGAGCCTCACAGCTGGTGGGGGGTGTTTGACAACGAGAGGGTGCGATAACGGGACGTCGGTCGCCAACGAGTGCGCACAGACTCCGCCAGCAGGTGACAGGGGGTGTGATAACGAGGGGGTGCGCTAGCGGCATCTTTGATTGCTATGGAGTGTAAATAGACCCCGGCAGACTTCAGGGCATTGCGAGGGGTGGGAAAACAAAGGGGGGCGATACAGGCGGGGTACCCAATAAGGGGGCGTGTCAACAAGGGATGTGTTACTACTGTATGCGAGTTTTTGGTCTAACGCCAGTTCTATTTTTCATTCCCACGCGATGCCGGCGATAGTAACGCCCACGCATATACCGTAAAACCCGGGGATGACGGCAAGAAACCCCGTCGTTTTTTGCGTTATTGGAGAAAGGCTACCGGTGCCGGTACAACATTCGATGACAAAACTCCCGAGGATTGCACCTCGGAGGCCTTGTCTCGCTGAAAAAACTGACTGCTGACATATCGATAAGAAGCCTTTCTATGAGTATCCCACCCCGAGCACAACACACACCCTTACCGAACACCAGTACCCGTACCGTATATATTTGTAGCAGTGCGCGTTGTTTTGTAACGACAAAATCCGTGATTGCCCACAAAACTACCGTACACCGTACCCGTAGCGGATACGGGTCTAAAACGAAAAAAAGGAAAACACAATCAACTCTGATTCAATAAGATACCGGGATCATTACCGGTGCGTGCGTGTTGTAGGTGAATGGTGTCCACCGGGTGTGATACTCTGGAGTTCGACACGCAGGGGTACATCCGAAGGGGTGTGGTAGTCAACGTACCCCCGGTGATAAAGTGGCGGTCAAAAAACAATTATTTTTTTTTTTGCATCCAACCGTAGTCTATGCTGTTCTCCATTACATGTGCCACTTAAGGCTATATGCTGGCACCCAAGCGTCTCCTGATCCCCGGGTTTCCGGTCAATCTCAACTCTAGATGTTGCATAGGAACCTAAAAAAAAACATGGCTATTTTAACACGCTGCGTTTAGAACTTCTGCTGGTTCGTGCTCCCCGGAGAGCGACCGTGATTTGAAAGAGGTTTGTCACAGCAGCTTTTGCGTTTCTCTCGAGATTGATCGCCCGCAGGTTCTCAACGGAGGCCTATACACCTCGACTCAGAGGTGCAACAGTGGTCGAAATTTGGGGTGCACAACATGAGCCAAAAACAGCCCCTTACTGAACGTTTGTACTGTTCACTTGCGGACAGCTGCAGCTCCTCACAGGAAATTACAGCCCGCGAAATTGAGGGATGCTCCTGATGGGGTGTGTGAGGGCGTCGGGTGCGCCAGACGGCAGTCGTCGTAGGCAGCCAGAAACGCCTCACGAGGAGTTTTTGTGTACTCGAAGTTGCGAGCGAGTAGCACAAAAAAACTCGCTAAAACGCCAAAATGTTTCATTTCAGGGAGCTTAGGACAATGGCTACATCACCGATGAAAAAGTGGCCTTCATTAAAATACTGCTGTTTTCCAGGCGAATGATGTATCTCTTCAGTAGTCGTCATCGAAGATGCTGCTGGAGGAAAAACTACGTTTCCATGATGGGTCGTAGTAAGTTATTGTTCCCAAAAACAGGCAAAAAAGGACAAAATAACTCAGGATTCTTGAATATATATTGTCATCAACTACCTGGTATTATTCTACAACTACGAAATACGGATCTTGGTTGCTAATCCCTTACTCTAATTCCAAGCCGTATGTATATGCTGCCGAAACGCCTACGCGCGGGTACTTGACATATTCCAGAGGGTGCTGGCGTCCCCTTACGGAGTGCAACCACCGCAACAGTCTTCCGGGTACCCGATAACAGTACCCGGGTAATCGGTCTGCGGGTATTCGCTAGTTTGTGGCGGATACCCGCAATACCCGTCAGGTACCCGTTACCTGGGTCGGGAAATGGCTCCGGTTTGTGGCTAGTACCCACTAGTGGCGGATACCCGGCGGAGTGTGCAGCTCTAGTGTTCACTCGTCATGTAGAAAAGACACGGCTTTAAATACCTGAGGACCAACGAAGACAGTCGAGTCGTAATCGAGCACAGAGAACACATCCTTATTACGATATGTAATACGCTTACTATGTGTATTATTAATAGAAGTCATATCGTTTAGGATCTTCAAAAATTACTCGGTTCTAGTATTTTCTCCCCGCAAGACACCGGCATTACCGAGTGCCACCGGACTGTCCGTGGCAGCATGGCGGAGCCGCTTCCTCCCCACAGCAGCGCTCAGTGTCCCCTTCGAGAGGAAAGGCGCCGCTGTCCAACTCGGCGAAGGAGGAGCAAAATGCTCACAGTTCATGCGCGAAGCAAACATGCCATCCATGGTTGTGATTTCTCATGGCCAAGAACACCGCATAGATATGGTGTGTGTTTACTTGGTTTCAGTATATATACAATTGTTGGCTCAAATGGAACAGGTGCACCTGTTTTTGGCTGTTGACCTTATTCCATTGTCCACTGTGGTCAACAATTACTGTAAGCAAGAAGGTTTTGGATTCGCTTCATTGAGCGGGCTGCGTCAGCCAAAACACTTGTACCTGGTATTTATGTGTATGTATGTGTTGTTCTTCGTTCTTTCTACCCGTCGAAATCCAGCACAAACAAGTGTCCGTGCCGATTCTTCCATCCCGGAGAGTTGAAAGTTATGTGGTTACAAAACTACGCCACAGAGGTACTACATTGTTGTGCAGTGAGCAGAGTAGACAATGCAGTGCCACGTGATCGTGTTGGATACGACAGGCATGACATACACATTATATGAAAAAGAGATAACAAAAGGAAACAAACAAAGCGACCGATGTCGCCACTTGCTGCATCTCTACTCCCCTATGGACCTACCGTCGACCTTCTCTGCCACCACTGCTGCTGTTGCTCCTGCTGTACCGATGCGGTTGAGTATGATGCCTGCCCCGTTTATACGTGTAGCTGTGCTGCTGATGTGACCCCCAAATCTGGTATCTCTCTATACTGTGGAACCACCCCCCCCCCTTGCCTCGTTTTCTGTAATTTTCTTTCTCGATCCGCCAAACTCCAGACTTTTACAAAGAAACATAAAGCGAAGACACAAGTAAAATACACAAATAAATACAGAGTGCCAATCAAATATGGTTGGGTATATTGTGTGTGTGTGTGTGTTTTCAAGTTTACCCTGCATGTTGTGGTGTGGTGAGCGGTGGCGAGGATGTGTGTGTTTTGTGGTGTTGTTCAAGATTTTGGCGTTGGGAGGGTCGCACGCGACACCTCCCCGGAAAAAAATTATGCGGTAGAGATACCCCCGAAGGAATATTCTCCAGGATTACAGCACTCCAGGGTCTAGCCCAGTGCAAGAGCCTGCTCCCCCTGGGGTCACCAGTCATATTGACCACTGGCAAGCCCCCGCCAGGTAAGTATGCCTACAGTGATCGGGTATTCCCCTGTTTCAATATCTCTTTGCGGCTCGCCCACTGTTTTGCATCGCACAAATACGATACCAAATGCGCGACGAAGCAGATACTGGTATTAAATACACAACAGGAGTACAAATCCACCGCGAATTTTTTTATAAACTAAAAATGGAATATAGACGAGGCGTATTACGGCGTCCCCGGTGGTTTGGTAGGTGGTCCGCGAGCCTATCAAGATCAATTTCGTGAGTTCGAGTCTCACCGAGTGCATGTGCTCATAGGGACTTTTTCTTGCATAAAATTGATTAGCGGAAAGCGCGAGAGCGTGAGTTAGCTGTACATTCGATGCAAATCGACGAGCAGTGGGAATGCTGAACCCTATGCGCGATAAAAACTAAAGGCACGTACCGGGGGGGAGAAGAAGGACGACACCTGTGACCACGGCTTGTCCAGAAGATCGTCGAGGGTAAAACCTCCTACGAGTGGGCTGGAAAGTAAAAGTGATGATGAAAAAAAAAAAAAAAAAAAAAAATTACGCAGCTTGCAAAGTCGAGTATCAACTATTTAATCAGTCGAACTCACAGCTGACGTATTTCAAAATTTATAAAAACTATTTAATCAGTCGAACTCACAGCTGACGTATTTCAAAATTTATTAAAAAAAAATTATTTAATCAGTCGAACTCACAGCTGACGTATTTCAAAATTTATAATTTTTTTTTGAAATACGTCAGCTGTGATGAGTTCGACTGATTAAATAGTTGATACTCAACTTTGCAAGCTGCGTAATACGCCTCGTCTATATTCCATTTTTACCTAATTTTACAAGTGTTGTGATAAACCGAGCGCGCGTATTCTATATGTGATTCCTTGTCGAATTTATAATCTGGTAAAAGTCACACCGACCAGCCCAAACGAGTTCATGGTAGTTCTACAGCAGTACGTACGGCTCGATCAAAAATGAGGCGCGCGAAGCGCTCAGAGCGTGCGAGCCTTTTTTTTCTTGGAATATTCCAAGAAAAAAAAGCCCCCTCTCTATGGGTAGAGCTGTACCCCGCCGGGTATCCGCCACTAACGAATACCTGCTACCCGACCCGGGAAACGGGCACCCGGCGGATATTGCGGTGCTTAGCGGGGATCCGCGGCGAATTAGCGGGTACTCGTTAACCGATTACCCGGGTATTGCTTGCGGGTACCTGAACGACTATAGAGGCGATTGCACCTGCTACAAGGAATGCCCTGGGTTGGGTAAATGATCGATATTTTATCTATCTAACTGTGGCGAGGGCCCCCAGGTTCGACTCGACATCTGTGGCACTTCCCTTTCTTAGAGGGTGTAGCGTGTAGGACACGCCAGGTTTTGGTATAGGATCGGTACGGACGATCTCACGAACAACCATCAACGATGATGGAAGAGGAAGAGAGAGAGTGTGTGCGAGGCACGGGCCTTGCATTCCAATCCGCAGTGACTACTTGTCACGGGACAATGTCACTGCTGACGACATCTCTGCTGACGACAACAAAGAGTCATGGAATATGGATGACCACAGTCGTACAATAAGATATACGGATATCCACGACCTCGGCGAATGGTGGGACCTCCGCGGGATAATACCCATGCGACGGTCTGGTCGAGAACCTGGAACCCACATAACTCGGTATAGGTAACACCTTTACACATTTGACGTTGTCGAGGACACTTCAACCGTTTCTTCCACGTATAAAAACGCATGCATGCGCGTGCGTCCCTAAAAACATATCTCCCTGGTTCCCTATTACGGCGGACCATAGAAAGTAGGGCCTACGGCACACACAAAAACCTACATAGAACTACTTATAGATATCTCAACCTCTGAGCGTGCTCGGTTGGTACATCCCTGGCCTCTCAGAGCTCCCACTTGGGAATCGCCTCCGTTTATTACTTGCCGGACCGTTCCAGCGAGTCTTTGTTTTCTCCATTTCTCGTCGTACTTTCAGTCCTTCTTTCCTTTTTTCTTCTTTCGTTTCGTGTGCGTGCGTGTACTCCGAGCACGGTTGCGCGGGCGAACCCGGCACCGTCGCGGGTGTCAGCGGATGCTGGCGAGTAGAAGGGGAGTTGCAAGGAGCGCGGTCGCCGCTTTCGTGCCTAGGCGTCGCGTGTGCCTCGAGACACGAGGGATGCATCAATAGGCTCTGTCTGGCCTCCATTTGTGATTTTGGATAGAGTACGCACGAGTATTTAAGGTTCGTTCGGGATTGTAAGATAATATTCAAGCGGTGCTTATTTTTGCGACCGGGTTGAGAGTCACAAGAGAGAGGTACCCCGAATGAGCACCAACATTGTCGAGCTTGCGTCGAGGTCCACGGTGAGCACCGGGCTTCACGCGAGGCGGGCGACGGGGCTCACTGTGGAAGAGAGGGAGGGAAGCTTTACCCGGACTGAATCGGTGGCGAGATGGTCGCGAGAGGGGCGGCCGGCGTACGAGGCTGAGAGGGAAGCTCTGCTGTAAGATTTTTTCTTTTTGCACTTTTTTTTTTTGACTGGTGTAAGGTGTTCCACTCAGGTAGTAAATTATTACACGAAAGGGGACGGGGATTTTTTTCTTTTAGAAATTTTCGGTTTCATTTTGGTTGTTTTAGCTGTGTTGCTGTGCCGTTCTGTGCTTTATTTTTCGCACATACGAGTACACAGACACAGAGCATATCGAAAGAAGAAAATAAGTACCCTACCTGGGTATGTACGTATGTACGACGTGTGAGCGAGCGTAGCGGAAAACCGCCCGCGACGCGAAGCATATGTGGCGTCCGAGCTGTTTTCTCCGGAAGCATGGCGGCAAGACTCTTGGCATTATCAAGTCGCCAGTTTGCAGCTAACTACAGGGGCCATAAAAAAAACAATACGAGTATTCAATCATGGACCTCTGTCCGCTTCGCATAATTTTTTATGTTTCCTTCCTGAGCGAGCGTAGCGGGCGGCGTAGGCCGCCCGCGGAGCGAAGCGCCTTGTATTTGCTTATTTTTACTCACAGTATTTGGTCCTACTTACTATTGCCCCCCGTAATAGGTACTGAAACGAAGCGGGTAGGTAGCAGGGATATAATTAGTGGTCCGGTGTCTGTTGCGCGCAGCGCAACAGGCGACGCAAAGCGTGTTGAGCGCCTGCGGCGTGCAAGCCCCCCGCAGGTCCCCCCCGGGAGGGCCCTCGGAAGGCCCCCAGGGAGGGCCGTCGGAGGCAAACAAAATTGCGATATATTCGCGAATATATGCCCGAAAACCAAGTAACAAAGTGCGTTTTAAACGCCTCCCGAACCTCGAAAAGGCGTTTATCGGGATCAGAACCTAAATTTCTTTAGTTTTACTATAGAAAAAGAGCCTCGAAAAAAAAATGCCTGCGCTGAATTCTAAGAGGGAGCCCATTTTTTTTTTTCGCCAAAGGCGAATTTGAAAAACAGTGTATCCATTTTTTTTGTTCTCAATTTTTTTGTTCGCCCGCAACAATTTTTTGGGCCTGCGGCCCAAAGAATCGCGCGCCCAAAATCGCGTGTTGCGCTGCGCGCAACCAGGCCCTCCGCGGCTGTGTTGCGGGAAAAGGTCATTTTGACCAACATGTTGCGCCAGCGCAACAGCGCAACAGCAAATTATATCCCTGGTAGGTAGGTCAACGTACGGCCGTGTACGATACCGACGTCCCAAAGATCCCGCCGTTCAGAGGGGGAGAGAGATTTTACCCTCTGGGTTGGGTAATCGATCGATATTTTCAATTGGATATTAGAGCATAGTAGCTAACCCCTTCACATATACCCCTCAGGTGGCGACGATTCCTCTAGGTAACTGGCAATAATAGAGTAGTGTGGACTTCCGGTTGGGTAACCAATACCAGGTGCAAGATATTCGGTGCCAGGTATTCTCGATATTACAACAGAAACAGGACATTAGCCGTCGGCATAAATCCTACTGCTGTTACTTTTGACAATTGCTAGTAATAGGCCTCGTGTATATACGTTAGCATAGCCGTGGGTGCAGTTGGACTAAGATGATGCCTGCAACATCCAAACTGAGATTGAGGGGGCGGTGGAATCACTCTCCTTCTCCGCATTGAGCGGTCGAAAGCGAATACCTGAACATGGATACCTATACACCGAGTACCGTATCAAACAAAGGAATACTTAAGAAGAGTGCAATTATAGACGCAGGGGAAACACGCCGCCCAGAGTCTGTGCCACACTCCAGACCTTAACTCTCGTGTGGGTACTATTACGGGGAACCATAGTAAATAGGACTTATGGTACACACAAAAGGCTATATTTAGCTATTTTTACTGACAATATTTGGACCTATTTACTACTATGGATCCCCGTAATACTGTATCGAAACAAACTGATCAAGACGAATTGACACATGCACTGTACCGCAACCAGCCCAATTGTCTGTACTGCCGGTTGATACAGGAAATAGTACAGAACAACAAACGAAATAAAATAGTACTCTGGTTGATAAAGAAATTGGCATAGAATGTGATTCATAAGGGGAATAGTACCGTGTTCTGATTTGTACAAAATTTAGTACGTATGATGTCGTCAGGAGAGGAGGTCTACGGGACGCTCCGAACAGGGAATATAGGGAGAAGTACATCCTGCTGGACGTCACGCATGCTAACCCTCAAGCGCAGATACACCTGCGAGGAGGAAGTGCTGATCACGACGGATCAGCCGCCTCTACCTCCGAGGCGAGCAAGCGCCAACACTATGCTCGTCCGGGACATGTGTCCTTTGACGAACGGAGTCACAAACTCGCCACTTTAGCGGTGGAAAGCTTTGGGCGTCTCGGGGTAGAGGGCAGTAAGTTCATCGACCAGCTGGCAGCTAGTGTAGTGGGGGGGAGGGACGGTGGGTCGATGGGAAGGAAAGGAGCGGTGAAGGAACGCCTACTCCTAATCGTCTCGGTAACTACATAGGTCGCCATCTCGAGGAGGGTGTCGCGATTCAAACTCCAGCTTAGAGGTCGACAGGAATCGAGAAGGACCACGGGGGGGGGGGGGGGGGGGGGGGGGGGGGGGGGTGTACTCGATAGGAGAGATGTACTCGATATCATGCATGGCCGTAGTCGTATGACCATAGACCCTCGCATCCCTACAATGCCGGGACGGAGCATGTCGGGTTCTCACCGACCAGGCAGACATTGCTTGCACCAAGCACGAAGCGCCGTGAGGTGTCCGGCGAGTCGCATGAAGGGTGAGCTGAAGGACCAGGGGGGGGGGGGGGGGGGTGACAGACCCACACCGATGGCGTGGGGATGGAGCTTGGATGTGGCTTAGGATCTAAGAATAGAACGTAAAGAGTACATATTGAGATAGAGGAAGGAGCAAAGACAACAAACAGAGTATCGTGGATAAAGCATAGGAGAAAGTAGACGTAGAAGGCAGATATACCTTGTGCATAGGTTTCCTTTGTTTCCGGGGACTTCTTCAGGAATATTTTGAGTGATGAACGTTCA
The DNA here is from genome assembly GCA_031763025.1 of Macrocystis pyrifera. NCBI lineage: Eukaryota > Phaeophyceae > Laminariales > Laminariaceae > Macrocystis > Macrocystis pyrifera. Next base: position 22,145,974 of record JASSKH010000001.1, on the reverse strand, counting down.
AGCTCATGCCGAACATTGTCGTATGGCAAGCATAATAATGATGATGTAACACATACAGGTAAATGGTAAAAAGGGGGTAAACCCTTTGGCGTTTCGGCCAGTTGGGGGCATAAGAAAACACGCCCACGGCAGGCGCTCCCACGTGCCCAAACCTGCCTCAAAATCAATTCCGATGCGCTGGCGAGACGCCCGCAGCCAATGTCGACCACGCACACCCCCTTTTTTTTCGGACACGTTATTGGGCCTAACGGGAACGCGGCGCAGGAGAGAGCGAAAGGATTTCCCCTTTAGATTAAATGTTGGGGGGGATATAACCCCGCAAAATCTACCAAACGTATCTATTTTACCCCTAGTGGACCACCATTTCCCCCCACTTGACCGAAAACATACCCCTTTGGGACCACTTCTGACAGCCTCAAAAGCGACTACAAGTATACGTATCCACGTCACGGCCCAGCAGCCCGAATAGACCACGGGCGGACCATCCAGAAGTTGCGAGTATGGCGATCGTTTGTCTTCGAAAATATCACGGCACAACAAACATACAAATCAAAACTTTATAGACGGAATAAAGATATGTTTGCTTCTTGAAAAACATGATGGGATAAATCGGAAGACATACAATACAATAGGTCGTGCGTTGGGCCCTCGGTGCTTGGTTGTAGGGCGGGAAGGATGATGGGGACACGGGAATAAGGCACAGCCCAAGGAGGCAAGCAGCGCCAGTACTCGTACACATCCATAGTGAGTATCAGTGTTGTTGTTGTTGTTGTTGTTCTTACGTTAACTCTTAAATGAAGGAGTCCGTGGTCACACTAAGGTGCTGGGGCCCTAGGAAGATCCGAAAAACCATAATAAAACAAAATTTGTCCGGGAAGCACGACGCTTCCGACCTAAAAATTCACGAGACGAAGAAGGCGCACACAAAATAAAATCAATGCGCAAACTGAACTATCGGTAACATGGCCTCGGGCATATCCCCCCGTTCCCACGACTGACCAACTCGTGGCTACTGACTACAACGGTCGCTGTCTGGCATACGTCGTTGCGGTCTCGGGGATAGACACGAGCTAACCCTAAGAAAGAAGGAGGAAGAAAGCATCTCACGAGGAGACTACAGACCGTTCGTTGCGCCTTATGCTCGTGTCCCCGTCATCTTTGCCGTCCGACAACCAAGCACCGAGCGCCCAGCATCCTCCCGTCCGAGTACCAAGCGCCCGACGCACGACCTAATGTCATTTGATTATACCGTCAAGCTTCCTAAGGAGTAAATTTACATTTATTTCGTCTTCGCACGTATAAATTTTTGATTTGTATATTTGTTGTGCCACGATATTTTCTGAAAGGCGATCGCCACGACTCGCAAGTTCTGGATGGTCCGTCCGCAGTTTATTCGGGCTGTGGCGCGGTGACGTGGATACATATACTTGTAGACGCTTTTGAGGCTGTCAGAAGTGGGCTAAAAGGGGTATGTTTTCGGTCAAGTGGGGGTAAATTGTGGTCTATTGAGTGTAGTAGATCCGTTTGGTAGATTTTGCGAGACTCTCTCTACCCCCACCAAGTTGCAGTCGAAAAGGGGGATCATTTTGTACCCTCCTGCGCCGCGGTCCCTTCACAGGCCCAATAACGTGCCCGAATAAAAGGGGGTATGCGTGCTCGGCATGGGCTGGGGGCGTCTCGCTAGCGCGTCGGAATTGCATTTGGGGCAGGTTTGGGCACGTGGGAGCGCCTGCCATGTGGGCGTGTTTGTCCTATACCCCCAAATGGCCGAAACACCAGGGGGTATATCCGCCCTTTGACCATTTGACAAAGGAAACTGCCCTGCTTTATTGGTCTGGGGGAGCGCGGTCATGCCAGTCGTGGAACTGTTCCGTCCGACGCGTAATACTCACCAGGTATAGGATTGTTTCAAGTCGAAATAACTCCGTATATGCCACGGCGGTATCATCGAGTACGGGTATACATATATTAATAGGAGTATCTAAAAGGTGTGCCATGTCACCTGTTTACGTAGGTTTAGCACAGCCTCAAACAGCGGGCAACAAAAAATAGGTATATAAACATAAGTCCAAACCACGTCCAATACCATCTCCGATCCTCTCGCATCACGAATTTTACCCTCGCCTTTTACTAGGATAAACCGTGCTGAGAGGATCCTGAAGGAGTTCTTTCGATTTTTGACCCCACTTGTGGGGTAAACCGCTCATCTTCACAGACAACATCTACCCACCCACCGCACAATCCGACGCCGAATACAGCAGTCACACAACACCTACGCACCACACACGACACATTATTGCTTACACCCAACCAATTAAATTTACAAATTTTGAAATACGTCAGCTGTGAGTTCGACTGATTAAATAGTTGATACTCAACTTTGCAAGCTGCAATTGTATAGCGGCCCATCTTATCGAGGACTTCTGGTTTTTTTCAATTTGATTTGATTTTCTTTTCCTAATTTGTTTTGCATCTGATTGGCCGAAGAGTGAATCATATCAAGCAGGCATTCTTAAGTCAAATAAAATAAAATAAATTGAGTGCGATTTTTCTATTAGGGGGACCATACTGTAGTAAGTGGGACCAAGTATTGTTAGTATCAATAAGGATATATATATAGGTGTTTGTGTGTACCGTAGGTGCTATTTACTATGGTCCTCCGTAATAATTTCAATTTGGAATTTGGGAGTTGATCAGCCTTGATGTAGCATGTTCATGGTGGGTCAACAACCCCGGTGGAGTCTGGGGTGATTCTTGGCCGCTTCGACCGAGGCGATAAAATGCGAACCTCAACGACAGGCGACCGGAGCAATGGCCGCGCCCACGCCCACACAGACCATACATAGCACATCATACCTCGGCGGTGGCGCCTAAAAAGAGATCATCGCGGCCGAAAACCATTTTTTTTTTTTTCGACCTGCTCGATCGGCCAACCATCACGAAAACCGAGCATACGAGCAAAAAAACAGAGGATACGCTCGAGACCTCGATGGCTGCATCACCGTTACTGTTTCGCACGTGGCGCTTGAGGGCTCCCTCCGCCCACCCAAGACACCCTGAGAGTGATAGCTTCCTATCCTGCGCCACCAAAAAGAAAAGGAAGCTGGCGGCAGCGCGCACGCGACAACGCAAACCTTCGTTCTCGTCTACGCTCGTCGCTGTTTGTCGGCTGGGCGTTGTGTGACGCGGTACGATATTCCAGGTTGTTCCGAATTCGCTCGACAAATGAATACCTGGTACGCCGTTTCCCGGTAGAATACGAACACGTTTTTTTTTCGAAATCAAATTAAAAAAAAATATTTTAAAATAACGCAATTTAGTGTTCCCCGTTAAGATGGGCTCTAATCCTACGAGTGGCCTGGAAAGCAAAAGTGATGATTTTTTTTTTTTCAAGATTTTGTACCATTATCACAACAACGTATACCTCCGCGAGGATCAGCAGCAGCTGTAAGTATTGTAGATATTAAATAACGTACCAGGTGCGAAGTAGTTTAGTGCTAGGAGAAGGACTTTGCTTAGAGCAGAATGCAATGGTGGTGGTGCTGGGGGTGAGGGTTGTTTGGTGTTTGTTGTGTTTTGTCCCCGAGGGGACGGACCTCACAAGGCGGTAGTGAAATGCCGAGGAAATCCAGCCGGAACACTGCAAGCAGCGCTAAACCCGGCAGTTTCAAAAACAGGTGTGAAAATGACACTCGATGAGTGTCAATCAGTTTTCACACTGATTAGAACAGATACTACACATGATCTTAGCCAAAAGGCCGAGAAGGTATGCCATACTAGTACTCGTGGTGTCACGCATAAATATCCTAGATCCTGTCAGCCGGAGATATAGACTGCGCGGAACAACACTTCATGACATGTTTTGCAAAACTTGTTTCTGGGTCCCACTGGTACAAAATGACCCAACAAATTTTCTCGACGGCCTCTCTCTTCTTCGGCCACGCCTGCCGCTCCTCCCGCTCCTCTGCCTTTCGCCTTCCTGGCTTCAGGCCTCCTTGGCCAGCTCTTCGTCTCTCGCTTGCACCGCTTCCTCCAGCTCCGCTCTCAATTCTCTATCTTCCCGACACTTCGCATTTCCCTCTCTTGCGACGATGACGCGTCTTCATATTCGTCGGTGGTGCTCTTGGGCATGACTGCGATCGAAGACCCACGTACTATATCTCTACTCCCGGCCCGTCGATCCTCCCAACTGCTGCTGCTTGCCGTGAATATACGTGCAGCTGTGATCCTGCCGTGAACCACCAAGAACCAGGTATTCCTCCAATGGAACTACCCCCCCCCCCCCCCCCCCCCCCCCCCCCCCCCCCCCCCCCCCCCCCCACCCCGATTTTTTATTTTTCTCTCCGATTCGCCAAACCCCAGACTACTGTGTTCGGACATTCTTCTACAATCGGGGAGCGTGGTGCAGCAAGTGGAGTATACGGTCCACCTTGTGTCGCGAGAAAAAAGCGCCCTGGAGCGCACTGAGGACTCGGAATTCGTGTCCTTCGCCGAGACGCATCCGGGCACATGATACACAGGTAGGTTTATGCAACAGAGCGTTTGGTTGGATGTTTTGCGTGTATGTTATGTCTACGTTGGATGATGTGGTGTCGGGGGGTGAGCGGTGGCGGGGATGTGTGTGTTTTGTGCTGTTCGAGATTTTGGTGTTCATGTGTTGGGAGGGTCGCAAGCGACACCTCCCCGGAAAAAAATTATGCGGTAGAGATACCCCCGAAGGAATATTCTCCAGGGATTACAGCACTCCAGGGTCTAGCCCAGTGCAAGAGCCTGCTCCCCCTGGGGTCACCAGTCATATTGACCACTGGCAAGCCCCCGCCAGGTAAGTATGCCTACAGTGATCGGGTATTCCCTCGTTTCAATATCTCTTTGCGGCTCGCCCACTGTTTTGCATCGCACAAATACGATACCAAATGCACGATGAAGCAGATATTACATACACAATAGGAGTACAAATCCACCGCGATTTTTTTTTTTATAAATTTTGAAATACGTCAGCTGTGAGTTCGACTGATTAAATAGTTGATACTCAACTTTGCAAGCTGCGTATATAATCTGGTAAAAGTCACACCGACCAGCCCAAACGAGTTCATGGTACAGTAGTTCTACAGCAGTACGTACGGCTCGATCTTTTATAACGAGTGTTTTTTTTCGTTTTTTTCAGTATTTTCGCGAAAATTCCGTATTTTTTTCGGGAAAGCCGATAAAGTCCGACCCCGATAAAAAGCGTCGTGAAGTTTTTAAGGTTTTTCAGGAATAAATCTTTCAAGGCTGTAGATATAGAGGATCGGGCAGCCCCACCGCTCGATCGAGCTGTGCCACCACTCGCGAGCGCACAAGGCTGCCAAGCGTCGTCCCTAAGGCAATTCGCAACTCATGGCCGAACGCAGAAGGCGCAATAGCTTTCTGGGCTCTCGTGGCCGAGTTCACACAAGGTGACCGCACCGAGGGAGTGGCCGACCGACTCGGCTCGGTGAGGGCAATATAGCTGAGACTTTGTCGCGTTGGGCGTTGTAGGGTGACGAGTTGGTGATGGATTTCACTCCCCAAGGCACCGACACCTGCCTACGAGTCAGACCGATGACGTGGGACCACCGTATGGATGGGTTCCGCAAGCGCAGCTGCTGTAGTGACGGTTCTGTGGCGGGTGAGACGATTTATTTCGCGCGCCAACCGAGATACGTACTCGACAAGATTCAACCCTCGCTGAAATTGGTGAAAAATACCGAAACTTCAGGAAAAAACGAAATATAGTACGTGTCGTTAAGATCGACCTCTATAGTATATATGAGCTAGTCTATATCAACCAGGTACATCGAGGATTTCCCTTCGGAGTCGTGCTAGAGTATCGAGGTTGAGGCAAGAAACCAGAAGGCTCCAAACAACCTTACTGAATTGTCGTCTATCTACAATTTTTCAACTTGGGATATTTTAAGACACACGGTTTACACTGTAGCTAGAGGTACCCGGCGAGTATACCCGGGTACCCGGAGGGTATACCCGGACGGGTCCTACCCGTTTGGCGGGTAGGGTCCAGGCTCATTACCCGCGGGTTTTCGGAGCCTGCGGGTAATTGCGTCGTCGGGAATCGGGTACCCGGGTACCCGCGGGTACCCGAAAACCCGCGGGTAATTCCTTATTGTTCCTGCAAAATATCTTTAGGAAACCCTTTCAAAACACGCACTCACACAACAAGCCAACCACACAAACCATTAATTAACGAATAATAACTACATTCAGTGCTGAAGAGGACGCGCGCGGCACACGGCAGTAGTATCGTCACGCGGCACCAGCTGGGCACAATGAGCCAGGACGCGAGCGATCCTGGCGCGATCTCTAAGGAAACTGAATTGCTGGCGGCGAGCGATCTTGCTGAGAATGCCGCCGAAAGTTCAAATACGCCTGTGCAAAGCGCCCTCGAAAGCGATGCGGACAGCAGCAGCGACGACAGCGAAGACTCTTCAGGCCCTGGCTTTGACAGCAGCAGCAAGCAGTAGATAATCTGAGGAGAAAGATAGCGCTGACTTCGTCGAAGACGTACCAGCGCCCGCGGGAAATCCGAAGATCAATGGCGGGGGTTCGGGGGCTGCGAGCGTACGAGTAGCTACTGCCAGTGCGCTGGCCCAAGCCGAAGGAGCCGTTCCCGCGCGCAAGAAAGCACAGGTTGCTGCTGGTCCGGCAAACAACAGTGGCAAGCAGGTCGCGGGGGGAGCCTCCCTGCGGCATCCAGCAAGAATGAAGACGTTCGGTTGTTGATATTTTGCTTTCTATGGTAATTCCGCATCACTATGGTACAACAGCTTGAAATTCAGCATCACAGTTCTCCATTACTATGTATGATACCACGGATTGTAATTCAGCATTACACCGCCGTCAATCATCAGTTGATAAATTTGCTAACCTCCGATATCCGGTACGTAGTGGGTCGGAGAAAGTTCGCAACAATCTTCTATAAGCGGGAGACCGTCAACCACCGCCCCCATCGTACATCTTTTCACAATTTTTCGCGCATTCAAACACATAATACGTATCACGCCCGCGCAATGGAGTAACACGAAAAGGCAAGTTTAGGCGTCTTCTGCATCGAATCAACAATAAAAAGTGCATGTTCGTACTCGTCGTTTCGTCGCGACGAAATACGAAGAAACATTAAAAAAAAATGTCCGGTACCCGGCAGAAAAACGGGTACCCGGGTAACCGGTCCTCAAAATGGCATAACCCGGCGGGTAGGGTAGGGCCCGGGCTCCACAATTTGGCGGGTATACCCGTTTGTGGCGGGCACCCGCAGGGTCCACCCTCTAATTGTAGCGCTGTATGGGGACTCGTGTTACTAATGGTGGTAATTGGATGCGTACTGTACTCAAGCCTTGAGTCACCCCGTGCGTCCGAAGAGGAACCTTGCATATATATATATATATTTTATTTTTTATCCATCACTTTTACTTCCCAGCCCACTCGTAGGAGGTTTTACCCTCGACGATCTTCTGGACAAGCCGTGGTCACAGGTGTCGTCCCTTCTCCCCCCCGGTACGTGCCTTAAGTTTTTATCGCGCATAGGGTTCAGCATTCCCACTGCTCGTCGATTTTCATCGAATGTAGCCAACTCACGCTTTCGCGCTTTCCGCTTATTAATTTTTTATGCAAGAAAAAGTCCCTATGAGCATGCACTCGGTGGGACTTGAAGCCACGAAATTGATCTTGACAGGCACGCGGACCACCTACCAAGCCACCGGGGACGCCGGTATGTATACACTATATTGATGCTACTAATACGGAAAATGAGAGCGACGGATGTATGTCAAGATTCTCGTGTGGTACGGCGACCTTCAGTCAAATATCGGCGACACACATGTTGACAGCAGTATGCTTCACCGTTCGGGGGCCAGTCAGGTCGAGTCAACGTGCCCAACCGCCAGTGGTAACAGCAGCCTGTGCTATGCTGTTGACAGCACAGGTTGCTCTGCTGCTGCAACGGGAGCTATGGGTCAAACAGACACACTACGGCACGGAATCTGAACGTGGAAGTAAGTGTGGTGAGCTAGTCAAGCTTTATTTTTAACCAATCCGCCGGAGGATTAAAAAAAAAAAAAAGGCGGCCTGGGTTGCCACACACCGGCGGTGGCTGTCTCCCGTCATGCCCACAAAATGTTAGCAGCGTTGTTGCATACCTGGTACTGTATGTGAGGGGGGTCTGACTCAATGCCCACACCACGGAGAATAAGGGCGACTGCCTGCACAGATGATCCCAGACGTGGGGAGTATAGTCGGCTATTTTCGGGGGGAAATACATACAAATACCGGAGTTAAACCGAGACTACTGGGAGTATATACACTGGGGGCACTATTTTATTACGGGGGTCATAAATAGGACCAAATATTGTTAGTAAAAATAGGTAAATATATAGGTTTTTGTGTTTACCGTAGGTCCTGCTTACTATGGTCCCCCGTAATACAAAGATTACAGAGAGCATCAGTCACCGTTTTGATGATTAATCCACGAGAGGTTTCCGCAGAAAAAATACAGGAAAGCCAAGTGTGAGATAGAAACAAGGTGAAAAATCGTCGAAACTCTCATCTGCTGGCTGCACGATACTTCAATCGCTCGTTGGAGTTAATTGCTCTCGGCGGAGGGGGGGGTGGGGAGGATGAAACTGGAGTTATACTGATAATACTGGCAATATGTCAGGGTTGGACACTACTACTGTTCATATTCTACGTACATACTACGCTGCTGTACTCCGAGCACTCAAAAAGTATATCGGAATTGAAAACGATTCGTACTCGGAGTGCGTCAAGTATTTCGGATGTTTGTGGAATGAAGACACTTACTGACTGTAGTCGGGGTCGCTTCACCAGTACTCGCAGCATATTGGTTGTCCTTGCTTCCATGCCATGCAGCATGTACTTTCATCTCGCAGTGCGAAAAACCCACGATACTCCCAATACACCACTGCTCGGAGTACTCTCGTATGTATTACAGTAGTAAGTAGTATTGGTGTGCTGGAAGCATCTGTGTGTGGACTGGTGCTTTATAGTGTACCGATACATATCGCATATACTATACTATACTATACGAAGTATACGATCTTGGGTCAAACACCGCTGCACAGCCTCATGCTATCGTAGCTCCGCCTACTCCGCGACACGCACAAGCATTATATTTTGTGAGTGCTGCACAACTGCTGCTATGAGTGGCTTTCTGCGGCACAGGTGCTGCTGGCGCTGTTGCTGTGCGTATGAAGAGCGCTTATCATACCAGACGTACGTAGTACGTAGCTCCGCTCAGCGGTACACACATCAGCGTGTTAGGGTGACGACCTTCGATCACAGACGCACGGTCGGTTCTCTGTGTTATGGAAATGTTTAATGTTAGCACATAGCCAGTATGAGTCGATGTTCAGCAGCACTGCTCTTGTATATCGTAGATCTCATGTGTCTGTTCGAATGTAACGTACGTATGTGTATGCGGAGGAAATACTTCCGTAGAATACTCTGCTTGCTAGCCGAGTAGATCACTCTCTCGTGTGGATCGTAGCTGTCCTGGTCAGCTCTGGGAAGCAGCCATCGTCTGGGCTCCTGCATACTCTGCGGTTTATATCTGCGTGTGTTGGCCAACTAAGCGCCAGTGTTACAATATGCCAACATCTTCTTCACACAGTGGAAGGACTCTCGTCTTCCAGGCTACCCTCTCGGACGTATTATCACCTCGACTAACGTCGACGACACAGCCTCTCAGCCACCATGCCAGGGTATATCACAATATCCATAATAGGTTTTGAGCCTCGAAGCCAGGTGCCTGTTCGACGACCAGCTTCTCTTGGATGTCTGCGTCAAGAAAGGCAGTGGACTCGTCCATGTTATCCAAATCCAGGTTGAATTCCACGGGAACCACGTCCACCTGCCGACCAGCGAGGCGTGATGCCTCTCCGCGCAGATCTACCACGCGAAGAGTCACCGCGCGCGCACTTTTTCCTTTTAACCATCGAGATGGCGTCCGAGTCGTTGCCGGCTAAAAGAAGGTCGTCGACGTAGAGCGTCAAGATGATCTGGACACCGTCGTGGTTGTACAAGTAGACGCACGAGTCAGACTTTAGTGGAGCGAAACCGATCTCAACAAGGACGGGGTCGATGGCGTGGAACCAGTTCCCGGGGTTTTGGGCCAGCCCGTAAAGGCTCTTCTCTACTGTAGCTGCATGACTAGATCACTTCCATCCTTGTTCTTGACCTCGAATCCAGGTGCCTGTTCGACGAACACTTTCCCTTGGATGTCTGCGTAAAGAAAGGCAGTCGGCAGTGGACACGTCCATGTGATCCAAATCCAGGTTGAATTCCATGGCTACGCACGCTACCAGCCGAACGCTCTGTAGCCTGCACACCGGAGCGAAGGTGCTGCCGCAGTCAAGTCCAGGCACTTGGTTCCAGCCTTGAGCCACTAAACGTCCTTTGAAGGATCCGTCTGCCTTATGCTTGAACACCCACTTGGACTTAATCCGCTTCCTCCCAGGGGGAACTGCCGTGCGCGGGACGAGCTCGTAGACTTTTCGCTCCTTAAGACTCGTTATCTCGCGTTCGGCAGCTGCATTCCATTGCGCACCATCCGGCATGGCCCGTGCTTCTTGGATCGTCCGTGGAACACCCGGTTGAGATGTCCCCACAGCATACGCATATTCCGTGAAACCGAAGGAACCGTCCCTATGGGCGGCGTCAGGAAACTCCCCTTTCGCGTTGAATGCGTATGAGGTACTACGGAGCTCGCGGACGGTCTTGGCGTTGGGGATGTTCGTAGTCGACCTGGTGACTGCACGTATCGACGTGGAACCTCGTCAACCACGGGAACCACGTCCACCTACCGACCCGCGAGGCGTGATGCCTCTCTCGCGTGGTAGATCTGCCACTCTGTCCCTAAAAATAAAACCTTTTGTATTACGGGGGACCATAGTACATAGGACCAAATATTGTTAGTAAAAATATGTAAATTTATGGGTGTTTGTGTGTACCGTAGGTCCTATTAACTATGGCCCCCCGTAATAGTAATAATAATATACAATGAAAAAGGTCCCCATGTCTAGGGACAGCGTGGTACCTATCATATCGCACACCAGGTGCCAGGAGCATAATAATTTGAGGTTGAGTATCCAAAAGGTGTGCCATGTCACCTGTTTATGTAGGTTTAGCGCAACCTCAAACAGCAGGGGACATTAAATTGGGTATATACGTTAAAGCCCCAGGTATAAATATCAGCATCTCCGATCCTCTCGCATCACGAATTTTACCCTCGCCTTTTACTAGGATAAACCGTGCTGAGAGGATCCTGAAGGAGTTCTTTCGATTTTTGACCCCACTTGTGGGGTAATCAACTCATTTTTCAGAGGCAACTTCTGCCAGCCATCCCTTATCCAACGCCCCAAATCTACACACACACATACAACCACAACGCCTACTACTACATATAATATATTAGTCAAAGAAACAGCAGCGATCGACGCCCCAAACGAGATAAGAAGCGAATTCCTATTCGGAAACGCCGAGTAAATATGAAACGTGGACTACAGCACTTTGTACAACATACCCTCCGGACTCCCCCCAAAGCGTGGAGCCTGTTTTCCTTCGTTTTTTAATTTTTTTTTATTTAAAAGAAATATGGGTAATATCCAGATAGTCCCCTACCGCCAAAAATCCCCTAAAAATAAGAAATGTCCCGTTTAAGAGATGAAGCGGTTGAAAAAAGCCCATACAACTAAGAAACGTCAGTTTAAGAAATGCAACTGGAGTGTGCCTACAAATAAGGTATTGAGCCTAACGCCAAACTGACGCTTCTTAATAGCGGTATTAGGCACATACTTGCATACAGGGGGCTTCGCCGGTGGCCTGTCCGGCCGCCGGTCGCCGCCTTGCGTGATGCCAAAACTGTTTCGAGTACGTGTTGATAGCAGCATCGTGGCGAAGGATAGAGGTCAGGTGTATTGCCAAGAGTCTATAGAGCGCCTTACACACTCCCGCGGAGAATACCAGGTGACTGCCTAGAGTAAATGTGATCACTACTACGGTACACATGGGTGTGCACTCGTAAATATCTTGGCCACAAACCTGATGACACATACATGCATTTTGTATGACGAGCCCAACTTCTGCAGCGGCTGTGTTCCTGTACAGCTCTGCCTACTCCGCGCCAGAGGTTCAACCGCACCTCGTACACACATCCGAGACAGGCGAACAGCAGCCGCAGCTGTCGCGGTAGTTTCTGTCCTGAGGGTCCGACGTTCGTCGTACTCGTCTACTTGTACCTCCTCCTACCATTCGATAACATGACGGTAGAACACATTTAACATTTTTGACGTCATTGCTACGAGACCTGGATGGAATCTCATTTTTTGTTTGGGGGTGAACTTCTTATCATACATTGATCTCGAGCTCCCAGCCCTCCCCCACGAGATCAGCCCCGTGTAGGCTGGCGAAGCCTCTGGGTGGGTTCGCGGTCAGAGAGAACGCACCCGAAGACAACGCACGAAAGCACTCCTCTTCTGTGGCGCGCGAGAGGGGATAGCACCCCCCAGGTTGCTGAGAGGGCAGTATTTCGTCGATATTCCGACGTGTTGTCCGCACGCGTGACTCGTGCTGGCTGCGCAGGCAGATCGGTGGCACCGACGGATGCACACGAGGCTGGGGCTCGCCCCGGTGAAGAAACCGCGCGGAAAGGCGTCCGGCGGCGAAATTTATCCGCATATAGGTGTATAACTATCTAACGGAGGAGTATTGGTTTACTCAAAGTTGTACTATTACAAGATTTTTGCGGCTGACGACGCCCGCTCAGTGAAGCGAGCCGAAGGCGTTGGTATTGGCGGGCACAGGACGCGCGTGCGCGGGCAGCGTAACAGTGAGCGAATTCAAAATGCCATCACCGGGCTTGCATCTGGGCATGCATCTTTTAGAGGACGCTATGTGATGAATGAGTAGTCGGCAGAAAACTGTACTGCATTTTGTAGAAAAATACTGGAATTGCCATGTGCCAAGTATGATACACGTATGCTGTATGTGAACACTGACTTGTGCGTATCGTTAAATAAATTGAAATTTGCAGTAAGGAGCCCGACCAAACTTTCGAAAAATCGGCAGGTGAAGCACCGAAAAAAGACTTAATACTCGCATCCTTCGAAAGTTCTGAAGGCTATTTTTGGCAAAATCGGGCTACATGCTGAAGAAAAAGGAAGGCCAAAACAGGATATTTTCGGACTTCAGGATGAAAGATTTTACTTCAGGATGAAATGCGAAAAAAATGGAAATTTCTAAAAAAATACCAAGGAAGCCAACTTTTTTTTTTTTTTTCGTTTCTGGGATGGGTAGATATCGCCACAAGGCACCACCTCACGGTTTTTTTTTGGGGTCCTAGGACCCAGCGTCGCCGCTCACTGTGTCGCAAACAGGTTTTCACCTATTTCCGCCGTTCTCGGTGCGGGTAAGAATTCGATTTTTTTTTTTTTGCGGTGGTGAGAGGCGATGCGAGATCGTATGACCAAAACTTCGCGAGGTGGTGCTTTGTGGTGACTTTTACCTACCCTAAAAAAAGGAAGACAAAAAAAAATGTTTCCTTGGTATCTTTTCATCGATTTCTATATTTTTACGTTTCATCCTGAAGTAATCTTTCATCCTTAAGTCCGAAAACATCCTGTTCTAAAGGTGAAGAAGGCTATTGAATACAGGGGTGTGGTGCATTGGGCACGTACGGTCCGAAGGGCTCTGAGGTTTCTCGGGTCAACGGTAAACGATGGTTGTTCGTTGTTCTCACATTAACTCATCGCGAAAATGCAATGCAGTCCGTGGTCGCAGGACAGGCTCCATAGCAACTCTGGAGTGGAAGACGACACCGGGAAAAATAAAAAACAAGCAAAGACTAATACACATACATGATAACGGCAGCACATCTATCTGCACCTCAGACAAAATACAAAGTGATACATATGGACGAGTCCATGTACCTCCGCCGGGAACAGCAGCAGGTATGTACGTACGCGTATAGTAGACACCACATAACATATATACGTAGTGTGTACATAGTGTGGTGGTGATTGGTGATGCAAAATCGAGGAGAAGGATTTTACCGAGAGCACAATGCGATGGCGGTGATGTGGTGCTCAGGCACGGCTGTTTTGGTAGGGTGTTTGTTTGGTGATGTGTTGTCCCCGAGGGGACGGACCTCACAAGGCGGTAGTGAAATGCCGAGGAAATCCAGCCGGAACACTGCAAGCAGCGCTAAACCCGGCAGTTTCAAAAACAGGTGTGAAAATGACACTCGATGAGTGTCAATCAGTTTTCACACTGATTAGAACAGATACTACACATGATCTTAGCCAAAAGGCCGAGAAGGTATGCTTTCTACCACGACATTGTGCCCCAAACATATACCCTAGAGTCCAGCAGCCGGAGATATGGAGTGCGCGGAACACCGTTTTAAATCGATGAGACGCTTTGTCCTCAAATGTAAAATATACCAGATTCCAGCTGGGTACGACGTTATTAAAATAGTTGCTTTTGCTCCACGAGCACGAAACCACCCTACAATTGTGGAGCAAGGTGTCACGAGCTACAGGTACATGTAGTCTTGATGTACGGTTCCGGCGTGATGATGAACGACACTCTTTTTTGTCTCCGGAGTCCCGACACACAGCAGTACTCGTAGAACAGCAGCAGTACGTACTGCTGATTGTTGTGTTCTTCACGTTAGATCGTTTTTTTTCTACCCGTTGGCAACCAGCACACCCACAGTGCCCGTGCCGATTCTTAATCCTATATATATTGGTGTACGCAAGATATGTGGCCACAACACGAACTATGACAGAGATATGCGCGTATATACATTTATTTGCCGCATTCTAGGAAGGAAATAAAAGTATAGACAAGACAACAGCAGTGCAATGCCATGCGATCGTGCTGGGTACGGCAGGCACAACAAAACAAAGTTAACAACAGCGATCCAGATATATTGTTTCTAGAGATAAAGGCGCACGACAAAGAGAGAAAGAAAGAAAAGGAGTACGCAAGCAAATAAGTGTAGTGCCTTCCCGGAGGAGATGCGACAGACAACCAACCCACCAAGACAAACGAAACAAAAAAAAACAGAAACAGAAAGCAGCACCAAGAACAGACAGCACCGCCAACAACAGAGAGGCTTGCCACCCACCAAGACAAACAAAAGACCTACCTGACACCTGGTATCTCATACGAACAAGGACATTGTGGGAGGTCAAAATCGCAAAATTGGAGATAATTATCGGGGTAACTATCGTGACTACTACTACTGCTGTACGTGTATATAAAAATTATATATACGAGTATATAGATATCGATAGACGAGATACGTAAAAATAAAAGTGTGATAAAATAAAATCGTACTGGAAAAGCGGAAATAATTATTTATTTTCCGAATTCGGGAAGACGAAGTTATTGAACAACCATTACAAAAATTTACAAAAAAAAATACCGAAACGAAAAATACATCTGGTAGCAAGAAAAACCAAGAACACAACAAAAAATCATATTGATTGGAGGCAGCCGTTTCAAGCGACGAACCAATCAGCAAGCCCGCTAACACATGCAATCGATACTATTGGACATCATGCAAATTTACCCCACCTTCGCCGAAGTGCGCAGAAATTTCAACGCGTCCCAGGATCACAGACAGACAGACCCGACACAACGGTCAACCAGAAACAGCCGCGTATCTGTATGTGCGTGGTAGCCCCCCCCCCCCCCCCCCCCCCTCTCGCCCCCCCTCCCGCCCCACTCACCAAGTGCTGCGTGCGGCCTCTCTCCTTCACCAGGTCCTCCTCGCTCGAACGCCTTTTCTGCTGGCACTCCTCCAGCTCTTCCGTTCGAGCTTTCACGTCCGCACCGAGGGCATCCATTCCCACCAGCCTGGAGTTCGCATTACTTAAGGCGTTCTTGAGTGCCACGGTCTCCTCGCGGCACTCGTTGATTTCTTGTCCCCGAGATACGACGTCGGCCTCGAGGGTTTCCATCTCGGCCAGGCGGCATTCCGTCGCGGACAGTGCGCCTTTCAGCGCCAGGGCTTCTTCTTCCGCGTGCCTGCCGAGGGGGGGGCAGCGTGTTATTCGCGGGCGAAGTCGGCGTGTGGGGTCGGCCGAGTGAGTAATGATGCACATGAGTCTGTACCTTAACCCTTAGCCTCTCACCACTAGGGAACCCTTCAGACTATTAATAGACAGATATTGAGCCCGAGGGAAGGTATACCCGGTGGCTTGGTAGGTGGTCCGGGAGCCTATCAAGATCAATTGCGTGGGTTCGAGTCTCACCGAGTGCATGCTCGTAGGGACTTTTCTTGCATAAAATTGATCAGTGAGAGCGTGAGTTAGCTGTACATTCGATGAAAATCGACGAGCAGTGGGAACTCTGAACCCTATGCGCGACAAAAAATAAAGGCACGTACTGGGGGGGAGAAGGGACGACACCTGTGGCCACGGCTTGTCCAGAAGATCGCTGAGGGTATAAAACCTCCTACGAGCTAGGCTGGCAAGTAAAAGTGATGATTAAAAAAAAAAAAAAATAGTAAATAGGACCAGATATTGTCAGTAAAAATAGGTGAATATGTAGGTTTTTATGTATACCATAGGTCCTATTAACTATGGACCCCCGTAATAGACATATATTGAGCCCGAGGGAAGGTATATACCAGACAAGACACAATACACCAGTGCAATACATCTGGTAAGTACGCAAGGGAGGGTGGGACAAGGACAGCAAGCGAGTGGAGTAGATCGATGTCAAGCTTGAAGTACCGCGGCAGGTACAAAGGGGAGTTAGACTTGGTGCAAAAAGTTTCCTTTTTTTGGTTTCTATAGGTCGTCTTTGTTCTTTCTGGGATGTTTTGTTTTGCGAGCGATCGACGTCGAAGCTCATGCCGCATATTGAAGGATGGCAAATCTGATCATAACAATACAAAAAAACACAAGGTACCTGGACAATACAAGATATAAAAGCACACTGCGAGTACTACCATACCCGGTACTCACGGCTACGATGGGAAACGCGGGGCTGGCGCCACGGGCGGGCCGTACCGCTATTAAGGGGGGCCATAGTAAATAGGACCTACGGTACACACAAAAACCTATATATTTACCTATTTTTACAAACAATATTCGGTCCTATTTACTATTGTCCTCCGTACCAGCAAGGACTAAATCTCTAAGTACCATACCACTGCTGTGGAGGACAGGTTTTGGGAATTGTACGCAGAACAATCGTCTCACGTGTACGATTGGAAAATACGGAAGCAGACTGTAGAAACCATCTGAGAATCTTGTAATCACCCAAACGTATTCGGTGCCAAAAAAGGCCGATGTGTCGATGCCCGGGGCGAACCCACCACCTCCTCGGCACTCTCTCGTCCCCTCTCTGACAAAGTGACGGAGGTTCCCTCCTTTCGCCTTGATCGTGCGGAAGAAAAGTACCACACCTGGCAGTGGGGTACACTACCACGTCACTTGGGACCATCTCGTGAAGCAGGGAGTTAATATTTGCGTCGGCGATGAGATTCGACCTCACGCCGGCAAAGCCCAACGGCTTAGCAAATACTTCGCATATAAAATAAGATGATGCGTAAAACATTGGAAGATACACTACAAACTACTATTACGGGGGACCATAGTAAATAGGACCTACGGTATACACAAAAAACTACATATTGACCTATTTTTTTCTAATAATATTTGGTCCCACTTACTATGGCCGCCCGTAATATAAGTTTTTGTATGCCTTGCCTGTTTTACAGTATTAAGTTCATTGTGTGGCGAACTGTTTGAACTATTTTTTTTCAATACCAGGTATATTCTTGATGTTATTTTCTCGAAGCACGCACCTCTTCGCCTTTCGAGGTCCGAATTATTTTGGTGGGTCACGGCTGCAGCAGTGGCCAACGCGCAAGTGGAAGGGAAGGCCTCACAGGCATGGAGACAACACCCAGGTGGGCATCGCCGAGCAGCAGCAGCAGCATCTTTTCCGATCTACTGTAGGGCTGCCACGCCAATATCAATTCTACTGGGACACGCACGATGGCCGCCATATGACGTGCAATAATGCAACTTGTCTTGTTAAGGGTATGCCGTATCGCCTTCTCTAGTCGTGACCAACGCCAGAAAGCGGTTCTGAAAAAAAAAAAACTGAGGCGCAAAGGGCCCCGAATCGAGGGGCGTGTAGAACTTGACCCACAGCTTTAACCTTCTTTTTTTTTCAAGAATGCCTAACTCAATCAACCACGTGGGATTGTTTTCGGAATGAAGTTGCAATGAGGAGTTTGTGTACACTCTTAATTTTCGATAATTTTTGTGAAGCTGGCTCAAATCGTACACCGCTACTACGGGGGACCATAGTAAACAGGACCTACAGTATACACAAAAGCCTATGCATTTCACAATTTTTACTAACAATATTTGGTCCTACTTACTACGAGCCTCCCTCCTGGAGGGCCCCGACTGAAGCAATTATGTACGCAACCCCCTTCAGACGACCAACGCAAGACTACGCAATGTGTTCTATTCCTCTCCCACGCAAAGCCGTGGCAACGTCGCCTTCTGAAAAATTACCCCTCACTTCTCGCAGAGCGTGTCACTTTCCGCTCAGCTCTGCACGCCTTATTGTCACGCCTCGCAAAAGGGGCCCGTACATATTACCTGGTACACCGCAGCGCGCAGTTCGCCATCAAACATCGTTAGTTTGACATAACCTCCCATGGGTTGAATTGAAAACTAAGAGTGATGACAACACAAAAAAGTTGTCGGACCAGTTCGGATGCGATCGAACCTTCACCTGATTCTCGCCGCCGCGCCCTCCTCCGCTTCCTCCAGCCTCTTGAGACATTGGTCCAGCTGCTCGCGTAGCGCTTGCTTGGCTTTTCCTTCGCCTTCCTCTCGCTTCGTACCCTGCCTCGCCTTAAACTGCGCCATATCACCGTGCAGAAGTCTCAAGCGTTCAGCCAAACACGAAAGAAGATGGCTGCCCGAGACACACCGTGAAAGGTGAAGCTCGACTGAGTCCCACAAGCCAGTGCTCGGTCGCGTGCCGGACGTTACCCTCGAGCCGGGCATGCAGAGTGGTAGGCTGTTCAGTATCATACGCGTCATAATGTTTCGGAGAGGAATACATCGTGATGTATTGCCCCCGTGCTGGACGTGCTATATACCACGGGCGTAAGGCTCATTCTTATCGGAGAGCTTATTCTCCAGAATTTCTAAACTTTGGAAGTAATCGGAGATGCATATCAAGCTACGGAGGCGTTCTGGCACTATTTGTGAAATTTTCCACAAGCCAAAAAATCAGGAAAGTTATACTTCACATATTTGGAAAGAAAAAAAATCAGGAAAATCTGGAAGATGAAGAAAAATTGCGCGAAAAAAATATGGAAATGATGGGAAAAAAAAAACTCTCCGATAAGAATGACCCTAAGTTCCGAAACGGTTTTCTCTAAACAAGCAGACAAGCAGGGCACACACAACGAAAATGTCGGGTTCGCAAAGGTGTCGTCGATAGTGTTCCGTAGACGCATAGCTCGACGGTTACGCTCTTCCCGACGTGGAGAAAATCAGATTAAAAAAATGGTTGGAGATGTCGTGTCTTGTTGTATCATGCGGTACAGGAATGACGAATTGGTCTTGGAGGGCAACCTGAATTTTTCGAGAGTAACGCGTACAAAGATAATCCAGTTGGATGATGGGGACCAACGGGAGAAAACCAATGGGATGTTTATAACGGGGTAGCAATACATACAATATATAATATATATGGTTGGAAAGGATGGTTCCAGGGTACAACAGGGCAGAAAGAAACAACTGTACATCAGACATGCACTATATCACCCGCGGACCAATGTGAAGCGTTGAACCATCGGGGTAGCGTTATAACAAGGAGATACAGCAAACGGGCGAGGCCCCTGCACGAGCAGGAGAGAGTCGGCCGCCGAGCAGGGAGCGTCGCCGAGAGTTCGTCAGGCATCGTCTGCTTCTAGTTTCGGGACTCGTGAGAGCGTCAGGATGGTGCGCCTGAAACGCCTCCTCAAACATCCACCAGCACCGCGACGAAGACCAGGACAACGAGGCAGGTGACCCTCCGGGTCCAAGGTACGGAGCAGCCTGAGGGCAAGAGGCGGCCGGAAACTCCGGGGACGGGGAGCCGTCAGGAGCAGGGGCGGACAATGGTAAGGCGCACGGAAACACCCTGAGAGGTAGAAACAGACAGATAGGGAACTTTTCGCCGGGCGTTCATACGTCGCCGGGGCGTGGACTTCATACGGCGCTGGGGTGGGGAGCTCGCGTACCGCTAGCCGGTCCAAATACCGGCCGCGCGCAGACATCCCGTCCCGCAGACCGCTTCCCTTCCCTCGTTCTCGCCGGCGGAGGACAGCGCGGTAGAGCACGTAACGGTAGCGCCAAACACAGGGCGCCCGGTTGTCCGCTGACCGGCAGAATGCACCGTGCGACCACCGAAGCGGGGAGGGACGAGCGGTCTAGCCTTTGTACTACGGGGGTCCATAGTTAATGGGACCAAATTTTGTTATTAAAAATAGGTAAATATATAGGTGTTTGTGTGTGCCATAGGTCCTATTAACTATGTACCCCCGTAATAGTAATTTTCGTCGATGGTGCCATCTCGAAGGAATACACATCGGGGTAAAGAAGAGATGTGGTGTTTCGGACTTGTCACGATCGTTAGGGTTCATTCATTTTCAATCGAAGGGCGAGAAGTGCGCGGGGAACAGCCGCTGCTATTGCAGAAGAAGACCACGGGTTGGGCAATGCACCAGGGGGCGTTTAGGTTCGGTAGTGACACGGCAAGTAAGGCTATTGTACTGCCAGCGAGGAAAGTAGACGAGTCGCGTGCGCACGCATTGGCAGAGTAGTCCACGGGTTGATAAATGGCAACGTCGTTGGTTGGCAGGGAAGTTGCACCACGTGTCCTGCGCGATCCGGCCCGGACGGTACTTCGTCCGTCGGCTTCTGTGGTTTACGAACCTACATATTGACCTGGTGGAGCGGGCCGGGGGGAAAGGGGGGAGTTGGGGCAAGCACAGGAAGCAGACAGAAGCGAGGCAAGCTGTTTTTGGATTGTTCGCGCGAGTCGATGGCCAACGTGGGGTGGCGGAGATGGTTCCTGGAGAAGGGGGGGTGCGGCGGCAGAGTGTAACAGCGTCGTCCTTCATTTTCGTTCAGAATTTCCGAGTAGAGCGTGGTTTTGGGATGCATCCGAAACTGCGATTAGGGGGACTCTGTGCATGGAGACAGGAGTGTACGGGAGATGCGTACGATTAGACGGGGTCAGGCGGGGGACGATGTTCTTTCCATCAACTTGCTGAAGGCCATGGCCATGACGACAACGACGTGGGTGACGTTAAGCATGGTTGGAGAGGGACCGGTCAGGAGGGGGGGAGCGGACAACGAGGCGGTCGTAGCATGGGTGAAGAGTTGCCGCGGTGAGGGGAAGAAGAATACGCAAGCTGGGGCGTTGACTAGTAATCGAAGCATTGGTGTTTACAAGGCATGTACGGAGGTTCGCTAACAGGCTTGCAGACGGACTGACGACATGGGGGGAAGCACAGATTCCCCGACAAACTGGAGGCGGAATGTCCCGGAACCGCTTGGCAGGTGCATAAATTGGGGTACGGGGATCGGCAGATGAATTCGGAGATACTGCACAAGAGTATGTACGCGTCTGGAAGAGTTGCAGCTTCGACTCGAAATATTTACGAGGCTAATTAAAGGGTGTCGGTGAGCTGGAGGTTGTCAGTCGTGAAGGGGGGCTCGCTGCAGAAAACTATTCGAGAAAAAGAGCTCGCGGCAGAGTTGGTCCAACGGAGGAGGCAATGTTAAGCGGAGACAGGAACCAACGAGGCCAATATCGCAGGCACGTTGGTAGCAATGAAATGTATACCACGAGCAGTTCGTGGGATTGTCACTACCGGCAGGGAGCCCGTTGATCAGACTGGAGAAACAGGGCATCAAAAGAGGGCACCCGTAATCAAGGGCAGCCATCAGAGATTGAGGAGGCCGTCGCCATGGGGAATGCCAACGAGGACGCTGGATATTATCCCACTATGGGGAGTGAGCGCAAGGGTGGTATGGATAAAACTTGGTCTTGTCCTACTTTCTGATCTTGTCACCAGGCAAAACGGGGCGTTCCACAATATGATTTGCTTGTGGAGGGGGGGGGGTGTGGCGTTCTTCAGACAAAACGAGCAGTTGGGGGAAGGCAGGAGGCAGTCATTGTAGAAGTGGGGTTCAGGGCATGACAGGGAGACCAAGAACGGAAGAGGTTTGGAGGTTTGGAGCGGGGGCGGGCGGAGGGATAGTAGGTCTGTTTAAGGGAATGTTTCGCTTGCACAAAAGCGACGAGCTGCCGGAAGAAGCTCCCTCAATGACGTATTGAGGGGCGGAAGGCTGGAGGTACGGTCAGGAACAACCCACTCAATGCTTGAGGAGTGGCATTTACATACGTAGGGGAAACGTAAGGGGACGGATGGAGGGGAGCGGGGGCGATACCGATTCCGGAAGAATTCGAGTTGAACTCGGGGAAAATAGTCGAGAGAACAAATTGGTGGCGAGCAAGGCCCGGAGGCGGTTAACAAGAAGGAAGGAAGGAAGGAAGGAAGGAAGGAAGGAGCTTCGGGACGGGGCAAGGGAGAACGAGAGACGGCCGAGACAAGTAACCAGATGGGGCTGACGAATATAACAGAACTGTCGTAAGTACAATATAAAACGAGACCTCGTGATGGGAGGCGTTGCACTCGCGGAGAGCGGTCGGTAGGGAGATCGACCGCGTTTCGTTTGTTCTTATGAGGGAAGGTGTGAGCTCGAGGGGGGAAAGAGGGCGGTGCAGCCCCCCCCCTCATCTGCCTGTTTTATTTAGGGGTAGTGGAAGCGCATGCACGCTGGGAGAAGGGGGCGGGACAAACTCCCACCCGCTTCGACGATGTCTAAAATTGAAAGCATCTGTCGTGGACGTGGCAACCAAAGAGGAAGGGTCTATTTGAAAGGTTGTCTTAGAGACAACTTGGTAGTTAGAGGGTAAGGGGTAGAAATTTCGTCCAGCGAAATGGTGGAAACGAATAGCAGGGTTGCCTTATGAACCAGTGCATTGTTTACCATGGGATAATCCTATATAGTGAGGATGGTTCCAGAATACATGACGCAGAAAGGGACAGCCGTACACCAGACATGCAGGCAATCAAGCGTCGATCGATGTGAAGCGTAGACCTATCGGGGCAGCGTGAGGGGCACATGCTCAAACATTCAGGATGGGACTTACCGAGTACCTACCTACCCCCGTCGTGGCTCCGATTGAATGATGACGGCAGCGTCGGCCACAGTACTACGTGAAGGACAACACCCTTGGTTTTTTCGCAGTCTCTCCGTGTGTTTGTGATAACAGCTCAGGTGACCTGGCAAAAAGTCCCGACAGCCCGTGTTGACGACTGGCCGTATTGCAGTTGCCAGCGACGTGTTTAGACTGGACCATTTAGGGGTGCAGTTGAACACAAAGGGTGAAGACCGGGTGAGCAACCCGAGGGACGTATACCTCAGCCTTTCCAGCCAAGAACAGGTACGATGGAGCGTTAGCCAATCAGAGTGAGGGTCAGCAATCTTTTTCCCGATTGCTTATTTCATGTACCTCTACATGGCTAAAATACCGGACGTATATGTGTTTTTTGTATCAATTTTGGGAGTATAAGATCTCTCGGTTATGCTCGTTTTTCAATGAATGCCGATCTGACAAACCAAAGCCTTGTACATATACTGCACACACGCTGGCGCCGACCACTCCTATTGAATACGGTCGTATTTTTTTTTAACAATCGGAACGTTTTACGAGTGACAACTGATTCCCCGAATGTAACGCGGGCTAGGTATTACTAACGTTCCTCCAAAGGTTGGAAAGCGATGCCTTCTCTTGAGACGACGCGCTCATGTTCCGCAATGCCCGAGGCCTCGAGGACTCGATCAAGGCGAAGGAACCGCATAGCATCAACTTATCGGCACTACTCGCGCCACACGAACACTCTGATCGACTTGCCTCGAGCTCTTCCTTTTCTTCCTCTGCCGTCTGGAGTTGCTCCAGAAGCTCGTTGTACAGTCGCCACATCTCGTCTTTCTCCGTTATCTCCGCTTCCCCAGCCTTCCTTAACTCCGCCAGCTGTGCTCTCACCTTCGCGGTGTTCGGAAAAGCGCGGAGGGCAACGGGCGATCGCCGTTTTCGTTTGGTTTATGGTTCGCTTCTCGTTGTGTGCATTCGCTCACAAAAATGCCTCGATAAAAAACGTCGGGTTCGGTGCCGTGAGATCCTCGACACGATGGGCGAGCGTTACCAAACCCGTCGTCCCTTTCCGGAAGAATGCTGCAGCGGACTCTACTTCACGGTTTCAGCTCTTCTCTCGAGCAGCACATGCTAGATGCGTCCTCTGCTTTGCGATCGGTCGCTGACACACGTGTATTTGTTTTTCTTGATTCAATTCAAACCCCGTGCTATGCGTCGGTTCCGAATACGCGGGCATTGAATCCTACACATTTTTTATCTCCGAATGCTGGCGGTGTCCGACCTACATACACACCCTACCTCTTGCCCTCGGTTCGTTAGCGCCCTTGTACCATAGCTACAACATCTGTTAGCCACCCCCTGCCTTTTCCTTCACTAAAAACGGCATCACCAACTTACGCTGATGCAGCAACTACCGTGCTGTCCATCATGGTGCGGGCGGGGCGACTGGTTCAAGTTTAACGGCTTGTGTTTTTTCCTCATCTAACGTCGAACCGATTTTTTCGAGTCAGACCCTCAACTTGTGCGCACGTGTTCTATGATTCCTTAAAAAAAACGATCGAGAAAAGGGCGTTTTGTTAAGAGCGAACGCAGCTTTTTCTAATTTCGAGCTTGCGTTTGGTAGGGATCCCTCCGAAATTGTCGCCAGGTGGGTCTACCTACGACCGATTTTATCGTCAAAACGATCATGACACATCAGCCACCGATTACTTTTTTTTTCACAGCAGCAGTTTATCGCTATCGCATCAGCGCAGACAGAGAGCACGGCGGGCTGACAAACACAGCACCACGCGGCAAGACAGCCGCCGCCGCGGCTGTGCGAGCCCAGTGTCTCGGATGGGAACGGCTCGCTGGGGTAAGCCTCCTGTGCTCTGCTAGTCTCTCGTGTGCTTGCTATTGTGCAATTCTTTCTAAAGAAAAAATCACCTCCGAACAATGTTTACACTTGGTTGGGTACTCAAGAGTTCTTATAGCTATTGTACGAGTACTCGTACAGCGGAGGAGGTTTTTGGAGGTGTAGCGGGCGGGCCGAGAACGGTACAGTCGTTCGAACCGCAGGATGGCTAGGGGTGACCGCTCACCGCTCACCGACTGCCGAGGTGGCGGGCAGTTCAACGGTGGCCGGTGGGGCGGAGTGTGATCGGCGTACGAGCACTCGCGTAGTTTTTGCATGCGCTTCTTTTCGCATGATACGTTTGTTGCATTTTTTCATATGCTGATGTTATTTTCCGTTTTTCATCGACACCCAACGCGCACAAGTTGGCAACGGTTATAAACATCCAGCTGCACGAGTTGCTAGCGACAGCTGTCAGCTATACTAACAGGTATCTTTTTCAGGGTAGTCCTCGGTAATATTGTTTTCTTTCGGGTCAGTCTCGGGCGAGATCCGACATACACGCGACTCCACGGCATCTTCGGGGGCGGGGCTCAGCACCCACGGGACACCACAGGACGGGATCCCTGACTGGTGAAACTCCACGGCATATTTTGGGCGGGACGCAGTGTCCACGGGACGCCACGGGACGGGATTAATTAATCGCCGGATTCCACGGGATGCTGTACGCGGGATTCGTCAACCACAGGACATCACAAGACGGGATTCGGAGTTAACGGGACTTTGCGGGATGTTTTGCGCGAGATCCAAGAATCACAGGACGCCACAGTGGCATATTATTTGTTGCGCGAGAGCGTGTTCCTGGCGGGCTCCGCAAGACCCAATAGATAGCATACCTCCCTACGACAAAAAAACGTGGTGGTGGCGCTGCTGCATCGTACGTCCCGATTCGTACCGAGCTATACTAAACAGAGCAACCCCTCCAATCACAAGAGTGTCATAAGAGTGTGACACATACTTTTCTTTGGGGATATCGTTTTTTCTAGGCATTCAGTAAGGGAAAAGAGGACGCACTATTTCGGGGGTCTATAGTTAATAGGACCTATAGTACAGACAAAAACCTATATATTTACCTATTTTTACTCGTAAAATTTGGTCCCATTAACTATGGACCCCCGTAATAGTTTAGTCTCACGTAGGCATCCAGCAAGCATAGACGAAAAGAAAGGATGTACGTACACGAAGAAAAACTAAAAGCAGACGAAGCACACATGCACACGCCAAGAATTAAACTCACGAGAAAATTACGCAAATGGTTGATGGATAGTCAGACCTGCAGGTCACACAAATATCTCGTTCGCATCGAAAAGCGCGGGACGTTTTTGGAACAGGTTTCGGGAATATCAATACTGATATTTCTGCAGGTTTGCACGACGCGGGACCGAGAAACCACGGGATTTGACGCTACTTCGCGGTACTAGGTTGGACGGGATCGGGATGTCCCTATTTTCACGGGATCATTTTGGACGGGATCGGGTTACAACCATCTGGTCGGGATCAGTTTGAACGGCAGCGAGATTTCGACTATTTCACGAGATCGCGGGGTCGTCCAGAGTCCGGTAATAACCGGCGGGAAAAATCCCGAGGACTGCCCTGATCTTTTTAATAGCTTTTTCGGCGATAAAATCGCCCGAAAAATTGGTCAATTGATATATAATATGGATATCTGGGCTTCCCGGAACCCCCAATTCCTAACGAAAGAAGTGCAAAAAAAAAAAATATCGACGATGTTGGCTTCGGCAAGGACGCATAAAACACGTGCGCAAAAAAAAATCAGGGTCTGTCTCGAAAACACGCCGTGAACATTGGGACTTTTGAACGGAAACAGTATATTTCTGGTAACTACCTGGTAGTGTATCACGGAGGACCATAGTAAATAGCACCTACGGTACATACAAAAACCTATATATATTCCCTACTTTTACTAACAAAATTTGGTCCCGTTTACTATGGTCCCCTGTAATAGTATAAGCTACGGCATTATCTCGTAATGGCTCAGTTTTAGTGTCGGATCCACTTTGGGCCTTACGTCTATTCGATATCGACCCTTCTCAGTCAGTTTTTTTCTGATTTTCGCGCGATATTTCATTCTTAACAGCCGCATCTGGCGCCAGCTGAGTTTGAAACTAATAAAAAAACAAAAAGTCGGCTATTTGGGTCCCTGTGGCTGGGATCCTGGAAAACCGGTTTCGAGAGATCTGAAGAAAAAAATGTACAGAAATATTTCGAGTTTTAAAGGCAACACCAGAATCTATCACCCTTCAAAATTCGGGGACGTTTTGACACGTTTCAGGAAATGCTAGGGAAACCGTCGACGAGTTTTTTGGTAATTCACTAAGCAGGACAGGAAATGTGCGCATTGCTAGGCATCACGTACGACAACTAAACTCAACGATGCCATATTCCCGCAAAAGGTTCAACGTTTTCGGCTAAACGTTCACGTTTTTGCCCGAATTAACGTCTTTGAAGCCGGATGCCGACGTTTTCTTGCGCTGTGCACAGGGGTCAGTCTGATACCAAACGTGTGACGCTAGAGTAGACCATGGCAAGCGGAATTGGTGGGGTACATACACATTTTGGGGCGCTCAAATTGAACCAGCTCATGTTCTGCGGCAGCCAACAGGGAAGCAAGCAAAAGGGCATCAGGTACACCTCCGTGATTTCCCTCGCTTGGCGCTGGTTGTCCCGCCTCATGTCCGCCGCAGCGGTATCCGCCCCCTCTACATCTCTCCGGAGATCCTTCACGAGCAGGCACGCTTCGCTACGCTCGCGTTCGAGGGAACCGCAGGCGGCCTCCAAGCCGCTGACCTTCTCCTGCAGATCCTGCGGTGTTGCGGACGACGCATGAAGTACATACACCAGGTGACCATGGTGGGTACTTTGGAATGCCTCGAATACAATCTACCCCCGGTGTAACCTACAGTAGTAAGAGGCACCACTCTGCCCTTCAACATTAGGAGCATTTGTACATTAATATTCGATCAAAAGGCCCTCCTAATTAGAGTAGAGACATATTGCTATGCGATGCCCGGTATTGCCGCCCCTCAATAGATAGTGTACATAGTGTAGTGTATTCATTGCTGTCTCTGGGAGTGGCCACACCGGAACACACATCGATTCATTCGAAGTTGCCATCCATACGCAAGAAAGTCCGCCTCAAAAGCGGTTCTTAGCAGGATGCAGCTCACCCTTAATGCGACTCGCCCTACAAACACCTCACGGCGCTTCGCGATTGTGGTGCAACCAAACTCTGCCTGGTCGGTTAAAACCCGACGTGCTCCGTATCGGCACTGTAAGGATGCGAGGTTCTATGGTCATACGACTACGGCCATGCATGCTATCGAGTACACCCACTACCATGCCCGTTGTAATCTTACCTACAGTACTCCGAAGTTAACCAGTATAAAATTTGTATATCATGCCCGAGTAGTCTTGTAGCCTTTAGTGTAGCGCCAAATATAGCTACTGTACGCTGTTCACCCGGGTTTTTACCCGGGTAAAACGGCGTAGGACTTGCCAACGGGTATGTACCACCCGCACTATAGCTCCCCAGTACCATATCCGTCTCCATACTACGAAATACCCTGGTATGATATCTTGGAAAATGTTCCAGGGTAGAAAAATTCCGTTACCTTATCGCGAAATATAAGGTTTTGGTTCACGTTTTCGGGTAAAAAGTACTCTTGGTTTTGATCCCACAATACCGTACCCGCGAAAATACTCACCCAACTGAACCCACCCTCCCTCGGAAAGAACTACCCATCGGACCCCCGTCCAACAAACCAACCAAGCAAGAACGCAACGCCTTCGATGCAGTAGTCCACCTGCACGTAGTCGAGAAGGGCTTCCTTTTCGGCGGCGAGATCCTCAGCCTTCTTCACCCCCCCCGCTCGCCCCTAGAGAGATTTCAGGGACAAGACATCACGATTTTCAGCACCGGCTGCTGCTTGTTCGGGGGGCGGTTTTTGCGTCCTAGGTACAACGCAAAGAGTCGCACGACAGGAGCGCAGCATGCTCTTACCCGTTTTTGATGCTCGCTCAAACTCCAAAGTTATCATTAATCATTTATTGGGTGCTATCTATGTGGGGGTCATTTCTTTTTCTTTTTCTGTCTTGAATCCCCTTTTTTCAGTCATTTTTTTGCAAGATACCCGGTAGCTGGGATGTTGTTAAGAACAGTTTATTTTTTCACCCGGTCGCCGCTCTTTTTATCTAGGTTGTACAAAGGGCTTGCTCTTAGTTTTGCAAGAAAGTAGCATTTTTGGTGTTTCCTAAAGTGAAAAAACGCGCGTCAAGGTGCTCCGCAGGAAATACTGCAGCACACGCGACGTACGTGAGTTTCTCCCTCCCCACCTTTAGTGAACTAGAGCAGTGTGGCTCGAGGTCGGCGCTCTTGACAAAAAGACAAAGGCGATCATGATAAACAAAGCACAAGCCTGCCGAGCAACGACCAGAGGTCAGCGACGGCTTGGCCACAAGCCACAACAGCGACTACTGGTCGAATCTCTGTATGGGTGCACAGTGTTTACGATTTTATCTCGCCAGAACGCTCAAACAAGCACCCTACTTTTTTTTTATACCGAAGAGCCGTTTGAGAGACCTGCATCTCCTGGAGACAAGCAGATAGGTCGGTGTAATGATGCAACATATAAGTGTCACATCCTGGCCACACTCTGGACACATGTAAAGCTATCTACATGTAAGAAAACGTGTCTCTCCTGTTCCACAGTGTGGTGCGCGACACTGTCACAAAAAAAAACATCCTCTTTAGGAAACCCGACCCTCGACCCTCGATTCTCAAGTTAAAATTGAAGGAACTTCCGAAAGATGAAACACGCCTCGACACTATTTTTTTTTCCCTGCTCCAACCTTCGGCCTTAAGTGGCGAGGACATGGCCGATGAAATATGGTGGCCGTTCTTACGGAACGTGGCAACCCGGAAATTTATTACGCATATCAATAGGGGATGCAGACGGCAAAGCGGCGAACATTATCCTAATCAGGAAACTACATCATGAGCGCAAACGATAAACCAGAGATGAACGACCACCGACGCTACGCGCACCACCTCGTTAACCATCGTCCCATTACGGCGCCAACGTTAACGTCACCCCCTTCTCCGTATCTGTACCTCTAAGGCCGCCTGAAGCTCGTCATTCTCGGCCCTGGCCGCAGCAAACGCCCCGCGTTCCTCGTCTAACTGCTTCTCCAGGCGCGAGATGTCCTCCTCGAGGTGATGGTGACTCCGACTGCCTCCAACTGCGGCATGCGCATCTCCTCCCACGCGGCAGCAACAGGCGTTGCGACTGCCGCAGACGCAGCTACCCCCCCCCCCGCTGGTGCTGCTGCCGCTGGTGCTGCTGCTTCTTGCCTTGCGACGGAGAGTGTTTGCCTCCTGCTGGAACTTGCGGGCTCGTTCGACTGCGGCTTTCGCTTCGCCATCCCTGGCAAACGACATTGGGAAAACATTGCGGAGCCACACTCTCACGTGAGGAGTTGCCAAAAGTTGATACGTGTGTGGGCGAAGAAGAGGGGGGTCGTTGCGCCGGACTGTGCAGCAGGGTTCAGGAGATGCACGGGGAACACATAAATCAGACCAGAGTGTAAGCCAGTCTAGCAACAGGATCTGTGAGCAGATTATCGGCAGATGTTCGCTGGTATAGTGGGCAAGGAGTACTCTCCCCGTTGCACGGGACTGCCAACCCTTCTCCGCTATGAGCGTACGATTTCCAGCAAGGCTATAAACGGCGCAGAAAATCTAGCCCAAAGTACATGCATAATCTTCCCCTTCGACTCTCAAAAGCGAGATGTAAACTTCGAACAGATCGGCTGCATCACTCAGGGTTTTCGCATAGCTGATAGAAGCCGATGTAGAGTACAATTTTAGGTGGCGCTTGACTTGACATTTATTTGTCGCTAATCATTCCGGAAAGGGGCGAGATCCTCTTCAGCGATCGAGGGCAACATGAACATATTTATTCTCAGCTCCACCAAATTTGAATTCAACAATCGACACACGAAAGTTGGCTCTGGATTACCGTTACCCCTGCACACGCGCACCATTTTTCTGGCGGGAAACTGTCGGATCGCACGCCGAGGCTGGCTATATACCACGAAGTCAAGGGCGCGCGCGCGGCATTCGATTTGAATTCAGGGATCGAAAGAGGAAAAATGGTTCAGGATCTCCGCTGGAAATCTCCATCTTCAACGCGAGAATTGTTCGGGCAGCATCCCCACTCGGATTAGGAAACGGGCGACGCCGTGCCGTCGACCAGGTCGGCCAGCTGACTGGCCACCACACCGCTGCTGTCCTGCTATGCCCTTTGTCTGCGCCTTGCGGAGTCCGCATTCATCCAGCCCTCGTACGCTACAGGTACAGCAAGCAAGCAGTATACTGACGAGCGCAAGGAATTTGTAAACGAGTACGAGGTACGAGGCGGCAACTCCATTTTTGGTGCACATGCTTCCGCGACGGCAGAGAACTTGCGTGCGCGCAGACCGGGTTGCGGAGGGTCTCTACTGCTGCTGGTTGTTTGTTGGTCTTGATGCCGCTTTGAGGACAAAAAAAGCGATCGGCGACCGCTGTGCCCACTGCTGTCGTTACGCATGCTGCACGAGCCGCATCGATCGCCACCCTATCAGCCCGGAAGAGTCTAACTCGATGTCTCCTCAGGGTCCTCACACCTCATACCTGGTGGTCAAAGCTTCTTTAAGTTGCCGTATCAGCCGCGCCGCGTCTCTCAATCTTGTCTGGGCTGCCTGGTATCCTCGTCGCAGGCTGTCCTCGCCGCCTCCCGCCCCGCGCGGTCCACGCTCGTCAGGATCGCGGTGCTCAGCGCCAACAACAAACGACGTTTGCTGCTGGATCGATCCACTAGCGGCGTCGCAGTTGGGGTGCTCGGGGGCTACCGGCAGCGAGTGCGCCGGATCCAGCTGCACCAAGCGGGTCTCGACGAGTCTCGAGTAGGCTTCCTGCTGTTGTAGTTTTTCGGTGAGCACTGCCAGCTGACCCGCCTGCGACCGTATCTTTCTTGACAATCGGCCGCACAGATCGCCCCCTTCCCCGTCTTCCCGCACCGCTCGATCACCCAAGAGACAACTGGGGTTTCTCCCAGGTATCCCGGCCACGTTTCCTGCAGCCCCACGGATACCCATTGCGCTATGATACTGCTCTAGGAGCACGGAGCACGGAGATCGCGAATGTTTGTACAACTGCTTGTAGTTGATTGTTCGAAAACCAAAAAAATGAAAAAATGTTTGTCAAGGTGCGGTTTCCACTTTTCTCGATTGGCGTTATTTTGTAGGGGATTGTTCGAGATTCGTTGGGAGCAGCACACCAGGCTTGCGCTTCCTTGGGACGTACGCATATACGAAGAGAGGCAAACGTGGTGAGCCAAACATATTTCGCTGCTGTATATCTGTCTAGACCATGCGGAGTTCATGCTCGCATGACGCAAACGAATGCTGTGCAGAGTGTTGAAATGTTGGTGCCTACAATTGTTACGTACCCGTACGTACTTCTGTACGAGTAATACTCTGAGCCAGTAAAACTAAGAGCAACACAACTATTAATATTAATATTATTAATAATAAACACCAACGGGCAGCACTTGCATTTTTCTCTCCTCTCATGATCCAACCCAGGGTAACTGTCGCCAACGTTGACCCTTATGGAACCGAAGACGCCCCAAAGCGAAACGTATAGGGACACCTCCTCGGGAGGTGATAGCTCTCCGGCTGCTGCTGCTGTGGTGACTCTCGCCACGTCTCCCAGAGAACGGCCGAGCAGGCAGCCTTCAGGCGGAATTTCGCCGTTAGATGTCAACTTGCGGTTCCAGACTCCCCTCAGGAGAACTTCGACCGAACCCAGCGAGGCAATCGATGCTGTTGATTGCGGCAACAGGAGCAGCAGCAGCAGCAGCAGCAGCAGCAGTACAGGCGGAGCAAATTCGGAGAGGAGCGAAAGGGGGTGTGCAGGAAAGGGTGTCGATGAGGAATTCCGGACGCCGTCGCTGAAAGAGGCTTCCTGCGCGATCTGCCTAAGCCCTCTCATCAAATTGTCCGGCGAGAAGCGAGAGGTGTACACGGTTCAGCTCTGCAGGGTGAGCGCACTGGTTGCTACTGCCGTTGTTCTGCTGGTTTTACATATGATGCTGCCTGGTATGGAATAAGACGTCAACTACGTGCCTGTAGTTGCTTCCTTGCTGTTATCACTATTAAAAATAGCTGTACTGCTGTATGCTACGTGCAACAAACAACGCTGGCGGTGCTGGCTCGCCCCTCGCATCCCGTATTCGCTCAGCATGTACGGAGTACCTGGCATAACGATAGACCAAGGCCATTGCATCCAACTCACGTGTCGGCGACCTACCATCACGACTACACAGGAGATGCGCCCGTACTCGCAATATTTACTCGCAGGGACTCTTATTATAAATGCTCTCAGTATACTCGGACACCGTTTCGATGAGTTCATCCAAACCAGTTTTGGTAGAAAACATGCACAGATGCTGCCAGGGGCGAGAGTTGGAGCAAAACACTTTAGGCGGGGAGCACCGGAG
The DNA here is from genome assembly GCA_031763025.1 of Macrocystis pyrifera. Taxonomy (NCBI): domain Eukaryota; class Phaeophyceae; order Laminariales; family Laminariaceae; genus Macrocystis; species Macrocystis pyrifera. Next base: position 22,112,209 of record JASSKH010000001.1, on the reverse strand, counting down.
GTACTGAAAATACTGGCAGTGTGCCAGCGCTCAATGCTGCAATACTGCTCAAACTGCTATGAGTGCTGGAAGTTTTTCTGAGGCGTGTATTGCGGATGCTGGTTGTACTTGAGGAGTTTCGGGGTTCAATTCTGCGGGACTGCCGGTACTTGTAGTATTAATAGTCTGGGCGGATACTGCCAGTACTGCTGTTCGTATTCTGGGGTTCTGTCCTGCGGATGTTGCAAGTACTGGCAGTATTTAGGCTGATAGTACCCTCACACTGCGAGGACTCGGCAGTACTTCTTGGTTAGAAAGGACATGCCGCTAGCCTACACGGTCAGTAGAATGCATAGCCTTCTACTCTGGTACTTATCAATAGTCGTTCCCTTCTGACCAACAAGATATTGACTTTGTGAGTTCGATTCAGTCTCGGCATTGATCTTCGGGGCGAACCCCTCGTCACGCGCTACATATCTGTAAAATCGATCACCTCCTAGCCGTGGATAAGTTCGGTGGGTAGGGTAGCTCGTCCGCTTCTGAACATGACGTACATAGGTTCGATTCGTAGCGTGATCACTTTTTTCCCGGGATGTAAAAAGCCTCGAAGGTTTTCGGTTTCCCAGAGCAGTAACACGTGGCGAGGAGTTCGCCCCGGAGATCAGTGCCTAGATCGAGTCGAACTCACAAACTTGATATTAATAGTTTCTTGGTCAGAAGGAATAGCCCTACTACACTTGCTTAGTCAGCGCTAACTAGAGCAGGTTTTCCCTTCTGGCCAACAGTGTAACGTAAATACTGCCGTTGGGAGTACTTATTGTAGTACTGTTGGTTAAAAGTGAAAACATGCCAGTCTACTTAGTCAGGGCTGATTGGGTAGCTACTATTACGGGGGTCCATAGTTAATAGGACCATGGTATTCATAAAAACCTATATATTTATCTATTTTTACTAACAATATTTGGTCCTATTTACTATGGTTCTCCGTAATAGGCTGTCTCTCTAATCAACAGCACTGTTAATAGTGTACTGGGAGGGAGCATCCGTGCAGAACACCTCACTTTGTGATACCAACTGTAAGATACGACGGAGGCGAAAAACAGTCGCAACGCGTCGATGAGTCGCTGGCTGTTGTTCTGGCCTGTAGCAGTTGGGTGACGCCTCCGGCAATCCGAGAAGGCTGTGAGTGGCTGCATCGTTAGAGGCTGCCAGCTCTGCCTTCACCTGTTCTGCGTCGTTCTCGCCCGTTTGTTCATGGACCCACAGCCTACAGCATACTGCAGTACCGTATTATCACGCGATTAATAGCGATAACGCACACCCCTGAGATGAAGTTACGAATTTTCGAGCCGGCTTTCTATATTTTTTTGGCGGACATGCCCATCGAAAATGGTGGCTATGGAAATACATAGTCGAGATCATTCCATGGACGTGTCGCTCGGCGTATTCAGTACGCCCTCCCCACCGTCGAGAAAACCGGCTTGGAAACTCGTTCGAGGGATGTGCTGCCGTGAGTGTTAAATGGTACCTGTACACCAGGTATATCATAGAGGTACACAGTACGGTCAGCCGTGAGCCATTACGCCATCACGCCGGAACAAAAAATGTACCGGCAATGAAATACTGGAACTATGGCGACAGAGCTTCAGAGTAAGCCTTGCGGCGAAACTAACGTACCCACGCTACATATAACGTGTTGCTGCTACTGCGGGTGAACGAGTAGATAGAGCTGGGAGCCTATTACGCGGAGATACTGAAGGCCTAATCGTACAGCGTACATGGTGGGACCCTCGCTGACAGCGGTTTATTCGTCCCCTCCAATGGTCACTCGTTTCCGTCTCGCGTCCGGTTGGTCTCTGACACGTATGGTGCGTACAGTCGTACTGTCATATACACACCTTCCCATTTTTCCCTGTTGCGTCTCGAGGAGGGCAATGCCTCACAATCTCAATGTTTCAGAGCTCAGCATGGCACTGCCGCGACGGCGATTTATGGGGTATAACACATAAGATAAAACATGCCTACAAATATACTTACACGCAACAATACATGCTCGCCTGCAAGGAAATGTACCCATGAGTACAATGTGCCATTGGTTTTGCAGGTGTCGGTATCTTGATTTCAAACCGCAGCCAACACTAGAGCTAGGGTATGCACCCCAGGTCCGACATCAGGTGTGGGTTTGTTCTCATGTTCGGTTAGGCCACTCGTGCAAACCCAGGGACATGCAGTATTTGTAATACTGGTATGTACGCGTCTCTATGCTTGCCTTGGTAGACATGCCAGCTCCCGATGAGATGTAGACAAGGGACGTTTCCGTCAAACTCGTCGTTCCAAACACGGCAAGTGGCCGCCGTCTGATAGATAACCGGGCGACCACTCGTGTACAAAAATATTTCTATGTGTACCGGTCGCGCGGGGGCCGTACACCCCGTAACACGCTTGATCGAAGCGCATTACACGCTGCTTGCAAATATGACTTTCCTTGGAAATTTCTCGAATTAATTCACATGGGAGATGTTTTTTTTTCAACTCAAAGTATCAATAAACATACGTCGCCTTCCCAAGACTCCACCAACAGTATTTGGCGGTAGAACTAGAAGCAATACACAGCAGTGGCCCGTGGAAACATAGCTATTAATAAAACGCATGGCCAACGTCGATCCCTGGAAGCTCGAAGGTTGCATGGACTCGCAGGCCGCACGCATATTGCTTCACTATTGTGGTGGTTTCTAATTGCAATCTACGGGTTCCTTTAAATAACCCAGGAGGGGGTAGTCACCGCCGTATAATTTCTCGGGAAACATGCCTTATACCCCCCTTGCCCGGAGATTTATAGCGACATGTTCGTTGCGAAACAGGCAATACGCACGATGTATTAAAAGGTTACATTCTGCAGGGTTCGTAGATTCCGGGTAGGGGTATGGAAGACTTACAGAACTTGCAGAAGCTCCAGGTACGGGTATGAAAGTCTTGCAGACTCACAGAAGGTCCGGGTACTGTGGCACGGGCGTACGGAACCCACATAAGTTCCGGGTACGGGTATGGGATGTTGTACCCGTACCTCGGGTATTGTGGCACGGGCATACAGACTTGACGGAATTCCCGGGTACGGGTATGAATGTCATACAGAACTCACAGATGTTCCGGGTAGGGGTATGAATGCCATACATAAATGAAAGAAGTTCCGGGTACGGGTATGACTGTCAAATAGAACTCACAGAAGTTCCGGGTACGGGTGTAGAAGCCTTACAGAACTCACAGGAGTTCCGAGCAGATATGAGAATGTTATACCCGTACCCCGGGTGTTGTGGCACGGGCGCACATAACTTACAGAAGTTCCGGGTACTGGTAAACCCGCGGTTAAATACACTACACTACTCAAGAGGGCAAGAAACAACAGCAACGACAGATTTAAACTGGTGAAACAAATACACCGATACGACGTAGCCCATTTTGTGGCCGTTGCTGCTGTTGATATTGCTGGCTTCCGCGGTTTTCACGATAAGAATCGTTCCAATTTCCTTGGAAACGACTTCCGCGGTCACAGGTATACCGCCCGAGTTGCCGGTAAGGTGCTGTTGTACGTACAAGAACGAAGCCTTGCAATAGTATTGCATATTGAATACTACAGCAGTATGAATAGTATGTTGGTATTAATAGTACTACTAGTATTCCAAGCCAAGGAATCCCCCCCCCCCCCCCATTAGTACAAAATGTATCATTCTCACTATGCCGCAGTAAATATTATATGTGTATACCAGGTTTGTACGATAATTAGGTGAGGTGTGATAGGGCGTATTCCATTGAGTACCGGCATGCACGGGGAAGGAGAATTTACATGGTGAGATTGATGGTCTTCGACGAATTGTGTCAGCTTTTCCATTCTGACTGATGATTACCCTGCACGATGATATTGTCAGAAGAGAAATGACATGATATAATACGTATAATACGTACCAGATTTTACTCCATACTTATGATAGTTTCACGCGGCGGCCTATACAACACAACACATACCATACCCCACATTGAGTCAGTATACAATAGATCTGTCCGTATCATCAACATATGTGTCAATTGGGAACTCGGGGGATTAAACCCGAATACGTGCCGGGCTCCTGAGTATTGTGACAAAGCCATACCCTACCCCGGGTATTGTGCAACAGCCTTGCATAACTTCCAGAAGTTCCGGGTGCGGGTATGGATATCGTGCAGAATTCACGGAAGTTGCGGGCACGGGTATATAAATCTTGCAGAACTCACACAGGTTCCGGGTATTGTGGCGCGGGTGTACATAACTCACTGAATTTCGGGCAGGTATGGGATGTTGTACCTGTACCAAGGGTATTGTGGCCCGGGCGTACAGAGCTTTCAGAAGTTCCGGGAACGGGTCGTATGCATGTCGTACTTGCAGAAGTTCCGGGTAGCGGTATGAATGCCGTACATAACTCACAGAAGTTCTTCGTAGGGTAATTAATACCCAGGAGAATACCCCGGGTATGGTTCTGTTCGTACCCTACGGAACATAACCTCGAAGTATTGTATGATACCTGGTATGTGCGCACTATTCATATGACACTATTGTCAAACGCAGACGAGTTGAAGTATCTCCAACAGCTATAATAGCCGATCACACCACACCCGCAGCAACTGGCGGGGAGGCGAGGCAATGAGAGGGTCAAGCATGACGGAATATGTAGGCACACCATCCGGCGCGGATTCGCACTCAAAGTCTAGCGGCGCGGGACTTAAATGTGCCATTTTGTTCTTAATAAGGACCTGATAAAGTTGGCCCTCCCCATTAACTTTGGGAGCCGGGGACAAACGAAGAACATTTCCTGATTGGAAGAAAGCCTCCAGGAAGGCACAGTGAGAGCAAGTAAGAGGCAATGCACGGCACTCGGCTCAATCAGCGGTCGACGGCAGCACCAAGGAAAAGGTAGCGATCAGGGGAAACAGAGCATACCTACCATGTCCAAGGCAGCCGCGACAGCAGGCGCCAGCCCTATGGAGCACAACTGGGCTATGGGGTAACTGCAACTGAAGCCGAACCCACTAGAGGCTTAAGACAAAAGTTTGGGTAAAATATGGAGAACCTCGCGAAAAATATTTTTAATAAGAAGACAAACGACGGCATTAAGACAAGAAAAAAGAGACAACGACGATGGGTGTGTTCTCATGCCGCAGCAGAGAGGGCTCATTAATCCCAAAGTATATACGAGTTAAAGCAGCGACGAAATGTTACCGCAGCAATTTTGGAACCTTTGCGGGGACAAACGAAGAGAATCCTCTGGTTTGAAGAAACCCTGCAGGAACAGTGAGAGTGGGTAAGAGGCAATGCAAGGCACTTGGCTCAACCCGCGGTCGACGGCAGCACGAAGGAATAGGTAACGGTTAGGGAAAACAGACCATCCCACCCACCCATCGTTGCGCGCGAGATTCGCCGACAACGTCATCCATTTTCTGTTTATTTTGTACCTGGTAGCAGTTAGTTACGGGAGCATCTCTGCGACGAGATGCCGAGCTGATTGTGATCGAATCTACGCGTGGGTAGTAGCTCTGGGTGGGAGTCTCCGGCTGATCACAGCGGGAGGCCTCATTAATCCCAAACTATATACGAGTTAGAGCGACGACGAAATGTTACTCTGGCCACCGTCGTCATGCGTTTTGGTCGTCCTCTTCATTGGAGTCCGTTCTTTTACATGCTGTACTGTACGTCATTCTGCTGACACGTGCCTGTGCCATTCGGCGTGGGTCTCCCCTAGCGTGAGGCGACGGTGCTTTTGCTGATGTTTGTCTCGGATTAGGATGCCAAGATGGTGTCTAGTCCAGTCGTTCGCCGCCGAAATTCACAAGAAAGAAGGGAGGGCGAGCGTTTCTCGGAAGCGTGCTTCGGGCGAACGTTTAGCGTTGGCTTGTGTTCAAAGTATGACCCCGAAACCTTTCCGTTTGGCCGTCGACCCCAACCGACGACCGCGTCGAGCTATTGTTCAATGTTCATTGCCCCGCGCTCCCCTCATGTACCCCGTGGCCACCATCGACGAACATTTATATCTTAGAGGGGAAATGCGGTTCGGTATTTTCGCCCTCGGGCACCTGTGTCCAGTCCCCCAACTCGATCTGCTTTGCGCGGCTACCTGTTCAATATTTTCGCTGCAGAAACTTTTGCACGTTGCGCACGACAGAGTTGAGTACTATCGGCACCCACGTGCGGACAATCGGCGCCGACCTCCTTATACCACATGCGCCCACTTTTTGTGCCCACGTACACCCGGAACGTTTGATTTCGTGAGCTCGAATTGAAGATGTTCCGACACAACTATTCCCATAGACAATCCCACAGAAGCAATTAGCTAGCTCATGATTTCATCGAAAAACTTTTGAATCTCCTTTCGTTCGTTTTGTTTTTGGTGTCGCTCTCTCCCGACGTTTTTTTTTTTTTGTCTTTCCCGTCCAGCACGTCTTCCACCGAGAGTGTTTGACGGAGAACAGGCGAGCCGGGAACACGGGTTGCCCGTATTGTCGCGGCACCCTGGAGCAGGGACTCACTCCTGAGGCCACCGCAGCCGAGAGGGAAGCCTCGGCCGCCGCGACACGGCAGCAGGACCAGCGTCAAGCGATACGCAATGCCGCGGGACGAGCGCGGATGGCTTTGGCGTGAGTGATGCTTTTTGCCATAGATTCTTTTTTCTTTTGTACCTGGTACTGTTTTGTGTGTGTTTGGGAGGAGGGGGTGGGGATAGGCAGGCGTTTTTTGTTAGTCTGTGACGCTGTTGGGGGTTTGGGCTGCTGCTGCTGCTGCTGCTGCCAATGAATAGAGAGACGCCGGAGGCCCGAGGGTGCACGACTGGTCACGGCGATTATTCCTGACGAGTTTCGACCCTGCTGCAAACTTTGTCGCGTTGCTAACTGAAGCAGAATGTCCTGCGTTTTCCTTAAGGCATGGGTCGAGCTTTTATCCGTTCCCGGGCGTTGGCGTTGCTTGACCTTGCACCTTTGACAATAGCACTGCGCTTGACAGCACGGCGTCGCGTCCCCCAAAGGTACGATGGACTGAACCTCTCAAACCTCCCATTTGTTGTCCTTTTTATTGCGCTCACAATGTGGTCAGGAGGAGCTTGAGACGACGCGAACAAATGCTGGCGCACGAGGCGGCCGCGGCTGCTTCAGCGGAGGAACGAAGCGACGCGCCTGCTTTAGCAGTGACCTAGACGCGGTAATCCCGTACGCGGTACCCGCCTTATGTGGGTTCAGCGGTGCCGGCGCTTCGATCACTCTTTTTTTTTTCGATCCGGAGACCAAGGCGGAAATCGTGTCCACGCTTACGAACCCACAAGGACAAGCCTATTGTCTTTGGTGTATCAGTTCGATCTCGGTTCGCTTTCCCACCCACCGGCTACCCCTAAACGAGCCGAAGAAGGTGGAGGAGAGGGGGGTATAGAGGGATGGGTTTTGCTAGCATCGCGGGCGTGCCTTCCGCTGCCTTCGTATAATCATTTCATTTTGGCGTGCCGTAAGTCATATGTACAAGGCTTGACGATCGGTACGTTGCTGGTGGGGCGTTTCGGGGAGCTTGTTTCAGAAAAAAAAACTGCGTCCATGTCCATGTCGGTGCTCCTCTCGGCTAGCACAGTAAAATTGCAGAGATCTAGGGCTGCTGCAATCGGTGCGCGTGCGGTCAATCTCGGGAAACCGAACACGTGGGCGAGTTCTTGATGCTCCTGGTACGCGGGTGCTAGTTTCGCTAGAGCTCAGGAACCTGAACCGCAAAATATGTAGGTACGACGGTGTGAATCGCTGCGGCGTGCATTTTCCTGGCTCGTTTGTTTGACTGTGGGCGGGGTATCAGTGGAGCGGGCTGCCTCGTACGCCGTGGAAAGTATGGCGCGGTGAATTTGCTCATCGCACGGGTGTCGGCGCCCAAGAAAATAAGGCGAGGAGGGCTATTACTGCTGTGAGCGTGAGCCGGTCCTTAGACGAATAGCGACCCAGCGTCCTGGGGAGCGTTGGTTATTGTGTTGTTGGGGCACGACCTTGGTATCAAATCGGGGGGTTGGCGTCCTAGTCTGTGGTGTCGCGCCCATCGCTAACCTCGCTACAAGTGCCCACAGGCTTTTATTGTCTGCCTGGTATGGTATGATAAACCCGACCTGGGCGGCTGATGACTTCAAGTAACGGCCAGCCTGAGCAACTTGTCATCCCTGGTATGGTATGATAAACCCGACCTGGGCGGCTGATGACTTGAAGTAACGGCCAGCCTGAGCAACTTGTCATCCCTCCTTTGTTCGTGGATGGGGCGTTAAAGACGTCATGGCGTCGATACTTGAGGAAAAGTTAGCCATTACAACCGCCAGAATGAGCCTGGTGGGGCGTGTGACTGAGCCCCGAGCCCATCACAGAGCGCAACAAGTGCATACGCAAACGGGGCGGGACCATTGCAGCCTGCACATATGGAAATCGATGGCGGTATACGAGTACACACATGGATATGGAGACAGAAGCCAATACCTACAGAACGAAGAACATGCGGATACTCTAGGGCTTACAAGCGAACTGACAACCTAGCAGGAGGGTGGGAGGGCTACATACTACATTTACGTTGGCTCTACGAGTAAGCGCAACAATTCCAAACACAGGCGCAAAGCAAAGTCCACCAAGAACACAACAAGCAACACAAAATAAAGTTAGGTGCGCCGAGCCGTACATAGATAAACCCCGCAAGTCTGAGCGATGAACATCAAGGGCAGCCAAGTCGAGGGTCCGCATATGCATAGCATGATGGGCTGTGGAGAGGTGTCACGAAACGGCATACCAGGTACCGGGTAAACTGTTGAGACATGAACTCGCCCAAGGGTGTGCGACACGAGGCGACCACGGCGCTTTTCACGACTACGATGAGTAGCGCGGAGTTGAGAACTTGTTCCTCACCGAGAACATACGCCACCTCGGAATTTGCCATCAATAGAACGCAGGACTATATATGACTTCGAGAGGATATCGCAGTGCTGAAAAACACGTCGAAGAAGCTTGGGCCAGGTTATCCGGCTGCAGACATGAGCTTGGAACGTTCGCAATGAGCAACAAAACGCTGCTAACGCAGCAGTCATTGCTTTTTACGCGTCGGTCAGACAACAGAGTTTTCGAGGTATTCGTAAGTACGTAAATGTTTACAGCGCGCGCCGCGTTTTCCAAAAACGGGTACCACCGTACTGTCAATATTCTACACCAGGAAGTCACGCAGATTGAACAGAGCAACCGCAGCCAGCGTGCTCCTGCCCCGGCTACCCACGCAGGCCCATTCACGAAGCCGCTTTGTGCGAAATGCGAGGCCCTAGACTAATAAGCTTGCGAGACGTTTCTGCACAGCAGTGGGCGGCGATTGTCCCACTCACGAAACTCACTTTCACACTAGAGCGAAGTTTCGCTCCTATCCTAACACGGCATCCTGCAGACCAAAAGGTGGCAGGCTATTCCGGTGGTACTTTGCGTACCCCTCCCCCCTATACTCGCCCTCCGCCCCCATGCTGTCCCCATTTTGTTGTCGGGCACGACCCGATCATCGATCTACTATCTTCCAAAAGTAGGATTCTGCCCAACATCTCAGTGGTGGTTTCCAAAAATCCCCCTACGCTTAGGCCTTGCGCGCCGTGGACGACCTCTCGCGTGCGCCGACGCTGGTGTGCTCCGAAGCATGACGATGCGGCGGCTGCGACACAAGAGCCCCGGCGCTGCTGACTAGCCTCGCGTCAGCTCGACACCCCCACCGCAACAGCCTGGCTCAAGTATTGCCCCATGCGGCGGCTGCGACAAAGAGCCCCGGCGCTGCTGACTAGCCTCGCGTCAGCACCCCCACCGCAACAGCCTGACTCAAGTATTGCCCCCGGTCACGATGGCCACGGGATATACGGGGTTGACGAGTGCCCCAAGTGAACGCCCACGCATCACCGCAGCATTGGTCAGCCTGAACGGGAAGCAGAGGCGGCAGGGAGTGGAAAAGCGGCGCGTCGCTGACCGGAAAATTTCATTTTCGCGAATGGTCGCTGACCCACAGGCAAACGGGAAAATGTGGTAGACGTATAGTCGTATACAAACAGGCAAAGGGGGGCATGCACTACTCGTATGAAGGGGTTGTTTCTGGGGGCAAGAGTTTGCTCTACCACATACAACCGCCCGTTGGTCTTCAGGAGAAATCGATCCTGCGCTCTATCTTGTGCAGCTGAAACACGCCCTCCGGTGCCTTGGCACTCGACGGGACCAGCTATCCCGCGAGGGAAGGGTGCCAGTACCGAAACAATGCAAAGATCATCCATTCAGTACCCATCACATACTCTGATGCACAAAACGAACACAAGACAGCTGAAATTCCGCTTATTCCACCATGTTCGCTGGGAAGAAAAAAACAAAGCGAGAGCCTTCGTGTCCCACGCACGGCGCGAACGTTTCCCACGCTCCACGCAACCATAGCAAAAGGCGCTTCTGTTGTTTGGCAACTCTCGGCGCCATTACGATAAAGAGCACACACAAAAAGGCGGCCTAGACAGGGGCGACCTGCACCCAAACGCCCTCATGAACTGTGGGCGCACAGCACGCCTCATTCAGCGGCAGGGCGTTCGGTCTATCACGGGGCGCCAGCCTACGAACACGCCCGATTTCAGATGGGTCTGGTACGCTGCACCTGCCTGGGTGACCAGCACTACCCCTCAGATGGCGAAGCATGCGCACGGCAGCGGCACACAACCTCTCCGTCAAGGCTACATTAGCGTCTGTTCATCGGCAGGCATGCTTTTTTGGTAAAGGCTGGCCGTCTGCTCGCCTGGCAGGTATGCAATTTCGTCAAGGCTACACGGCTGCCGCTTGTGCCAACGGGTCCCGGTAGTGCTGCCCCCACGACGTCTATCAAAGGTTCTACCCCCGCATATTGTTCCTGAATGGATTCGTTTTTTAATCTTTCCATGCTATGTCCAAGGTAATTCCAGATACAGCTGGAGGTTCTCTTACTAAGGAAGGGGTGATAGCTATATTTTTCAGTCTCTTTCGCATACATATATACTACTGTACGTACTGTAGCGTCCTGTAGGCGCGGCGTGCGACTTCGCAACCGTAGCGCATGATGGGCGCTTACCTACGCCCTGAAGGATCCAGGCGGTTTGCGGCACACCGCCTGAACGATCGCGCAAGGGAGTCGCACAGCGAGGCGCACAGCACGCCGCTTCCCCGACCCGATTTCGTCCCAAGCACGGCCACCTCTCCGCTCCTGGCAAGCAGACGAAAAATCCCATTAAAAACAACGACGCGAAGGCAATAGGCGCATAACCCCCCCCCCTACCACACGGTACAGGCATGGCTCAAACCTCCCCGTACCACACTGCAGAGGCGTGGCTTGACCCCTCTCCTACCACTCTGTATAGGTATACTGCAGTGCAAAGGCATGGGCATCGATGAACGTAGTAACGGCGACGACGATGATGTGGAGCTTTGCGAAAAGCTTACCGTTGAAGGCGATCTGACACCCGCATGCCGTCTTGATGACGCTAGCGGGCGTCAGGCCGCTTTGCGAAAAACTTAGAGATGAAGGCGACCTGACATCCGCATGCTCCGTTGACGACGCTAGCGGGCGTCAGGTCGCCTTCATCGGTAAGCTTTTCGGAAAGTCTTACTAATGGAGGCGACCTGACGGCCGCTAGCGTCATCAATAGGGGAACTGGGAGTCAGGTCGCCTTTGTCGGTGAGTTTTCGCCAAGCTCCACACCATCGTCGTCGCCGTTATTGCGCTCATCTATACTGGGAGCGTCGTCGGCGAGGCTAAGGGGACTAGGACGTCATCATCGTCAACGAAGTAGACGAGGTATTAATAACAGATGCGGTGAAGCGTGTATTGCAGATCTCGGAAGAAAACACTCGAGGTGGCTTGGCATTTTTCTGCGGTGCAAGGCCATCAGAAGGGTTAAGGGCAGGCGGTATGAGCGACGCCCTAGGAGCACCACAAGGGGCCACCAAGAAGAAAAGGGCTGCATCACACGGGAAAGTTAAATATCACGAATAAGCCAAGCCGCAACTGCTGAGGTAAAAACTAAATATACGCATACGCCTTTTCTCTCCGCAACAAAACGCACCCGAGGTCAAGAGCTAAGACGTAGCCGAGGAGTTCCGGCCCTCCTATGCCGCTTTTCCGCTCAGGGGGCCGCCCGCCACTTCTCAGTCCTCGGCCTGCGCCGGAGCACACTACTTCAACAACCAGACAGAGCAAGACCTGCACGGGAAAGCGTCTCGTGTCAGACAAATGGTGAGTGGACAGCCGGTCAGTGTATCACTTGGTTGCGGGTTGAGCAAAGGGCGAATTATGACTGTTCGAGTATTAGTACCAACAGTGATAACACGTGCCATATGGAGGGCCGGACATGGCACAGGTGTTCTCACCTGGAAACGTTTTCAGTCCAAGCCTCCCTTGACACCAGAAATATCTTCCTGGACCACAGAACGGCGTCGCTTGTCCGTCGGAATCGAGACATCCAAGCACGGTGGTACATATTGTACTTCTGCTACATTCTTCTTCACGACATTTGAGCGCTTCCGAACGAAGACAAACAAAAATGGTGTGCTTGCGCGGGGCACAACAAAAGGTATTAGTACGAATCGCTTTTAAGCGATTTCGCGACAGCACCGTCCCCGTTTTGTAGGAAAAGCACATGCGCAGTTTCTATCCCAAAACGAACTCCCCGAAACTCTCACCCGGCGACCTCCGTCCATGAGTCCGGCCGTCACGCAATGATAGTCCGTGGCAAGCGCCGACCCACATGGAGCACCCGCACAGTTGCCGTCGCCCTCTACCCCCGCGTTGGGCCGCCCTCTATCCCCGTTCTCGCCTGATTCCCCCGAGCAGCGGCGACCCGGCCCGGGCTCGTTGCCCCCCTCCGCCCTCGCCGTCTCGGGGAACGCCTCCCGTCGGAGCAGCAACTGCGAGATGAACACTTCAAGGTCGAACACGCGTTGCCGGCTCTTGTCGATACTCGCTACAGCCCTTCTCTGCCCTGACCCTTCCTTCTTCCTCCCCGTGTGCCTCGTGGTGGTCCGCTCGCCACTTTCTCCGCCCCCCGCGCCACCGCCATCTCCGTCACCGCCGCCGGCGCGCCGCTCATCGCATGCCTCCCCCGACCGTCGACCTGGCGGGACCGCTCTCGTTGCTCCTGCTCCCTGCTCTTCGCGGGGGGGTCGGCGGCGCCGGTCTTCCCGCAGCGGTTCGGCGGCAGGCCAGCGGGTGTGCACTGATGAGCGGGCATGACGGGAGGTCCCGGCCGAAGGCCCACCAGACGGACAGAGGGTCAAACGCGCCGCGGTTGGCATCGGCAACCCCGCCTGCCCTTTCTTTCGGCGCCGCACCACGGCCGTCGAGGTCGGGGTCGTCCGCGGCGGACTGCCCAGGCCCCCCGCCCTCGACCCGTCGAGGGCTGATTGAAAACTTCGTGTCGGGCGGAAGAGGGGGGCGGGTGCGTGGGAATAATCTGAAATGAACGAAAAAGAGACGGGCACATTGCCGAGGGAGGAGAGCGCGCCGGGGGGTGGGGGGGTGGGGGGAGTCTCTGAGGGCAACGGCATTCGATACCCCTTTGAGGAAAATTGCGTAGGGTCCACCGAGATGGTATCATATAAATGTACAAGCGAGCTTCGACGTGGCGGGCTGACGTCCGCCTGCGGCTCCGTGCATGCCGGTAACGGTCGAGGATGTAGCCAAATCGAGGCTGTAAATGGACTGGACTGCCAACAGGTGCATTCAGTGAGTCAGATTGAGCAAAGGAATGTTAGCTGACTTCATGTCGACGGCTGTTGCTGTGCTTGTTTATTAAGCAATAACAAAAATGCCCCACACCCTACGCGGAGCTTTCAAGCATTAGCAGGCTCAAAGCGCCTCGGAGCTCCTTATCGGGATGGATACGATGCAACAGCAGTCCAAGCGAGGTGGATGCGAGGCCGATACGCTACTCAGTCGTATCTGTGCCAATAAGCTTATACTTCGTACAATCGTACGTACAGCAGTACGATCGTAGCTCTCATGTGCTCGTTGATGATGTCATATCATATCTGGTACTGTGGTCACGTGCTGTAGTACTCGTATCATACACCAATCTGTTTTTCATTTTTTTTGACGGCTTCACATGCGGCCTAATCTGGGAAAATATCTACAGGAGACGAAAGGAAAAAAACCTTACAGTAAGATACGTCCGGAAAAGACATGACAGAACGGGGTTCCGTATCCGGATGGATACGATACAGCAACAGTCCACGCGAGGTGGATGCGGGGCCGATACGCTACTCAGTCGTATCTATGCCAAAACGCTTTTACTTCGTAGGAGAGCGCTTGAATGCGTCCGACAAACGACGAACCAGGTGCAGGCTGTGGTGCGGATGATGTGAGCTGGTGTGGGTTGTAGCGGAGTAGATGTGGGCATGTTGGTTTTAGTGTGGGACCACTACGAACACTGTCGTGCACCTGACGACGGAGACTATCTATAGCCTACAGCAGCGCCGCTGTGGTGACACCTACCTGGCACTGCTATGCGGCTGACGGCTGTTATTGTGACGTACCCGCAGACGGAAAGTCGTACTGGTACGTACACGCCCTGGTCCAAACGTCAAGCGTATATATCTCAACGAAATAATCTCCAAGAACTACGACAGATCTAGTATTAATAGATGAAAATGCAGCCTTCACCGAAGCCCGTCGATATCCTACATATATCTTTACCGTGTAATATTAAGTCGTGCTTCCGGCCAGAGTGTCGGGTACAGCAGCCGGGCATTGGTCAACCCGACACCATCGCTTGCTTCACGACGGATTCGAAGGTCGTTCGACGGACCCTTAGGAGCTTTTCGCATGAAAATACCGCAACACTAGCCTCAGTACCGACGCAAGCTAGAGTCAAGAGACGCAACGATGGAGCTCCGGAGGTACTCTACAGTATACTTTGGATGTGGTGTGCTAAGCACGTGTCCAGGCGGTGTGATCACGGCACCAACAAAACATATACGCAGCAACACATTGCAAGGGTGGAGGTAGGGGTAGAGGTAGGGTTTGCGTGAAACATGCACCGCCTGACTCACCTGTACGTGGCCTTCCCCCGCTCACGTGCAGCCTCACCTGGGTGGGTAGTTTCGGGGGCCGAGACGGTGGCGGCAACGGAGGCGCCGCGGCTCATTATGGGGTAAGCATAGACGGGCGAAGAAGAAATCAATGGAAACATGCAATCGCACCAGTTTTAATACTGCACATGCTAATATTATCCCCCTCTTCGAATTCCAGCTATGAATAGTTTATCCACAAACGCGAGTACACTTCTAAAGGGGTCTATGCAGCCTTTCGCAAAGGCCCCATCGTCCGACCAAGTACCTGACCCCCTCCTCTCCTCTCTCTTACTTCCATCGAAAAACCCGAACTTACTCAAAACGTTTTGGAACGCCTGACACGCGTCATGAGAAGCGCCTACAAGACAGACCTGCCCGGGGTAAGTAAAACGGTGGGAAACTTCGCGATTATCTTCCTCGCTAAACTCCAGACGAAAGGCCAAGAGCTCTCGGCGCCTCAGCGGGTAACTGACCTCCAACGCATGGATAGTGTCGACGGCATTGAGCACGATCACGTACAATCGGTCCGTCTCCTGCCCTTGTGCCGGCCCAGTGCTACGGTCTACCGACCCCACATCATGCGCCACAACAGAGGGAAAAGGAGTTCCGCCGCCCCCCGGAACGATGTAGGAAAATGACGTCCCTAAGAATGGGAGGTCTCCGGGGGCGTGAACGGCCGCGACGTAGGAGGGTCCCGGTGCAACGAACACGCGATAAACTCGATCCTCTTCTTCTTGCATTTCAGAAGCATAGCGAAGCGAAACCTGCCAGAGATGATGTCATGGAAGGACGAGGGACTGGTTTTGGGATTCGGGCACGTGACTAGAGGCGACAAAAAAAGGCCCTGTCGACCGTCTATATATGACACAAGGTCCCTCTTCGGGACGCGCCCAGGGGAGTGGCGCAATAACAAATTCATAGGATACAGCATGCGATGTTGTACTGAACGCATATGATACAAACATGACGCTATGAAATATCTGCATATTTCTGCTGTACATATAGACGTGTACAGTAGAAGACACTTTTAAAACTGCACATGCACTTTTGGGGACAAAACTTATATGGAAATAGTGTGGAGCTGTTACTATTGACTGAAATTGCTTTTATAAAATTCTTGATGATCCCGCCAAATACTGTACAATATTTTGTCAGTACGTTAATGTATGTCTTTGTTGTGACGCTCAAGGCGAAGAAGGCCCTCCCGCACAAAACCGAGGACTGTCGACTAAAAAAAAGGTTGAAAGCAGTCCACGAGTGACACACGGCACAAGCCGCACACGCACGCGTGACACTCGAAACACAGCAGTACAGTGTAGTGGGATAACATTCCCAGAAAGAGAATAGGATGCACCGAAGAAGGGGCTGGAACTCTCGACCACACTCGGCTGCGCACGAAAATCGCACCGCAGCAGCAGCAGCAGCGTTGTTTCACGTGCGGCAGCATGCATGCATCGCACAACAGCAGAAACCCCCAGCTTTACAAATCGCAGGGTCCGATAAAAAAACAACTACCCGATACGTATTTATAGGAAGCCACAGCAATACAGCGCGAACAAACTATCGTATATGCGTGGTGTTGCTTCCTGCTCTACTGGCGGGCGGCAGGCGTGTGTAACATTATAGCCAGCAGGTTGTAGCACGCGCCCTGCACTGCTGTCTGCTCGTGTGCGGTTTGTTGTCTGTGGTGTCTGGGTTACGCACATGATACAAAAAAAAGTCGAACAAAAAACCCCAAAATCAATAGACATGATCTATGCGAGGATCGAACTCGCGAACTCGCGCCTTGTAGCCCAAAATCGGGCATCGTGACCATTTCACTTAATTAGCAAAGATCCAGATTACCTGGTGCTATTTTTCGCGGTGCACACGACACACCGCACACACATGCACAGCAGCACAGCAGGAGAGAGAGAGGTGGTGATGGCAGATGACGGACCGCAGCCTACGATGAAGCAACTAGGCACAGCAGTACAACCACGGAACTGCAAGGCGCGTGGTATGGCCCGCTGCTGCTTGTGCTGCTAGGCGGGGTTGTAACGTTGTTTGCGTTCTGTGCATGTTGTATGATGGCTAGATTTCTTGGGTGTGCCTCGGCCAAGAAACGCAAAACGTCGGAAATATAAGGACAGTTGAGATACTCATATGTAATCCAAACGTTCCTTACATTTCCGTCCAGAGTGTGCGTGGGTCTGTCACACACAGCAGCAGCAAATATAGGCAAAAGGTGGATTACAGACCGCAGGTTCCGATCAACAAAACTAGCCACAACAGTACAGCGCAGATGAGTGTGTCACACACGCACGGTGTTACCTGCTGGTGCCTCTGCGCTGCAGCGTTGTAACGTTGTGCTCTCTGCCTGATGTCTGTTGTCTGATGTCTACCTGGCACATGTGTGGGCTGTGTGCTCGTGAAGTGGCAAAAAGGTAACGACATTTTACAGGTACGTACGTACCTGGTACAAAATAAGGCCTCTCGTACTGAATGAAACCAGGGAAATCGCCTTAACCACTCCCGCCGAAAAAAATACTTCAAGGGCTTGCCACGCGCTCCAGAGGGCACAGATTGCGCCCGGACCTCGACCAATGTGTCCGGACGGGCTTACCGTGTCGACTGCTTATCGTTTCGCCAAAAAGTGCTCGTATGAAGAGATATGTTCGAAAAAGTACGAAACTTTCACAAACATAGCTGGTATTAATATGAGGAAGACGGTCGTGCAGCAGGACGCACGGTATCATAGAACTACTTATAGATATCTCACTCTCTGAGCGTGCTCGGTTGGTACATCCCTGGCCTCCCAGAGCTCCCACTTGGGAATCGCCTCCTTTTACTACTTGCCGGACCTTTCCAGCGGTTCTTTGTTTTCTCCATCTCTCTTGGCACTTTCAGCCCTTTCTTCTTTTTTTCTTTTTTCGTTTCGTGTGCGTGCGTGCACTCCTAGCACGACACCGCGGGCGAGCGCGGGGCCGTCGCGGATGCCAGCGGGTGGTGGCGGGTAGAGGGGGGGGTGCAAGGAGCGCGGTCGCCGTTTTCGTGGCTAGGCGTCGCGTGTGCCTCGAGACACGAGGGAAGCATGAATGGGCTCTGTCTGGCCTCCTGGTGTGGTTCCGGTTATACTATGTACGATTATATAAGGGTCGTTTTGACATGCAAAATAAAATTCAAGCGGTGCTTATTTTTTTGCGACGAAACTAAAAATCATTGAGAGAGCGACGCATGCTGAGCACCAACTTTGTCGAGGTGACGAACGAGGGCCGCGGTGAGCACCGGGCTTCACGTGAGGCGGCCGACGGGGCTCACTATGGAAGAGAGGGAGGAAAGCTTTACCCGGACCGAATCGGTTGCGAGATGGTCGCGAGAGGGGCCGGCGGCGTACGAGGCTGAGAGAGAAGCTCTTCTGTTCGTCTTTTTTCTTTTCTTCTTTTTGACCGGGTGTAAGGTGTTGGTGTTCTAATCAGGCAGAAAATTATTACACGAGAGGGGACGGGGATTTTTTTTTCATTCCGAAATGTCGGTTTCATTTTCTTTGTTTTTGCTGTGCTGCTGTGCCGTGCTGTGCTTTCTCTTTCGTACATACGAGTACAGACATAGAGCATATCAAAAGGAGAAAATAAGTACCCTACCTGGGGTATGTACACACGTACGACATCCGCGACGCGAAGCGTATGTGGCGTCCGAGCAATTTGCTCCTGAAGCATGGCGGCGGGACTCTTGGCATTATCAAGTCGCCGATTTGTAACTACAATCATAAAAAAAACATGTTCAATCACGAACCTCTGTCCGCTTCGCATAATTTGATGTATTTTTTCTTCCTGAGCGAGTGTAGAGGCCGCCCGCGGAGCGAAGCGCCTTGTAGTACGTACATAGCCTAAGCCGTCTACCTTCCTTGACCTCACTCCACTTCGGTTGTACTCTATACCCACGGACTGCATCGTGTGGTCGATGCTGCAACGGTAAATTAGTTTCGGCACTCCCTCCCTCTGAGCTCTCAAAGGGACTAAAGTCAGAGGTCAGCAACGGGTGTGGGCTGGGCAGAATTTCAACGGTGATGTGACGGAGGCGGGTCTCGATACAAGGTCAGCCTTGAGGGCACTGACTGGGCACGGCGCTGACGGGATATGATGTCTTCACAAGTGGCGCAGGTTTGCAGGATGGGGGGGGGGGGGGGGGGGGGGGGGGGGGGGGTCCCCTGTTCGCATAAAGTGGCTGCGGTCGCGCTAGCACTTGAACGAAAGATCGACATGGTCACATCCCGACCGAAAACACCATCAGCAGGGTCTATAGCTGACACTTGCCCCGAAAAAAACTATACATCCAGGGCGTATCAAGCAAAGGGATGCTGAGTAGTTGAGTAGGTTACACGGTCACGTTCCGTCTTACTGAAGCGACACACCCGAAAACGTGCGTTCCGAGCAGGGTTTCTTCGAGGCAGCATTGTTGACACAAAAAAAATGTTTCGTTTAGGCCAAGCGGTCAGGCACGCCGCAGCCAACGTGGCCAACAGCGCGGCCCACGCACAACGCGGCTCGCGCCCTGACATCGACCATTGCACGTGTGACGATACTTCATATTCAGTCACCCCAGAACAGACGCTTCCTCGTCGGCAACACGAAACAAACAAACGTGGAAGCTCGTGCCTTAGTCTCGCCCGCCTTTGAGTCCTTCCTCAAACGGCCACAACTCTTGTCAAATTAAAAGGCTATCCGCGGCATATGGTTTACGCCAGAAACACCAGCCTCACCACGGCGACCACAAGAAAACCGTCCGCGCTCTCCGTCACTGCCACTGAAGCGGGCTCCCGGTCGCCCATACCCATCCCTAACCCCCCCAGCCCCTCCTCTTCCTCCTGCTCCTCCTCGGCGTCCTGCCCACCCGCTTCGTTGTCGCCGCCCGTGACTTCCATACCTTCCGCGCCTCCTCCAGGGGCTGTGTTGCACAGCTGACCGAGCTTGAGGGGAAACACCCACGGTTCCTGCCGTGCAATGGGGAGTTCCACACATCGTTGAGGAGGCGGCAGTGGTTACTGAGGGGGGGGTGTGGGGTTCGGGGAAAGACGCACCGCCACTTCGTGGGGGAGCGGGGCACAGGGGGTACTGTCGGAAGCAATTTCAAGACATGCAGGAGCGTTTCGGGTGTGGCGGGCGAACTCACTCCGCAGCAACAACGCCTTAAAACATACCGGACACGTAACCGACGAAGGCATTCTTACTCGCGCCCCTCCAGCACCGACAAGCGCAACATTTTGCGATTGTGACGCTGGACATTCACGCCCTCCGATGCGCAGGGTTTCTCGGGCCCTAAGCATGCGGGTACATTGTATAGCTGGTTCAGACATGAATCACACTATCCATCTCTCCTTAACCACCACCCGCAGCAATTCGACCGGGAGGGTGCTGCTACTGCAGTATACCTGGTATACGAGAGCATGTCGCAAAGCACGCAAGATATCACGCCCGTTCGGAAAAAAACTTTAAAGCTGGGGTTCTCGACAACGGGGAGGGTTCAAACACCGAGCGACGCATGTACGGAAAAATCTTGACGGTATCCTTCCAATTCCACCAGTTTTGTTGTGAGTGCCCCACCTATTAATAATTTGATTTGATAAAATAAAATAGACTAGGAAAATACTCCCAGGGTCTATGTTATCTTGCGTGTTATACGGCGGCAAGGCGGGTCGTCTGTACCTCGCCAGGCCTGGATAGCCCCGGCCACTGGAGGCGCACTCTGCGCAGCTCGAGCCGGGAAGGGTTCGCCGGCGGGCCGCAGCAGACTGCGACGTGTTCGCCGTCTGCGGTAAAGCCGAGCAGCACCCTGGTGTCACAGCACACGGGACACACGTTTCGCGCGAAAACAACACAGGAGGAGATCAGCCGCTCGTCGATGGGATCTTACACTGCTGCTGTGGCGCAGCATTCATCACAGACTAAGCAAGGTCCCTGCGGGGCAGGTCGGCATTTCGATTGCGCAGAAACATCTGAAACAGCGATAGGCCGCACGAGTATTCAAGCCGGTGGTCAACACAAGCCGCATTCGCCCCCGCACGGAAAGCGCTGCGCGTCGCCCCCCCTTCCGCCGACAGCAGGGTGCATTTTTTCTCGAGGTCCACTGCGCCGTCATCAAACGCCTCCCCCGAACTCGAAAAAAACAAAGCGGAGTGCAGTGCCCTACAGCCGCATCTCTCTATTCCAGCAGTGGCAGCAGCAACAATATCTTAAGGAGCAGGTATACAGGTCAACTGGACGCACATACGAAAAGAGAGCGGGATCGCCTCTCTGCACGATAAACATTACTCGCCTATCGTGTCGTAACCCCGCAGGTATAACGTTGGCCATGGAGTACACTAGGCCTCCGAGACCTCTCGGCAGCCCACGGGTCGTCGGTAGGTTGCCTTTCCTGCCCAGAGCTTGCCTGCGCGACGCGAGTTACACGGCACGCACACGCAGCAGGCATCATGAACATGCCAGACAGCTTGAGTACAACACACAACATCAACATACCGGCAGCGTGGTCGAAGGTACAGTAGCTGGATGCCTCGGCTTGCCGTCAGTCGGCCAGTGCAATGCCCCCATGCCCTTAGTACTACAGCAGTAGGTTCCTGGTTCGCTGTTGTTTGCTGGTTATATGATAAGACCTTACCAGAATCGTTTCTCAAAAGCACGAGAATGGACAGCAAGCAGCAAGCCTGCATATTTTAGTGGCGAATACTACCTTGTAGTATGTCGTACTAACCTTTTGGGACGTCAAGGGGGGAAAAGTGTCGAAAAAAAGGACGACTACTCTGTACAAGGTATTCCGTACAGAATCGGCCAAACGAAGCAGTCTGGGCTGCCGAACTATTAGCAGGGCATGCACCCGACCTACGGACAAGGCAAGGAGATATCTGGCACACACGCAGCTTTGTACTTTTTAAAATCGTGCTGCGCGCTTCCGCTAGCTGGTGTGTAGTTTGGGGCAAGATGCATATTAAAAACATTTAAAACCAACCATGGCGTGTGAACATTGGGGGTACAGTGTCAGTTTTTGTGTCCATCGTGCATACATACCTGCTATATATTGTTCAGAACTGCTTTGGATCGTTCGTGGAGTAAGACGCACGTTGGACAGGAACAGGCGTAAGAGGTGGAAAAGCCGTGGTTGGTGGTACTACCGTACAGCATTACTGTTGTGTGCGGTATATAAATCTGTAGAGTATTACCCCGCCGGGTACCCGGGGCAAGCGGATACTTTTCCCACAGGTAATTGCCGTACCCGTGGCCGCTTACCTCTTTTCAGGCTCACGACCCCGGGTAATGCGGGTAACCGGGTACCTGGGCAACATCATAGTGCTGTTTGATGTCTGTGGGCATAAAAGCGGCACGGGAAGGGGAGGATAGTGCGCACAATTGTTTCACACCGACACGTGGCCTGCCTTCGTTTTCGTGCTAAAGGCCATCCATTTGACAGTTCCTGCTGTTTGAAGTTGATCCTTCAACATAGATGATGTCGTTACAAAAACAAATGAATCGTTGCGACTGACATACTGCGGTACGTGTTACATGATACTGCTGTACACCCCACGGTGCTCAGTCGCAAACCGCGATAAATACACCAAAAAATGAGAGTAAAGGTGCCCGTCTACGTATGCAACTGAGGCACGGTAGTGAAACATGGCTATTGTTGTGCGGTTGCGCATGAAGGCATACCTAGTACATACGATGCCGACAAGCGAACGCCCCCCCCCCCCCGAAAAACAAACGGCATATTTCCAAATGACCAAAGAAACTCCCAGGTATTAAATAGAAATACAGTAAAGGGAAGTACGTTGAGTATTGGCCGCCCAACAACCAAGCACTTGGATATCGTATAGTGGTATTGTACCCGGGTAGAGTTGTACCCAGAACCCGGGGCCAACGGGTATACCCGATTATATTTCAGAGGTGCTACCCGTACTCTTGGCCGGGTACCCGTTGTGTGAGGAACACGGATCCGGGTAGTGCGGGTACTTGGGTACCTGGACAACATACAGCGAGTGGGCCAGGGTAAGTGGGGTCTGCCGTTCTGACGGTAAAGCAGCGTGTGTGCGTGTTGGGAATCCCGAGGGTCTTGCAAAGGTCCCCAGAGTACCAGACCTCCGGATCTTAGGGTTAGGGTTGGGACTGGCGGGACTATTAATAGAATTCCAGCCGCCAGGTACCCTTGGGATTGGCAGGACTCAAGTCATTTCAGCCTCCAGGCACCCATGGGACTGGCGGGATTCAGTCATTTCAGGCCTCAGGCACCCTTGGGACTAGCGGGACTCAGATATTTCAGTCGCCAAGTACCCTGGGGATTGGGTCCTCCAAAATGTCTGGTACTGACGAGAGTTCCCAGGACTGATACTGGTACTATTGGCGACCTTTGAAAGGCTTAGGGTTTGTTTCAAGGGACTTTGGAAGTATCGTGAGGGATATCGAACCGGGGGCACACGTGATTAACTGGGCACTCGAGTACCGGGTACCCGTTCATGTCGGGTACTCGGGGTACACGGGTACCCGGGGTACTCGGGTACCCGGGTCCAAATACCCGGCGGGTAATACAGCAGCACCAGGTAGGTCCTACCCGTATTCGAGCGGGTAGTGACAGGTCCGGATACTACTCCATTCTGTAGGCGCACAGTCGCAGCCCCGATGCGCTTCTTTCGCGCTCGGTTGCGGACGAGCAGTGCGCTGCGGAGGATGGATCACTTGTCAAAGCTGAGGATTCCGTGAATATTCGGAAATTTTGTCGCTACAGCAGTACCTGCCCAGGACCCCGTTATTAATAGAAAACGAACGAGGTACAAAATATCTCTCGTACAAGCAGTACTCGTGGTGATGATGATGTTCTCACATTAGCTCACAGCAGTATAGATACCCAGCATCCAGTGCAGTGCACGTGTACAAGCAGTACCAGGTACACACGAAGGGGCCATGGACCGAACTTGCGACTCTCACGAAAATCTGTTGGTACGCGGCCCCTCCCGCCCCAGACTCGGTCGACTCCACCAGTACGTACGTACACGTAGAAATACATGTTCGCTTCAATGCGCTGTGTCGGCGTTGTACATAATCGTCTGTTGGTACGCGGCCCCTCCCGCCCCAGACTCGGTCGACTCCACCAGTACGTACGTACACGTAGAAAGACATGTTCGCTTCAATGCGCTGTGTCGGCGTTGTACATACTCGTTATCGTCTTGTACGACGGACGAATACCTGTAACCTCACACGTGAGTACCCCAGTACTCGTACGAGTAGAGGGAAGAAAGAGCAGCAGCAGCACCGGGTGCTGACTATATACGACGTCAAGGTACAAGGGGGTGAGGTATCCTGAATCTTGACATCTTGACTGCTTCAAAAAGTGTTGCGCTTTTTACGCCGCTTGCGCTGTCTTTCCTTTCGTACTGCCCTTATTATTACACCTGGTATGATAGTTGTTACTGTACTAACGACAAGGCGACAGGAACCGTAAGGGGGCTTTCGGTCTAGATACGTCTGTTTCGTTGTAAGAGGCACATACACAGGAAGCCAGAGCTATGAGCTAGTAGACTCACAGACGGTCGGTCGATGCAAGTTTGCCCGGGTATGACCTTCAGACACACACAGAGAGGGAACGCAAACACACTTTGCCGCATGATGCCGTAAGTACGAGATTCTCACCTGCGAAGCAGCGCTTGTACGACGGATTGTGTCCCGCCTCGTCGAAGCCTGGAGCGAGGCCTACATACCGCCTGGCTGTCTCTATCCTTGGGCTTCCTTGCCGTGCTCATTGTCAGGCGGTCAGTAGCGCAGGCACGGCCGACACTCGAGTGCGTAAACGAGTACCAAGGTATCGATACGACGTACGAACTGCGGTTGGTTGTTGCTGCTGGAAGTCAACACCAGAGACTTGACTTGAAATCTCCGGAGAAACTAAAAGAGCGGAATGCAAACAAAACGTTTTTTTTGTACGTGGTAAATTTTCGGTGGCCCAAAACATTACGATTTTTTGGAATTTTGAAATTTTTAAATTTTTAAATTTTGAAAACAAGGAGAGGCGATCGGAACACCGCAACGACACCAGGACATCTCAACGAAGTAGTTCAATGCCGCTGCCACTGCTTGACCAGGAAGCCTCGCCAGCCAACTGTACGGTCACGTGAACATAGGTATTGTCACCATACCAGCAATGCCGCTGCCACTGCTTGACCAGGAAGCCTCGCCAGCCAACTGCTGTACGGTCACGTGAACATAGGTATTGTCACCATACCAGGTCTACACGTGAAGCAGACGCTGCGAGGCGGCCGGAATACTTCCTTCTTGAACCAGAGGTGTGCTACTGGACCAGGTGCTGCCGCATCAGTAAGACGACAGGACAGGGGTCACACCTCTCCACGAGTGAGTGAGCAGGGCGATATGGCGACTATCGTCGATTGCGATGGTGGTGGGAACCGTCCATAATCCAAACGGTACATACTCATGCAAAGAAGTAGTCACTATGCACGCCATAAGCGTGAACGGTAGTGCTACGAGGCCGGACCCGGCAATGAGCTTGCCGTAGTGAAACGTTTGTGGTAATCGACTTTCTTCAAAGCCCGCCTGCTCAATGGCCGATGTATATACTTGATCGGCACGTTATTATTATCTGAGTTTCGCATGGCATCAGACCCATCCATGGCTTGGTAGGTGGTCCGCGAGCCTATCAAGATCAATTTCGTGAGTTCGAGTCTCACCGAGTGCATGCTCATAGGGACTTTTTCTTGCATAAAATTGATTAGCGGAAAGCGCGAGAGCGTGAGTTAGCTGTACATTCGATGAAAATCGACGAGCAGTGGGAATGCTGAACCCTATGCGCGATAAAAACTAAAAGCACGTACCGGGGGGGAGAAGGGACGACACCTGTGACCACGGCTTGTCCAGAAGATCGTCGAGGGTAAAACCTACTACGAGTGGGCTGGAAAGTAAAAGTGATGATTAAAAAAAAAAAAAAAAAAAAAAAAAAAAAAAAAAAAATGGCAGTCCTATACTGACAGTTGTAGTAGTCCATGACAGTGCCGTGACCGAGCGTTCATGAACGTTCAGAAACGTTCGCGAATGTTCACGGCACTGCCACGGACTGCCATGGGGGGCTGCCATGGGTTGCCCATGGGAACCATGGGACTGCCATGAGACTGCCATGGGATTTCCATAAGACTGCCATGTGACTGACATCTGGCAGAACAGCTCCATACTGCTATGGCGGACAGTGACATATGGAACTGACCTGGGTATTCCATGGAACTGCCATGGAACGGCTATGAGCATGCCACGGGACTATCATGAGACAATGTCATTGTAATGACACTTCATTGCATTTTCATGGCGCCTCGTGGCACCTTACGCAATCTCACGAAAATTCATGACATCTCTGTGGCACTTTTTGTTTGGCACCTCATATTGGCAGTGCCACATGACGATGCACTACGGGTACGGCTTCTTATATGCCTGGTATATTTTTTTCTCGCGCCCAAAGCAGCATGAAAGGCACGACCCCATGGACTCACCATGATAGCCCATGGAAGCGCCATAGAAGCGCCACGAAAGCATGGAGGGCACCATGGACCCCACCAAGGAAGCACCATGGACGCACCACGGACCCACCGCCATGAATCAACCGTTTATTATTTGGACCCAACACAGACCCACCATGGAAGGACCATGGACGCACCATGGACCCACCACGGAAACATCATGGACCCACGACGAACCCACGACGAACCCACGGACCCAATACGGACCCAACACGGAAGTACCTTGGAAGCCACCTGGCCAACCTGACGACACCACGACGGGTTCACCACAGAAGCAAGTCAGGAGTGCACCATTGATTGGGACACTACGCAAGCACCGTGAACCCACCACGTACAACCACGAACCACTGTAGAAGCACGATGGACCCACCGCGGCACCATGGAGGCACCACGAACCACTGTGGAAGCACCATGGACCCACCTCGGACTCTCCATGAAACCACCGTGGACTCACATGGACCGATCACGGCATCATGAAGGCACCACGAATACACCACGGAAGCACCATGCAGACACCTGTAGACCTACAATACAGTAGTACTACTCTAGACCGAAATGCAAGGACCGTTTTCCATTAAAAAATAATCCAAGGGGTCCTTATACTCCGGGGCAGAGTGGAAGTACGGAAGCACCATGTATCCAACACGGGCCCGCTATGGATGCACTACGGAAGCACCATGGATCCACCATGAAGGCACCATGAGCCTACTATGGATGCACCACGGGAGCGCCATGGACACCACGCGGAAGCACCATGGACCCGTCATGGAGGTACCATGGACCCACCATGGATCCACGATGGGGGCATCACCGAAGTATCATGGGGACATCATAAACGCGCCATGAAGCTACCATGGGACACCACAGAAGCACCATGGGGACACCACCGGTACAACATGGACCCACCATGGATGCGCCACGGAAGCGCCGTGGACACACCACGGACGCACCATGGAGCCACCATGAAGCCACCATGGACCCGCTAGGAGGACACCACAGAAGCACTATGGACTCACGATGGGGACTCCACGGAAGTACTTGGGGGACACCATGGAGGCACCATGGACCCACCACGGACCACTATGGAAGCACCATGGACCGACCATGGAGGCGCCATGGACTCATCATCAGGACGCCACGGACGCATATTTGGAGACACCAAAGAAGGGGCACCATGGAGAAATGTGGAAGCACCATGGACCCACCATGGGGACACGACGGTCGCCATGGTATTGATGCTTCCGTGGTGGGTCTGTGATGGGTCCATGGTGCCCTCTGAGTGAGTCCTTGGTGGGTTCAAGGTGCTTCCGTGGTGTGTTCATGCTGTCCCCCCATGGTGATTCCATGGTGGGTCCGTGGTGTGTACCCATGGTGTCTCCATGGTGGGTCTGTGGTGGATCCGTGGTGCCTTCACGGTATTGCCATGGTGCCTCCATGGTTCTTCGGTGGTGTCCTTGTGGTGTCCCTACCATGATGCGTCCGTGGTGTCTTATTGTGCTCCCATGGCGGGCCCATGGTAGGTCCATGGTGCTTCAATAGCGGTCCGTGGTGGGTCTGTGGTGAGTACATGGAGAGTCCATTGCTCTTGCATTGTGGGCCCGTGGAGGGTCAATGATGCTTCCGTGGTGTGTTCATGGTGCTACCGTGGTGCCGTGGTGGGTCTATGGTGGGTCCATGATGCTTCTATGAAGGGTCAGTGGTGAATCCATGGTGCTTCTGTGGTGGATCTATGGTTGTTTGCATGGTTGCTCCATGGTGCTTCCGTGGTGGGTCTGTGATGCGCCCGTGGTGGGTCCAAAGTGATTTCTTGGGGGATCGGTAGTGGGCCTTTGGTAGGTCCATGTTGCTTCCATGGTGGGCCCATGGAAAGTACCTACAAAATTCCAAGAAGACAAAACAACAGACGCATAGACAAGGTAAATACTGTAGTTCGTCGCATTGTAGGCACCTCATGTCAGAAGTGCCATGGCAGTGCCTGGTAGTAGTGCCATGGTAGTCCCCCCGGCAGTTTTCATGCTAGGTTTCGTGGAAGCTGCCGTGAAACTGACAGGGCAGTCGGTTTCATGAGCGCTCATGAAATGACGAAATCACATACCGGTATCTTTAATGAAGAAAGTTGTTGCCCTGAGCTGCGTAATCGATCGATCTTTTACCCCTATAGCTCAGCAGGTCATCACACCCAGGTATTGAAACAAAGCGGGCAGGGCAGCGTGCGGCCATACACGGTACCGACGCCCCAAAGATCCCGCCGTTCAGAGGGGGGGAGAGTGTTATAAGGATTACCCTGGGCTGGGTAATCGATCGATCTTTTACCCCTGTATTTCAGCAAGTAACACCTTCACCGAGTGTCACGGGAGTGCCATGGACGTCCATATAATGAAAGCGCAAGGAAGACCACGAAGGCGCATGAGGTGCAACGAGAGCCCACGGAAGCCCATGAAAATGCCAAAAAAAACCCTCATGGAAGTGCCATGAAAGTGCCATGGCGCCATGGCAGTGCCATGGAAGGAAGTGAAATGGAAGCCCATGAAACCCTAAGATGTGTCATGCAGTACCATGATAGATTGAGCGTATCAGGTATTAGTCAGGCAGAGCCACGAAGAGTGCTTACTGCTGTGGTCATTCGTTTAGTGCGCAAGCATGTCATATCATGCAGCTCACACACACGGCTTTTCGTAGAGTGCAGATGTCGCAACATATCGAGCTCACTGCCGTCCGTTCCGAATCGTACGTGTTTTCTAAACGCTGTCTACAGGGAAAGCTATCGAGTTGCGGAGCGCCCCTCCCCCGTCATCCGCACACGTCGTCAGTGCAGAATACGACATCAGACAAGAAATTTGGTTCCAGTCTGATGCGGAAGATGGAGCATAGACACAATTTATTTGACGACGGTGTTAACAAATGACGAAAAGCGGAAGGATCCGTAATAATATTTACCGGCAGAAATTTAAGCACTGTTGTTTACGAGCCCGAACCCCCACCCCCCCCCCCCCTTTCCTCTTCGGACACAGCTAGGTCGGGACCCCTCTCCCTACCCTTTCCCTCCCCTCCCCTCCTTTGTCTAAGACGGACACGCAACGGTTGTCAGTTCGTGTAAACGTTCTGTCTTGTCTGATGCTGCTCCGCCTGTTGGCAGCACCAACCGTGCCTTCGCTTCGGTTGCACGTACGAATCGGCACCTTCTGATTTCGTGTTTGGTGCGCGCGCCTGCCTCCCCTCCCCCGACATTCGTGTGCAGCCAAAACAGCTCGAGTCAAAACAGCAGATCCAGCCTACAGTACTTTCTATTACGCGGATCTATAGTAAATAGGACCTACGGTACACACAAAAACCTATATATGTATCTATTTTTGCTAACAAAATTTGGTCTTATTTACTATGGTCCCCCGTAATACCACCTTTTAGAAGTGCAACCATTTGACTTACACGAATTTCGGATAACTTACTTGGACCTGGAGTGGGATGCTGTGGCTTGGAAATAATCTAGGTTATTTGGGCCGCTTATAACATGCCTGGTGTCCCTTAGCCACCCAGAGTGCGTAAATAGCTACCTTAGGAAGATCCACCATCAATATGAAACTACTACTGACTGTACTACTGGTTAAAAGGCCTAGGTTAGGTAGATGTTAGGGTAACCTTTTCACCAGTAGCTGAACAGACTACAGTAAATACCCTATTAAAAGGGGGTGACCGGATATTCTTAAAGGAAAAGGAGTGAGTAATTGGTGGGACGGCAACATCTAGGGTAACTCAGCTGTTCGAGGATATACATCATCATGCTTGGAACAGCATACACCGTGACATATACCCAATGGAAAACTGCTGCCGAACGGCTAAGAGTTTGTATTGGCATATAATGCCACCCATACTTGGTGCCAGGTACAGTACTAATAGTTTTGTTTTGCGGCGGACATGCTGCACTGACTCTCCCTGTGCATGCTGAAGAAAATTCCGACGACGAATCAAAATTAATGCTATCGTACTGTGTTGTCGTAGGCAGTGGCCGGCGAACCGTAGTAGGCCAGAAAGTCTCTCCATCAGATTTTCCCACTACGCAACCCCTGTAGTTGTCTCGCTCACGCGTGGTGTGCTTCACGTAGCGACTTTGCATAATGCAATGTGTTGCTTCCGACGAACGACTGAACAGGCCATGCTTGGCCATGCCTCACATTTAGCCCTGTTCCCGATACGGTGAAGCGTTTCCAGCTACAATGCAACAACCGAGCGAGAGTCTTTCAGGGACCTTCCAGGGGAAAACAGTACCACAAGATGAACCAAAGCTTAAGTACGTCCACATATTGTGGATGCTTATCTGCACCGAAAATACTATCAATATGTACCCTCAGTGGAAACCCGGCGAGAGACAATCAATACACGCTTTGTTGCGAAAAGGGGTGGGGGCATTAGGCGGTAGAATGCACCTGCTGTGCAGGGCCTTGGAAGCTGTCGAGAAAAAACGTGATCCACGGGAATAATTTACAGCTGGGGCAGCACTATACTACTATCATGACAGGTACATGCTACCGTAGGAAATTATAGGGTGTACAGTATAGTTTGAAGTCTTATATACTGCACTACGAGCTGGGTCAGGGATTCCGTCATAAAGGTTTTAGACATCAGAAGTTCACGTCGTTGAAACTTCGCACGCACCTTCCGTGATCTTATGCCGAGGGGTGTGTGGAGGGGGTGCATTTTTTTTTCTCCCGCCAGTTTATCTGGGATCTTCGCGCTATTCTCCACATTGAGCTTCTAAAACCCCAGACATCTAGCGAATACAAACGAAACTTGCACCCTCTCCATACACTCCTCAGCATGTTGGCACGGAAGGTGTGTGCGATCTTTCAGGGTCTAATTCGAACAAACCGCTTGGACTTCTGAGCTTTCGCGGAAAAAACGTGGATTTTACCGTTTTTCTTTGTTTCAGTATGGAATCAGCTCTTAGAGGCGATTGTTGCTTGCTATTGATACTACCCAGACAATCCTTCGAACGTTTGCGCAAACTATTTGGACAGGCTGCCTTGGAGTATCTTGAACCGTTTCATTCAGAAAAAAAAGGGAAAAAAAAAAAAATGGTATATTTCTGATAGTAGGGAAATGCCTTACTAATATTGACCTTTTTGAAGGCCTGTGGTTGGTCGAGACACAATTTCGATGCTAGCGCCAGCCCTAGGCCATTATCAAACAAATCTGCGTATGCCATCTGCTTCTGCTGTTTGTTACACTCAGTAATATACCACTTATGTGACATTCGAGTAGCTATTGCATGCAGTATGCATGGTTGACGCAAATTGGGGCGTTTTGCATGAACCAGCCTGTACTGTACGCGAGATGAAGATGAAAAAAAAAAAATATGGGGCGCAGTGTCATGCAAAAAAACGCGCTGGGAAGTTAACCCATTCTCGACAGGTTCCGGAGCCATGTTCGAAATTCGCAGATGCGCTCACGTGTACGTACTCGTAGAATTCCGACTTTGTAGATGTATATACCACGCTCAGGGTTTTACGTGGCGTGCCCTAAGGAAGGTATCATGGCGGTGCCCGAGTACCACATCACCTTACATTCCACAATCATTATCCACGTGCGTGCAGAAAAGCCTAGAATAAGTTAGGATGGAAGTATTTTCACTTGAAAACTTTCGGACACAGCATAGTAGTAGTTAGATGTCAGTGTAGACAAACAGAACGAACGGTGTGTTGGTAACGTTGGTATTCACCGCTGCTGGCTGGCGGCGTGTCATGTGCAGTCGTATAAATAGTCGCAATCGAACCTGGGAATCGAAATGCCAAGTCAATGTTTTTAGTCACGACAATATGTAGATGAATGCGATGCCACTATTACGGGGGACCATAGTAAATGGGACCAAATTTTGTTAGTAAAAATATGGAAATATATAGGTTTTTGAATGTACCGTAGGTGCTATTTACTATGGTCCTCTGTAATACTACCATTCGATGCCTTGTTTTCGCATCCATGTGTAGCTATTTTAAACGTCACAGATAGTGGTGTTGAAATTACAAAAGTAAAAGCCCTATCCCTGACCCCCCTCCGCTCCGTCTCGAAAGGCATGCGTGATCAATGGTCAAATGACCAAGGCAAGTATCAAATCCGTTTCTCCCCCGTCCCCCTGTTGCTGCCTGTGTGTTTGAATCGCGTCGCGTCCATCTCTTCCTAGCTGAGGATAAAAACGATGAGCCTACCTACGCTAAAGCGGCAGTTCTTCAACATGCACCGAGCCCAAGACGTTCCTATTGTAACGGACGGAACTCAGCATGACCGATGCACGTGCTACTTCCTTCACAAATGTCCACATACATACATGTACCAATACCCCTCTGGGTATAACACGCCCCTGCAATATGACCAGAACCATCGGCACGTGACAGGGAGATCGGTTGGCTGTTTCACAGCAACGCCATGTGACAGTTTGTCTCTGGCTGCGCCTATTTTAACCATATTTCGACAGCCCGCGTATACCACTGTACCTCAAGCCCCCACCATAAAATATAGACAATATCCAATATATGCCAAGGTCAAAGAATACTGGGGCCAATACGCTTGTCATCGATCGACTATCGATCGTCCGAGTTTAGCACACACACGCGGACAACCTTTACGTTAATCTACAGTAGAAATACCCCGTTGAACGTTGCCATCATTTGGCTCGAGGGAGGTCAAATCGCCGGCGCCCCCATCCCGAAACCTAGCACTATCCTCAATTTCACGCTTGGCCAAGGGACCCCCCTTAGCCGAGGGAGCCACACCTTTGGATGCAGCATCCTCCGCGATTTCGTGAAGAGCGTCGGGTTCCCTGCGAAGGACCCGGTGTGTGAGATTCACGAGAGCATCCACCTCCGCCCCCGACACCTTTCTGTATCCGGGAGGCTCTGCCGGAGTGGCGGCAATCAAGCTGTCGACGTCGGCGAGGAGGTCGTCAGTGGTGCTATCGGACTTGAACGACATCTCTCTAGTCCTCGACCAATCGGGGTCATCAATGTCTACGCGACTCACCCCGTGCTCGTCGGTTCTCTCCTCGGATGCAGGCCCACCACCGTTGCAACCGGGATACTCACGAACTACAGGGTTCGCATGGAGTTCAGGGTTGAGGTCAAGGGTAGGAGTTGGAGAAGGTACAGTGGCAGGGGTAGAGAGAGATAAGGGTGCAGGAGCAGGGTTGGCGTCCCCGTCACCTTCTCGCTGATCGCCGTCCACGCTATCCCCGCAAAATTCACCGCTACCACCTTCATCCCCGGCATAGTTTCTTCCAGCACCAGCTCCACAATGCCACCACCTTCTCCTTGGGCGACCGTTTCGCCGCCGTGGGCATCGCCGTTTCCGACGAACCCGATAGATAGCGTACACGGCGGCGGCGACTATGGCTCCAATCAACAGCCCTTGAAGAACTTTTCTTCGGAGCACTGGTGACCACGAAGCACCTATGGTGACGTAGTCCCCTTGCACCTCTTGCCCCGAGAGGTTACACGGTCCTCCTAGTGGTAGGGGACTACCTGTGCTTGGGTCTACCTTCGCCCTCCAATATGAAGTTCCCACCCGAAATGAAGAGGAGGCATGCATATACGAGGGCGACGCAAAATAAAAACGGGAAGTTGACCGGGTATAAGGGAGGCACCGTTAGATGTAGATCCGTGAGCCAATGTGCGCTGTCTATGCGTTTGCTGCTATGTAACAGGAGATCTACGGCCACGCACCTTTACATTTTGGTGAAGCTACTGTACAGTCAGTAGCGCTGCTTCACAAATACAAGTCATTTTAAACGGTTGACTCC
Source organism: Macrocystis pyrifera (assembly GCA_031763025.1). NCBI lineage: Eukaryota > Phaeophyceae > Laminariales > Laminariaceae > Macrocystis > Macrocystis pyrifera. Next base: position 22,077,785 of record JASSKH010000001.1, on the reverse strand, counting down.
ACGGGTTCATCCTTTTATCCGCTGATCGTGTAGCGCTGATGTTGACGTATCATATGGCGCCTTCAACATGTAGGAGGGTCTGCCTTTTGAGCATGCACGGCTATCCTATAGAGTGGGTACCCCGAGTAACATTGATAGCCTTCAAGATATGAGCATTGTGGAGCTAAGAACAGTCAAAACGGCTTGTCTCACCAATGCTAAACGCTAGTTATTGCCCACTACATATAGGAGACATAGTAGATATAAGGGCGTGTGCTTCCTTTTGTCACGGGGTGCTCTCAACTCGGGGCACCCACAATATTTGGTAATTCGTATCAACTCACCTTCTTGCATCCACGGAACGTATACGTAGAGCTGATGTTGGCCTATCGTATTGCGTCTTCAAGTGGTACGATTTTGCCGTTTAGGTCTGCACAATGATCCTATATGAAGACAGCATGTGATTGTTTGTGTGCTCTGAGACGCACGTTGTGCCATGTACGCCGGTCTTGACGAATGTTGACATTGTCTAGTCTTTGACGTATCCATTTGAGACTTCCCACGGGCTCCCGCGGGATCCCACGGGAACCTGTGGGACTACCATGGGGCGTGCCACGGGAACCCACGTTATTCCATGATATCTGGTGGGATGCCGTGTGTAACCCCTATCGTTTCCGCGGAATTCCACCGGAAAAAACACGGGATTCCATGGGATGCCGCAACATGCCGTGGAGTCCCACAGAAACTCCCGTGAAAATACCCTGGACCCCCATGAGATCCCGTAGGCTCGCACGATATGTCCCACGGGATGCCGGTCCCATCATAAAACGGAGGGTTACTTGAATAATGTGTACCGGTTTCGTTGTACCTCTTGGAATATGAGGACCTGGCGTGCATTTAAAATGCAAAACAAGAGCGCATAAAATTTTCCAACTCTAAATAACGGAATTCCTGTGGAGTTACGCGTTATTGCGTGGGATCCCGACGTAAACATCATGTGAACCCACCGGATGTCATCGGAACCGATCGGAATACTCAAGAACTATCCTGTGTTGCTACGAGTGCCCACGAGCTCCCACGGGTAACCCATGATTCCCAATTCGACGGGGATCCCACGGGATCTTCTCGTGGGAAACCGTGGGATCCCCCGGGTTCACTTGAAAAGCCCGGGCACACCACGATATACCGCGAGGTTCCGTGCGACGTCCCACTGGACACCCCACGGGGGCCCATGGGACCCAACGGTATACCGCGGAGTCCCACGGGGCGTCCCGTAGGAAAAAACACAATACTAACGTTCTTCGGCTGTTCATCTCACAGCTGCTGCGAACGCCCACTATACACTCGGGAACCAGGTATGTATGTAAGAACGTTGATGCCACTTGATGTTGAACCATGGAACCCATGCATCAGCCTGCCTGCTGGGTGACGAACAATTTGTTCAGATGTGAAAGAGATGAACTATCATTCGCGAAAGAGGAAAGCCCACGTGTTCGGTATATAAGTATGCCGCCCTGTATTCGGCTTTTTGTACCAACCCATGAACATAAAAGCACAGCTTGAAAGCTGCGATGCGATTTGCCAGGGTCTATCCTGCTACTCGGTTCAAAGGACTCACGTCCCGACGACCGCACGGTATACATAGCTTGTGACTTTCCTTCAGCGTCACTAAAAAATGTCAGACATTCATTAGTGCATAATTTCGTATCTACAACTTAAAGTATCGACTCGCCCGTAAGAATGCAACGCACATAAAAGTCAACCTGAAAAACCAAAAAAATAAAATAAAGCTCTTAGTCAGGCTGGTCAGTGCAGTGCGTACGTTGAGCCCTTCCTGTGGCTGACCTTGGCCCAAGCCAACATTCATTGTGCACCACTACGGAACACGTCTTCTCGGGGATCAGAATAATAAATTGCAGCATAAGAAAGGTTGCTTTCGCGCGCGCCCAGAACATGAAAGTCAGCTTGAGTCCGATTTCAGGTTTGTTGTGAGAGTGCCGGTGCTGTATACCAAGTAGTACGGGGTATATGATACCTGGTGCTTGAACTTATATAGTATAAACTATCACGGTTCGTTCAACATCAGCAGGCTTCAAACACAGACAACAAGCATTATATTCAAACTGCCGGTATTGCTCACCTCGTTGAGGATGACGCCGCGTTTGGGTTGGAAGGTATGAGGCAGGGGCGCTCCTGCCATGTTTTCGCAATGTAGCTCAAGCTTCCCCACCTCCATTTTGATCGGATCTGCGCACCAAATCACATGACACGACGGTACAACTCCCCGTCACGCTTGTGACACCATAACAACATAAGGATATTGTGCGGGTCATGGAGGAGGAGGAGGAGGAGGAGGGTAGTAGACGAACGACTTGAAGATGAGCCTTTCGGCCCGCGGTGTAGGACATCAATAATCAAACGAGTCAACAGGCTGGCACGGCCCGGCTGGCAGCAAGGAGAAGCCCAGCTTACTTACGCTTGTCATTAGCACCCCGTGACTTCGTATACAAAAAATATTATCCCACCTTGTTCCAAATTTGTCCCTCCCCAGATGGCGTACAGTCTCGAAGGTGTTAGCTACCAACTTAGTTATCTAGCTAGTCGTGCTCGATACTCGGTATACCTCCCTTGTGTATTGTTGAGAGTATACCAGGTACGTACCTGGTACAATAATAATGACTTCAGAGTAGTGAGTGTCAATCAGTACGCAGCCACCATCAACTTGAATACCCCCTTACTGAACACGACAGCCCTTTTTTCATGAGCACGTGTCTCGAGTCTATTGTCCCGTAGAAGGTCGGTCGGACAAACCCTCGTTCGTACAGCAGTAGGTGTGCCCATCCTATGGTTGTACCCCATGCCCGTGCTCTCACCGGTGCAGTGCTCATCCACCCTGACTTCAGCCATACACCGGGCGTAAACCTCCTGGGCTGTGGAGCAGCGACGGCGTGAGACCGAGGAGTCACGTTCAGCTGGTCTCTTGATCCCCTGCGTTTGAACGGGAAAACCACCCTCCACCAGTTGATCTTGCCCCCGACGGAAGCAGCCGAACTCGATGTCATAAACTCCTCCTTGTGCTTCTGGGTTCCATGTCTTTGAAGAGGTGCTATGGTCGATAGCAGGGGCAAGCAGTTGATATTACGTGCTGATATATATTATGGGTTTGACAAACAGGTTTGACCCGTTTATTGCTGATTTTTCTTTCGTCCCCGAGTTGTAAAATAAAATATACACCAGGTATAAGGTATCAGGTATGTGGTGCCAGAGGGTTCCTTTAAATGTGGACAAGGAGAGTACACGGGAGGCTCGAAAAACCCTACTCGTACTGCTCAGAGGAAGACTCATAGAGAAAGCACGCAACTATGATACGTATGGTGATCATAGTTATTGACAAACCTGGTAGCTATTCAAGTATTGTAAACATATTAATATCGTAGTGCAGTTTAGTTCATCGATAGGGTTCGGTTCCGTATTTATTTGCGGAGAAGGTAATACTGACCGTCGCCGTCACATAAGGTGCCAGCCATACATGACATATATTATTACTGATATACATACAATGCGTAATATTAAAGGTACATAAATATGTACCAGGTAGGCAATACACGAGTATATGCTGATATATTTATATTACACCTGGTATTTTTTAAGTACACAAAGTACTATGAATATAATATTAATAGCCACAACTGACCGAATCGAAAGAGCCGAAAAACACATCAACGCATTATGAGAACTACATTACGTAGCCCGAAACCACAGGTACAACATTCATTCAGTCATTACTACTCCGCATGTCCTATTTATTATTATGTTAATATATCTACACCGAAAACAGGTACGACTGGACTATTAAATAACTATTATAACTATTACGGGGGTCCATAGTTAATAGGACCTATGGTATACATAAAAACCTATATATTTACCTATTTACTAACAAAATTTGGTCCCGTTAACTATGGACCCCCGTAATTAGTAGCACCAGGTATCAGGAAGTACTTACATACGGCAGGAGTTGATTTTTCTTGTAATGCAAATAAATAAATAAATACTTGTAAACGTGCTTTCTTAGTTTCTTATAAAATATAATGCTGGCCAAGTCAATTCAAATAATGACGTTCACAAGGATCGACAAAATCGAAACGTTTGTTTGTAGTAATAATAAAGTATCTGGTGGGCAGTCGTTGTTTACCTCACTTGGTGCATAGAGGCACCCGCCCGAAAAAGGAACGAGAGAGGCGGAGGAGAGGGAAAGGAACGCAAGCAGAATCATGAGGCATGGGTTCTTTCGACCAATATACCAGCAGAATCGATCGAGGGATTGAACTGCTGTTGTCTTCGAAGTTTCAACTGCTGTGAAATTATTCTATTTATTATTTTTAAATTCGTAATTCGCCTGCCTGTTGTATTAATCACCTACCACAACACCAGCAGTACGACGCTTATCTCCCACTTTATTTCTGCGAAATGCAAGTAGTACTATTAATATTTAAGACGATGTTACTTCGTGCAGCGCTCCCCGCTGAGAACATTTTTTGCATCCAATTTTCTTAGCATCCCTAAGAAAACATCCCTAAGAAATTGAGCCTGACAATGTTTTTATATCAGCCTTCCTATCCTGGTGAATATTCTTTTGTCTGTCATCTGGCGATATGCCATTTTTGTTCTGCTGTTGCTGTTGTTACTGATGTCGCTGGTTTTCTCCCATCCCCTCCACAATCTCCGCACTCTAATATAGACTATGTCGCCACGGGCGGGTCTATATATATTGCCCGTGGTTGCAGAGCAGACTTTCATCTTGTTGTGTCTTTTGTCTGTTGGGTCCATCTCTAAAAATCCATAATTAATACTACTACGACTACCGTGGTACCTGCACGAATTCTTCTGCTTGTTTTCGTTTTTGGTTTCAGCCATCATCACTGCTTTCCAACTCTTTGGACAAGCTGTGGTCACAAGTGTCTTCCCTTCTCCCTCCCGGTACAGTAGGCGGCCCCCTTGAAGGCACCCCGCCCGCATCACAGCATATCAGGCCCCTCAAACGCCCCCGCACGCCTTCCGCCCACGGCGCCTTGAAGCGGGAATAGCCCTTCTAAGGCACCTCTGGTGCCGTATAGAGGGCCGGTCATTCTGAGGTGCCTTGTATGTAGCGTGTTATTGTGTTTGGTGTCACCCCTCCAAGACGGGAAATTTTGCACGGAAACCTGTATGATCACACGCAACAGAGCGCTCACGTCGAACGTCGAGCAGCTGGCAGACGAGTGCGGTAGGTATTGGTCACACTGCGTGCGGTTGATCTGCACGGCGGTGTGCGCACAAACATGGCGTATCACACAGTAGTAACTGTTACTACCGTTCTCGTGCGTCATCCTCGTTCTACAGCAGTAGGTCGATATTCGCCCTCCTATAATAAGGCACCTGGGTACCATAACAGATTCGGCCCCTATATGTACATTATTGTCTTTTTTCGCAATAATGCCGTGGCATGCCGTGGCACCACCTGCGGCAACCTTCCACGGCATCTTCCACGGCATACCACGGAACTTTCCACGGACCTCCACGGCATACCATGGGACCTTAACCCTCACCCTAACCCTAACCCTAACCCTAACCCCAACCCCAACCCTAACCTAGGTGCCGAGGACATTGGGGTACCGTTGGGGTTGCCATGACATTCCGTGGGGTTGCCATGGAGCGCCGTGGCCGTAGCTGCGGGGGTTGCCATGGTACTACCCATGGCATGTCATGGCAACCCCCACGGCGTGCCATGGAATCTATTGCCACACCATGGTATGCCGTGGTGATGCCATGGTATGCCATGGGCGGTACCATGGCAATGCCACGGCATGCCCACGACAAGGTCAAATAGTGTAGAACCCTGATACTTGCCTTCTTTTATTTTCGCGCGGAGGGTTCAGCATTCCCACTGCTTGCTGTGCTCGTCGATGTTCTTCGAATTTCGCTTTTCGCTAGCTCGAAGTCTAGCGCTTTCCGCGACGAGAAAAGGGCACATAAACATAACATTTGTTCTCTCTCTCAGGGACCGCAATTTGAACCTCGGCCCTCATTAGCTATTAAGCGTGCACGTACACATATAAACATATACGTAATGCTACGCTGGGATCATAATTAAGAATTGAGAACGTAACGTCATCATCATTATTCGAGTAAGTGCTGCATGATGGCAGGCAGATACTCGTAAATAACACGAAAAAACTGTACAATGGGTGTACACACTCTGTACCTGGTACATTGTATAGCGCCTACTGTGTATATAACGTGTGCACCTCGTACTGCTGTAGGTGGCATCTACTGGATATCTTGCATTTATATGACACAACACATGGTGTGCTTTAAAGTACTAATGTACTGTATGTAGTGTATTACTGGTGTAAACGGGTACACGATACACTAACAGAAGAGAAAGCGAGGAGAGAGGGACGAAGGAGACCATGAACACGATGGACAAGTTGTGATCTCCTTTGATTCTGGGTTTCGCGTGGTACACCACGAGTGTATGGCATGGATGCTCACGCGATGAACCCCACAAAAGGGATCGTGCCTGCGCAACTAAATTAAAGCGTACAGCACTGAATTGACTGATATATTACTACTAATAATTACGGGGGACGATAGTAAATGAGACCTACGGTATATACAAAAACCTATATATTTCCCTGTTTTTACTAACAATATATGGTCCTATTCACTATAGTCTCCCGTAATATATACCAGGTACCGGCGAAGTAGTATATCTGGTGTACCGCATTATAGTAAATTTATAAATATTTCTGTTTTTGAGATTTAATATTTAATAGTTCGTTCTCGGCACGCATGGTCAGAGTTTCTCGTAATATTTATTGCCAACCTTAACATCATCTCGTTGAAAAAATGAAGCGTCGATTGACACCCTTGCTTTATAGCCAAGGCATGCCCGCATACATTTTTTTGGTGTGGATTGTGATGGAAAATAAAAAAAGCGAGATTTTGCCTCTCTTTTTAGTTCTCCCTATCATCACCCGGGGGGGGGGGGAGGGGGGGGGGGGAGGGGGGCTTGCGTTTTCACCGCGAGGTCGTTTTGTTCTTGTTTTCCATACTTTTGCACTTGTTTCCGATCAACATGTATGTATGCTGTAATTCAACACGTGTTCTTCACATTCGGCGAAGACACACGCCGCACCATTGTTTTCGCCCTCGGCGAAGAAAGGTGCCGCGCGCTTCAAAACCACGGTGCGGCAAGCCGAACCACAAGCCCCTCGTCTCGTGGGTGCGCCGCGCGCATTACTGAAGAAAACTGTTCGACAACGTAACATTTCACCACATTTTTTTTTGCCCTGTCACCTGGACCCTGCGACACGTCCTGCGTACCACTAACCTCTCCCTCTCCAAGCTATTTCCAAGAGCAAAACAAGAAGGATATATAATGTGCGTAATTTTCAATCGATAAAGATAACATTCGCTCTATAATTCCATACCGAATACTATTAATAGCGGGAAACCGGCACTGCTGGTGCATATAACTACTTACAGATATCTCACTCTCTAAGCGTGCTCAGCTGGTACATCCCTGGCCTCTCAGTCTGAGAGCCCCCACTTGGAAATTGCCTCCCTTTATTACTTGCCGGACTTTTCCAGCGGGTCTTTGTTTTCTCCATTTTTTTTTGCACTTCCAGTCCTTTTTTGCTTTTGTCTTCTTTCGTTTCGTGTGCGTGCGTGTACTCCGAGCACGGCACCGCGGGCGAGCGCGGCACCGTCGCGGGTGTCAGCGGGTGCTGGCGGTTAGAGGGGGGGGGTTGCAAGGAGCGCGGTCGCCGTTTTCGTGGCTAGGCGTCGCGTGTGCCTCGAGACGTGAGGGACCCATGAATGGACTCTTTCTGGCCTCCTGGCGTGGTTCCGGTTATACTATATACGAGTATATGAAGATCGTTTTGATAAGCAAGAAAAATTCAAGCGGTCCTTTTACTTTTGCGACCTATCTTATATTCACCGAGAGAACTACGCAGTATGAGCACCAACATTGTCGAGGTGACGAACGAGGTCCACGGTGAGCACCGGGCTTCATGCGAGGCGAGCGACGAGGCTCACTGTGGAAGAGAGAGAGGAAAGCTTTACCCGGACCGAATCGGTTGCGAGATGGTCGCGAGAGGGGCGGGCGGCGTACGAGGTTGGGAGAGAAGCTCTGTTGTTCGATTTTTTCTTCTTTTTTTCTTTTTGACCGGTGTAAGGTGTTCCAATCAAGCAGGAAATTACTGTAAGATAGGGGACGGGGATTTCTTTCCGAAATTTTCGGTTTTATTTCTTTCATTGTTTTTGTAGTGCTGCTGTGCCGTGCTGTGCTTTCTCCTTTCGTATATGCGAGTACAGACATGGAGCATATCAAAAGAAGAAAATAAGTACCCAACCTGGGGTATGTGCGTACGTACGACATGTGAGCGAGCGTAGCGGAAAACCGCCTGCGACGAGAAGCGTATGTGGCGTCCGAGCTGTTTTCTCCTGAAGCATGGCGGCGGTACTCTTGGCATTATCAAGTCGCCAGTTTGCAACTACATTAATGAGAAAACTATATTCAATCATGAACGTCTGTCCGCTTCGCATAATTTGATGCGGTACTTTTCCTTCCTGAGCGAGCGTAGCGGGCGGCGTAGGCCGCCCGCGGAGCGAAGCGCCTTGTACATACGTACGGCATTGAGAACCTGGCGGTGCTCATTCCCCTGGGCCTGAGGCCAGACTTGTCCAAAGCCACCACTGCTTGTTGTAGTGCACCATTCCTCCGGAGTTTTCTAGAGGCGACCGGTCGGGATTTGCAGAAGGGCGACAGGACGGCGGACGCATATTACGGGATGGATAGCATCTACATGTTCTGAAGCTCCTCGCGCGAGGTGCTCTATGCTTCACCTATGAACTGATTTTGAGAAAAGCTGGAAGTGCAAAGCAGACAAATAACCTCAAAGCCTATATACAGGGATACTACACAAAAAAAATGATGTGAAACACAAATGTTATTCTAACGGTATTGGGTTAAGAGGCCCGGTGGGTCGGAAATATTCGCCTTGGAAAGCAAAAAGTGCAACCTCTATTGTAGCACGCGTCCGACCCTTCCTGTCTACCCTCCGGAAAAGGCTTCCCCGCCTGAAGGGAGATCGAACGGGGGACCATCTTCTCCTTCGAGGGAGGCGTCTTTTTCTATACTTATCGGCGAGCATGATACGACAGTGGGAGGTATCTCGTGTTTGAACACTTGGAGTACTTCTTCTGGTGGAGCACCGAGTGAGTTGGGCTGAATGTTGACCTGGTCCAGCGCGACGGTGTCACGGCAGGGAGGGGGGGGGGGGGGGGATGTACAGTATTCGGATAGTCTGTAGGGTACAATGGGGCCCCTTTTGTGGGCATTCAATCGGGGTCGCGTGGAAGCCCCGTCGAAAACCCGCGGGATACCCATGGGTGTCCCGGGCGAGTCCCATGGGAGTCCCATGGGGGTTCAACGGAGATCCAACGAAAGCACCATGGAAGCACCATGGGCACTGAGGTTCTATAGAAGTCCCACGGGACCACTCATGACAGATCCATGAGAGTCACATGGGCGCCATGGACTAGTTAGCACTATAAAACCATTGAAGACCCATGCGAGACCCATCAGAGACCCATCGAAGACTCACGAGAGACCCATGTCAGACCCATGATAGACCCATGGCAGACCCGTAGCAGACCCACGGGCCAGCACTCCAAACCCATGGGAGATCCATTGGCAGGTACTAGAAACCTAACGAGGTTTCACAAGCGACCAATGCGTTTGCCACGGACTTCGCATGGGAGTCCCATGAGCCAAAACTGTGATCCCGTGGGAGAATCAGAGAAGGCCCGAGCCATGAGCCAGCATTGTAAATTGTAAGCCCATGAGGGACCCATGGGCGACCCATAGGCCAGCATTAAACCGACCGCAGTCCCATGAAACACCCACGGGGTTACCCGCGTACGTACCATGGGAGTTTCATGGGAAACAAAATCCCACATGACTCATGGAAGACCCGTGCGAGGTCCATGGGTGACCCCGTGGGCCAGTAATCTTAGTGACCCGTGCGCGACCCGTGCGCGACCCATGGGCTAGCAATGTAAACCTATCATAGTCCCCATGAGTGTAAACCTACCGGATTCCCATGGGTTACCAATGGATTGCCCTGGGTTACCCATTGATCACCCATGGATTACCCATGGTTTCACGAGGACAGTTCATAGGAATCCCATGGGCCACCACTATGATATCATGATAGACTCATGGAAGACACACTCAAGATCGAAGAGCAGGACCAGCACTACATACCCATGGGCCACCCATGGGACGCATCGACCAGCGCTATACACCGGCGGGAGTCCAATGGGTTACCCTTGGATCGCCCATGGATGAGATCCGAAGATCCACGGGCGACCCATGCGCCATCACTAGAAAGTATAACGGGAGTCCCATGAGTGACCCATGGGGTCTGTATTTGTAGCACTGGCCAATGGGTCGCCTTGGATTTTCCATGGACCTATTGCACCGGCCCATGGTCTGCCATGTGTTGACCATGAATTTATAGTGCTGACATTTGAATCGCTAATGGGACTTTCATGGGACCATATTGCCCGTGGTGCTTCCATGTTGCTTCCATGGGATCTCGATGGGATTCCCATGAACATTTCTTGGCAGTGGGTCCAACCTAACTAGCCGGACAAATGAGTAGTGCAAGGTTGATGGCCAAGGGTAGTGGGGATTATTACAGGCGCAGGGCGGGCTGGCGTGAAGCCATGGAATGATGGGTGATGAAATGATGGGTGCTCTCTGCCAGGAGGGGCACAAGGATGGGGTGTGCGAATTATAGGGCGGGTGATGACCGCCAGAATCTAGTCAGCGGTCTGGAGCTGATGGAGATGGCGTTGGGAGCGACGACACAGGCAGAGAGAGTGAACAGGAACTAGACCGTGAAGTTGCAGCGTGTGGATGTTGATGCCACAACATAAACAGACCACGAAGGGCACTGGAATATAAAAAAGTGGTTCCATGAGAAGTTTTTAGCATAGGTTGTACGAAGCGCGCGAGTGAGGCTGTAGTATTGACACCGCGGCCCGACAGGGCTCTCGTATTGGGTGTTATCCGAATATATCCGTATCGTCCTGCTGGAGCTATCGAACGGCCCCTTGCAGCCTTTCCGTTTACTATGATTGTATGAATAGGCGCTAAACGAAAAGATAAATGTTGTCCACAACAAAACACACGTTGCCTCGTGAAACAAGACCTATTGCAGATTGAAGGCCTGCAAGACATGAAGGAGCGAAGCCGGGGAGTCTTTATCTGCATGAGTTGATGCCGGTACTGGCCTCGGTCGGGATGGCCGTGATGCCCACGAACCGAAAGCTAGCACCGCCGACGATCATCGTCCGGGCGAGTTTGACATGCCGGTGAGCGCGAAGGACGTGTTCATCGAGTGAGCTGACGGCGGAGGCCAAGCTACGTGGGAGTCCGTGCTATCTCCTTGCTATAGTATACGCCGCTAGGAACGATCACCGCCCCTACCCTTTCTGCTACACGCGGGCAAGGAGGGAGGCAACTGGAGTCGCGAAGAATGTCCCCGTGCATTGGAGACCAGCCCTACGCCATCGACGCCAAGGATGAAGGTGTTTCTGTTGGGACGCAGTAACATGACCTGGGTTACCCAACTCTTGCCAACGTATGGTTTGGTGGTTCAATTGAAGAACACCGGAATCTTAGCCGCTGACGCAAATCGACTTATGGCTTGGATGTCGCACAATGGTATTGGCCTGGGTTGCTCGGGTCGAGTACAGGTGGCTATCTAGGGGAGGGGCAGGTACCCAACGCCGACAGCGCTTGTCAGCTTGTCCGAGATTTGAGCTACTTGTGTAACGTCGTGTCTCGACTTACCATAGAGGAAAATGTAAAATTTGTCTTTCAATGTACGGAAGTTTGTATACCACGCCATAACAGCAGTCAGGCCCGCTAGGGGAAGGCATTATAGTGGCACGGGGCATGCTCTGACAAGGATGAAAAAGAGCACTCTATCCATCGCGCAGGGTAGGGTGTAGCGTGGATAGATTTTGTTGTATATTCGCCTATGAGAAATGAGGGTTCCAAGATACTAACTGCGAAGGGGGGCGTAGGGTTTCTCAAACGATGAGCGCATTTAGGTGTGGGGGGGGGGCGTACTCCTTTGTTGCTTGCCTTAGTCATTTGACCATTGACCACGTATCCCTTTCGAGACGGAGCACCGTTCCTACTTCTATCAGAGACACCTCCAACAAGTGGGCGTTCAGTACGTTGTTTCCATATATTACGTAGAAACTTTTTGCTGGTCTTATCCCCTTCCTCTTTGGCCGCCTGTGGCTTCCATCTATCATCTAGGATAGCGATCGTTTTCTCGCTGCTATCTAGCGTATCAAACTCCTCCATATCACATTCGTCTATTTCCCTCATCTCCTCTTGTGACACATCCCGTTCCTCCTTGTACATTTCACAATATCCTACTATGTGGCTTCTACGCTCTATTGCTTGTCACACGGGCACATCTGTGCATCTACTTCCTCCTCCTCCCGGCTGCTGGTATGCCTCTTTCTTCTTTCTGGCAGTCCAGGTCACCTACACGAAATCGCAGTTTCAGCGTTTTCGCGAAGTCCATTGGGCCGTGCAAATACGTTTTTATTCCTATTCCTTCGCTCAGTCCCCCGTATATCTCTAAGTGTTTTTCCGATCCCACCTTGTTTGTTAGTGCTAGCCTTTTCCTTCCTTCTATCCTTCCTTCTACTTCTGTCTTGTACCTCCCAAACTGCCCCGCGGACATCACCTCTTCTTTTTTTCCCCCTTTATTCTTCCATGCTTTCTCAAATACGCCATCCCACCTTATTCCAGCTCGCCCTTTTGTTACTTTCTCCCATACAGCTCTATCAACTATGGCTGGCAACTTCTTTTTTGGCATGTTCCTCACTTTATATTGCCATTTCAACGTTCTCATGTCTCATTTGTCTTGAGTGGGTGCATTCCCAGTTCTGCTCTTAATACTGTATTACTAGTCGTACTTGAGCATCTTAGGATTTTTTAGCTCCTATCATCTGTACTGTTTCCAACTGTTTTATGCGTTCCCTTCCCATACTTCTCCTGCATATTCTAGCTTTGGTACTATCACATTCATCAGGATACACCTCTTAATCCTAGTGTCAAGGTGCGAGTCTGTTGTAAATATGATCGCGTCCATCTTGCCTACGTGTGTTTTACCCTTTCCTTTTACTTTTGCTATATGTGCATCCCAAGAGCAGTATTTTGATATCTCTACGCCAAGGTACGTATACTGATCTACGATCAGCAATTAATCTTCTCCCCACTTCCAACTGAATTTTACCGGGCTCGCCTTATCTTTGTTACAAAGAAACACTGAGCATTTGTGACTTTCGCCGTCACCCTCCATTTCCTAGTGTATCCTAGCGCCTCCTCTATCTGTTTCTGCAATCCTTCTGGTGTTTCTCATATCCCCACGAAGTCATCCGCAAACATCAATTCCCACACCGTATCTTCCCCTACCGTGAGTCCCTGCCTTGCCGCTTCGACTGCTACTATCAGGTCGTTAGTAGATACCTGGTACTTGGATAGGTTAGGTGACAACGTACACCCCTGTGCAACTCTTTGTGAAATAACAACATACTTCGACATTTCCCCGTCCAGCATCACAGCACTTCTCGCACATTCCGTCATATTTTTCACCATTCTCCACATCTTTCCTCTGATTCCTATTTCCCACTGTTTCTTCAACAATCCATTTCTCCATGCTGTGTCGTAGGTTTTCTGTATATCCAGCAAGAAACAGTAGGTTGCTAGTCCAGCGTCTTTCTTGCCTTGGACTACTTACCTAAGGTGTACACATGGTCTACGCAGCTACGGTTCGGCCTAAACCCTGCTTGCCCTTCGCTTATTTTGTCTTCCTTCTCCATCATCGTTCCCAAGCTATCGTTCAAAATCTTCCAAAATGTTTTGCCTACGGTGCTTAGTAGCGTTATCCCCCTATAGTTCCCCGGGTCAGCCATATCTCCTTTCTTGAATAAGTTTACGTTTACTACTTCTCTCCACATCCTAGGTGCGTACCCGTTTTTCCATGTCCAGTTATACAATATACCATCATGGTAAGCATTCCTTCTCCCCCGTACTTCATTAACTCATTCACTATTTGGTCTGCCCCTGCTGCCTTTTTCTATTCTTAAGTTTAGCTACACACTTCTTTACTTCTTCCCTTGTGAACTCTCTATGTAACCCTTCCGAACCACTGTCTTCTCTTTCTGATCCATCTACGTTCGCCTCTGCCCACGCGTTGATTCCTCCTCGAATTCTGCGTCGAACGTTAGTTGGTTATGGTTGTTCCAAGCCTACGGCAATGCTCTACTAGTACTTCCCTCTTCCCCTTCGAACTACCAACCATTTTACCGTTCTGTGCTCTCAAGGTAGCTATTCCCGTGTCTGCCTCTCTTACTTGTTTGCACAGTATCCCTTTTATCCCTACCCACGTCTGCTCCATCCCGCCCTCAAAGTCTTCATTCGTTTTATTTACTAGGTCATTCCACATCCCTTTCTTCTTCTCTACCATCTCTTTTACTTTCTTTCTAGCTGTATATCATATACCTCTCATCCTATCGTAGTTTTACTCGATGTATATCTTGCGTATGTCTTTCTCCTTAATCTCATAAGTACCCACTTTCACTTCCTTATCCCACCATTTTACTGCTCTGTTGCATGGTGCCGGCGTCCCCCGGTGGCTTGGTAGGTGGTCCGCGTGCCTGTCAAGATCAATTTCGTGGGTTCAAGTCTCACCGAGTGCATGCTCATAGGGACTTTTTCTTGCATAAAAAATTGATAAGCGGAAAGCGCGAAAGCGTGAGTTGGCTATATTCGATGAAAATCGACGAGCAGTGGGAATGCTGAACCCTATGCGCGACAAAAAATAAAGGCACGTACCGCGGGGGAGAAGGGACGACACCTGTGACCACGGCTTGTCCAGAAGATCGTCGAGGGTAAAACCTCCTACGAGTGGGCTGGAAAGTAAAAGTGATGAAGAAGAAAAAAAAAAAAAAAAACTAACTTATTCCCCATTACTTTACTTGCTGTGGTCCTGATCAACTGTTCCCATCCTTCTATTATCCTAGCTCCTACATTATCCCTCCCTCTATATCATTCCTTGTTGTATCTATTCTTTGCAATAGCTCGGAAAATTGCTCTGCATTTCTGGCCATCTCCAAGACTTCTTAGAACTCTTCCCGTTTCTCTTTTTTACTTCTACTAGTTTATCTATGTGTTGCATATCAAAACGACCCTTAGATCTCGTATATGGTACAAGCGGAGCCTCACAAGGAGGCCAGGCAGAGCCCATTCGTGCTTCCCACGTGTCTCGAGGCATATATGACGCGTAGCCATGAAAACAGCGACCGCGCTCCTTCCACCCCCCCCTCTACCCGCCAGCACCCGCTGACACCCGCGACGGCGCCGGGTTCGCCCGTGGTGCCGTGCTCTGAGTACACACAGGCGCATGAAACGAAATAAAAAGTCTTCAGGAATATGAGCTGCGTTTTACTCGTACCTGGCTTGTTCGTATGAACACGAGTACAAGAAGGCGCTTGTCTTCACGAAAGCGGTTTTTGTTCAAAATTATAAGCTATACCGGGACATTGCTTTTTTACCAGAAAACGGTATACCTTGACAGAAAACGTCACATAGCTTGGGTTTGGTGTGCCCTGATCACCTCGTTTTACTTTTTCGTACCGTAAGCTGGCAAAAATACGATGGTGTACTGTTTTTTTTTTTTTGGCATTTTAGCAAGTGAGACGGACGGACATGGATGTTTCGCCATAAAACGGTATACCTTGAAATCGTCATCTAACTTGGGTTTGGTGTACCTTAATTTCCTGGTTTGAATTTTTGTGCCGTAAACTGGCTAAAAAGCACTGGTGTACCGTTTTTTTGTCATTCTGTCCGTTAGGACAGGAAATTAATTTTGCTTCTACATAACCCTAGGGAATTCTCTATCTGTACAATTAATTTCCTACCTCGTCTATGTTTGATAATTTCTCGTCTGCTGACTGTCCATATTAGATAGTGATCCGTAGTCCCTGCGTCCGCTGCTCATACATGTAGTTCCGTTTCTTTACCACTTCCATTTTCTACTACTATGAAGCCAAGGACAGAGCTTTCTCCCATTTGCATGCACTGTCTAGTCCTTTCTGGTTTTGCTTTTTTTACTCTGTCGTTCAACGTCTCTCATCTCGCTGTGCTTAAGAAACTTTGACATATCTTCCCCATTCTTATTCTTTGTTATTTCCCCATATTGCCCAATATTCTCATTCAGTTTGCTTGCCTTTCCAATTCTTAAATTAGAATCTCCCACTACTGCTGTAGTACTAGTTCTCCTTGCCTTTTATAATTTTGTACACCTACTGCTACTTCTCCGAACTTCCTCTGTATATATTTTATCGCATTTAGGTGTGGGGGGGGGTAGTAGTGGGATAAACACGGCGAATAGGGGAGGGTAGGCTGTTGAAAACAAGAAATAAGTATGTGGTGGGAGCGAAAGGGTTAGAGGAGGCGGCAGGCTTATTTGTGGAAATATACTAGTCATGTCCGGAGGCGGGGTAAGGGCGGGGGAATAGACATCCGGAGGCGCATATCGGGGGGCGGAGGAAGGTTGGTAGGTGCGAACCAGAGGGTTGGAAATACACACAATCTCAACCAAAGCTCAAGGGGCGGTGTTGCAGATATGAACAGGAAATCGAGGAAAGGCTCTCGGCACAAGCTCGCAAGACCTTTGCCCCTGAAAGTGGGATGAACAAACCTCTTGATTTGTTGTGATTGCGAAGCACCAAGGCTTCCAAACGCGCGAGGGAACGTGCCCCACCGTGCCGTTTGCATATACCTACAGTACACGTAAGGATAATTCCACGCTCAAGAACCGTGCAAACACAAAGCGACCAAGAAAAAAACTACCCCATACTAGTCCAGGAGAACCCGATCGCTCTCCGCATACTACCGTCTGTGAGGAAGAACAGCTGAATCAAGTGGAATTATGTACCCACGACTTGTATTCGATAAATGTGTATGTACTCTCGTCTGCGATATTTCTCGTGTCGCGCGTCTCACGGCTTTGCTTGCACACGGCGCTGGCGACTTTCGCGCTCCACCAAAAGTCCAACAAAACAAATGTCGGCCTCCTGCCCTTTACACCCGGTATGCTGCTTCCCAGCACGCTGCCCCCGGTAGGCTGCCTCAGTCTGCTGCCTTCAGCGTCCTGCCCTCGGCATGCCGCCTTCGGTATTCATACTTCCTCCGCATACACGCTTCCTCTGGCCAGACAGAGTCAAGGCTACTCAGGGCAAACGTCAGCCAGGATTGACGCCGTCAGCAAGCGGAACGCCCCAAAACGTTTCCCCGTAAAGCAATCCTACCCTTCGGGCCGACGACCAAAACACCAATCCTCCCCAGTGCACGACACGCAGTCAAGTGGCCGCCTTCCCTCGCCCCAACCCCAAACGGCCTCCTTCAAGACCGCGCTGCGGCCATCGCTGTGCCCACCGCACCGCACCGCGCCCGCCCGGCGACAAGCGCCTTCCCCAACAAGCCTTTTACTGCCATTACCAGTAAAATACTTGTTCGCCTTACTCTTGTTCAGCAGCAGCTGGGACTACTTCTTCAACCTCAGCAGCAAAGACTTGTTCCCCTTAATTTTCTTCTGCAGCTGGAGCAGGCCGTACAGCAGGGCTTCCGCGGTGGGGGCGGGCAGCCCGGTACGTAGATGTCGACCGGCACGATGCGGTCGCACCCGCGAACGACCTGGTCCAGAAGACAAAAAAAATTACAAAACCAGAAGAAAAAAAAAAAACAACGAAAAAAAGTTACATCTGTTAAAACTCCACACCTCTGCAGATAATCGATGTCCAACTCAAATATTGCCGGGTGGGACCCGTGTAATCTGCATGGTCTAGCACGTGTTTTCTAGGCTAGATCTGTACTACACACAGATCTTATACAAGCCAGCACAGCGGCAGGTGAGGAATTACTGTAGATAGTAGATTATCTACAGATAGATAGATCATGATCTGTCTGATCTCTCCGAGATGTGAAAAATCACACCTGGTGTCTCACTCTCACCGAAAATATAAACACCCATTTGGAATCTGAGACCCATAACAAACGGTGTTTATATTTCCGGTCAGAGTTGATACGTTAATCAATTGACTGTCGCCACATCTTCTTGGAACAGCAGGAACCCCGAGCTATTTCCAACTATTAATAGCTGGTTTACTGCAGCTGGCCGCGAAGGAGGACCGACAATGAGACGACGGATTCGAAACCCCGGACAAAAGGAAGGACGACGATCCGAGCGTGGGTTTGCATCGCACAACCCCCAGCGTGTCTGTCTAGGGGAGTCCACGGGTGACTACGTACTGCCGAGGTTTTTTATCCGTGAACAGTCCTACAGATACGAGCGAACATCCTAAAGAGGCACTACTACAAGTAAATACGAGGTATTAACATTCATAGTAATTTTCTTTTGGGCGCATGACCGAAGCCCACCCCTCGTTTTCGCTGAATTTACAAATCCATACAGATACTACAGCAGCACTTATGTTGTAGTAGTACTGTACAGCAGTATAGGCCCGCCAGTAAGAAAGTGCCCAATAACAACATAATGCTCATTTTTTGGAGAACGCTAAAAAAATCGGGTTAAGAAAAACGGCTCAGTGGTGAACTCTACACTAAATCCTATATAATAGCTTATACTCAAGGTCGTTTGAAGATGGCGCCCCAAAGCACCTCAGGCTTGCCCAGATTAGGTGTTTCTTGTTGGCGGGCCCATACTGTAATAACGTTTTGGTAGGTACCTGTTTTATAACCGACGGCTGATAACATCGTACGTTTCTTTCATAACAACACTTCTTCCACAGTAAGGTCCTGGTGGGTATTAAATAATCACTTGCTCTATAAACAGACGGCTGGTGATATCGTACGTTTCTCTCATATTAAACAAGAAAGCGTCTTCAAGAGACAGGAGCGGAAGGACGGAGGGATTCCGCAAGCGAGGTAGTCTTCTGACGCAAATCCGGTACCATCCAAACAAACGGACATAGCCGTCACCGACGGAACAGGTAGGGATTCCCGACATGAGTAAAAAAGGACTACCGTACGGAACATGGTCCACTATTTGCTGACCTCGAAGAGCTCAACACCGACGCAATAGAGCTTTTCCAAATCGTAAAAAATATCACCATTTATACGTACCGGCCTCAAGAGTCGGCTGTGTACACCGACTTAAAAACGGGGGTTTCTTTCGCACACTCCACAAACAGAGGTGGCCAACAGTGGATCGGATTATCTCGAAACGCCGATACTCCTGAACAACATTCTCAACGGCTTAACCCCTTTGCCACCGGACTTTCGCTCCGGGGACAAAACACTTGGAATCCGAGCAGGATGGGTCACTTCTGGAGTCGGAAAGGGCTACTACGGGGGACCATAGTAAATAGGACCTACGGTAAACACAAAGACCTACAGTATATATTTACGTATTTTTACGAACAATATTTGGTCCTATTTACTATGGCCCCCCGTAATATATTGTATTCGGCGCTCACCGAGTAAGAGTAGTGGTAGTACCCCCCACCGTTGGCGCAGGAGCCCATGGAAACCACCCAGCGCGGCTCGGGCATCTGATCGTACACCTGCTCGTCGCAACAAGAAAAGAAAAAAACATTCCAAATCAATCCAGCAGCCAAACGTGCAACAGACATGGATAAGCTGGCATGGGACACAAGGACGCAACTGACACGGAGGGATGGGTGAGTGGTGGCATGGCCGCGACATCCACACGAAAACCAACGAGCCAGGCGGCGGTCATATCGTTCTGAACCCGAACAAGCGCTTCAGGACCGAGCGCAAGCCACATTAATAAACAAACGCCTAGGGGGTGCCATCCGAGCGCGTCTGGACTGGACTAAACTACTCCCGCTTCCACTTTCGGCGGGCACGCCGGCCGACGACAAAACTAGGCTTGGGAAAAAGTGATAGGATCGGGTTTGGCAACTGCGAGGTGCAGCACACGGAAATATTATGGGTGTGGAGGAGAGACATAGGGCCGGACAAGAAATGGAGACAGAGACGAGTATGACAGACAGATAGCTGAGACAGGAAGTAAGGCCCACAAAAATACCGAGAGAAATATATGAAACTTGCGCAGGCACGTAGATAAACAGCCCGACGGACAGACGACAGGCAAACAGACGCACGGACGAACACAAAGACATACCAGGCAACAGACGAGACAGATAGGCAGCCGTACATGCATGACGACATGACATACACAAAACTCAAGAAAACGCGCGACGGAACGCACCTTGCGCAGAGCCGGCGCCATCTTGTTGCAGAGCGTGCCCGCGACAATCATAACGTCCGATTGGCGCGGCGACGCTCGGAACACCTTTTAGTTGCACGAATCGCATTCGGCACGAGCGGAAACGAGCACCGGACGGAGGTTACGCCATGTCGCGTGGCGGCGATCGAGCCGACAACCAAGCGTTACAGAGAACCGCTCGCACATACTGGCATTGCAGTAGGGGTCCCTATTTTTATTACGGGGGACCACAGTTAGGCATGGCATGGGAATGGATTCGTTTTAGACGTAAAAAAATGTCCAGTCTATTCGAGAATCCGTTCAAAAAAATGTCGAAAGAATTTTTTTAACAAATAGTCTGCCACCACCCTCTTTACTTGGTTTTAGACCACATTCACGTGTAGCACCGAGCACCTGATTACTCGACCAGGGAAACGAATTGGATGATAAAGTTCGACAGACACCTCCCATCGATGGAGAATGATCCACTGACTGGTTGTGTTTTGATCTGCAGATTTTTGCTCCGCTAAGTTTTTGTGGAAATACGCGGGAAAACTCGATTTTTTTTTTTTAGGTTTTATTCGTATCTCTCTGTCTATTTGACTATACTCGAAAATCTAAACTAGTCAATCGATGCGGAATGACTTTGCGAACACAGCAGTAATGCAATCCGCACCTGAATCCGACAAGTAGCCGACATGAAATCTGTTGCACGAGTTGACCCTCTTTTGAAGAGTCAATTGTTGATGGGAAACTCGACAAAAAATATCCCGAGATAAAAACAAAGGACGTCCAGTCTTCACGGTATCGGGCAAACGGTGCCAGACATGAAAGCGGCCGCACGCCGAGCGATCGCCATCACACCCGGTGTCATCGCAGCAGCGAAGACCATCTGTGATCGGGCCTTGATGCAGCAGGAAGCGAGTTACCCCTAGCGTTCAGATGCGAACGCATCACTATTGTTGTCTCACGTGAGAAAACGACGGAGTAAAAATACTCTAGCGTACCACCCTGTCCGGAAATATAGGAATGGATTAATCAGAAATGTGAAAATAATATGTTCTTTACATTTCCGGACAGAGTGGTACGACGTACGTACGAGTACATACAGCAGCAGCATGCATATTTCAGGCGCGTGGTGAATGCAGCCTTGGCCGCAAGGTTCAAGCCTAGCTGCACGCACAACAACTTGCCCGTGAGCTAGAAGTGGGGCGCGCTGCCACGGAGGTGCAGGCAGCGCCGTCGAACTCCCGGTCTCGGCGAAGTGCAGTATAGCAACACGCAGCCGAGTGTCCATGCTCTGTGTGTAGGTACGAGGTATGTTCTTCTTGTTTACTTGTTAACAACAGTAAAAACAGGACCGCATGCTGCGACTTGATCTGTACAAGATGTGTTTCACAGGGGGGGGCAGCTTTCTCGTGCTGCCGGTCGCCAATCCCAAGGCCTCCCCAGGAACGTGCGATTCGTTCACGCTCGCGCGCCCGTGTCTACGCTGCAACTCCATCCTCTGGGCTTGGTTGTGCGCTGTCCTGCAACACGTGTCGTGAAAAAAGCAAGGCTGACTAATTTCCAACTACAGGCGCTGCTTTTTATTTTATTTTTGAGAGGCAGCATCAAAGAACGGATTTTTTGGTTGCAAACTTTTTTTTTTCCCAATCACGGATTGGTTAATTTCCTAAAGATTTTTTCCCCCCGATAACGACCATGCGACATCCTTTGTTTTTTTTTTTTTACGTACTAAAACGAATCCATTCCCATCCCTAACAGTAAATAGGATAACATATTATTGGTAAAAATAGGTAAATATATAGATTTTTATGCATACCATAGGTCCTATTAACTATGGACCCCCGTGGTAGTGCCGGTATATATGCGCCAGCCAAAAAAAAAAACGGCACTCTAGCGGCAACCGGCACTAGTTACTCCGCACACCTGCCACACTCGTGAACCCCGTCTGCACAGGCACTATGGTGGGCAACCGGCGATATAGAGGGATCACTACTATAACAGGAAGACCCGAAGCGGGCGTGGGGGCTGGGCAAGCCCGGAGGACACTAACGTAGGTAACTTAGTGAATGGGAAAGACAGGTTGCCGTATAGTGCGGAATCACCGATCGCGGCAGAAGATGGAGATAGACGATGGCAACACCAGTGCGAAATACACGGGGTCGGCTCGCTCTTTCGGCTACGGACGGTTCGAGGGTTTCGTTTTGTTGCTTGCGTTGCCTTCGCATATATAGCATCAGAAGGACTACTACAGTAAATAGTCCCACGACGCTCTGTTAGTC
Source organism: Macrocystis pyrifera (assembly GCA_031763025.1). NCBI lineage: Eukaryota > Phaeophyceae > Laminariales > Laminariaceae > Macrocystis > Macrocystis pyrifera. Next base: position 22,055,116 of record JASSKH010000001.1, on the reverse strand, counting down.
TTAATCGATACACCCGAGCGCTCGAGAGGGCGTGAAACAGAGCCCAAAATATTGCACACGCATCTACTGCTGCCATGCGTGAGTGGTACATAGTGTTTCGATGTGAACATCTGGGGGGGGGGGGGGGGGGAATTGTGACACCCAAGGCGCAAAAACACATTGACTTTGTTGGCCACGTCCGCGTTTACAGCTACCTACCTACTGTAGCCACTCTCGTGCGTCCAAAACATAACGCCTTCCCTCTAAACGCGGCTATATACTGACGTACGTCAGAAACGAACAGTGCGGGTACATACACTTCAAATCATGTACAAAGGTTGGGGAAAAAAACACACAGCATGCGGCGACTCGCTGAGAAAACATGCCGTCTGGCGAGCAAACCGCGAGCAGACGCAACTATATTCAACCGACAAAACGTTGACGATACTCGGATAGTTGAGACGGAAGCACGAGGTAAATCGGTTCGGACGCACAACGAGACAATGGTTGAGACTCTTCACGAGAAGATATGAAAAGACAAATATTGAAAAAGACACAACGGTTGCGACGCAACGTTGAAAAAACAATGGTTGAGCAGTCGAAGAAATAGTTGAAAAGCTACCACGGGACAAACGGCTGAGACAACATCACGGGGGTCCATTTATAGTAGTCCGAATCCACGATTGATCCTAAAGGCCATGCATCCAATATGCTTGCACACGATATTTGGTTCTGATTGATATTAATATGTTCCGCCGTAGTACGACAAAAACATCCTTACTTTGATCGCACCACTAGTAGACCACGTAGCTGGTCGACACGCAACTACACGAGACAAGCGGTTAAGACAGCAGCTGCGACGATAAAAAATGGCTGAGTAGAAACCAAAGAAATATACTACTGCAATATCAGGATGGTTTCTCGGCTCACCATCCCGAAGCGCTCAAGGTCGTAGCGCGAGGCAGCGGAGTGCATCATTTCCACGGCGCAACACGCCAGCCCAAAGGTCATCGGCCACAAGGATCCTTTCCTAGCCCAGTTAACAAGATCATCCACCTTGGACACCACGAATTCTGTCGTCGGACAGGGACAGACGGCAACACGGAGCGGCACGGGGGGGGGGTAGGAGTGGGGGAGCTAGGGGTCACCGTTTCCCAGCCGTTACACATTGTGGAAGTGACCAATGAGAGTACAACGTGCTAGAGGGGGGGGGGGGGGGGGGGGGGGGGGGGGGGGGGGGGGGGGGGGGGGGGGGGTGGGCTCGTCAAGGCCTCCTTCCTCCTTAATATGCTCGTTTTAGTCTGGGGGGGCGGTCAGTCAAGGGGTCCAATCGCGGCCTCTCATTATCGGGGGGCATAGTAATCGAAAACCACGATGGACCCAAACACATATATATATATACCCCCATGTTTACAAACCATATTCGGTTCTGATCACTACGTATTGATTTATTTTTTCTTCCATCCCATTCATTATCTTGGCCCTTCTTCTCTCCATCCCAGTAATAGCTCAGATCGGGGGCCACATACGTAATATTGCGGGGGGACCATATTAAATTGGACCTACGGTACACACAAAACCTATCGTATATTTCGCTATTTTTACCAACAAATTTTGTCCTATTTACTATGGTCCCCCGCAATAGGCTCTTACGCTCCCTCCGCACAACCCCACAACACCACTATTTGCTCGTGCTTTGCATTTTGATACATTTCTTCCCCGGTAATCCCGTCTTTGATAAGAGTCGTGGGGCACCGTATGCTACCGATATTTTACCATATATGGACGCAATTTCTAGAGCTCTACAAAAACCGATACCTGGTACGACATATTTAGGGGTCGCGGTTTTTCTGCCCCGCGCTTCGCTAACCCCTCTTTTGTCCGTTTGGACGTAGACCCTCTATGGGTCAATCGAAGGCGGCGGGGCGGTACACTCCAAGCAAAAAGACGAGTACGAGCATGCTATATGCACAGAATGAGCCACACGTGTGCGGCGAGGAGCGATAAACGAGACGACGCAAGGGCCGATTTGATGACCACGGGTTGACAACCAAAGACTGAGAACCAGAGGCTGGTAATCAAGTGCTGGGGAGCAAAATACTGTGAATCAAGGGCCGATAATCAAGGTCTGCCAAGCACAGGCTGATCCTCAAGGACTGACCATCAAGCGCCGACAAGCAAACGGTTGACGAATAAGCAAGGGCGGACCAGCGTTTGTTAGCTGATTGCTTTTCCGCCGCACTCCATCACGCGCTCCATCTCATCCTCCGTCCGAGTACGCACGCGCGCCTATGACCACCTCGTCGCCAGCGCGAGGACTAGTGCTACTCGTATCGTACAACAGACAGCAGTATATGACAGCAAGCAGGGTTGTCATGCAACCACATTAGTCCAATTTGCTCACCAACGCCGCCCTTGCTGCGCTCCATGAGCTGGTCTACGTTCTCTGCTCTCGTTAAGTCCGATTTCGTCGGCTTGCGCATGTCCGTCACCTATAAACCATCCAGTAAGCGAGAGTGTTCGTTGGCAAGGTCCGTGAAGGAGAAAACGTAACACTTGGGCTTCTGGGGGACACGGGGGGGAGGGTACTCACGTCGTGCATGGCCGTAGTCGTACGACCATAGACTCTCGCATCCCTACAATGCCGGGACGGGGCACATCGGGTGTTGGGGGGGTGTCCTCGATGTGATGCATGGCCGCAGTCGTATGACCATAGACCTTCGCATCCCTACAATGCCGGGACGGAGGACGCCGGGTTCTCACCGACCACGGGAGGGGGGGGGGGGGGGGGGGGGTACTGGGAGATTGGGAAGTAAAGGAAGAAACGACGAACATCCCTCGTGAGCACCCACGACAAACATTTTTTTTTTGGGGGGGGTGGGTGGGCTAACCAGTGGCACGTTTCCCGCGGATCTTTCCCTCGAATGGACGGATGGGTGGACCGACCAACCCGCGCAATAAAAAGTGCAAAGAAAGGCCGCGTGAACCCGAACCCGAACCTGCCAGGTATTAGAGCGGGCCGAAACGCAGCGGCCACAAGACAACTAAACCCACAGGACTTACAGCAGGGTTCTCTTCGGTCGACGAGACACTACCAGAGGCGGCTTCGAAAAATTATAATGCAATCATACGATCTAGCAAGCGAGCAACCACGCAAGCGAGCAAAGCAAGCAAGCAAGCAAGCTCGAAACATAAGTGCCGTTCTAAAGAGTGAATACCGCCCATCCCATCCCATTCCATCCCGGTCCCGTCCCGTCTCACCTTGTTGGCCGGATCGTTCTTCTTGTCCGTTGTGTGGAAAAGCGCCACCGGAGCGCGATACATCAGAGCCGCGCGGGCCTGCTGTTGCCTCATGGCGATCGCGAGCCCCCGACCTGATTGGCGATCGGGTGGTTTGTCGGTTGATCAGCGCGGGGAATAACAAGAGAAATGTCGAGCCGTTGACGAGCGCAGGTCACGCAAGGTATGATACAGGTATGATACCTACAGACAGTAGTAAGGTATAAGAAAACCCGGTCAGGTTTGTACCAGTAGAGTGATTGCGATTTTTCCTTTTTTACAACTTTTAATTTTCAAAACTTCTCCCGAGGTATTTTAAGAAAAAAAACGCAAAAAAATACTTGAGCGAAGGTAGGATTTGATCGAACGGTGCGATAAAACTTTTGCCTCTCTGTTTCATTGGCCTACACGCATCGAGCGTTATCCCGACGAAGAACGCATCTCGAATGATTAAGACACCGAGCATTTTCCATGTCTCCACGCGTCATGCTGCTTGCTGTACACAACAGGACAACCGCTGGGAGCACAGAGACTCGAGAGGTGTAGCTGGAGTATCACGCGGACGAGCGGCGTTGGGTTGTGCCAGCGGGCCGCCGGCGGCCCGCTGCTACGGTAGACGCTTTCGCCCGCTTGGTGTCGTGGAGGATGCGTCGTCCCGAAAGCACTCGTGGAGGACGCGTCGTCCCGAAAGCAGTCGTACTCGTACTCGTACTCGTGCTCGAACCGCCTTGCTTGTACAGCGCGACAGCATGCCAGCTCGCGTATCATTTCAATTCCTCCATACTGCAGTAACAGCAGCAGCAGCAGCAGCAGCAGCAGCAGCAGCAGCAGCAGCAGCAGCAGCAGCGGCGGCGGAGCAGAGCGCGCCAGCGCTGTGGTGTGCGTAGGCCGAGCGCGGCAGCAGCAACAGCAGCAGCAGCAGAGCAGCTGCTTTGCTGCAGCAGCAGTAGCAGTGGAAAAATGAAAGCTGGTGCTGGTGGTGGTGCTGTTTATTTCTGATGCTCAAACTGATGCCGCCCCTAGCTGCGCCTAGCGCCAGCTAGCTGCCGCGTGCTGTGCTGCTGCTTGCGGTCGTGGGATGACAGTGACGGGACCGAGGTCAACTCTGCCGCCGACACCGTTGCTAGGCTGCCGTTGCTATTCGCACGCAGTTTTTTTGTTTTTCGTTATATTTTTGCTTGCCGCGTTGCCGCACATCCCCGCTTCCCTCCTAAATTTCGGAGGCGTCGCCTACAGGATTTGGTTTACCTCGTCCGCAAACACACCAAAATCATGATGGGAAGGAAAATCACTTCCCATAGCGGAAGCGAAGTTTTTTTTTTTTTTTGTTTTACTTCTGTCGCAAACACTCTAGTACAGCAGTATGGGTTCGACAATAAGAAACATGTACTGCTGTCAGCAAGGCTCAAGAGAACCTTGCTGTGACACCATCTTTGAACAACCTAGAGCATAGGCTATTATAAAGGATTTGGTGTAACCCTCGCCGCTGCGCACGATTTCGTAACCCAAATTTCTTGGCGTCGTCAAAAACGTTAGGCTTACCTGGTTACCTGGTACCTGGTATGGTCTTATTGAGAATATACCAGTTCTTATTCGTCATGGGCCTGTGCTGGTACTCATACGTACTGCAGTTGTATTCGTATGAGCACGGCTGCAGAGCTTAAGTTGACACGAACAAACTCTATCGCAGGCTGGAGAGCCGAGATTTGGACGGAGGCGAGAACTGAATAACGGCTTTACCTACTTGCGTACACGTACGGCAGTCGGCCTACGTACACGTACAACAGCGTGCATCAAGGTACCACATGGCGCAGGGCGGTTCGCAGCAAGCTCCGTCCACCCTTGACGTGATGCGGGTACGGTACGATGCGAGAATGTTCAAGATTCGATCATCTTCACGCTGAGTCAACACCATCATAGAGGAACAAACACACAAGAAAATCACCTTGAGAGCTGGGTGACCGGTACAGCAGTATCTGCTCTACCAGATACCAGGTATATATGGGCTACGAGTACGTACCCCGGGTGCATTTGGTCCTCTGGTTGGATTGAGCGGTACGATTACTCGTACACAGACTACGACCCTCACCAACGCAGGCAGTCAGAGTAAGTTGGAAAAGAGGCGACTGCACGCACGGCTCCGGGTAACGGCGAACGCAAGCTTCTCTTACCTGTTCAAGCCAAGCAGAGCCAACCAATCGGCGGGGAGTTGACCGCTTACTCCCCTCATAGGTTGCACGCCATGAGCGGTGCCTACAGCAGTAGTGCCCACAGACAACTTGTTTCTGGGTTGCGTTCCAAGCAGCACCCCCATTCCGAGTAAAACTCGTGAAAATGGGACAGAAACACGCAAGGGATTGCGAGTAGGTCTGCGTGTTCCAAAGGAATAGCCGCGGTACGCCCTAGAGGTTTCTACAACATACATACGGGATGAAAGCACTCACGGGGTAGGAGAGACATCATGCTGGTGCACTTCTGCTGCGAGCTCGCTTCCGGAGAGGCCTAGCTTCTTCTGGCACGAGGGACGAGGCACGAAGCGCGATTTATCGTCAGAAATTTCAACACCGTCGAAGGCCGTACATGACAGGGGGCAAAACCAGCGAATACGTACTGGCCAAGCCTGCACAGCGACCACCTTGAACGCTCAAGTCTATCTGAACACGCACCACCTCCACAGTCTGTTCTGTTCGAGGTGGGCCCTCTCTGGGAACCAGACCGGCCGCCTGAACCGACTGACTTTCTGTGGAATTTTCTTCAATATCGCACAGCCAGCAACATAAACGTACGCAACGACAAGCTCGTACTGGTGTACATACTTTTCCCGAATCCGAAATGGGGCGCCGTGCTCTCAGCAGCGTTGGCTTCGCCGCCGCGGTGATGCTGCAGTCCCCAGCAGACTCCTTCCTCGGCGCCGGTGCACGCCAGCCTCTTGCGCTGTCGGGGCGCAACGGCTCTGCAGGTGGAAGCACCAGCAGCAGCGCGGGTCGCAGAGACAGGGATCCGTCTCGAATCCGTCGTGGGCAGTTGGCTCCTTGGCAGCAGGAGCAGCAGCAGCAGCAGCAGCAGCAGCAGCAGGGACTTGGGCTGCGACGATCGACGAGATGGAGTTTCCCGTGTGGGTTGCGGGGGGGGGCACGAGCATGCAGGGGAGGGTGCTGGTCGAAGCGGTGACGCCGGGATGGAGAGGCGAGTCTGGCTGTGCTAGCGGGAGCGTGCTTTTGCCTTGTTCGGCCTGTCCTGTCTCGGGACAGGATTGTGTATGTATGATACCAGCATGTGTAACAAGCGTGCCTGTTGTTGTCTTGGTTCATGTTGTCATGTTTGTCAGTACTGAACTCAGTACACCACCGACCACTGAAGACAAGAGAGAAGTGTTGGCAGTTTTCACGTATACCCGTGCATCATACGAGTAACCGTACCTGGCACGTACTACTCTGTATTTTTAGTACCGCAGTCCCGATTTGGGGACAAGCTAGTCTAATTCCAAGTGATTTGTCCCCCCAAAACGGGACTGCGGTACTAGAAGGGTTAATGCCCGTGGTATAAAAATAGGAACAACCAACCATCTTTGGACGTCAGGGGGGGAATTGACGATACGATATGACGATACGGGGAACGGCTACTGCACGAAGATTTCAGGAGACAGCTCTTTCACCCCTTGACAGACCAGAGACGGCAAGTTTGCCTTGATATTGATATGCTTTGACAGCAAACTATTAATACTACTGTAGGTTTTCGTGTGGAACACTCGGCCCTACACCCATGACAGCGCACGTTTTGCGTTGCTTGACATGGCTCCGGACATCTTTGCTACTGCGTGATGGGGGATGATACAAGTTGGTGTCCAAGTTATATACCCCACGGGTACTTGCACAATACCAGGAGTCGTGCGGCACGGGCACGATGTGATCCTACTGGTGCTGACACTTCTTGAAAACGCTTGATATGACGAAAGTTGCTTTGGTTGCTACCGGGTATCTCGGCAATGGTACGTAACGGTCCAGCACAACAGCCGTAATATGCAACGTTTATTCGGACATTACGAGTTGTGCACGAAACAGCGCAACGGCAAGCCTTGTGACGGCTCCGACCGATGTTCCCGCTAATCGTGTCCGTATTACAGTCTGTGCAAGCGCTCCAGTGCTCTTGTTGATAGCCTCTCTTGAGTCTCTCACTCTCGTTTGGGCGATCGATCGGACACAAGTGGTTGAAAGTCAAGCCTTTTTCATTCTTGCCGTTTCACACCTTCAGTCCTTCAGTCCGGACGGGGCTCGTTTCTTAGGCAAGGAAAAGATACGTAGCATAGCGGGGAACGCACGAAACAACCGCGTTGTGTGTAGTGCGTACTGCTATGCATACTTCTCGTGCGCGTTTCGTGAGGTGATTAGAATAGTGGTACGGCGTGTACGAGTGAGAGCCTGTGACCGGTGACAGAACTTCAACCGCAGAAGGGCGACTTGGAGCCTTGCTGACGATTTTGATGGCACGCCTACAGTAGAGCACGGCCTTAAACTCGTAGACGCCGGTAACAACGCGAGCGGTCGCACTCTTGTTGCTGTCCCTGCGGCTGCCGCTGCTGCTATTACCCTTTGTGTCATTATCCTCACTTATCCTCAGGGGGCGGTGTTTCTGAACTCGAATCGCGAGCGTAGCAGGTACGGGATCGTTACACACATAACATAATTGATTATATTGTATGGTATGTATGATAAAGTCCGCAGGCCGAGTCGCGCTCCGCCCGTGTCCCGCGATGCGCCTGGTACAACACGTATTATCCGCTTGTCCATGAAAGCCAGAACCAAGACCGTTCCGGCGGAAATGTGTATTGTTGGCCTAAACCCATCAAAATATTCACGCACCCATAGTACTCGTGACCGTAGACGCATAGACCCCCCAACCCGCCCTCCACATACCCCTCCTGCTCCTAACTTACAGCAGCGTCGACCCCGAGGCGTCAGCGGTTGGGTCTCGAAGTCCCGGCAGCAGCACAGGCAGCACCAGCAGCCCAGGGAGCACAACAAGTGCAAACAGCAGCAGCAGCAGCAGCAGCAGCAGCAGCAGCAGCAGCAGCAGCACGTCGGCGCAGCTAGGGGCGTCGGACAGACGTGCGCGAAAAGGTAGCGCGCTCTCCGAGCCGGAGACGCCGAGGTTTCTACCGTTGCCTCAGCCGTCGACGCCTGCCGCGGGGGGCGACAAGGACCTGTCCGGCAGGAGGGCGGTGCCAATGCTGGTGCGTGGGTCCATCCCCCCCCCCCCTCTCTCCGCCTGAAACAGCATCGGGTATGCCGCTGTTCCCTCTACGCCTTGGCACGGCACCCATGGATTTAGGGGGAAAGTACCTTATTTTAAGAGCATCGATTTCGCACAGGAGTGTGATTGTTTTTCGGCGCCATTTGATAGTTTTCTCGACAACCGGCCGTGGAGTAAGGGTGCTGAAGTTGACCATTACTGATATTTTCGGAAGGATCTCGATCAGATCCATCCGAAAACGCCTCCCTTGTACGGTATTATTTGCAACCTTCCCGTTCTGGAAAAACCGAGCTCTTAAAATATCGATCGAGCCCCTGTGCGAAACCAGCGCTCTTTACGGGCACTCAAAGTTGGTGTGAATTTTCTCTGCAAGTACTTACCGTGAGGGTTACTTTTTTCTTTTCTGTATCATGAGACTGCGACCGAATATATTTCAAGTTTTGGTCTTGTGAAAATGATGAGTTTGGTCTTTCGAATGATAAGTTTGGTCTTATCAGGTGATGAGTTTTGGTCTTATGAAACGATAAGTTTGGTCTTGTCGAAGGATAGCTTCGGTCTTGGTCTCATCAAGTGTTGTGTGGTCGCGCTGTGGTACGGCAAGGGTCAGGTTGCACCCCCCCGTTGTGTTTTACGACCCGTTGCATATTCATGTCCCTTTGTATGTCCATCTTTTCTGTTGATAACATCGATGTTCAGGTTAACAGGAGCGAGAACGTGAGAGGTCGTAAAGTTGGTCCACTCCAACGTAAGAACACGAGAGAGTATAGGGTTTCGAGTTCTTCACCTGCCACGCTTGGCGGCAGTTGTCGCCAATGACCTTTTTGTTGACGGTAGTACGAGCGAGACAGACGCTGATTGCGCGCGATGGGCTAACCTTCGCCCGCGTTCAAGGAATCGGCGACGACCCGCCGCATGCCTCGTTTGTTCTCGACCGATTTGTCTCCTTCGTTCTTGACGCGACGGGAGGCTGGGGGCTGGGGGCAGGGTGGGGTCGGTGCTTGTGAGCGCCAAACCCGAGATGAAACGGCTACAACGGTTACACGTGCCAAACAGCCACAGCGGCTATACTGCTGTGTGGAGTCTTGATTGATGTGTCATACCTGGTACCACCTTGTCCCGAAATGGGAGGCCCGTTTGTATTGAATATTAGTATTAGTGTACAAGCTGCCCTTATACTGAGGGCCAGAAACTTGGTAGTGCATTTGAGGACCGCGAGCCCTGTCGGTAGCCGCAGGCGCCTAATGATAGGGTTCAATTCAAAGCTTAATAACCTGGCAGCTTATTTGATACCAGGTAGTGTTCCATTCAACCTTAGTAACTTGGCGGCCTAACAATGTGTTTTCGACTTTTGTATGAAGCGTTTCCCCGGCCTCGCGACCTTTCCCCCCCTTCTTGTCTTTTCGTTTCCGCCGACATGGCCGCGCATTTTTGTTTTGCCTGACCCGGCCCGGCCCCGCCACCGCATACCGTGACGTCACGCCGGCTCGCAGGACAACCGGGAACGCGCGGGATTCAGCCTCTTCCGCTGCGACGCGTACCACTGCGAGCGGGAGATGGTCGAAAGCGGGGAGATTTCGGCTTCCGCCCCGGCGACAACGCAGGTGCCGCGATGTGCCGGGTCAGGACGGGACGAAACGGGAGGGGACGCACGTTGTCTTGGCGGCGGCGGTTGTGGGCCCAATATTATGTAAAATTGTGCCAAGTTTTGCCCAACGGACTTGTTCAAACTTTTATCCACGCTCTTGCTCTACAAATTGTTCAAACTTTGTCTTAACTCGTCCGAATTTGTCCAAAATCTGTCCCAACTTGTTCTGTCCTATCGCGTCCTCTGTCCTGAACTGTAAAAAAAAATCCGAGCTTGTCCAAGCTTGTACTATTAATACCTGTGTATACGAATCTGTACAGCCTGTACAAATGAACGTTGTTCAAAATTTGGCAAAACAAGGCCGTAGGCCATTGAGCTGCAGTTGACTGCTGAGACGCGCTTAGTGATTGGCTGGCGCGGGAGGAGGCACTTGCGGTGAAATGATGGTGGCAGTGATGCGGCATGGTGGCAAGGGGGGAGAATATAGGCACTCTCCACACCTCGGAGAGATCATGTACAGATCATGTACAGATCATACCGACTTCATGAGCTAGATATTTCAGGGACAGATAGTTTCGTGATCTGTATGATCTAGCTCATGTTGCCGGTGGAAGCCGTATTTCCTGCATGATCTACTACCACTGTAGAGCATGTTTCCCGGGTTGGATCTGTACTGTAGAGATCGTGCACAATATATCATAGCGGCAGGTTGGGATCTAGATGATCAAGATCATCTATCTTCAGCAGATGATCTAGTAATTGTGCATGACATGTCCGATGCGTGCTTGTTTCGAACATTTTATTGCGGCGGACTGCGATCAGCAGCAACGGCGGCTGCTTGGAGCTTTTAGGAGCGGCGCGATAACCACACGGCATTTTTTGTTCTCGTCGTCGTCGTCGTCGTTGTGGTTGTGGTTTCGCTTTTTTTTTGTGCTACGTACGTACCATGTACTCGTGTTCCTAACTCCAGTTTGCAATATCAACCAACCGTTGCTCTTGTAGGCACTGCAGCTTGCCGTATCAGTCAACCATTGCTCGTGCGAACAGTTTGCAATACCAACCCAGCCTCTTGCTCCTGTAGGCAGTTTGCAGCCTCAATCAACCGTTGTTGGTGTGGATACTTCGGAATATCCAACAACCATTGCTCTTTGCAGGTACTGTACTACTGTAGTTTGCAGCATCAACCAACCATTGTTTTGTGATTGATTGATACTTTGCGATATTGTGGTGCCCCCTCTACCGTGCCGGTATCATAAGCGCCAGCCAATAAGAACTCCGGCAACTATGGCGGTAACCGGCACTATTTACTCCGCGCACAGCCACACTGGCTACTGTATTCCCATCGGTGCTGAGCGATTTATTAGGCAGTACATATAGCCGAGTAGCCGGAACTGCTAAAGAGGCACTATAGAAGGACCTAGACCCCTGCTGTACCAGTACACCATTGTTCTTGTGGCTAACTTACAAAACCAGTCAATCAACCATTGCTATTTCTGTGGGGGATGGGGGCCGTCGTTGTTTTGTTTGTTTTTGGGGTGTTCCCTCCGCGTATGTGTCCACCTGGTACCTGGCAGGTGATGATGAGATGGAACGAACGACCGCGTCGGGCCCTGGTTCTGCTCAAGCCTGAGCAGGAGATGCTCCCGCTAGCCGCGCAGACGATCGACTTCCTGCAGCGGGAAATTGGCCTCAAGGTCATGGTGGAGGCGGCGGCGGCCGAGGACGTGGGCCAGGTGTGTGTGTGTGTGTGTGAAGGTGTGTTTATGTGTGCTTCGCTGGTCTCCAAGCTCTGTCGTATGGAACGAGTACGAGAGTTGAATGCGTGTTGTGGGTTGTGCAGTCCGAGTGATTCTACCGAGTGGGAAAAACTTTATCCACATCGGGTAGATCATATACATATATAGTAGGTCATCTACAGATATATCCTAATTTTTCCGTTCGGAGATGTTGCGCAAGAGCCTTACTGCTGTGGTACAGATGTAAATTAGGCAAGGCTGCCTGATACACGCCGCAGACTGTGTGCGTTCGCAGGAAACAAAATGCGAAAGAAGGAAAGAAAAGAAACCTCGTCGCACTCAACACACACCACCAAAACCACACTAGCACGGCGACGGGCGACTCAAGACGGCGTTCGGCGAAACACGTCCCACGCGTAAGCCCCAGCTCGCCCGCTCATGTAGACTCCGGGTTTGGTGGAAACCGGCCACGTACGACTCTTGCGATCAATTTGCGAGAAAGTCAGGCTCGCAAGCTGTTCTTATTAATAGTAGGGTTGCAGCTCACCCTTCATGCGACTCGCCGAACACCTCACGGCGCTTCGCACTTGAGGCAAGCAATGCCTGTCTGGTCGGTGGAAACCCGACGTGCTCCGTCCTGGTATTGTGGGGGGCGCGAGGGTCTATGGTAATAAGACTCTGGCCATATGCATGATATAAATATGTACAACCCCCTTCCCCTTCCCCCCTAGCCTACCCGCTACCCCGACCGCTCACGAAGCACGTACGGCGGCACTCCCGTGCACGCAAGCTGCTGTAGTTTTTGTAGACAGCTCCAAAAAAGACACACACAGACACACACACACTTTATGTAGCGCGCGCGCGGTCGAAGTATCACTATTCGCATTAATAGTATCCCACGAAGCTTGCAAAGATAACCTTTGGAGTTTTTTTTTTTTTTTTTCAAATCTCGCAGCTGATATGTCTTATTTTTGTTGTTGTTGTTGTGTTTTTGTTGTGTTTTCAACTATCCCTACAGGCCCTGGACGAGTATATGGGGGGGGACACCGACGCTCGAGCGAACCTAGAGGTGTTCACGCCGCCGGAGAGGTCGGTGGAGGCCGCCATGGGGCCCAAGGGCGGAGCGGGACCCTCGCTCCCCGCGGCAGGAGGGGACGGGGACAGCGTGGACTTTGTGGTCACCTTGGGCGGGGACGGTCTCCTGATGTACAGCAACACGCTATTTAGGGTACGTATTTTTGCGCGTAAACGTACGTACGTGCTAGCGAGAGAGAGAGAGAGAGAGAGAGAGAGAGAGAGAGAGAGAGAGAGAGAGAGAGAGGGGGGGGGGGGGAGGGGGTCCTCGTTTGATGCATGGCCGTGGTCGTATGTACTACCATAGGCCCTCGCGTTCGTATGGCCGTAGACTCTCGCATCCCTGTGTACAATGCCGGGATGGAGCACGTCGGATTTTTTGCGAGATGTGTAGGGAACGCTTGCGTTGGCTTGCGTTGGCTTGCTGTGGCCGTTGAGGTAGACGGGGGTGGGGATGAGAGGAAGGTTTGGTGACGTGTGTATGTGTATATGGTGCTGGACGACCCGTTTTGTTTTGTAGCTTTCTGCTGGTTTGGCTTCGCGCGACTTGCTTGTCGTCGGTGTGTTTTAGTGTTGTTTTGATTTGCTTTGCCTTGTGGCATTTCGTGTTGTGTTGTATTGTGTTGTGCTGTGTTGTTGTTTTGTTTTGCAGAGCGTACGGGGTATCTCGGCCTTCGATCAATACAAGGGTTGTTTCGCGGCTCGAGGGACGAACTTTGGCTCACACTGTCAAAGCCAGCGTTACATCGGGAGTTCGAGATGCACTAGGCGTTTGTCGACAGGTTGACGGGTGTGGCCCCACTCTGGGCGAGCAGTTTTCGCTCCATCTGCCCCGCCGTCTGCATCTTACGCGCGTTTCAACTGCCCCCCCCCCCCCCCCCCCCCCCCCCCCCCCCCCCCCCCCCCCCCCCCCCCCCCCCCCCCCCCCCCCCCCCCCCCTCTCACTCTCTCTGGAATGCTACCTCGCATCGGGTTCGGTGTGTCGCCTGCCCCCCCCTGCCCCCCCACACCCCGCGGTATTTCGCTCTATGCTATTGCATGCCACCTTATAGCTGTTTCGGTCCTCCCCCCCCCCCCTCTCTATTGCTGTTTGCTGTTGCATTCCACCTCATACCGGGTCCGGCTTGTCGCGGCGCCTGGCTGCTGCCCCGCTGGACGGCGGCGCAATGTGTACACGGGCTGCTTTGGAACGGTCGGTACTGTTGGCGCGGTCTAGAGATCGGTGCCGCCGCACCTCTGCTTCAACCTGGGATCGATGGGGTTCTTGAGCCCGTTCGAGTTCGAGTTGATGAAGGAAGAGGTGGGTGCTTTTCTTCAAATACTGTCAGAAACATCATGGCCCCCGCCGACAAGAGAAGCCTACTGTAGTCTGAGCAAGCCTTAGAACCTTATTGTGACACCATCCTCGGACAGCCTTGGGCGTCGGCTATTATCTACCTGGTAAGATGTAGTGAAGCGCTCGCCTCTGAGCACGATTTCTTGGTCCTATTTTCTTGGGTTTCTCCAAAAAGTGAGCCTCGTGTTCTTATTGGGTTCGTTCTCATTCGTGGCGCTATACTGTTGGTTTGTATTGTCTGCCTGTGGATGGTGTAGTTTTGGCCCTTCAAGAGCATATTGAGACTTGATACGCTCGATATCGTCTGCCGTCAACCCCAAGGCCCAACAAAAATGGCGGCATCTCTTCTCACCAGAAACCGCCCGTCTCCACCACCACCACCACCACCACCACCACGTGGAGGCGATCGAGCCATTTGGAGATCGCCGCTAACTGTTGCTGCCGATGCAGCACCCACCGTCCGTCACCCTCGTATTATTCCATGCACTGTTATGAACACTATTCATGATCATGAATATCATGTAATTGTGATGGCGGTATTCCTTCGACGAAAATTTCGATCTTCACAGCTATTACGGGGATCCACAGTTAATAGGGCCTATGGCGTACATAAAAAACCTATATATTTACCTTTTTGTACTAACAATATTTGGTCCTATTTACTATGGTTCCTCTTAATAGGATGTTTTTTCTGTGATTTATATACAAAGAACAAAGGTGGTACACCTCTACAATATGGATATTAGTGTACCGTGGTACGGTTTCGCTCTTTTTTTGCCGCGACGGTTTTCTCTCGGCCAGGTGCGGCACCACGCCATGAGGGGCTGCGATCACACGTGTGATGCTTACCGGTATATTTCTGCCCGTCGACATCTCGCACGTCCAGTGCCCACGTGGATTCTTCACGTTGTACAACCTCTGTCTGTGGTCACAGACTACGAGACATAGATGATACATCGCGAAAAGCATGCAGCGAGGGGAGTAGATATTGCAAGGCCATGCCGACGTACTAGATACGAAGAGCACAAGATGCATATGCAAGCGAGAAGTATGTCCTACAGCTCTATACTCTATTCTTGGTATATACCAGCGAACACTATGATAGTATGGTTCAGGTAATTTCCGCGGCGATTTGGCTCTTCAGTCAGATTCGGCACCAGCATTCCCAAGAGTACACGAACGAAATACGCCATGTGGATGTAATCTCTCAGATTAGTCCAAGTATCTTTTTTTATATGGTTTTTGTGTCGACTATAAATAGGCAACTCTTCTATTTTGTTTCCCTCGATGAGGGATGTATATATATATCCTGCATGAGGTACATACAAAGCCCGTACCAGGTACGTAGCACGCGCGATCGAAGCATCACAGACAGACAGACAGACAGACAGCTTGCAAAGAAAGATGAGCTTCTTCCGGCGAAACCTCTCGAACTCACACGGCTGACGTGTTGTAATCTTTACTATTACGGGGGTCCATAGTTAATAGGACCTATGGTATACACAAAAAACTATATATTTAACTATTTTTACTAACAATATTTGGTCCTATTTTCTATGGTCCTCCGTAATACCGGTAGCTTCACGAGGTCATATAATACAGTCCGTGTTCGCGCGATCATAAGTACATACATGCCAAGTATCGCAGAAAGCTTTGCAATGCAAACATGAGAGCTTCGACAAAGTCCTCGATCTCACAGCTGATGCTTTATTTTTATTTATTTTTGTACGAAGGTGCGACACATCATGAGCGGGGGCATGAAGGTCTCTCTCAGGATGCGCCTATCGGCGCGGATCATTCGTGACGACCAGACCTCGGAGGCGTTCCACGCCCTCAACGAAATCGTCATCGACCGAGGTGAGAGAGAGGAGGACACAGCTGATAACGCCTCCAGCCAAATGGTGTACTGGCATACTGACACCGCTTTGTCCCGACATGTAACGATCGTTTGTTAACCCTCTAGGGACCCCGAGCTTGCGAGCAGACAAGGCTACTTTTGATGATATTAGAGTCTACTGTAGGAGCAGCACGGGTACGGTCGTAATCCAACCGTGCTGTACGACCCCTTGCATTCAACCATTGTAACTCGGACGCCGATCGGTATCATCCCTCTATCGGGTAGTGGCCGTCGTCGCCGTTGTCGTCTTTTATCTTGATTGTTTCCCCTCTGAAGGACCGAGAGAGAGAGAGGACAAAGGCTTACGCTTCCAACCGAATGTATCCCACTGTGTACGTCCCGAAAGATGAAATACCGTTTTTATCCATTAATAATACACAACCGGTCTGTACATTTCAGTGCGGAGTAGTGTGTCGGTTGACGGGCTGGGTTTTGACCCCCCAAGGCCTCTTTAGGGCACGCCTTATAAAACCCTTCCGAGAGGATGCGGATACATAGAAGGGGTTGGCCTGTTGTACGTAGGGCTTGTGAGCTCGGGGTCTCGTTTCCGTCCGTGGCCACGCTGGATTAGTTTTGGATGAGGGCGCTTGCGGCGCACGCGTTTCTAGGCGGCATGCTAGCCTTCACGGGATTGTGTGTGTGGCGATCGGTTGATGCACCTGCTGTATTGTCGTGCGACGTGGGTGTCTTCGTGCTTTCCCGAGGTAAAATGTTTGTATTAATAGTATGGCCCCTCCACTTATCCCTCGACCGACGCCATGCTGTTCGCTACCTGCGTCTTGGCTGCGGTGCTGTAGGTTCTAGCCCCTACCTGACGAATCTCGAGTGCTACTGCGACGAGCAGCATCTGACCACCGTGCAAGCGGACGGGCTCATCATCGCCACTCCTACGGGGTCAACGGCTTATAGCATGTCCGCTGGAGGGAGCATGGTGCGTCGTCGCACAGCGAGCATACTTTTATCCACACTCGAGAGATGTACGGGGGGTTAAGCGAAGGGATAGGAATGAAATCGTCTTTGCACGGCCCGGTGAACTTCGAGAAAACGCTGGAACTGCGACTTCGTGTAGGGGACCTGGACCTGCCAGAAAGAAGAAAGAGGTGTACCGGAGGAGGAGGAAGCAGATGCGCAGATGTGCCCGTGGGACAAAGCAATACAGAGTAGAACTCGCATAGTTGGAGAATGTGAAATGCACAAGGAGGAACGGGATGTGTCACAAGAGGAGATGAGGAAAATAGACGAACGTGACAAGGAGGAGTTTGATACGAGTACACTGAATAGCAACGAGAAAACGAACACTCTCCTAGGAGATAGATGGTGGCCACAGGCGGCGAAACAGGAAGGGGATAAGACTAGCAAAACGTTTCTATGTAGTACGTGGAAACAACGTAACGAGCGCCCAACTGCTGGAGGTGTATCTATCAGGAGTAGGAACGGTGCGTGGTCAATGGCCAATGACTCGAGGCAAACAACTAATAAGTACGCCCCCCCCCCCTTTCCCGGTGGTAGCGGTTAGTATCCGTACGGCCGTTTTCAGTAGGGATTCGCGCGCGCCTGTGCTTTGCCGTAAAGCGTATTGCCAATATTTGGTCGCTCTCGCAAATGATGCACTCGTGGTTGTGATGACGGTTGCGGCCAGTCCCGCTTCGGCGCGGCTTGAGCAACCGTGCAACGGCCTTCCCGCGTACTTTATTATTATATTTTGCCTACCTAACCCACCCCAACCCAACCCAACCCAACCCAACCCCCGACCTAACTCGACCCAACCCAATGCGCCCAGGTACACCCTTGCGTGCCGGCCATCCTGTTCACCCCGATCTGCCCTCATAGCTTATCCTTCCGACCCATCGTCTTCCCAGACACGGTGGTGCTCAGATTGCGAATGCCCCAGGAGGCCAGGTACGAAGATTTGAATGCATCGAGATTTTGGTTGCGGGAACCGGCGGCCCCGGAGATCAAATCGGGCGCAGGGATCAAACGTCGTGACAGGATTTAACGCTATCTGGGGGAGATTTCAGACAGACGGGCGGCTGTCTTTTTGGCGGCGGCACGCGTTAGCCGGGGGTGTGCGTTTTATAGCCCCCCTCCTCCCCAAAGCAGTCCAGAAGTACAATAAGTTGCCGCGTTGTGCTTTCCTCAATTTTGAAACCGCTGTTCGGTGGGAAAATGACCACGGCGCTCTCCCGAAACGAGATACGGCGGCACGACAGGCGTGTGTGCAAGAGCAAAGCCTCCTTGCATCAGGAAAACCGTCGTGGATGTTTATTTCGCTTCATCGTTTGCACACAGCGGGCGTGAGCGATGGTTCTCGCTGCTGCTGCTGCTGCTGCTGCTGCTGCTGCTTGCTTTTGCTGCCGGCTTGTATAGCGGTGTATATAGAGAATGCGGCGTTTTGGGGGCGGACACTGTTGCTACCAATGCTACTACTGTAGTAGCAGATGGCATCGAGAATGGATATGCTTGCTTCCAAGGTCACGGTGTTAAAATATCGACAGGAATAGTAGCTTTAGATCAGCTCGGTATTTGTTTTGGAGGTTGATTTGAGGAGGAAGGGGGTGTTGCAGTTGTTCGGCATGTTTCCCTCGCCATGTGTGTGTGTGTGTGTTTTTTTTTTTTTGAGCGCGTGACAACGGGGCCGTGAGAGCGACGGACGCCTTTCCAAGCGTGCTGTAGCTTGCAACTCCCGCGTGGTATTCATGCCGCCAAAACCAACACTATTACGGGGGACCATAGTTGATAGGACCTACGGTATACATAAAAACATATATATTTACCACTTTTTTACTAACGAAATTTGGTCCCATTAACTATGGACCCCCGTAATAACACCAACATCAACACCAACACTATCATCAGCACACTAAGACCTACACTAACACCAACGCCAACGCCAACACCACCACACCAACACCAACACCAACACCGACTTATAGCGACCCCCGACACGTGAAACTGTGGTACTGGCTTGCAGGGCGGAGTCGAGGGTAAGCTTCGACGGAAAGCTGAGCCAGCCGCTGCGTCGGGGGGACACGCTGGTCGTCAAAACCTCTCACTTCCCAGTGCCGACCATCTGCAAGGTACGGACGCGCGCTTCTTGCCTTACGGGAGTTGAACCTACAGTAATGCTTTCTTCGGCTCCTCCTCACTTGAGCTTTTCGTGTATACTTCACCCACATACTTTGGTTTTTTTTACAACATTAAAGCGTAACCAGACAAACACCCCCGAATATAGCCTAGCTGTATCACGAAACATACGGTAAAACCACGAGCAGTGTTCCGACAATAAGGTGCATGCATGCCTTGGTAGCTCGAATACGCGTGATACCATGGGGGGGATGGGGGGTGGCATTTTTTTGCCCAAATATTTCTGACTGCCGGAATTTCTTAAGGGCACTGAAGAACTCTACCGCACTGGGCGTAAATATATGGACCGCTGTGACCTTAATATTAAGACCAGGTGGTCCTTGTATTTGCGCCCAGCGTGGCATGTATGCCTTATCGTTTTTATTTTTTTGTTATTCGTTGTATACCTACGACATTGGGTTTGCCGGTAAGTTTTTCTCAGAGCCGGTGTTCCGGTAAGTTTTTCTCAGAGCCGGTGTTTTGGGTGAATCCACCTATCAATAGAGCTCTCCGAGTAGGTGCACTGCTATCGCCAGCGGTGCTCGAACGGTAAGGCGTGCCTCTTTTCAACGGTAAAGACACGCCTTATTCGACGGTGAAGGCGTGCCTTGAGGTGCTTTATTGGAGAAAATCCCCAGCCGAGGAGCGCCCCGTCACCCCTGTCCTAGCTCGCGTCTACGAGTTGAGACCCTTTTAGGACTGTAGTACTACAGCTGTTTCGGGGACGAACTACTACTACGGGGGTCTATAGTTAATCGGACCTATGGTATACATAAAAAACTATATATTTACCTATTTTTAATAACAAATTTTGCTCTTCTTTACTATGGTCCCCCGTAATAGAAAAAAAAAATCGGATGGTTTGTCCCCGAAACGGGATTGTAGTCCTTTAAGGGTTAACAGTGTTGCTACCGCTGGGTTTAGTACCTGGCGGGTGTTGGTTTGCAGAGTTGTTTTGTTTGGGCTTTTGTTCGTCACGTTTCTGTTGGTTTGTGTCGGATGATTTTTTGTGAGCATGTCCGTGATTCTTGATTTGTGTGTATGTATATGTCCATTGTCTTGCAAGTGCGGTCAAAACCTCTAATGTGAGTTCCCCTTGCCGAGCGTTTTGCAAGGCACGTGTCATGTGCCTGGTAGATGTTTGCGGGGCTTTGTTTATAGGGGCTTTTTTGTCCATGGTTTGTGCCGCGTTGATTGCCCGAGAATCAGCGCGGGAGTAGTAACCCTGGGCGAGAGTTGCCGGCTGGTCGAAGCAGGAGGCCTCATTCGATCCCAAACTACAGTATATATGTACTGGTACGAATTCAGCTACGACGCAATGTTACGACAGTAAAAAATGATGTCGAGTGGTCGCGCGTCATTTTCTGTGCGTGCATGCCCATGATACGTGTGCCTGTGTCGATGGTATTGTGTCCATGTGTCCATGTTTTGTCGGGGTACGTTCGTTCGGTCGTAAGCTTTGAGAGGCGGTATAAAATAGCGTTGTTGCCGTGACAGACAGGAACCCTTGGAAATATGAGGGGTCGACACGCTCGAGAGAGGGAAGGCTACGATGATAACCCAAGGGGGGTCGGTGCGCAGTCCATGTGGTCTATTGTCGGAGCGATGGATGGCTTCTCTAAATGGCGCGAGCGATGGAGCTCGGCTGCCGTAGTTGCCGCGGCGACGTTGATCTGCACTTGGGCGCGCAAGCCAGCACGGACTGTTGCAGGGTTGCGGACGCTCCGACACGCTGCTGTGATTGGTCAGACGCTATGTACCGCGAGGGGGGGTTGCCGCGATGCTCGCATGGCGGACGCGAGCGACGGCTCCCGCGCGGTACTAGTTTGTCTTTGTAAATATCTGCGGTGTTCGTGTGTTGTTATTATGACCCCTGTGGGACTTCCAACGGAAAAAAAAGTGTCGAATAGAAAAAACCGGCAATTTTAGCAGCCCAATCCACTATCGCGAGTCGAGTCATACATGGGCTGCTGAGGGAGTGGATGTACCCTAGCTACAATACGAATGCAAAATGGTCTCTGGCACGCGCGCAGCATGACACTATACACCAGCCGTACTGCTGAGTGCTCCCACTAAACGGTTGATGTGACCGAACCTGACAGCACCTGGCATATTTTGGGCGTGACCCTTGGGCCTCAAAAGTGTAACTACGATCTACTATTACGGGGGACCATAGTTATTAGGACCTACGGTGCACACAAACACCCATATATTTCCATATTTTTACTATACAAAATTTGGTCCTATTTTCTATGCCCCCCCGTAACACTCTGGCCGGGAATGCAATATCCGTTTTATAGTAACATTAGGCGGGGTTTGTATTACGGGGGAACATAGTAAATAGGACCTATGGTACACACAAAAAGCTATACTTTGAAATATATTTACTAACAATATTTTTGTCCTTTTTACTATGGTCCCCCGTATTAGTCGTGATCATAGTGATGCTGTATACTCTGGGGTACCCGGGTACAATGACCTGACTGTTGTGGCCACATTCGGGTAGATACCCGGGTACTGTAGGTACTCGGGTAGGTACTCGGGTACCCCGAGAGTATACATACACTCTTGGCAACAATACACGCGCGAAATATTGCGAATAGTTGTTGTCTTGAGCTCCATCGCGGTATGATTCCTCCTCTCCCCCTTGCTCGCTGGCCTAGAGGGTTTCTTTTGTTTTCGCGAGCGCTCGTCGTGCTTTCCGCTGGCATCTCCGCGCGCGTCGTCATTGCTTGGAACGCGCTACAGTTTAAAAAAAAAAAAATTGCTTGCCCCCTTTTTTTTTGTGGTCCTCAGGACGACAGCACGGCTGACTGGTTTGCTAGCCTGGACCAAGCGTTGGGTTTCAACACAAGAATACTCCAGAGGGTGAGTGACCGTGTCACAGGGAAAAAAAAAATGGTCTGGTGGGAGATCGCAACGGAACCTGCGTACTGACTGCGACGACCGTTGATTTCAGCGAGTCGTAACCCCTACCCGCAGGGGTCGGGTCAGGAGGTCTTGAGCTCTCACGGGTCGAGTCGGGTCGGGTCGGGTTAGGTGACCTGACCCGATCCGCGAGGGTTACAGCCCAACCTGTGAACAGCCCTGGCTGATTTTGTCTAAATTTTACCGTTCTTCGATCTAATGGGTGGGAGCCACGGCGAATGGGAACGCTTTGGACTATCGGTGTGTCGATTTCTATAGATTTGTGTTTTTTGGCGACTGGATGGGGGACCCCATCGGGCCTCTGTGTGTGATGCCGTGACGACAGTAGTAGTAGTAGTAGTAGTAGTAATAGTAGTAGTCGGTTTTCGCCTGAGAGGGACGTTTTTTTTCGTTCTTGAGTCCTGCAAGGAAAGGTGGCCGCTTACGCTTGCATCGCTTGTAGCCGCGATTGCTGAAGTTCATTGCTACCTGTATGTATTTTAGGCGGTTTGTGTCTTTTGGAGGAGTCGAAACGTGCAGACAGGCGGCAAGCAGCAACCGCGAAGGCTCTCGCACATCTTTTTGAGTGTTTCAGTCTCCCGCAGTTGGTACAGAGTCGGCCGGACAATGCACGAATTATTTTCTCAAGGGCGCAAACTGCAACGGTGCGACTATACCAAACATACCTCAGCCCTTAGGGCTGAGCGCTGGCTGATCAGGTCAAGAGCGACTATGCTGTCGTCAAAATCAATCAGCATACTGGATTGAAGCAGTACACTGCTGCGTCTTCTCTCTACTCTCCTCGAAACGCATTTAGTGGGTTTCCGTACTATAATATGGCGTGTTTCTTCGGCGTACGTGAGATAAAATCTTCTGGCGAATATACTGGCCAGGTCAAGGAGTGGACTACTACTGCCAGCAAATTACTACTGCCAGTACATAGTGTTCCAGCGCCCAGCCCTTCCAGTGCTTGATTTGACAGAGATCACAATTATGTGACCCCGTTGGGTCTTCGGAGGAAGAAGCTGCCGAAACACGATGCCGATTGCAGCAGCATCGACAACACGAAGCAGCCCGCGGTATTCGTCATAGGGTGTGCGTCCGAACTGTAAGACAGACGCACACCGTGATGATAATACGTACTAGTGGTACTTGTAGTGCTGCACGCTTTTCCCTCCTACTGTAGACGCTTGATTGAGACCGCGCCTGTCGTATTTTAAGGTCGCCATGCCGCTCTGCCTTGGCCCCTGAAAACGGTTCGTATTAGCAGTTCGTTCGACGAGGGAAGAAAAAACTGGACCATTCTCGCGAAAAAAAAACTACGGTAAAACACGCACGATAGCGGGGAGGGGTGCCTGTTGTTGGTC
Organism: Macrocystis pyrifera; assembly: GCA_031763025.1. NCBI lineage: Eukaryota > Phaeophyceae > Laminariales > Laminariaceae > Macrocystis > Macrocystis pyrifera. The sequence goes on along the minus strand of JASSKH010000001.1, from coordinate 22,031,583 downwards.
CCGGACCTGAGGTACGAGAGCGAGGGAGGGGGCTGGATAATGTACATGCTACGGGGAACCATAGTAAATACCAGGACCTATGGTGCACACAAAAACCAATACGTTTACGTATTTTTACTGACATGTTTGGTCCTATTTACTAGGGACCCCCGGAATAGTGCCAATATATTAGAGAATATGCGATGTTAAGAATATATATATATATATGTATATATACAGGTGCGAGTAGTCGGGTGGATCTCGGGAGTCCGCACGACCCTTCCTTTCTTTAGTCGTTTTTGTTATGGCCCAACTGTTGTGATATAATTTGCGTGCCCCACAAACACGTTATAACTCCTTGGTTGCCTCGAACATGCTCGGCAGGCGTTCAAGTCACCAACCTCGGATAGCAAATGCACGAGGAACGACGATCGAATCCATTAATCGGAAGGAGTGAACCCCCCTCCAGGAGGAGGAGGAGGAGGAGGAGGAGGATGAGGAGGAGGAGGACACCTGGCCGTACTGGGCAATTTGGCGACAGCAGTACCGACGGTCTCGGGCGTTTTTTTTTTTTTTTTTTTTAACAAATCGATGGACATCTATTTACAAGGGGGATAAATATTGCAGTGCAATTCCTGTCAAAAGGGACACGCCAATGTTGACCGATCGCGGGGTTTTGTTTTGATAGCACTTTGATGGCAGGTTGGCTAATAAGGAGTGCGTGGTGCTATGCCCCCATGTTACGCACCAGTAGCGCTGGTAAAATTTTGTGCTGTGCCGTGTTGTGTTTTTTTGGTCCGCCACCCAAGACCATAGCGGGCGAGACAGAGTGTGTCGAGGGGGGTGGAGAAATTGGCTGGGGGCAAGGCTTTGGAGGCACTTCCTCTTTGTTTGTCCATGACTCCCCGGGTAGGATGCGGCACGACCGGTGCCGTTTGGTGTCATCACATACCAATTCCAATCAGGTTTCCCTTCCGAATCGTGGTTGCAGCTGTCAAAGGGTAGGCTGGGGCATGTGTGGCATGGTAGATGCCCGGCAAGTATGCTATGAATAGTAGAGCTGTTTTTTGGGGCACGTCAAGGCCTCTCTCTGTTGGCTATGTAATCCTGATTTCGGTAATGGGGTGCGGTCGGTCAATGCGTCAGACCGCGGCCTCCTAGGCTTAATGGTACTGCGCCGCTGTACAGAAACCTAAAATCTGGGTCTACTTCCAAGTGCTTCGTCTCCACAACGGGACTGCAATCCTAAAGCGGCTAATACGCTACGATGCCGTACGTATTTACACGCAAGATAACACCCCCCCCCCCCCCCCCCCCCCGAGGATGAAGTTCAGAGCTGATTTCCTCGAAAAATTGTTTGGGGGGGTGGGTGGGTGGGTGGGTGGGTGGGTACACACACAGCCGAGAATGGTGACTTTATGAAAATATTTCGTCGAGACTTTACCATAGACGTCTCTCTCTCTCTCTCTCTCTAGGTGTTCACTCTCACCATTTGTCGACAAAACCACTGTCGAAATTCGTCCGAGGAGGCGTGTTAACTTATCACCCGTGGGATGACGGAATAATTCCCTTTTTGGGCGCGATAATTCCTCTTCTGGCCTATTTTGGCCTTATTCTACTGGTTTTAGTGCAGGGGACAGTCAGACGAGGGGCCAAACCGGGGCCTCGTACGAGTCTTTTTTATGCCAGTAGGGGTTTGGACGCATTGTGTAGCTTGCCTTATACTCAGCGGTCGAGCGGTCTGGCTGAGCTCCGACCGTTTCTGTTTTTGCCTGCCACGTGCAGTTCAGGAGCAGAAGGGCTGGGGCTCGAATTTTGGGGCGTTTTCTGGTGTGTTGGGAGGCCTTGATCTGCTGCATGTTTGACTGGTCGATTCATACGGGAAATTCATTGAGAAACGAAGGGGAAGAGTGGCCTTGACCCTCTTAGAACCGCAGTCCCGTTTCGGCGACAAACTACACTAATTCCAAGTAGTTTGTCCCCAAAACAGGCGCGGGACTGCAGTACTACAGTAAAAGGGTTAATGTCAAGTCGTTTCCGAGGTTGTACATTTTTAGCCCCGACGATGACACCCCGCTCTACCTATGCGTGGAGTGGTTTTAGAAACTTGCGCGTTGGCGTGAGACGTGATAGATTCGACAAGCTCGCTGGCCTGGTCGCGCCACGAAGGTATATTAGATGCGGTACGTAGTCGGTAGATGACTGCGGCTTGTCGTAAGCGCTGGTCTAACGGTAGATAAAATATTGGATTATTGTGGCTCGGAACTTCCTTTTTTTTCTGTTCAATCTTCATCTGTCGTTGATAGATTACAGTGGGATTCGACCCCCCCCCCCCCCCCCCCCCCCCCAAGCACTCGGGCAAGTCGCTCTGGGCACCCCCGAGCAGCCGCCGACTTTTGCACCTTGCGCATGCAGAAGGGTTGAGGGTTAAGCCGTTTGGGACTGCACTTCTGTTGTGAGGACGAAAACGACTTGGACTTGGACTGAGGTTAAGGGTTTTACCGAGTGCAGTACCACAGTCTACTGTACCGAAAAAGAGAAGCTGTGAGCGACTCGTCCGGACTTCGCCGGTCATTTCAACAACAGCGTCAATGTACCCCCCCTGCACCCCCCCCCCCACCCCCGCGCTGTTGCCAAAACCGCTTCCGATCGCAATAACAGCAGCGAACAACGAATATGCTACGTACTGGTATGATGCCATATTTTACGCAAGAGGTGCATATTGCAAGGATTTCGTATCGAGCTGCGTGTGTGCTCTGTGTGTTGCACGGCAGTCATGCAAAGGAAGGGTGTTCGATGGACGGACCCCTCCCTCACCGTATTCTCCGGGCCTGCCTCGGTTCCCGTTCCGGTGGGGCCCGGCCAATCGTCCAACTCTGCCCCAGGGAGACCCCTCGCCCGACGATTCCTCCGGGCCCCGTGGTGCTTCTGTGGGTCGATACTCTTACTACGTACTGCAGCAGCAGCTGTACGGCGTAGGAGTATCGCAGCCTGCTACAGTGTTGTTGCCTTTGTTTGCTCAAAGATCGTATCATCCAGTATAAACGAAAAGGTGAACTCGGGGAGAACAACCATGAATTGACCCTTCATCGCTTATCTTATCATATGGTATCGGTCTGTAACGCCTGCCGTGGAAGGCGAGGAGGAACCCCGCCGGTAGAGTGGATGGTTTGAGGCGTTAGACTCCGCGGGAAGTCGAACGACACTGCGCGACTGTTGCGTTCGAACTGTGTAGCACGGTGTTTTTCTTGGTTAGGGGCTGGCTGTTGTGACGGAATCGTACCCGAGTCCCAGCACATGGATTTATGTGACTAATCCCAGGGTCCGAAAATAACCGCCCTCAAGATCTCCGCCTCAAATTATTTTGCGAGTGGATTGGAATCGTAGGGTTTGGCGAAAAACCTGAAAGTAATATATTGGGAGTAATGCGCTGGTCGAATCAAAGTGGGCGCTGAGAACTTGTACGGTAGTGTGTATGGTGTGTGTCGTATATGTTCCTTTCAAGCGGGGGAGGTGGCTTCAATTTTGACTACACGGTTGATAACCTGGTACGATTTGGCGATAGTCAGCAAGAATTGTCCCAACTACGAACGGCAAATGAAAACCAAAATGTTTTTTTCAACATGGCGCAGGTAGGAGCCTTCAAGAACGGAAAGTGGGATGTTTTTTGGTTCAGAATGACAGAACAAAGACCGCCACTGCGATATTAGAAGGTAATTCGGTTCAAGTCGGAATTGCACATGGAGGGCAATATATATATATATATATATATCGTGAAAATAATCACATGGCACGGCTATTCGTAGAGCACCTGGTAGACAACTGTACTAGTTTGGATAATTAGACTAATAGTAGGAGCTTGTGATCCCTCGGGAATGGGATATACGACATCGGAGGGCAAAATAAATTGGTCTACAACCCAAGGGCCAAATGCCTCGTGGGAAGAGAAAGCACTGCCATCATTGTTTTGTTTGCATATATTACAACAGCATAGCGGAGAGACCTAAATGCACCCAGAGCAGCTTCCATTTTGATCTATCTGGACTACAGTTGGTATTACGGAGGTCCATAGTAAATATGACCAAATATTGTTAGTAAAAATAGGTAAATATATATATTTTTTATGTACAACATGGGTCATGGACTCCCGTGATAGTGCACGTACGCTAAAATTTACCAGGTATTTAAGCATGGTATTTTGTTTCTGAAATAAATACCTGGTACACCGGTCACATATTACTCTACTGCAAGTGATATTTGCGACTTGGAAATGAATATAGACTACGAGGACCGCATGTATCTGTTCTACTACTTGAGTCCATTTCACCCGGAGGCTGATATATTTACATACTTATATATATATATGTTACATACTTATATATATATGCTCACAGATGACCGTGCGCCGGATGCGTGAAACAACTTAATAACTCTTGCATGAGGGCGCCGGCCAGACGGAGTGAACACAGTAGGCCACAACAGCGAAGCAGCAGCACGATATTTTTAGAATGATATCATTCGTACGCATATGTTGGAGGGAATTGGCGGGGGGGGGGCTTGCAGAGTACGAATGCTTTTCGGAAGAAAACAAATGTGCCGGGTGGGACATTTAGCAGAAACAACAAATCGTCAACTATTTATTTGGTATACTCTCACACCATGTTTGTGTTTCCTTGACATTATTGCGGTATAATAATAGTCGTTATTTCTAAATTAAATATCCGGAAGTATACGGGATATGGCAGGGAGAGAAGAAGTCCGGATGGTCATCTTTTGCGTGGAGAGTAACATACTGCCACTTGGTATTAATATATGATTTTTTTGCTTCTGGAGAATTTCACGAATAGTGACAGAACGCCTCCGCACATTGATACGTATGTCCAATTATTTCCAAAATTTGGATTTTTTTGGGAAAAAAGCTCTCCGATAGAACGAACAAACTTTGGAATTGTTGGAAAAAAAAAACTCTCCGATAAGAACGAACCTTAATCGGGTGCAAAAACAAATGAAACACATCTTGAAAAAAATGAGTGCCATATATATCGTATATGCATTTCTTATTCGAGGTTCGCCACATTTATTTTCACGAACTCTGTTTACAGTACTACTACTACAACCGTGTTTGTACTATTAATACACGATCACGAGGTGCGGCTACCGCACGGCTACGAGTGCCACCATCGTGCTGGGGAGAGCTATATCCATCGCCTTAATTGTAAATTGCTCACAAGCCCTGCCTGATCCCCATCCTCCTCTCTACTCTTGTGCTTGCGGGTTTTATCCTTTCGATGTCCGGGACAACCATCGCCTTTTTTTTTGCAGGAAGTCGGACCCCCCGCGCAAATCTGTCCATGCTTCGACCTCCTTTCCTTCACACAAAAAAAAAATGACAAGACTACACTGACTGACCCCAACAATTCGACAATCAATGCCCGATTGACACATCATGAACAAGTAAAACGTCAACTTCGTGCGGCACGCCCGCAGGACGTTGGTGTACCACACGGTATACGATAAGGTATGTATGCGTGATGTAACCAGAGCACACCGTTCCCGCTCTTGACTATACTCTTAGCTATTAAAGCGCTCTAGCGCCCGTACATGTTGCCTTCTGAGACACCAGGCAGGTATTGGGCTTATACCGAACTATATAGCCAACATGCGAACCACAGGAGGCATATTTCACGGGTTTCGTTGTGCCCGTGGCAAAGCAATACTTCATATGTAGCGGTGCAGAAGACATGTCCATCCACAGATAGACGTCGACACTTCAGCTGCTATCAGTACATTACATCACAGCCACTATGGTTCAAGGTTAAAATTGCTATACTAAAGTCACTACTTACCAGGTATACCTCAAGGGCAGTTGCAGCCGCCGTGGATTGATAACTCTCTACTCTCATGTGTATGTATCGGTATATACGTATTTGGCTTTCACAGTCGTGGCGACGGCAAGCCTTCGAGCCACGAATACACTAAAAAACACCAAACAATAACAAGAAAAAAAAACTTGAGCTGTTGTATCTGTAGCTTCACAAACAAACAACGTAAAACCGACTACCAGTATAACGCAACGTTGGCTCTGTCTACGGCGAGCCAAACGCAACCATCTGCCCAATCGCGACCGATGTGAATTCACCATCCAATGTGTGCAGGTCAACAAAACTACAGTACTGTAAACAATATTCATACGAACTACAAATAAAAAGTTAAAGTCCATATCCTGGTATGCCGCAGCCAAGCCCGCCACAGCAGTTAGTTATAAAAAGCTCAAGAATGCCGGAGATGGATGTGCATCACCCTGCCCGTATTCCTGCCCAAAGGTGCAGGCGAAGGACGGGGCATCCGAAGTTGCGATTCCCTCGCTGGTTCTAGGGTGTACGAGTAGTGCAAGCGCATCCACTGCCTGTTTTACACCGAATGATCGATGGACTACTTTCTGTGTGGCTTCGTGTTTTCTGCCATGGAATAAATAGGAGTATCCCTGGGCTACTATAGTGGCCTATGCGCCTCGTGGATATCTGGTGCACGCTTTTCGTGCGTGTCCGTGACAAGTTGCTATTGCAATCGTACCGCCGGTATCTATCGCCGACCAAGGTCACCCGTTAACCCTACAGCGTTGGAGAGAGCGACTCGGGTCCCCAAACCATGACGCGGACGCACCAAAGAGACATATGTATCTACCAACCGTTACAACCTACACTGCGGTTTGAATGTCATTTCAGCCGCATGTGCTACTTTAGCCGGTGGAAATTAATGTTTGGGCAGCGACGCTTTGCTCTCTCTCTACACTACCGTAGGGTCCCTCGCCGCACTGCCTGAACATCTAGCGACTCAAATTCCATCGCAACAGCCCCACAAAACATCCTGAAGTAATCAACAGGGACCCTATCCTCCTGACTTAGTCAACAGACCCCTGCCCTCTTGACTTAACCTGGTCGACAACCTTCCACCACAACAAACGTTACCCGTGTCTGAAAACGGGGTTGCAGACGGTGGAAAGCAAGCATCACGACAAACGTCCACTCTCACAGGAATGCACGCATACCCGACGTGCCATACGTCAGACACACGATCAGGGTCACGCCATCGGGCTTCCTTCGGCGACGGGAGGATCTTGTCGGAAGTCGAGCTTCGAGCGCCTCCTCTTCCGCTTTGCGCTGAAACGCCAGAGCTTGCCCACTCCAGGTTTGCGACTGGGCACGAAGAACAAGGCAAATACAGCACGTGCAAGGACTGCACGAGAGGCAGAACAGACGCGGCGCAACAGGCAGCTCGGACGAGTTAGAGTGGGCTACTGGTGTACTGTAGTTTCCCCTCCCAAGGGCAGTGTCTACGTCATGTGATGTGTCCGTTGTCGTACCTCCGCAAGAGGACGTTAACTATTTCACGACCCAGGCCTACCGACCGAAAACATGATCAAAACAGGCATCAAACCAATCGGCTATCTATACGTATACTGCTGTAGTGTCTCTATAGTGTGAGCGTGGCGTCATGCGGCGCGCGCGAATTATCAATAGTGAAGTATTACGAATATCTACCAACGTCAGTTACTAGGTCGTGAGGGTGAGTCATGGCTTATTTTACACAGTCCGGGCGGGGATGTGCATCTTTTTAGATCCCATGGGTAGTCCCATGGGACGACCCATGAATGTCTCATGGGACGGCCCATGGGAGATACCATAGACCTTTGATGTTTCCATGGGACGACCCATCGGATAAGATATAAAGTTGAACATCTCATGGGTTGTCCCATGGAAAATAAAAAACCAATGGAATGTCCCATGGGGTTGGTTAATCCGATGGGACGTCCCACAGCCCTGGGACAACGGGACGTCTCATTGTATTAGTAGCGTCCCATGTAATTTGGAAGTGCTTCGGTCGTCCCATGGGCAGTCATGACAATCTCATGGGACATGCCATGGAATAATCCCATGGGACATCCCATAGATCATCCCATGAATGTCCCATAGGACGCCCCATGAATCAACCAATGGGATGTCCCATAGGACGTCCCATAAGCCATTCCGTCGGACGTTCTATGGGGTGGCCCAAGGGATTCCTCGTAGGGCCCGTGGTATTCCCCTGTCACATCATGGGCCTTCCCATGGGACGTCCCGTGGAATGACTCATGGACGTCCCGTAGGATATCCCATAAGACTGCATACTACCGGACCCATGGGTTAACATGATAAGCATAGGATGACCCACGGGATAGCCCATGGGATGCTTCATAAGACAAAACCCGACCAATGGTTCGCCCCATGAGAAGTACCAAAGGATGGATTGCATGCCATGCGACGATTTATAGGCAGTCCCATGGGGTGGCATGCTACCCATGTGACGCCCCATGGGATGGCCCACGGGATGACAAATGGGTAGCATGATATCCCATGAGTCGTCCCATAGTGTATCCCATGGTAGCATGTCACCCCAGGGCGTAGAAAATGCCATATGCCATGGGACCTCTCATATGCCGTTAAAATCCTATGGGTTGTCCCATAGGACGAAATCCGACCCATGGGACGTCCCATGGGGTGGCCCATGGGATGACCCATGGGTAGCATGTCATCTCATGGGATGACCCATGGGTTATCCCATTTGCTTTTAACGTTCCGTGGGTCGTGCTATGGATCGTCCCATAACAAGTACCACGGGACACGTTGCATATCATGGGATGATCCATAGGTAATCTCATCGGATGACATGCTACCCATGAGACGTCTTGCACAAGAAATGTAGTTCATACGGCTGCTTCGTGTTTTTACTTTGTTTTGACTTTCAGGAGTCGCATACTGATAAGGCAACGCGACGTAACACAGGGCAGGCAACCAACGAATAATAACAGCTGTTCTACTCTGTAGGCACTACTGTACATATAGAAAACCGATCAACCGATTGAGGCTTGTCTGCTGTCTCACCCAATACACCACCCGCAGCCCCCAGCAAGATCCACGTGTCGACAGGATCGACCTCCTCGGTAGACTGGTACTCAAAGCCGTCGATGCTAAACGTCGCATATAGAAGCGCCCCTGCAAAGGTGTCCAGGTCTTCAAACCTAAGGGTGTGCCTCCCGGTAGTCGTCGTCTGCAGGCGTTCGTGTCATAAGTAGGGGCAAAACCGTGGTTGTCGGTTTAGGGCTTTGCGGCGCTGCTATCGTTTCGCGTGCAGGGGTTGTTCGGCAAAACAACTCCAGGGGAACGTATGCTAGATTGAGCAGCAGCGATGCGGTGGGTAGTTTACGGCCTACCGTGGCCAATGCGCTAGCGTCCAAGCGGCTCGCAGCATTAGCTTCCAATGTAAATGCTAATAAGATATGCCTCACCTGAGTGTAACTGCGTTTAGTTGTTCCCGTCTTGCCTGCCGATGTCAGGGACACATGCTGCGTCAAGCCCACGGTCTGCGAGAAGACAGGATATGCAGCACAGACAGAAGTAAAATGTGGCGCGTACAGTAGTTAGTGACGGTGAAAACATATTCGCGAAACAACCAAGGGGAAGGGGCGGAAAGGGGTACAGGCGACAGCCAACGGCAGACTTTCATTATAGCGGTGCGGGAGCACACGCCAATTTTTAACAAGAACCTATCCCACATAGGGGCAACACACTTTGTATGATGAATAGATTAAGAAGCGACACTGCTATTGACGAATGCTGCCGAAGAAGCGCAGCAGACTCTAGTTTCAGGAAAGTCGTGGAAAAAAGAGATTCTCACCACATCATTCGAGGAAAACGTGATCGGCTCGGAGGCGTTAATGTCGACACGATCGTAGGGGAGCCTCGACAACACGGTGTCCTCCGCCTCTCCATCTTCATCGACCAAGAACGTGTTGATGAACTGCCGGGTGCTTGACACCGGAGTCGTAGCAACCTCATCTGACCACAGAATCTGCGGGGGGGCAAGAAAGTGTACGAGGTGTCATGCCAGGATACGTATACGGATCATTGGAATCCGAGAACTACACGGGTGATGCCAGTGAATACACGTCGATCGTTGAAACGCGATGAGTACACGCAGCTCGCATTAAGGTGTCCGCAGGGCCCAACCACGAATGCTACACGTGATTCTCAACACGAGCGGATCTAGCCGACGGTTCAAGAGAACGGGTTCACACGACCGGGTCTGTGGTAGTGTCATAAATAATAGGTGACGATTTTTAAGAAGCACCTTAGCCGCAAGGTACCAACGGGGACGAGAGGGAACTCACGTAGACGGAAGCGTGGAGCGACCGAACATCGCCGGAGTCGACGCCCTCCGAGTCTATGGTCAGCGCCGAAAACGGAATGACCGGACACCAGGAATGAACGCTAGTGTCCAGGGGGATCTGGGACGTTGTCAGCGGGGCTAATGCTGAAAACGATGAGGTTGAGGCAAGCGTCGGTGTTGGTGACGAGGCTGTCGAATCCGCCAGGGTCTCAGCAAATTCAGCTGCATCTTCCACGAAGCCCTGTTGCCAAGTGATCCACAAGGTTAACGGCACATAGGTGGCGCGGGATTGTATCATACTACTGTAGTACAGTAGCACAGCAAGGCCGTGACAAAAAGGAAAGACATGGCAAGGCTCGAAGAAGCAATGCTTACTACAATGTATTTGGCCTACAATAGTTTCCACCAAGCTGCTTCAAATATGCCCGACTCTTAACCCAGACCCAAGCTCCATTAAAACCTAAACCCAAGCCTAACCCCGACCGCTTGGGAAACCGTTTCGACTGCCTCTTGAATGGGATCTGTGCTGAGGGGTTCGTGTGCACTATCAGCCGTTCTGTCCAAGCTGGGCCAAGTCGGAAACGCTACCAAAATGTGGTACTGTACAGTCATGCTGATTCTAAGGTACTGCTGTACACACCCCGGACAGGTCAAGATCTACCTGTAGATCATACAGCCCCCCACCTTCCGTTGTGAGAATTTGTTCACGATCTGCATACTGTGGTACATATCCAACCCAGGAAGCATGTGCTAGAGCATGCAGAATATGCGCGTCCCACCCGGTAACATGAGCTACAGTAGGTCATACATGACCGTGGATAGATCCGCGCTGAAATATCTAGATCACCAAGTAGGGATCGATGACTTGTCCGAGGTGTGGCACTGCTGTATGGAACCAGTATTACAGAGGGGAGAAATCTACCTGGTATAGTACAACCCCAGCTTTCTGGGGCAGCAAACCGACAGAGCTATTGGACTCTACAGTACCAATACCATAATACGGCTACAATGCGTTGGCACTACAATAATCGACGTGTCGTGGGTTCAACCATGTTGCACTGCGCATTCTGCAACTACTTCCGTGTGCACTACACTAGTTTCTGCAAGCCCGTGCCACACACTTGATACGTATACGCAGGCAGTGTGAGCATCATACTGTTGAAGGTTCAGTCCTTACCGCCAGAGCAGGAACAAACAGCTTCATTGATTGCGCACAATCCTCAGGATCGGAGGAGTCGCAGCCGTCTCCCGCGGAAGGACAAAATGCCACATCCGGAAAGCTGTAGGGATCCACCTGAAAAACGATGTTCAGACCAATCGCAGAGCCGCGCAGTCAAGCGTTCGAATTTGAAAAACCATGTGAGTAGGGCTCGGGCTAAATACAGTGGAGTAATGCTACACGAAATCGCGGAGGTATTGAAGTAGCGAAAACGTCTTCGGGAAAACGCAATCGTGTTAAGATGTCCGCGGCAACATATTCGTGTCCATATGTTCATGCCAAGGTATTAAGCCAGCCACCGCGAGGTATTAGTCGAGGCCGAATCCGGGTGGTGCTTCGGGCATAATTTAATGCCTATTGTTCAGCGAGAAAATATCACAACCCATTTGAACTGCGTACGCCACACCACGATTATTGTCCGTCCATAGATTAGAGTACTAGTACATGCACAATAAAAATGTACCATAAGATTGCTTTGTTTTCGGTGAACTGTGGTCATATGTCATACCTTCTGCTCAATCTTGACTGGAGGGTTGCTCCTTCGATCACGAGCGTCCACGTAGAGACCCACGAGGTAGGCTGTTGCCCCGCACAACAAAAGTATCCACACCACGTTGGCTTTGCACCGATCAGCTTTCGCAACCCCATTGGGCGGCCTGGCCAAACGTGTGGACAAACGCCAATCAAAACAATATATATACCATAGGCTGGCGTGCGTGACCGTACGCTACGCGACGGTTTGGTAAAAACATGAGGACATCTGCTCAATATAGCTTTACGTAGCTGTATGTAGTTTGTTACTCTGACCTCGATACCTAATACATTTTATCTTCCCGTTCGCTTATCCCGACTCCTGCGATTAATTATCTGCCGCATCTTTGTCCAAGCACTCTCCCAGCACTCGGTCGGTGTCGTCGGGCCTATACGCTTCCCTCGCGATGTTCTGTCGACGACGATAGCCGAAGCCAATAGCCGCGCGCGTGCCCTCCGTACTACTGGAAATTCACGACACAGGCAGGCACCAGGTGCCTGGCGAGAGTAGTCTAGCGAAATTTAACACAACCTTTCAAGTTTTTGGGCCTACAACCCGAGCTGGTTCGAAAGGGTAGACTGCAATCCCGTTTTGTGGACAAACCACTTGGAATTAGAGTGGTTTGTCTCTACAACGGGACTGTAGTCCTAAAAGGGGCTAACCGACTGCACTCCCGTTGCGGGGACCAAACACTCGGAATTAGAGTCAGATTTAGGGTATGCATAGTGCGGTACTAAAAAGGTTAACCAACAGCCCCATCAGCGAGGCAGTCAGTCATGCTAAACTTGAGAATAGCCAGCCATTCGCACAACTCTGCTTACACTATTGCTGAAGCTACAATAGTATGTTGAAGCCCGAAATTAAATGTGGCAGCAAGATGTGCCCAACGCGTAGGTTGGGGGGGTGCAAACCCTCGGACAGGTATTCTACGACTCGACTACTGTACAGGGCACTCACCATAATCCGTCGGCATCACCCTGACCGTTTGTTTGATTCCGAGCACTAGCCCTGGCTAACGCTGTCGCCCTGGAAGCATTCAGAGAAGCTGCCCTCGCGGGACTTGGCGTCTTCTTCTCTCCTTGAGGCCTGCATCGTTTGATACCATGCACGTACGTAGGGGTGACGAGGGGGTGTCATCGCACCCGAAACGCGAGCGTACTTGCTGGTGGTGGCACTTTATGCTCAGTCAGGTGGATGCAGTAGAAGCTAAAGTACCTGTACCATAAAGTATCATGTACTGTCCTGTACTGTCCTGTACTACGTAGAGACTAAATACGAGCCCATCGAGACTACTGTAAGTAGGTGTAGGGTGAAGTTCCTATATTCTTACATGTTGTATAATATTATTATTAGGCTTGCCATCCGACAATGTGCGGCATGAGTTTCGCCGTTGATCGATCAAAACATTCCTGAAAGAAGAAATCCCGGACGCAAAGGAAACCTATGCACAAGGCCGGTCTATGTTCTATGTCTACTTCCTTTTAAGCTTTATCCACGATACTCTATGTGTTGTCTTTGCTCCCTCCTACATCTTACTATCTATGTACTCGTTACTTTCTATTCTTAAATCATAAGCCGCATCCAAGCTCCATCCCCACGCCATCGGTGTGGGTCTGTCATCTCCCCCCCCTCTGCTCCTTCTCGATTCCTGACGACCCCTAAGCTGGAGTCTAATTCGTGGTACGCTCCTTGAAATGGCGACCTGTGTAGTTAGTCACCGAGACGTTTGGGAGTAGGCGTTCCTTGACTAATCCTTTCCTTCCCATCGACTCACCATCCCTCCGCCCTACGACACTAGCTGCCAGCTGGTCGATGGACTTACTGCCCTCTACCTCGAGATGCCCGAAGCTTTCCACTGCTAAAGTGACAAGTTTGTGACTCTGTTCGTCAAACGACACATATCCCGGACGAGCGCAGTGTTGGCGCTTGCGCGCCTCGGAGGTAGAGGCAGCTGATCCATCGTGATCGGCGCTGCCTCCTCGCAGGTGTATCTGCGCTTGGCGGTCAGCATGGATGACGTACATATCGACAAATATGACGTTGAGATTGCACAACACGTACGTGCTGCTGAAGTGCCCCGACTGGGGCGGCTGACCGAAAGCACGACGGTGCCTCTAAAAAAAAACGTGAAAGCGATTCCGCGACAGTCGTCTATTTACCCCTCCCTGTCCCCGGCAAGGTTGGGGAGAAAAAGCGCACTCCTGTACCAACCTTTCTGTTTTAGGCTGTTCTTCGTCCTTCGTTAGCATTGGTATTCCCCGGCCAGACATGATACTAGTAGTAGCCTGGGACGACGAATTATACATCGTCCCAGCTCCGCTGTTGTACAGTGGCATTTCTTCAGTCCTCGCTTGCGAGCCAGGGCCTGGCCGAACGGCGAAACGAAACACAGATCACGATCAAAGAAAAGCGTGAACACTTTGCAAAATTCGAGGATCACGACGACATGGGTTTCACTGCGGTGGTGCCCTCACGGCAAGCTGTTTCAGACAGCAACACAACTATTTTGGTCGGGTATACGTGCAGTCTGCAGGTTGTGCCATATTGTGGCGCTGCATATATGTGCCAATCTCTCATGACTAGAGCTTTAAAAAAAATATCAAGCTACTAATAACAGTCGCGTGATGCATTTGAAGATCTTTGTTCAAGGCGACAACAATTCTTACGGGGGACCACAGTAAATACCTGGCAGGACCTATGGTACACACAAAAACCCATACATTTACCTGTTTTTACTGACAATGTTTGGTCCTGTTTACTATGGTCCCCTGCAATACTTAAAATACTTACCTGCAGGGTTGGGACGATAGTATGTGCATTGTAAGATCAACCGTACATGAGCAAGAGCTGGAGCGATCGGTAGCACTACTGTCTACTGCCAGAAATATCGCGTATCTGATCCATGCGCAAGTTCTAGCAGCTATAAAGTATAATGCATGTGCATGTGCGGTAGGCGCAGAGACCTGTGGAGCGACGTCCTTGAGGCCGCCTTTCAAAAGGAGATGGATGTCGCGTTGTACACTATCTATCAGTCAAAACAAATACGAAAACACGTCATCAGCCGTGAGACAACCGTTGTTGGAGCTCTTCGTGAAAGGTGCAAGCAGTACGTACAACACTTCGGCCACGCGTACCGCAGGGGTAGGGCCTCTTCGTGAAAGGTGTACTGTAGATAGGTAGGTGATTCCCCTGGGTGATATTATACCAGAAAAAGAGGGCCAACGGGACGCGTAGCTCTCATACCTGCTGGTAGGTTGCATGGTACCAGGTGTATGAACGAGTACCTGTTCCTAAAAAACGAATGATATTGAGAGGAAATCGAGCAAATACGTGCAAGTGCTGGAAATCCAAGCAAACCGAGCAAATAAAAATACGTAGAAGTACTGGAAATCTCGAACTGCATCCATCGGTCGGTCTACCCACTGAAGCCGGGTTGGGACGCCGTCGCCGCTGCTCTAGGTTGCCATATCAGCCAAAATCGGAATTGAATGCGTACACCATCGCATTCACCACCGAGACCCAAAAGCGTACCAGGATCAGCAACGACGGAAGCGACGCCACCTCATTCCGTAAATATATAAAGAAGAGCTCTATTCTGCTTTCGCAACTTGCTCACAACAGTACACCTACCTGCTACATGGTAGCACATACATGCATGACCCTCTCGAGCAAGCCAAAGAACAAGGATTGATTGTTTGGACTTTTGCTCCAAAAAGGCGAGATCCACTACTGTGACAGTTTGCTGCTGATGATGTCGGCCGCTATCAATCAGCACCAACAAAGCAGTGCGAGGATGCGCCTCTCGGATCCCAACACCGTTGCTATATCTTCAGAGTGAACATCTTTTCGGCCACCCTATGCACCCACGCCATGCCGTTGCGCGCAGCGAGTGCTACTGCAGCTGCTGCTGCTGCTGTAGAAATCTATGCTGGTCAGTATCGCCACACACATATAATATTCGTATACAGCAGTAGTTGACAAAAAAAAATGTTCTGTAATAGGAATGTAGCAGTGCCAATACAGCTGGTTTTACTCTGCACCTTGACAGAGTATTTATTTCTACCCTTCCACCGTGGATGTAGCGGAGGATGGGTCGCGAAAAAAAGAAACCTGTCCGCGCTTGCTGGCGTATGCGCACGGGAAGGTACTGCTGCTGTAGTTGAAGGGTCGTGCCATTTCAGTTTTAATCAATAGCAGCGTGTTGGTGACAACAAGTAGTTCTGCAAAGGCGAAATTCCAGGCACCCACGCCGAAAAGCTCTTTCACGCACTTCGGAGCGCTCCAGAGGTGCTTCGTCATGCACATATATGTATATTGGGCAATTGATGATATTTCGTTCCTGGTATAATTGTACTTCGACTTGCTTGGTATGAGTATTGATTGTGTTCCAGTTTTCTTGTGGCAGCAGGTGGATCTAAATATATGTTCAAGGTGCTCGTTCGTATTCGCGCTACGAGTGCGAGGTGCTTGCCAGCAAGCGTACGGGATCGCCATTCGCATGGGCAAGTAAGTCCTACGTTGTAACCCTGCCCACTGTCTCCATTGGTCACAACTCGTCTTCAACGCGATCAACTCCCTCCACCACCGAACGCAATGAAGGGTGGGGTATCTTATCATCACGAACACATTACGTAGCATACCAAATCATAGTGAAGCATACCCCGATTGCTTCCGAGATTTCGAGTCTACCTGCACTGTGACCCGCCAGCAACATTCTCCATCGATCACTCACTCCGCCGACTCACCAGCTAGTGTAAGAGCTGCTGCACGCTTGACGTGTCCCACCTCCGGCGACGGACCTCGCCTTGGCTTTTCTCAGCAGCAGATATGTGTGACC
Organism: Macrocystis pyrifera; assembly: GCA_031763025.1. Taxonomy (NCBI): domain Eukaryota; class Phaeophyceae; order Laminariales; family Laminariaceae; genus Macrocystis; species Macrocystis pyrifera. The sequence goes on along the minus strand of JASSKH010000001.1, from coordinate 22,014,810 downwards.
TCGAGCTATGCGTTGCTGCTCCGGGTGACGGTTGACTGACGACTGCTGTGACGGCTTGAGCTGTGATATGTATGGAGTCTGGGTACAGCTGCAGCTGCTGCCTTCAGATTTGCCGATTTCGATCTATTTTTGTCCCTCCTTCGGGGGGGTCGTTTTCTCAGCCGTCGTGTGTATGCTGTTCTGTTGTTGTGCTTGCTATACCAGTACACGAAGACAGTCGATCCGTACACTCGCCGTTCGGGAGAGTATAACCGCCAAGCTCCGCCTGTTGCTCTCAAACCAGCATGTGTGGGAGCTTGCCGTGTCTGCTGATGTGACTGATGATGTGAGATGAGTGACTCTGCTGGCTGATATGGCGGTCGGTGTATTTTTGAGCCCACCACGCAAAATTGGAGATTTACGCTGGTCCGGTCGTCACGTCGTCACTCTTCTTTATTACGTTCATACATTCCCTACTAGAGGTCGGTATCATATCACAAAATGTGATATATTATATGATATGTGATATGATATAAGCGTATCAATATCACAAAAAAACCCTGTGATATGATATATCATATCGTATCATATCATATGATATGATATCGATATATCATATCATATGATATGATATGTGATATGATATGGAATAAAAGTCACGATTTCAGCTTTCTTTGAGGCCACACAGCAGTAGCCAAGGACGTTCTTGGGTTGGGGTGGGGTGTAATGCTCTTCTTGCACTGCTGGTAAGCACATGTTTCAATAGTCAAACATGTGTCCAGCGTCAGTCAGTAATAGTAGGGCGAACCGTATATATTACTCGTATAACGTTTTCGAGCACAAGCTGGGACGAAAGGTGGGTGATGATGTACACACACACAGCCAGCGAGAAGAGCAGCATAAAGTAGCATAATGTATTCATGTGGCATGATGCCGAGAGTTATTATAGTTGTTGGAAACCTTTACATTTTTTTAATTGGTATTTAGTAGTATATATTTAACTCCTCTACCAGGCTCTACTCGCCTACAACACCTATACTATATACAGCAGTATAGTACCTGGTAGGCTATATTATTATAACGTGCTTTCTTAGTTTTATACCAGTATAAAATACCAGCTATACTAGGGGTACATACGTACCACGTACGTACGTACATGGTGGTGCAACAGCATATATTTCGCTTCCACGGAATAAACAAGGCGCACATTGCTATAAGGTATTACGCACGCAACAATCAGGAATACCTCGGGCCCAAGGCATGCACAGCAGCAGCTAGCTGTGTGCAATCACCAGACAATTTCAACCGCTTGTCCTCAAAATAGAGTATCATGAAGACTGCAATATAACACTGACGACACATACTAGAATCTTCACCCTGAAATCAACAGCAGCACTCCGCCTTTCTTTTTACTAATATTAACACAAAAGCAAAAGCCGAAATACGAAAATCTTCGTTATAAAAAAATGACAACTCCAACTTCAACGCGAACCACAAAGAAGACCATGCCGTGAGAACGACTGCTGCTGTGGACTACAGCAGACAAGCTATGATGGCTCCTTGTGTGCGAGCTAGATTAGCTAGAGCCATGTCAGGGTATTTCGAAGAACTCGGAACTTCGAAGAAAAAAGTGGATCTCGGGAGATTCTCGGGCGCTTGGGAGGGTTTTCTGTCATATCATATCATATGATATGATATATGATATGATATGATATATCATATCATATCATATATCACTTTTTTTTTTTACAAATATATCATATATCATATCAGAGCGTTTTCAGAAGTGATACCGACCTCTATTCCCTACACAGACAGACATCTTCGGTATATTTTTTCGGCAATTTCTTCTTATCTTCTTATAATGTCGTGCGACCTGAACAGCCTGATGCGTGAGATAATAAATTTCCTGGAAATCATATGCGGTTGGTGTTAAGTCTGTCACCTGTACTTGCCAATAGTACCAGGTATCTTTACCACACGTGTGATATCTTCCCACAAAATAGGTCGATATTTTTGTTCTTCACTACAGCAAGCTAATGACAGAAACGACCGGAATGTATGTGCGTCTTACAACAGTGCACAAAAATGTATGAGGAGGATGATATGCAATACAGAGGGCAGAAGGGGGTGCTGTGCTGCTTGTTGCGTACCAGCGTACCGGTATCATCTTGTAATTTTTTTATAAGAAACTAAGAAAGCACGTCAGCTGTGAGTTCAACCGATCGGCAGATCGGTCGATACTCAACTTTGCAAGCTGCGTGAACCGCGCGCGTTTTCCATTATTTCCCTCGCGATTGACTACTGGCCAGAGACTCCCCTGGATGCCACCAGGGTCGACGAGACGATAATACTTACAGCTGGTTCGATTTCCAATTGATTTGTAAATATGGCGACGCGCCTCTCTGTGTCTCAAGCCTATTTCACACTCATTTTATAAATTTTGAAATACGTCAGCTGTGAGTTCGACTGAATAAATACCCTGGTATAATATTAGTTGATACCTACTGGTTTTCAACTTTGCAAGCTGCGTAAAAATACGTCTCGTCTTTATTCCATTTTTACCGAATTTTACAAGTATTGTGATAAACTGAAAGCGCGTGGTATTCTATATGTAATTCCTTGTCAAATATATGTAGGCCAGCGGCTCCCCTGGATGCTGCCCGGGTCAACAGGACAATTAATTTCAAATAATCATTCTGCGCACTGATGCTATATAACCCGAACAAGGGACAATTCACACTCATTTATTACAATAAATTGTTACTGCTTGTTGTATGTGCGCTTCCTGCATTCTTCATGACAACACTGCTGTAATGAAACATATATACCACTCTGTCCCGACATAAAAATATCGTTTGGATATACTATTTATTTATACAAAAATGATCCTTATATTTCGGAACAAAGCGGTACCTTTTTTTTTTCTTTTTTTTTTTTTATCCTCCTTGGAAAAGCGGTACCAGGTAGGTAGCTTTTTGACCGCGGGGGAATTTTACCTGGTATACGATATTATTGTAGTCTAACACCGGTACTATACCACTTACTACTATATACTACTACATGTATGTATGTATGTATGTTGTTGTTGTTGTTGTTGTTGTTGTTGTTGTTGTTGTTTTGTTGTTGTTTTCTTCACATTAAACCGTTCTTTCTACCCGTCGACATCCAGCACAACAACCAGTGTCCGTGCCGATTCTTCAATCCTAGAGAGATACAAGTTTTCTGTGGTCACAAAGCTACGCCACAGAGAGGTACATGTTAACTACTGCTTGTTACACACAGCAGTTCATCAGTGTGTTCCTCACATCAAACCGTTATTTCTACCCGTCGACATCCAGCACAAAAACAACCAGTGTCCGTGCCGATTCTTCAATCCTAGAGAGATACAACAAAAAAAGTTCTTCACAAAACTACGCCACAGCAGAGTCTAGATATATACCATACGTTGCACTTTGTAAGTTAAGTACAGTAGTATACACTATTAATATTATAGTATATGCCTGTTGTTCGCCGTTCAGAGGTGTGGGAGTGGGTTTTGAGGAGCCGCATCTTCGACTCATCTTCTAGTTCGTGGAAATAATCGGTGTTTCCACGAATTTCCCATAATTCTGCATATATATATATACGCCTCATCAGAGTGGGCTATAGTGTTATGATACTGCTTTGTAGAGGTTGAAAGCCCGGTAACTACCTGGGTTTAGTCACCGGGAACGTTTTTGTAGTACTTGGAAGGCGTATATCTTAGATGGAAAACCAGGGGTTTTCCAGAGGCGCACGAGCTTGGTCTCAGTCTCCGCGTGCACGTAAGGAATAAAATTGCTCTTCTTCTATATATATAGCTAAGCAAGCAACACACGTGAGTGCAATGTTTACCGACTTAAAAGGGAGACCTGTCCAGGGATACAAAGTGTCCCGCAACCCTTGATCTTAGCACGCCTGTGTGTGTACCATACAACGCACAACATACTACTACTACTATACTGCTGTCTGTTGTACGTACATGCAACTAATAATAAATACCTACCTGCTGCGTATATTATAATAATACTTTTGTGTTTTTTTGTTGTTGTGCTGAAAGTGCCACCGGGTCCCGACGTCACGCTGAACAAGGAGAACGAAATAAAATAGTTCAATCAAGCGCTCTCTCGTTGCAATAATAATACCTGTGCCAGGTATGTAACTGTAGTAAGTATAGGACCTGCTGGTGGTGTGTCCGTCTGTCTGCCTGTCTGTCTGTATGTCCGTGTGCGTTGTTGTGTTGAGGGGACCTACTACGTACTACTAAGTACGCGCACGTACGTACGTACAAACATATTTTTTATGTTGATCGGGTACCAGGTATAATATAGTCTTATTCTCGTATGTGGGCTATGGCCTCTGCCAGATGATATCAGCAAGAGGGCTTCCAGCGAGGGACTCCACCAGTCTCGCTGGCCTCGCACTCAGTAAGTCTTGTTCTTAGAGCTTGTATTATCACGGAGTGATCCTCATCGGACCACGAGCCAGGTGGCTAGGGGACATCACACAGGATCCCCGGCCACTGCTCCACTCACACATGCGATTACACTGAAACCTCCACGGCTTGGTATCTTTTGGCTACAGCACCCCCAAAGCGAGTTCACTCGACACGAACGAGCTTGACAAAACCAAAAAACCAAGACGAAATCGCATGCGGCAAATCACAAATCAATGCTGAACTCTGAAGCAATTTTAATCTTGAGCGCACGGGTCATCCGTAATTTGCGCAATTCCTTCACGACGAATTCAGGCGCAGCAGAATAAATCGACCGCAAAGACTCCCACGTGCGCTCCTCTGCTTCGAAACCATCCCAATCGACCAAGACAATCACCTCGTTGGCATCATCTTCGGCCACATGCACCAAAGCATTCATGCGGCATTCACCCTGCGCAAAGGAATGTTGGAAAACATCCTTCAGATCAGCGGTGACGTTCAACGTCGCATCCGCATAAAATCGTAAACGAGCCACGTGAGCTTGATGCACCTTCCCAGAAACGATGTTCTGAACTGAGTACACATGATCATGATCAGCTGCTACCACACGCCACGGACCAGTCCATGTGGACAACAATTTCGGTGTGACACCCTGCCGACGAACACGAGCATACAACACGAAATCACCAACCGCAAATTTTGGCAACACCACCTGGCCCTGAGCCTGTTTACGTTTGTTGTCGCGAGACACGGCAACAGCTGCGCGAATATCGGCGCAAAATCTCTCCTGCTCTGCAACGACTTCACGGACGTTCGCACGCAACAAGTCAGCATTCATCACGTCAACATTCCACCTGCCATCAGACTCAGAAACGAGCGCCGAGAAATCGGTACGCGGAGCACGCCCAAACATCACGCTGTACGGAGTGCTTCGGTAACGTTCACGAAACGAAGTGTTCAAGGCCCACTGAGCGGCCGGCAAAACATCAACCCACTCCGAAACCTGACGACGCTGTTCTGACAGAATGGAACGCAGAGCACGTACCACCTCTTTTACCATGCGTTCACACGTACCGTTCGACCACGGCGTGTAAGCGACAGCAAAACGATGTTCGATGTGCAACGCGTCGCTCAACAAAGCAAGCACCCTGTTCTTGAAATGCGTGGCGGTATCACTCACCCACACACGCGGCACCCCCAAAGTCTTACACCAGGCTAGCAAATGCTTCGCTGTGACCTCGGCTGTACAAGCCTCGGCCGGTTCCAACGCCACGTAGTTGGACAAATCATCCATGATGACCAAAACATATCGGAAACCATCCTCATCAGGCAGGCCATCGCTACCTTCGGGCCCGCTGTGGCCAACATACAAAAAATCAAAGTGCACCACTTCTCCCGGAGCGGTACCATGCACCGTGTCTCCGTAGGGACGAGGAATGAGTGCACCTGCACGCGTGTCTACACAGTGCAAACACTGGCGAACGAATTCGCGAACCTGAGAATCCATGTGAGGCCAAACACAATATTCCTTCAGGCGAAACAAAGTCGGCGCCACACCACGGTGACCAGCCGAGCGCATGTGCGCGCACACCATCAAACGAGTTTGAAGAGCAAGATCATCCGGCGGAATCCACAAGACGTCACGCACCCCAACACGCACACGAAACAAACCATCATCGGCCAAGGTAGCTTGACCGAAGGTTGTCGAAAATTCATGAACACCAACGCCGATACGAGCGACAGACCTTTGTTGCGAGGCACGAATCACATCCAATGCGGGAAGCGAATCGTCAGCATTACATGGGCTGTGCACGGCAACCGAACGAACAGGCACCGTAGGAACTTTGACCCAACGAGACAACAGATCCCCCCAACAGTTTCGATCGCCAGGGATGTGTTCGATTGCATAGCGGTATTGTCCTAAAACACCCTTCCAATTCTCTAGGCGTTGTGCCATGGTCTTTGTGACCGTCGTGACACACTTCTCCGGATTGAAAATGTACTGCAAGTTTCGATGATCAGTAAAGATATGAACACCACCCCAAAGCAGGTATTCGAGCCTCCGGAACGTATTAACGATCGCAAAACCTTCTTTGTCGACAGTCGCCCAGCGCAACTGCGAACCTGTGAACGAACCACTCAGAAATCCGAGAGGCTCGTGAGACATGCTTTCCAACGCCAATCCACTGCGAAATTCGTGTTCAGGCACTTGGGTGAGAAAACTACCCCAATGGAAATCAGAAGCGTCAGGAAACATCAAAACAACGCACCCGGGACGAGGATGATGAAGCGGCACTGCTTGCGCCACCAAACCCCGTGCGGCATTCCACGCCCGCACCCGATCCTCCGTCCACGCGGTATCCTTGATGACACGATTGCGCGCCACTCGCTTAGTCCGACGTGTAGCCCCAACAAGGAGCTCCTCCAAAAAAATCACGTAACGGTGCTACCGTTTCCGCTAAACGTGGTAACGATGTACGCAACCAGTTGACAGCCTGCAAGAATTGCATTAGTTCTCCAGCGTTTTCGGGACGACGCATTTCACTTAAACCTTGCACTCGAGCGGGGTCATGGGACACGACACCATTGGAATACACCTTACCACACCAGACCAGTTCACGAGAGAAGAAGGTACACTTGTGGGCGGCGACAAACAGTCCAACATTCTCCAGGCGTTCAAGAATGTCATCAAGCAGCTGCAGAAGAGCTTCTTCGGTGTCTGCGAAAAAGAAAACGTCATCGACCCAAACTTTGCAATCCAAACCACGCAACACTTCAGTCATGACACCTTGGAAATAAGAAGTCGCATTCAAAACACCTTGGGGAACACGGGTAGGCGTGAACAAACCGTCGCTTGTCGCCATGGTGAAGACGTCTTGCGCCTCCGGAGCCAAAGGCATCTGCCAGTACCCTTGAAGTAGGTCCAGCTTGCCGAAGAAACGCGCCCCCAGCAGATCGCCCATGTCTTCATGGTTGGGCATGACGCCCGGGGACTTCTCCACCTGTGCGTTCACCGCCGAGTAGTCGCTCACCAAACGGAAAGAGTCCTTCTTGGGCACCGCCATCGCCGGACTCGCCCACACCGCCTGGATGTTGTGGTAGACAAAGCCAAAAAACACCAAAGCAGCAATGCACTTCGAGAGCCAGTCCCTTTTTGTCGGTTCGTACCGACGTGGCGTTGCCTTGACAGGCTTCGCCTGTTGCTTCAGCTGCACTCGCATCGGCTCCACTTGCGCTGGCGGATCACCACACAGCGCACGGCGAAAAGCACCCACGCGACGAGCCAAAATTTCGCGCAAACGGGTTGCTCCGCCGACGCTTAATCCACTCTGCTCTGCCTGCTGCACGCTGTCCTCCAACGCCCGTTCTCGGGCCGTCCGCTCCTCCTCCGGATCCATGAACATGTCTGGCCCCCGGTCGACCAAATGTTCCACCGCCTTGTCCTCCGGAGCATCCACCGTAGCCTCGGTCTGAAAAGCACGCACGGAAACCGTCACTCTGCGCGCCGCAAGGTAACTCGGAGTCTCCACACCGGTCGATACCGGCACTGCGCGAGGGCGAAGCTTCTCCAGAGCTTCACGGTAGACGTCGATGCCAAGAGCTTTCATGGTAGCCATGCCAAACAGAACGACGTTATCTGTACCAGGCATGACCGCGAAAGTGATGGGCTCCAATTTCACCGCTCCCCACGGCGTCCGTACACTCACGGCAATCGGCACCGTTTTGTGCGTGACCATCACTGAAACACCCGTAGCGGTTTTCGCCTGCTGCGGGCCATTTTCGAACGGAATTTGCAGATCGGCGCCGCCGAAATGCGAAGACAGCTGCTGAAGTAAGCCGACACCGATGGACGTGAGCGCCGACCCCGAATCAAGGATCACACGCGCCATCAGCGAACCAACCGACCCTGGCAAAGAGATATCAGCGCGTAAACACTCAGCGCTGCGATCGACAGGCACTTCACCTGCCGTTGAACTCTGGTCGGTACCAAGAGTCACCTGACGCCATGGCTGCCCTCCTACAGCCGGCGCCGAAGAAATAGAATCGGCGGTCCACCCCGACCAAGACGTCGAATATACAGACGGTTCCGGCGCTACCGCCCCTGCAGCAGCACCAGACACTGACTCCGCCCGCTCGGTGGATGGCGAAGTTCTCGCTCCAGCAGCACCCACCGATGTTCCAGCTCCTCCAACGTATACAGCTCGGCCGGCAACAGACGAACCAGATCCCGACCCAGCGGCTCCTGCCGCTGGCGCACCAGAAGTTGAAGAAGCAACAGCAGAAGTTCCACCGCCCGCTGTCAATTGATTGCCACCACGGCCACCGCGCCCGCGTCCATGGTTGAATCTGCCCCGGCCGCCATTGCGGCCCCCGCGATACCCTGACGACCCGCGCCCACCACTGCTGGGAGCTGTGCCGCCACCGCGAGCTTTTGGGCAATCAGAAACATAATGGTTGGGATCACCACACTCGAAACAGACGCGAACAAACGACTTTTTCGCGGACTGCTGCTGTTTCGGTTTCTGCTGCTGTTGGCGTCGCGGTTCAGCTGCCCCTGCAGCATCTTTCCGACCATACGCCTCGATGAATTTCCACTGTTCTGCAGCAGAAAAAATTTGGTCCATGACCAATGCCGGGTCCTTCTTCCACCCTGCAGCGTACGTTAGCTGACCTTTTACGTACTTTTTGAACTCGGACGGCCATAAGCCATCCACCAACGCCATGCTCACAAATTCCGCCGGTCCGGGCAACCACGAACGGTCCTGCGCGCGGTACATGGCATGCACCGCGTGATTCTCCGCAAAATACTTTTCCATAGCGGAGTTTACCATCATCGCGCGGTCTTTGACGGATGTTTCACCGCCCTGCTTTTCATCGCGCCTCATTGAGAGAACGCGACGCAAGTCCGCTGCCGCCCGCGAGGTGTCAAATCTGTTGCTGGTGGTTGTGTAACCGGCGTGCTGCCTAACAGCGTCCAACAACTCCGAGGCGGTCATCGTAGTCTGATGCTTGTAAAATCCCTCAAAACACCGATGAATGTAATTGGGGATAAGCTGGCCCATGCTCACTTTGGAGTGCTGAACCACCCCCTGAGCGTTGGCGAGCTGCAGCCGTTCCTCATAATCGAGGTACGCTGCGTAAAAAACACGAGAGGCCTGCTCGGTCCACACCTCTCCGTATTTCGGTGGAGTCAGAGACTCCCCTACCACCAGCGGCGTGCTTGCCGTGTGCGCCATAATCCACAGCAGTCCACCTGGACTCTACTGTAATAACGGAGAAACTGCCGCCTGACCTGTGCGTCCTCCAGCTCCCGGAGCGTCCTCCCCTGCTGTGCGCTTCAAGCCGTTTCGATCCGTCCAACGGGCCAACTGCCTTCCCAGCTGTGACCCAATACTCCGCAGCCGAAAACTCCTCCAACAGAAGTTCCGCGAATATCTAGATATTATGGCCTCTGCCAGATGATATCAGCAAGAGGGCTTCCAGCGAGGGACTCCACCAGTCTCGCTGGCCTCGCACTCAGTAAGTCTTGTTCTTAGAGCTTGTATTATCACGGAGTGATCCTCATCGGACCACGAGCCAGGTGGCTAGGGGACATCACACAGGATCCCCGGCCACTGCTCCACTCACACATGCGATTACACTGAAACCTCCACGGCTTGGTATCTTTTGGCTACAGGGCTTAGCTACTTTTTTGCTAAATAGTCTCTTCTTACCTGGTATGTTGTAACATTCTTGTTATATTCTTCTTATTATACTATTAAGAATAGGCCGGACAATGCGACAACAAAAAACATCATTCAGCGTGTATTGATATATATTAAATATATTATATGCTTCCTATAGGGAGTGTGTACTTATTAAGGAGGGGGGAGTGTGACCGTTTTTTGGTGTGGATGAGATGGAGAGATGTTAGTTGTGGTAGTAGTATTTCATGTATGCTGTGCGTCACATCGGGTTTTGATTTGTTGTATGATACTGTGACTGGGGTGATATCAGATGCGCTTTTGTTCTGGAGAGTTCTTCATTTTCTGTTCCTTCTTTTTAGTCTTTTTTGGAACAACACTACGAGTACACAGTGTCAGATGGCTGTTTGCTGTCGTTGTGTTCTGCCTGCCTGTCTGTTACTGATTGATCATTTTGATTGGGTAACGCGATCCAGAGCGCTTCAGCCCGGCGCCCGCCTTGCCCCGTAGATAATATATAGGGAGGCTGGGTGCCACAACCACAGCAGAACACTGAGCCCCGTGCCGCGCCGAGCCCGTGGCCGAGTGGTACAATCCCGCGGCAGTTCTTACAGCTATCTGTATAGCCAGCCAGCCTATGGCTGCCGACTTGCATATTTTAATTACTATTCTGGCCAGTCTGGCAGCTGATTTTGTTGGTTAAATCCATGCCAGAGGCCGCTGACTCTTTCCGGAAGATTGGTGCTGAATAAAGTCATCGAGGTTCCAACACAACCGGGGACGATAAGGCCCCATCCCAGGATCAAAACTCCCTCCATATAATATATTTACAACTTCGGCCAACCCGGGACAAAAACCAAAAACGGCGATCCCCCGGGTCGACACACCTCTCCGCACGGTGTGGCAACCCCACCCGACGCCCCACATCGGCTCACCACACTATATCTTCTGATTGGCTGAAGCTCATGGAGCCATCAGCGGCACCGGGGGACGATAGAGCCCCACATCCTCGGATCAGAAATCGGTCCATACATCTGAAATCCAACTATCCGGGGACGAAAACGGATATGCACCGGGTCGATACCGCCCGGCAACGTGTGGAAAATCCCCAGCCCTACCGGCTGATTCTGGTTCGCAGGGGGTCACGCAACCAGCGCGCAGCAAGAATCTCCCCCGAGACAAGGTCGAGGTCCCGACGCACCGGGGACGATAAAATCCCATCCCCTGCTCAGAAAATCTTCCATACATCTAGACAACTCGAACAAGCCGGGGATGCAAACGGAGTTCCCCCGGTCGATATCGCCCGGGAAGGTGTGGAATATACCCCCACCCCCAATGGACTGGTTGGTGATTGGCTGGGCCTCAAGGAGTCAGCGTGCGGCTTGAGTTGCTCCTCGGGACAACATCGAGGTCCCGCTGCATCCGGGGATGATAAGATCCAATCCTCGGATCGTAAGTAATTCCATACATTTACAACTCCAACAACCCAGAGACGAAAACGGAGTTCCCCGGGTCGACATCTCCGCCCCGGCAGGTATGGAAAGCTCACCCTCATGGGCTGATTGTTGCTTGGCTACGTAGGGCTGACGGAGCCAGCACGCGGCGAGAGTCGCCCCACGGGACAACGTCGAGGTCCCGCCGCACCCGGGGAGGATAAGGTCCTCTATCCCCGGATAATAAATACTTCCACACGACTTCAGTTCCAACAACCCGGGGACGAAAACGGAGTTCCACCGACGCTATACCACCACGCGAGGTGTGCAAACCCCAACCCTACTGGCTGATTCATATAGTTTGTTGGCTGGGGCTCATGGAGCCAGCGCACGGCGAGAGTTGCCCCCGGGACAACGTCGAGGTTCCCTCACATCCGGATCCGATAAGGTCCGATCCCCGGATTATTAACCTTTCAATGCACCTACAATTCCAACAACCCGGGGACGAAAACGGACACCCCCCGGGACGATAACATCCCGCAAGGTGTAGAACCCCCAACCCCACTGGCTGATTTCTTATCCGCGGTGAGGTTCATGGAACCAGTGCGCGGCGAGAGTTGCCCCCTCGGGGCAACGCGATCTCCCGTCCCACCGCACCCGGGCACGATTAAGCCCCATCCCTGGATCATAAATCCTTCCATACATCTACAACTCCAAAAACCGGAGACGAAAACGAACATCGCCCGGGTCGATACCACCCTGCAAGGAGTGGAAAGCTCAACCACACTGGTTAATGTACGTTTGACTGGCTGTCATGAAACCAGCGCGCGGGGAGAATCGTCCCGCGGGACAACGGCGAGGTCCTGCCTCACCCAGGGATGATATGGTTCCATCCTTGGATCGTAAATATTTTCATACATCTACAACTCCAACAACCCGGGGATGAAATCTGGATTCGCCTGGGTCGATACCGTCCCGCAAGGTGTGGAACCCCTATCCCCACTGGCTGATTTCAGGTTTGGCTGCGGCTCATAGTCGATGTCCTGCCACACCCGGAGTTGACAAGGCCCCATCTCCGGATCATATATCCTTCCATACATGCGCAAGTCCAACAACTCAAGTACAACAACCCGGGTACCAAGGCGGACATCCCCCGGGTCGATACCACCCCGCACGGTGGCCCTTGCATTTCCGTCCATAGTAGTGATAGTAGTGCATCACAGCACACTATGTACGAGTATAGACTTACTTACAGATATTTGTTTCCCTCAGCGCGCTCGGTTGGCACATCCTCTGCCTCTCAGATCTTCCACTTGAGAAATTTCTCCGTCTACCTATTCCTTGCGGAATCTTGCAGCATTTCTTTGCTCTCTTCCTTTTTCTCGTTTTCTTGCCGTTTTTTCGAAAGTCACACCCAGTTCAGCTCAGTTCACACTATAAATCCGCGCTGAAAATTCTACTCTAATTTCAATATGTATGTTTCCACAGATTCGAAAAAGAGTTGAAAAAAAACGAGTCAGAATCGAAAAAACAGTTAAAACTGATCGAGAGAGCCGCTCTCAAACTAAATTCAAGATAAAAATCCCGAACAACAAAAATTAAAAAGCACGTTTCGGGATTGGAATCTGAATCGAAAAACTGTCAAAACTGAGCGAAATAGTCCCTACCACAGTAACTTCAAGATATCAGGGTATCATACGAAGTACGCAGTACCACATACAACCACAAGAACGGAACACCCAGTTCAGCTCTTATTTCACGCAGTAGCGCAGCCCAGCGCAGTGCAGCGCAGTGCAACGCCGTGTTGTGTGTGCTGTTTTGTGCGTTCTCTTTCGTACATATGAAAAGTTAAGTGCGCCCACACATGCATACGGTGTCCGGGTTGTTTTCCTGGAGCATGGAGCTCTTGGCATTTCCAAGTCGCCTGTTGGCACCTAAACTTATGGAACCATCTGTTCCGTTCCATTCTTCCTTGTGAGCGAGCGTAGCGGGCGAAAAACCGCCCACTACAGTGCGCTAAGCGCCTTGTACTACCATACCAGATACTTACTACTTTGGCATCGCAGGGCTAGCGCGACGGGAGGAACCGTGGCCATACCGCTAGTATATACCGTGGTATAATTTTCAGGTGCTTTTTTCTAGTCATTCATGCTGCGCATGCGCGTTGTACAGTAGTTCGGACACTATAAATACTCCGTGTACTATTACGGGGGTCCATAGTTAATAGGACCTACGGTATACATAAAAACCTATATGTTTACCTAGTTTTACTAACAATATTTGGTCCTACTTACTGTGGTCCCTCGTAATAGGCACAATTATTATAATAGGTGTACTTCGTTCAATATAATAGTTACCACCCCGTGATCCAGAAGTCCGGCCTATTTCGTGAGGATCTGCAAATTAAATTAATCCATCAATATTCACGAAATCAGTTGGGCCCTTCTGAGCGAAAAGCGGCGCGGTGCGAAGTGCAAGGCGTGATAAAGCGATGTGAGTTTGTGCGAAAATAACTTACTACCATACAGCAACTACACGTGGTGATTTCAGGGTACTATTTATTATTTGGCCCATCGGCCCACCAGATAAGAAAGAGGCAAGATCGTTGGCAACATCACCACCCGCCCTTCAGAAAAGAAGTTGTAAAGCAACAACATGTGTCCCCTTCTTTCATGTTTTAGTTCGCTTATATCATCGGTGTATGGTTCAGTCTGTTATATACATACACATGCATATTTTATGCAGTATCCCGCTGCTTTTGTACCACTTTTATACGCGCGCTTTCTCATACGTATATTTGCCATTTTTTATGTTACGATCGTCGTTATTATCGTTTTTGTGATTCTGTGAATGTTTCAGTTCGATGGTACAGTAGTCGAGTACTCTACTCATTATATATGTGCAGTACTCCGCTGCTTGTACAACTCCTACGTGCGTTTTCCCCTATACGTATTGTAAGCTTCGTCGCCGATTCCCCGCCGCCTCCTATTTCGCAACAAGGGCAAGTTCTCCACCCCGCCTGTAAGCACTTTCTCCCGAAAAACATATCTGACACGAACTTGTTGTCCAATCGAAGAATTTATAGTATGCAAGGCGCTTCTCGTCTTGGGCGGCTTTGGCGACCCGCTACGCTCACTCCCACAAGGAATGAAACGAAACTGGAGCAGGTTTCATGATTGTCGAGGCGAAGTGACGACTTGCAAATGGCAACAGCTCCTCCCACGAGCACGAAAACACTTTTGCTTTGTGGGCCGCGGGTAGACTTCGATGTCTTCGTTCGCTTTGAGAACACAGCGAGCTGTACAAATGCTTGACGACATGCTGATTCTCGCCAACTTTGTCTACTGGCTTTCGTTGTCGCGCTCTGAACGGCACGTGCTTCTTTCGCTGCTTTGTGCAGGGCTGATAGGCTGTGCTGTGCTGTGCTGCAATGTGCTTGCGGTAGATGCGCAACGACATCATGCTTCTACGTACAAAAACCAAACCCGCCAAAAAGAAAACAAAATGTAAAAAGGAAGGCACTTCGTCTAAAACAGAAGGAAAAAGGGAAAATACTCGCCGGCATGCAGTAGAGGGATGAGACCCAAATCGGCTTCAACTAACTCGCGGATTGGTCCTGAAAAATGCTTCTCCTGTCGACAGTTAAGAGCTGAGGCTGGCTGAGAGGTAAGAGAATATACCGCCCGAGACAGCTCAGCTAAGGGAAAAAAAACAAACCCCTATCGCTCGAGTAGAGATGAACTGAGCATGTGGACCGTGCATTATGCCAGGCCTCACGCCACAGCTTGACGCGACCTTAAGTGTCTACGGTCGCTGGTGTATAGAGGGGGATGGGAGGACGGGCTTGGTCGCTTTCGTGCCCAGGAGCTGCGCGATGATGGAAACACGAGGGGAGCAGGATCGAAGGGCTATGACTTGCCTCGTGTTCAGCACCGCTCGACGTGTCCGAAAATGCAAGGGTCGTTTTGTCCTCCATGGTCGGCCCCAAGCACCATAATATGGTCATGGTGTGCCCATGGCGCCTCCATGGTGGGCCCGCTATTGAGACGCTATGGGCACTATATGGACACGCCACTCACACACCATGGCGCTTGTGACCCACCATGCAGGCACCATGTGGTCGCCACAGACATGGCGCATTGGACCCATCATGGAGGTACCGCGGGCGTGCCATCTAGACACCACAGCGGCGTCATGAAAACATCATGTTGCATCGGGTCCACCGTAGGCACGCCATGGAGACACTATGGCGCTTCAGACCCACCAGGGAGGCACCACGGACACCATGGTGCATCGGGCCCACTATCGTTACGTCTTGGGCACGCAAAGGATACATCATGGCCACACCATGGTGCTTCGGACCCACCATGACGGCGTCATGGGCACGCCATGGAGGCACCACGAGGGCGCCATGGACACAACATGGAGCTCCGGACGCACCATGGAGGCGCTACGAGTACGCCATGCAGACACCATGGCTACATCATAGTGCTTCGAGCCCACCATGGTGGCGCCATGGGCATGCCATGGACCCACCACAACGCATTGGACCACCACGGGTACGCCATGGACACACCATGGGGCATTGGACCCGCCATGGCGGCACCATGGGCACGTTATGGAGACACGACGGGGGGCGCCATGGAGACACCATGGTGTATCGAACCCACCGTGGGCGCGCCAGACACCATGGCGCTTTGGACACACCATGAAGATACCATGGACGAACCATTGTGCATTGGACTATCATGGGTACGTCATGGGCACGCCATAAGGACACCATGGCTGCACCATGCTGCTTCGGTCCCACGATGAAGCCGCCATGGACACGTCATCGACTCACCATGGTCAAACGATAATGCTTCGGGCCGACCATAGAGGCGCCATGGTCACACGATCGACCCACCATGTTGTGTTGGACCCACCATGGGCACGCCATGGACACGCCATGCACACACCATGCGCGCACCATGGCGCTTTACACTCATCATGGAGCCACCATGGGGGCGCCATAGACACACCATGATGTATTGGATCCACCATGGGCACGCCATAGATACGCCATACGCGAACCGTGGCGCGTTGGACCCACATGGAGGCACCATGGGCACGCCATCGAGACACCAGCGGGCTCCATGAGGAGTACATCGGGCCACCAGGGGCACGACATTTACACACCATGGCGCTTTGGACACAACACAGAGGCACCATGGACACACCTTAGTGCATCCAACCCACAAGGAGTATGTCACGGCCACGCTATGCAAACATCATGGCCACACCATGGTGTTTCGGGGCCATCATGAAGGCTTCATGTTCACGCCATCGAGAAACCATGACCACACCATGGTGCTTCAAGCCCAGAATAGAGGCGCCACGGGCACGCCATGGAGATGCTATGTCCACACCGTGATTCTTAGGACCCACCATGGAGGCGCCATGGGCACGTAATGGAGACGCTAACGGGGCGCCATGGAGACGAATTGTGCATTGAGCGCTGTATGGGCACGCCATGGAGATATCATGGCGCTTTGGACTCACTAACTTAGGGGCGCCATGGACACTCCTGGTGCTCCGGGCCCTCCATGGAGGCGCCATGGGCACGACATGGGCCCGCCACGAACACACCATAGCGCATTGGATCCACCATGGGTACATAATGAGTACGCCATGAACACACCAGGGCGCTTTGAACCCACCATGGAGGCACCATGGGGGCACCATGGACACACCATGGCGCATTGGACCCACCATGGAGGTACCATAAGCACAACATGGAGACATCATGGGGGCACCATGGAGATACCATGGTGGATCGGGTACACCAGGGGCAACCCATGGAGACACCACGGGGACGCTCTGGAGACACCATGGGCATCGGACCCACCATGAAGACGGAATGGGGACACCACGGTCACACCATGGTGCCCTGGGCCCACCATTGAGGTCCCATGGCACGCACCATGGGCACACCATGGGCACACCATGGCGAACCATGGAGACGCCGTGGGCAGGCCATGGAGACACCATGGGAGCGCTTTAGAGACACCATGGTGCATCGGACCTACCATGGGCACGCCATGGGGACACACGCCATGAACACACCATGGCGCATGGAACCTACCATGGAGGTACCATGGGGGCACCATGGGCACATCATGGACACACCATGGCGCACCATGGCAACACCACGGACTTGCCATGGAGACACCATGGTGCATCGGGCCCACCATGATGACGCCATGCGGACACCACGGCCAAACCACGGTGCTCAGGGTCCACCATGGAGGCGCCATGGGCACGCCATAGGCACGCCATGGACACGCATGTATCCACCATGAAGACACCATGCGAGTGCCATGCGCACATCATGAACACACCAAGGCGCACCATGAAGGCACCATGGGCACAGACACCATGGGGGCGCCATGGAAACACCATGGTGCATCGGACCTACCATGGAGACTCTGTGGAGACACTACGGCCAAACCATGGTGCTCCAGGGCCGTCATCGAGGTGCCATGGGTACGGCATAGGCGCGCCTTGGACACGCCATGGCACATGTACGCGCCATGGAGGCACCATGGTGGCGCCATCAAGACACCATGGAGACACCATGGTGCATCGAGTCCGCCATGGGAACGTCATGGGAGGGCCACGGCCGCACCATTCTCAAACCATGGTGCATCGGATCCACCGTGGAGATGCTGATGAGACACCATGGCCACACCATGAACATATCATGGTCACCACTGAGATGCAATGGGGACACCATGGCCACACCATGAACACACCGGACCCACCATGGGTACGCCATGGGGACGATGACCACACCATGTTGCCTCGGGCCAGAAGAACCAATGTTGCCTCGGGCCCGAAGAACCAATGTTGCCTCGGGCCCGAAGAACCATGGTGTGGCCAGGGTGTCTTCCTGGTGTGCCCATGGCGCCTCTATGGTGGGACCGGAGCACCATAGTGTGTCCATGGCGCCCCCGTGGTGACTCCATGGTGTGCCCATGTCACCTTTGTGGTACGTCTGAAGCACCATGGTGTGGCCATGATGTCTCCATGGCGTGTCTGTGGCGCCTCAATGTTGTGCCCGAACCATTATAGCGTGGTCATGATGTCTCCATGGCATGCTCGTGACGTAACCATGGTGGGCCCGAAGTACCTCGGTGTGGCCATGATGTCTCCATGGCGTGCCTCATGACGTATCCATGGTGGGTCCGATGCACCGCGGTGCGTTCATGATGCCTGAATGGTGGGTTCGAAGCGCCACGGTGCCTCCATCGCGTGCCCATGGTGGGCGCCATGCACCATGGTTTCTCTATGGCACCCCCGTGGTGTCTCCATGCTGTGCCCGTGGTGCCTCCATGGTGAGTCCAATGCGCTATGGTGTGCCCACCCCCGCGGTGCTTGCGTGGTGTGTCCAAAGCGACGGAGTGTGTCCATGCCGTGCCCATGGCGTACCCATGGTTGTTTAATGCACCAGGATGGGTCGATGACATTCCCATGGTGGCTCCATGGTAGGCCCCAAGTACCATGGTGTGGGCATGGCGCCTCTGTGACGCTTCCATGGTGGGATCGAAGTATCATGGTGTGGCCATGGTGTTCCGATGGGGCACCCATCACTTGCCAATGATGAGCCGGAGGCATCATGAAGTATTTTTGGCGCCCCCGTGGTGTTTTCATGGCGCCCCTATGGCGTCTCCATGGCGTGCGCATGGTTAGCCCGATGCGCCATGGTTCTCCGTGGCGCCCCCATGGTGCCTCCATGGTGTGCCATTCCGCCAATGGCGCCTTCATTGTGGGCTCAAAGCATCATCGTGTGGCCAAGGTGTCACTACGTCGTGCCCATGAGGTACCCATGGTGGGCACGATGCACCGTGGTGTGTCCATGGCGCCCCTGTGATGTCTTCATGGCATGCCCATGATTGTCCCGATGCACCATGGTGTCTCCAAGGCGCCATCATGGTGCTTCGGTCCAGAGTGGCATGGTGTGTCCATGGTGTGCCCATAGAGTGCCCATGGCGCCTCCGTGGAGGGCTCGAAGCACCATGGTGTCTCCATGGTGTCTTTATAGCGTGTACAAGATGTACCCATGGTGGGCGCGATGCAAAATGGTCTGTCCATGGTGCCTCCATTGGTGAGTCCAAAGGGTCAGGTTGTCTCCATGGCGGGTCCTAAGCGCCATGGTGTGTCCGCGGCGTGTCCATGGCGTGTCTATGGTCCCTCCATGGTGGCCCCGGAGCACCACGGTGTGTCCATGGCGTGCCTATGGTGCTTCCGTGGTGGGTTCGATGCGCCATGGTGTATCCATGGCATGCCCATGGTGTGCCCGTGGCGCCTCCATGGACTGCCCGGAGCACCATGGTGTGGCCGTGGTGTCCTCACGGCATCTCCATGGTGGGTCTGACCCACCACGGTGTATCCATGGCGCCTCGGTCGTGTCTCCATGGCGTGTCCATGGTAGTCAAGATGCAGCATGGTGTCTCGATGGCGCCCCCATGGTTTCCTCCACGGTGTGCCATGCCGCCCATGGCGCCTCCATTGTGACTCCATGGCGCCCCCATGGCGCGTTCAAGGCGTACCCATGATGGGCCCCATGCATCGTAGTGTCTCCATGGCACCCCCATGGCGCCTGCATGGTAAGGCCGAAGCACCATGGTGTGGGCATGGTATCTCCATGGCGTGCCCGTTGTGGGCCCGATGCACCTTGGTGTCTCCCTGGCGCCCCCGTAATGAGTCCATAGCTTACGCATGGTGGTACCGATGCACCATGGTGTGACCGTGGTGTCCCCGTGGTGTGTCCACGGGTGCACCATGAAGTCGCCATGGTGATGTTCGTTTATAAAGGTTCTAACCACTGAGCTACTCAGTCAGCGCTGACTGAGTAGCTCACTCAGTAATATTCCGAACACAAAGAAGTCAGGGGTTCGAGTTCCGCCAGACGTCGTATTTCCACTCTTTCTGCCGTGGGTGAAAAAGATAGAAATCAAGTGGAGCGAATCACGATAATAGAACACTCGACCGGAGAGTCGAAAGTGGAGAGTGAACCACTTGAGTAAAGGAAAACACGACTAGGGAGGGAGACTATATGAAGGAAAAAAACAGGTGCGTTCATAGGATTTAAACCACTGAGCTACTCAATCAGCACTGACTGAATAGCTCACACAGTGGTTTAACCTAAATATTCGAACAAAAGAAGTCCAGGATTTGAGTCCCGCCAGACGTCGTATTGCCGCCTTTTATGTCGTGGGTATAAAAGGGAAATCAAGCAGAGAGAGCCACGATTAAAGAACGCTCGACCAGAGAGTCGGGAGTGGAGTGAAGCACAAGATTAAGTAAAAGACGCACAACTAGGGAGGGGGGCCATATGTAGGAAAAAACTACTCAGTCAACACTGACTGAGCAGCTCACTCAGAGGTTTAGCCTAAATATTTCGAACTGAAGAAGTCCAGGGTTCGAATCCCCCGCCAGACGTCGTATTTCCGAATTTTATGCTGTGGGTAATAAAAGGGAAATCAAGCAGAGAGAACCACGATAAAAGAACGCTCTACCAGAGAGTCGAGAGTGGAGTGAACCACTTGGTCGAGTAAAAGAACGCACGACTATGGGGAGGAGGGCCATATGAAGTAAAAATCAGGTGCTGATTAGGGGCTTGATCAATCCCGGAGGATGTTATCGGCGGGAGGCCGTGTCGAGCCCAAATGTACTTTTTGGTTCGAAATATTTAGGTGAAACCACTGGGTGTGGGCTACTACTCAGCTCTAACTGAGTAGCTACTCACTGGTTTAACCTAAATGTTTCGAACACAAACAAGCCCGGGGTTCGAGTCCCGCCAGACGACGTATTTCCGCTTTTTTTGCCGTGGGCGGAAAAAGGGGGAATCAAGTGGAGAGAACCGCGATAAAGAACACTCGGCCACAGAGAGTCGAAAGTGGAGTGAATCATTTCAATTGAGTAAAAGAACGCACGAACGACTAGGGAGGGGAACCATACGAAGAAAAAAAACAAGACGCTGATTAGGGTCTTGATCAACTCGGAGGATGTTTTCGCCGGGAGGCCGTATATCGAGCCCAAATGTACTGATTTCGTTCGTTTTTAAAGGTTCAACCACTGAGCTACTCAGTCAGCATATTTATTGATTGAGTATCTCAGTGGTTCAACCTCAATATTTCGAACAGGTGAGTGACTCCATGACGAGTCCACCGTGACACCATGGTGAGTCCATGGCGACTCCATGGTGTAGCCATGGTAGCTCCATTTCTCCATGGCGGGTCCATGGTGCGTCCATGGGGTCTCCATGATCTCATTGAGTCCATGTATATATACTGGCGCACCATGGTGTGAAGGTGTTGCCTTCTGAGCTATATACGGGTAAAAGATCGATCGATTACCCAGCCCAGGGTAATCCTTATAACAACGGGTCCATGGCGTCTCCATGGCGCCCCCTTATGCCATGGGTTCTCCATGGTGCCACCATGGTGCCGCTATGGTTTCCCCATGGCTTGTTCGTGATGTGTCCATGGTGTCTCTATGGTGACCCCATGCATATGGTGCTCAAAAGGAACAGAGTGTATCTGACTTGTGCTTGGTTTTAGTATTTACTGGTACTGTAACTGTTTTTGGCTCAAATGAAAAGGTGTACCTGATTTTGGCATATATAAAACCGCGAAAAATGTTGGATCGGGTTTCCATACACAGGTTGAGGCCGTAGAGTTAGGGTCCTTCAATATCTGGAACACCAGCAAAGAGCAAGGCTGACACCCACTGCTCCCTGGCTGAAGCCCACTTACCTCCTACTGCTCTGGCTAGCTGCTACTGAGACAGTGTCAGCCGCTTTTGGTCCATCACCCCATCGATCAACGAGATAGAAGGCAAGTGCAGTGCATCGGCGGGCGCAATTGATAAATCTAGATTGTACTACGTAGAGAAGGCGTGCATCAGTTTTCTTCTCTGTGGATCTACGAGCTTCTACTGCTGTTAGTATGCATCACCTGTTGCTGCTGCTATGGCTGGCCGCATCGCTGCTGCTTCGATAATACCAGGTGCTTTTGGTCCATCGATCGATCGGTTCACAAGATAGAAGGCAAGCGCAGTGCACCGACGAGATTCGATAGGTAATTCAAGGGTGTGCCAGGCAGAGATCACAGCGCGTGCATCATTTTTTCTTCTCTGTGGATCTACGAGCTCGAGTCCTGGTCGTACTATTATTAATATTAATAATATTTGCATGTGAATCTACTACTGCTGTTACTGCTGCTGTAGTGCTTGCTATCTGCAATATACGCCCAGCAGCAGAGAGATGACACGATGGTTAATTAACGGCACTCTTGCCTCTTCTTGAACATCACATCAAGGAAGTTGCTGTCGTACACCAAATGTGTTTTGAGGCCTTGACCGTCCAAAATTGACGATCAACCGACGTCTTGTACACTTGACGCAGCAGCAGCAGTACGAGTTGCAGCAGTTCGGCGGCGCATTGCCTCTCTTGCGTTGATGGCACCATCGCTCCAGCCAGCACGCGGGAACGGGCGTGGTCCGCGTCTTAGCCTCTTGACAGCCTTGCTGCGTGCTGCAGCACGGTGCGGAGTAGCGACTCCCGGGGCTTCCCGTCTGATGACCTTCTCTAAGACGTAGACCCGCCCTTTTACAGCCCTGGATCTCACAACTTGTTGTCGTATACTCTACTATTACGGGGGACCATAGTAAATAGGACCAAATGTTGATAGTAAAAATAGGTAAATATATAGATTTTTGTGTGTACCGTAGGTCCTATTTACTATGGTCCTCCGTAATACAACGACACCTACATCATTAGTACAGCAGTACTGGTACTACAGCAATGTCTGGTGCAGTAGGTGTGGCAACTAAGAAACAGCCCAGGCTCGATTTCTTGCTGTACTACTACTTTAGTGGAGAATGGGTCTGTTCCACACCAACTTCAGTACGTACAACGACCGCCGAAATTCTTATTTCCTGTGAATTGCAACAGCCTGGCCCGTGCTATATCAGTCTCATAGGTACGTGGACTACTTGTAGTTGTCTTGTACTGCTGAAGAATACCTGGTACGAACAAAACGAACTCTAAAGAAAGGCAGAGACAGAGATACAACAGTGGTCGCGATATAGGGCAACACTATTCCACGTGGTACGTACGGTGGTATAAGGCGACTGCAGTGGGGCCCGCTGATTCGGCGTCCGCCTCAGGCTACTGTAGAAGTCTGGTTGTACTTGTCCCGCACCAGATACATTTCTCCAATGATGGCTTCTCGGCTTTCTCGGCTCAGATTTGACCGTGTTCATCATTTTTTAATGTTTTCTTATGTTTCTACAGATCTTCTCGAACCGTGAGACCCACATATGACAAAAAAAGGCGCGGGCGCTGCAGCGTCGAGCTGCATGATCAATTCCGTAGCCGCTGCCGTGAGATGGGGTCGACATGTCATTCTCATGTCTTACGTTTGCGTTTTGACTTCCTACGAATCAGCAGTACACCTGCCCCACAGGCCAAGCCTTTCGAGTACGTGGACCGCGCGACCTCCATAACACCGCTGAGCCTACGTGATGAGCCTATATAGTTTGTCGTGGTCTGTCGAACACACCGACTTCTATTATTACCGGGGACCATAGTTAATAGAACCGATGTTATACGTTAAAAAAAACTATAGCTTTACCTATTTTTACTAACAATATTTGGTCCTATTTACTATAGCCCCCCGTAATAATAGAAGTTCCCTGTAGTCGGGAGGCTGGAGAGGGCCAAAAGCTGGCTCGTTCGAGCTCGATTCTAGGCGATAGCCATAAATTTTCACACTGCACAGACAACTGATAAGCGCAACATGTCCACAGCAGTCATACGTACGGACGCTGATCACACTCGTATTTCCCACTGCAAGCATGTGCCGTAGGGCAAGCTCACCTGAGATCACCTTTCGGCTCATTTATCACGTGTGTCATCGGTTGTGATTTTGAGCTGAAATTCACCAAGCGCTCTTATCAATAGTAATGCGGACGTTTTTTTCCCAATATGTTTGAAAAATATCTAGATACTGACCCCATTTGTGCCTATATCCTATAGGCACAAAAGCCCCTTCAACTGGGGTGCGTACATGCTTCTATAAAATATTATGACAAGTCTGTCTGTGTCCTGTCTGTCTGCACCAATACTGTTTTTTAGTATCTCTGATTGCGAAACCTGTCTTTGAACGATTTCCACAAACTCGGTGTCTACAGAAGCGCGCGAGCTTGGACTAACGGGTGGGACTTGGTCTGTGGCACGCCATCTCGAGGGGGTCGAGGTCGATGGACTGCTGTGGGTTTGGGGAGGTGTTTAGAGAGCGGCGGGATTTCGTGTTTTCGTCTTGTTTTTGTTCGAACGCACACGACCTGCTGCCAATATGAAGGCGCCTTGCCCCATTTACCTCTCTACTGCGTACTATTGCAGGGGTCCATAATTAACGGGACCAAATTTTGTTAGTAAAAATAGGGTAATATATAGGTTTTTGTGTATACCATAGGTCCTGTTAACTATGGACCCCCGTAATAATAGTACCGGCGTGTGTACAGGCTTCCACTATTAAACTATTACGGGGCACCATAGTAAATAGGACCTACGGTACATACAAAACTCTATATATTTCCCTTTTATTACTATCAACATTTGGTCCTATTTACTATGGTCCCCCGTAATAGTCTGTCTGTTTTGTATTGTCTGTCTGCGTTTTTCGTATTACCATGGATTTGCAGAGCTGTTCAAGGCCGATTTCCATATACCCGAGATCTATAGAAGCGGGCGACCCCAGGCTAACGCGTGAAGCTTGTTTGGTTGCACGCCACCTCGAGGGAGTCGCGGTCGCTCGGCTGCTGAGGTTTTGGTGGTGTATGTGGAGTGCGGCGGTATCTATTTATTTTGTTTCCGTTTTTTATACTACGAGCGCTCACGGCCTACGGTGCAAGTGCGAGACCGCTCTTGCCTCAAGCACGTCTCTACGAGTATGCCAATGTACCATTGGTCCCGGCCTCTGACGGCATTTTTTTTTGTAACCGAAGCAACGGTTGGTGGCGAGGCTAAATCTTATGGGAAGCCGAAACGGAAAACAATACAAGATTTCCCTTTATCGTGTAGAAACCCCAGGTAGTGCCGTCGGTAGACATAGCCATTTCCGATCACTGCCCAAACATAAGCACCTGTGCTTTCAAGACAGCCCCTATCGCCGCCGATTGCTCTCCTCACAGGGCACGAGATGACGTCGAACCTTCGGGGCCGTGTACCCCACTGCTCTGAGAGTGCTAGCTACAAAGTTTGAGGGTCATTGATGCTGTGTGGCCGGAGTTCTCGCTCGAGACACTGGACATCGGAACCGGCCCAGTTTCGTCTAAAAAAACGACCAGAAATGGGTCCAGCTCCGATGTCTCGAGCGAGAACTCCAGCCACGCAGCAAGCATGAACGACCCTCAAACTTGGTAGCGAGCACTCTCAGAGCAGTGGAGCATACGGCCCCGACGGTTTGATGTCATCTCGTGCCCTGTGAGGCGAGGAATCATCGGCGGTGGTGGGTATTGTGTCTTGAAAGCGCAGTTTTTGCCTGCTGCGGCATACCAAATAATATTTTCCATCGACTGTGTGGGTTTCAACAACATAACGGGGAAATTCTGTTCTGTTTTCCGGTTTCGGCTCCCATAAGAGTCAGGCTGACCTGAAAAGACGTGGATGGGGAAGAAGGAAGACCCCCGCCTTTAACGAAATATTTCTTGAATGCAGGCCTCCAGTGTACTAAGGCTATTGGTACAGCAGCAGCGACTATCCGTATACCAGGTGCCAGGTATACTACCAACACTGCACACGTACCATATATTTCGTATCACCTCTACTCCTTGCTGCTGTTCTACCTTTACAACAGTACAGGACGCCTATTCCTTACTGTTGGTGTACCGATAATATAGTCTTCTATGGCGGAAGCCCCGAACCCATCGTCCTCGAAAAACTCCATAAAGTTGTATACCAATGGCTTTACACAAGTTTACGTTACACGCTCTGAGTATCGGCAGCTCAGGCTCAACGAACCTAACGGTATATAGACTCGCATCTTCCCGGTATACCCGTTTATGGTACACGGACCAAGCCCGACGTAAGAACGAAACAAAAACATTCCCGAGACTTTTCTATCTAGGTTGAATCTTAATTTTTAAAAGCAATACTGAAGCAATCCAATGGATTCCAAGTATACGTACGTAACTAGTGGTAAGAAACAGGAGCGCTTGCCCAGCCTGTTTTTTTTTTGTTCGGGAAAGGGTGCATTATACACTATCTTCAGTATAACGCCCCCCGAATTTAAGTTTTTTTCCTATATAGTGGTTGTCCCGTAGCGAGGCGACCTAAAGTGGTGAGAAAACGGCTTGAACTCGCCTTGCGAAGATACTATTCAGGCATGTGGCAATCTTATCGCCTTATTGAGGGCCAGCGTCAAGGCTTGGAGCGGCGTCCGCACGTGTGTTCCGTCGTGTACCGAGGTGGTGCCTTTTGTCGCAAACTTGACGCCGAGCTCAACAGCGTGTCGTCAGGACCATCTGCGGTAGAGCTCAACTGTGGAGCTGTAAATACATTCAAATCCGCTGGTGTTTTGCACTGTTGATTTTTTTTCGTGTTTCACTGCGTTCTATTACACCTGAGCACAAAAGCTCTTGCGCTATACGAAGAAACGCCGGACACCGCGACACTTTCTACTCCGTAAAGACCATCGAACAAACAGTTATCTCTCTGCCATGAATGCGCTATGTCCGCTTACGTGGCCGGCCTCTGCGCCGGAACGTCATTTTGGCCTGCGCAACGCATGTCACGCCTCGTTGTTGATCCTCGCTTCAGCGTACTCTTTCAATTGGCCGGAGGGCCCCGAAATATAGTATTGATGTGAATATTTCACCTAGAGCTACCCAGATTTTGAAAACAATGGACTGCTCCACCGCTCCTGCTGTGTGGCCAGGAGTGGCTGGTTCCTGTTTTTTTTTGTATCGAAGTCGTCTGAATACAGCGACCACTCGCCTTATAGAGGCACTTCAATAGTACCTATATGAGGCGCTCGCCTTCACTAGGTTTCAATACAGCCGTGTCAAGCCGTTTTAGGTCGCCTTAAAGCCCTGCTGCATATCGATAGAGATATCACATGTCGGACCAAAGCGTACTGTCGTGATAAAGTACCCGCCCGCAACACCGGATGTATGGCCCACGTGGCAAAAAAAAGGCATCGAGCACCAGCCGGTTTACTCTCGTATTTAAACACTATTCGTACTGCTACTTGCTGCACACTTGTCCAGGTGGAGTTCGGTATTCCAACTGCAGCTACCGCGCGCGACACCAACACGTTAACCCAGCCTTAGCTTCATCGTTTGTACCCAGACCACAGCGCCATGGGACTTATTGGCATACCCCCCATCATCTCCCCCGACCTCTTGGTGGCACTGGCTCGCATGGGCCATGGAGACACTATCTGCTTCGCCGACGCTAACTTCCCTGCGGAAAACCTTGGCCGGCCCGTTATCCGCGCGGACGGACACAAGGTGGCCCCACTGCTGCGCGCCGTGGCGCAGCTCTTCCCTCTAGATAGTTACACAGAGTTCCCCGTGCAGATGATGGCGGCGGTTGCGGGTGACGAACTGGACGACAGGATCGAAACGCGGTTCGAAGACGCGGTGGAGGCGGCGCAACCGGGCATGTTCAAGGTCGAGCGCGTGGAGCGTTTCGAGTTTTACGAGCGAGCGCGGAAAAGCTTTGTCGTTGTTGCCACTGGAGAAACGGCCAAGTACGGCAACATTATCCTCGTTAAGGGGGTGCTAGGGACTGGCCAAGGGTCAGCGGGAGATACGGTCTTCCAGAGGTGCTGAAAAGTGAAAAGTCTCAGACCTTGTATGGAGTGATGTTTGTCACGGGGAAGTTGATAACCTACCGGCTGGCGTGAAACACGCACGCGGCGGTGTGTGATGTTTAGCGGTCTTTACCTCACTCCGTGCAAGGTTTTTGACACTACTTCGCAACAACTGTTAAGAGTAACGCATTCCATCAATATTCCACAGGGAGGGTACATGGAAGATCTCGGTCTCGAGCAGTTCGTTTCGTTTCTGTGTCACAGGGGTGTGTGAGTGGAGAATTTAGGGTATGCAGGTTTTTTTCGTTCGCATCCCGGTCTGGCGCTCTAGAGCTATTAATAGGCCACAGAGCTACTAGAGCCCTAGATTAGAGCTCGTACTCGTGAGGAATAGGGGCTGCCTGGGTCGTAAGGTAGGTCTTTTCCACGCGGCATTAGTCCTGTATAAAAATGTGTGCTTCGCACTTGGTAGCTGTGTTTCTCAAAAGCACGACGGCGAAATGGCGGCGGTTGGCTTTTAGCCAAGCCGAGCGTCTGGCCAGTGATTCCCGAAATCACTACGTACTCGTACGTGACGCGTTTCCCACAAGGTATGTAGATCATATGCTCTGATGAACGTGATAAATTCATCGCCCTCAGGGTGGTCACCGAATATAATTTGATCTCTGGCATCTGGACAAGCCTTTACATGTACCCGGTGTGGGCTTGAGGGATTTCACGCTACAGCCAAGTGTTGGCACACTGCTCGCTGGAACATACCAAGTCAGTGTCGTGTATTCTTTCAGTAATTTGAGCTACTTCGCAAATACTTGATTATTTGAAGAGCCAAACGCATGCTCTTTATCACAGGCCTCTCGCGTTGGCAAGAGTTTGGGCGGTGCTCGCCCGCGACGACACTGGGGTTTGTAATGGCGGTCACGTAAGGAAAGCATGTCAAAATTTGTGAACACCAGTTTTAGGGGTTTTGAAGGTGTAATTTGAGCTTCTTACTAATGTTCGCAACAACTTGCGCACGCTCACACCCAGAGCACCCATTAACCCTATATTTGGCATTGTACGATACATGAATAACTCTGCCGTTGCAGAACGTAGACCCGTGAAATAATTGGGGACCTGACAAACGAACAGAACATGAGACGGGTACGCCATGAAGTTTCGTTGAGCTGATTTCGTTGTGTCCGTGATTACGATATTCGAGTTCGAAGCTCCAGAAACATACACCTATTGTGATGGCGGTGAAGGGGCCGACCCCTTCAAAATTATTCAAGAGTCCACAGCTACCCTCTGTACACTTGTGCAGATCTTTAAGCGCCAGGCCCAGCCCCGTCCACAGGCTGCTTGAACTACACGAAATACCTGGTACATGCCTATTGCACCCCACGTTCCAACATGAAGGCTCGGAAAAGGCCGAGCTCGATGACAAAAGATGTCGCCGTCTTTCCAATCCGGCGCTGCCAACGTACTACATCGCGAGGCAAGCTTACTCGCCGGCACATGTTTACAGTACGCACGCAAGGTCAGCATATATCCTGACCGCGCGCGCACCAAACTGCAGCCAGCTTATCTTATTAGGCACACCC
Organism: Macrocystis pyrifera; assembly: GCA_031763025.1. NCBI lineage: Eukaryota > Phaeophyceae > Laminariales > Laminariaceae > Macrocystis > Macrocystis pyrifera. The sequence continues at coordinate 21,984,813 of JASSKH010000001.1, read as the reverse complement.
TAACGCGAGCATGATGGGGCTCCTCGACATTTGAGCGGGATAAAACACATAGATGCACGGACACACGACCACCAGCCGAATGCTCCAGCCCATTAAATGGAGATGCTTTTATTTTTATGTGAGTGGGAGATACAAATCCCGCGAAGGTCCTCGCTTGGTGTAGGACGTGAACTTTGGTGTCCAATGCCCGAGAACAAATATGATGGGAGTGGTGCACTACAGCATGAACAGCAACGTGCCTGTCAAATTCAAAACCAAGAAAATACGACGCATCATGCCACTACTCATGGGGGCATGAGGCACTTATATGGCCACCCATAATCCAAAATCGTTGCCGAAAACAGCACACGCTAACAGCGCTCGGCACACAATATTCTGCCACCTCCAGCACCCCAGCGCAGCGACCACAACGACCGCTTAAGCAGCGCGGTCGGTCTGGTAAACAATCCAGTCCGTGAGGTGGCCGATCACGAGATCCGTGCAATTGGTGAGGAGGTCGTGGAGCCAGCTGTCCATCTCTATCAGCTCCCTGAGTCACGGGGTAAACAAACGTAGTTCATCGTCAGGCGTGGGTAGGTACTAGGGGAGAACACGAAGCAGTTGGCGCGATGATGCGTGCCCGGAGCTGGCCCAGGTGCGGGAGAAACAATGAGGCTGAAGTGCACCGGCGAACATCAGAGAAAACACGTCTAGAATAATCAGGGAATAGGGCTCGCGCGGCACACGACAGCGGCTGCTCGAGGCGAGAGATATCGCGGTATAGCCTGTACGATGTAGGCTTTACTAAGAGCTGCGCCGAAAGCTACGCTGCAATCGGCGCCCTCACCTGGCTCTGGGATCGTCTCTCGGAGTACTAGCCTTTTCCACCAGATTTCGTGACGCCGAGCATTGAGTAATCGCTACGCCAGCGAGGCACCACAATGAAGGTGTGATGGCGGGAAGAGGAAGTGAGGGCGCGCGCGCGGAGGGAAGGAGGGGGGGGCACTGAGTCGAGAACGTGTGGAGCACCGGAACAAATAGAGAAGATCCTTATGATATAATAAATTCCGTCTTGTCCTCGCTGTTTGACTTTGGGTGTTCTCTCGACCATAAGTGGCACTTCATTCACGCGCCCTTCGATAGAAAAGTCCATGCTGACTATATCCCTCGCAGCCTCCAGAGCAGCAAGGCAAGCTGGGGCAAAAATATTGAAACCACCTTTGGTGCCAGGTTTGACCCAAGGGAGACAAGAACCAGCGACCGGCCTGGCTTTCGCCAGCACACCCTAGCCTAACATGACGCGCGAGCTCGAGAAGAACATAGAAAATATATGACCAACTTTGCGCCTACTGAGACTCTCACCGTCTTCCGGGTCGTGCATGACGATGAAAGGAAACTTGACGTCGGACAGCCTCTTTTCCACAACCGCGACCATGTCCATCATGTTCAGGCCCATGTTAAACTTCATGTTGTGGCCCCAGCCCAGCGCCCCTATTTTGTTTGGACGCCAAGAGCACACACCGCACCGCACCAGCAGCGAGCAAATCATTGAAAGGACGAAAAAAGGTGCAAAACAATCCTTACCTACTTTTTCGGAATGACCACGTATTAACGCGTGGGGCATTTGTGATCAAAAGTGTCGTGTCAAAAATCGAAGGCAATGACCGGAGGCGAGAAAGAATGAAAAACGTGTGAGCTGCACCGATTGACTCGCGTGAGGTGTGCAAGGGAGCCCGCGACCTCAGCACAATAGGTACTCGTCACACACAGTGCTGCCCAGGCTGGGGCTGGAGGGCAAGAGCTCGATACATCTTTTGAAAATTAAAAAAAAAACAACAGCTGTGAGATCGAGGATTCGGTCGAAACTCATCTTTGTAAGGTGTGTGTCATACTAGTGATACTGGTTATACTTCGACCGCGCGTACTACGAGTTTTACATGGTCTCATGCAGGAAGTACAGTCCGTATATGCGGAAGACAAATCTGAAGCTGAAGCATTCAAGGAGTGGGTGCGTCTGTATTTGGGACATAAAAGGCATACCGTATATACAAATTGCGCTGCTCGCATCAAGAAAAAAGCAGCACCCACCATTCCACGTATGCGGGGTTTTGCCCGTGTACTATTGATAGCACAGCGTATCTAAATAGCATCCATTCCAACGTGGGAGATCGCTAATTCTATCCCGCCGTGGAATTCGAATACTTGTTGACAACTCCAATAGAGTAGTACAATGATTTCAGCCACAACGACCGACCACTTGGTGACCAATGACCACAGAATCCTTATTCCAGGTCTCCACGCAAATGTATACCAGGTAGCTGATAGTTTGCACCAGACATGCTTTCGGGGCTGGTTCAAAGTCAAGAGCAGCGTAGTCGAGGGATTACGCTGGGCGCAGAAAGCACGAAATAGACCAACATTGACACTGTCGAACTAGCATCAAATAGGTAACGACCACTTAGGACTCCGCATCGCAAACGCCTCCGTGTGCGGAAACCCCAAGAATTTCATGTGTGTAAGCACTTACAGCGTGCAATCTGAGATCCATGGCACTGGCACCAAAGTATTAAGCTCTTGTATCGACCGAAACGCACTTCGGTGCATCTCACCAGGATTACCCCACTCATCCCTCTTGGCCATCGCGATGTCTGCAGCCGTTTTCCACACCTTCTCCGGGAGTTGCACTGCCAGTACACGCAACGGAGGGGAGGGGCGATGGTGCAGGTGTGAAGCCGTGCTAAGGAAGGGGGTGCAACTAGGACTACTGCTGTAGCACTCTCTAACCCACAACAATGATCCTTCCTCAGTGAGGCTGATTCCTATGCGGTTCGATTCCGGGCTTCAGATTTGTATTTTTCGATCTCAAAAATGAATGGCCTTGCTTATGCAGTCCAAACATGGAAAATCCGATGGGATTTTTTTTCGATTTGAGAATCCCATGACCCAAGTCGTCGGATGTTGGCATCCGACGACTTGGGTCATCGGATTCTCATATCGAAAAATGGCATGCTCTCTAAATTCAGCATGTTATCCACGACAGCAAACAGCGGCGGAACGATCGATGAGTTGGATGGTGACACAAGCTGTATAGCGACGTTGCTTGGCGCCCGACGCGCGGTCGGCGGGCGGCGCGTCCCTCCGTGGCCAGACTACGGTCGGTTGGCGCGGGCTTGGGCCTAGAGACCAAGAGAAGCGCACTCGGTGTGCACCTCTCCGTGGATACGTACTCGTAGACTACACTGCTGTACAGCAGCAGCAGTCAGTCACATTATGAAACACAAAATACCAAGACAGGTTGACTTTAACGCACTCGGCACGTCTCTTCGCAGCCAGACCAGAGGCAGTCAGCCTTGGCTCGGACGCTTGGGTCCTACGCGTAGGGCAGCGCACCCAGCGCGTCTCTTCACGGCGCCAAACCACAGCCACAACAACAGCAGTTGGTCTGGACGTTTGCTCGAATCTCTGCACGCACAATAAATCTGACTTTTCCGCGTAGGAAGACTGTTTCGATTTGCCAAGTTCACCTCTGAAAGTGCGATCGGGTCAAAATCTGAAGCTCAAAACTCGAACCGCATAGGAAACGGCCCGGTGGACCTCCTCAGGTCTCGATCTACCCAACATAATTGAATCTGACGCTCATGATACACCCACTATTTCGTTAGGTGCCTGACCCTCCATTTATTCCGTGCCGGGGTTTTATCCTGCGCGTTTCCTGAAAAAATCGTTCGTTGGAGGCCCTCAAGCGAGGGGCCTCAGAACAGATAGGTGCTACCCCCGTCCTACAGTAGCACAGGTTTGTGTATAGCTGGCTCTACGGGAAGCTTCGTACCGTCTATTAATAACACGGGCGAAAAGATAACACACCCCTGGACTTAGTTCTTTGACCGATTCTACCCCCAAACAATGCCTGAAGGGGGGCACACACAACGAAATCGGTGGCTTTGGAAAGGTTTCGTCGAGATTTTTCCGTGTCATAGGCGCATGCATGCATCTCTCGGCGTTTGTGCTCTACCCATGTGTCGAGAGAAAATCAGCTGGCAATTTCTGTCCAGGGGGTGTGTTATCTTATCACACGGGTGACACGTTATTATCATGGTTCGGCATGGACAACACACGCATGTGCTATAGTACTGCCGAAAAAACCAAAAGACGAAAAGAAAAAAATCATCTCGATTCCGCTATTGGTGTGGTAACTGCTTTCAATTCGCGCGTACGTGCACTGCAGTGCAACGACAGCGTTTCATCGCAGCCATGTACATTTGCTCCGTCATCTAGAGGCGAGGACGGAGCGAGTGATGGTCTTCCGTTACGCATAAGAGTCCACACCCTTGTTATATTTCAGCTGCCGCCCCATGCGAAGGGAAGACTATTCGCACGACAAGGAAGCATGATTGAGACAACAGGCGAATTACAGCCCATGTACCTGACTCGAGGGCGTCCGGAATCTGCCTCCTCGGGATGATCGGGGCGACAAGATACCGCAGAGCTGCGACCACTGGAGCTGGCGGTGGGTTTCCTTGAATGGCGGGGGCAATAAGACCTACCCCTTTGAAACGCGGGAGCAACGGGTGCTGATGGACAAATGACGGCAGGGGACAGGTAAGGGGGTGGAGGAAACAACGACAGCAGGTATGATAAGAAACGTCTTGCCTAAAGCGCGCGGCCTGCTGAACTGCGCCGACCCCAGGCGAGGTATCAGCGAATTCGACACTGCCATGAAAGCGCAGCTTCGTATTCCTGCCGGCGACTCGAACCGTACCCTAGCATTATCTCTCAATCAAGGACATCTTCAAACTCGTCTAAAGCACGGCATCACCAACCTTGCGGTCGTAGTGGAATTCTCTTACCGTTAACGAGCTGTGACTTCGCGCATCTAGCATCACAGAGCAAACAATGTAAGCGCGAGTAAGAGGTTGCGAGGCTCACGCAGACGCATCGTCCCCGCTGCGACAATGAAAGAGCACACGTACGCTTTCTGCACCGGGTGCCGCTGAAGCCCGACGACCCCGGAAACACAGCGCTCTCGTGAACCGCGGGTACGCTGGCGTCGGGATCACCACAGAGTCTCACCTGTCTGTCGTAAATGGTCAAGCCCATCATCAGAGTCATTCCGCCACCGAGAGACTCCCCCGTCAAAAAGAAGGGGACCTTGCAACAAAGGTCGCGCAGGGGGGAGGGGGGGGAGAAGGGGCATGCCAGATAACGCGGTTAGAAGGCTAGAAGATACAAGAGTCAGCAGGTGACGGAGACAGAGGCGGAGGCGTTGATGGCACGATTTAACTCGAAATTCGCTTGAGCATCGTTATGCCCATGCACCACCCGTGGATGACCAAGACAGAGTCAGGAGACGACGAAGGCGATGCTTGCACGATTTAGCTCGAAATTCGCTTGTGCATGGCTACAAGCCCATGCACCCGCGGACATATTCCCTACCGTGGAACGGGGTCCCCACAACATTGCCTCCGAACCTCCGCAATTAGTGGGAGAACGAAAACGATGAGACGCCCAGGCCGGAGCCAAAGCCAAGACTGAGCCACGGAAAGGTCACAAGCTTCTCACCGTCTTGAGGCGCTCCAGCTGACTCGCGGAAAGTACGAGCTTTCCCTTCGAAGGCTGCGCGAATCCCCCGCCTGCAACCGCCTCGAGCAACTGCCGAAACGCCGCACACAGAAGAGGGATTTTCAAGTAAAGTGAAAACCGAAAACGATCCGTACCCAACAGCGCAGCTGCACCGGTAGCACTCCACCCTTTGCCGCTAGAGGCGGAGCAGACGCAACATAGGTCTTCAAGCGCAGGAGCGAGGCGTCTGCGAATGCTTGGCGACGATTGGCCACCTGCTTGTGATACTGTACTGTGGTACAGAACGCAGTCCTTGGGTCTGCGTGCGTTGGGTTTAACCCTTTGATTGCTGCACTGCACATACACTTAAACCTGACTCTACATAAAAAAAATTGACTGTAATTTCAAGTGTTTTGTCTCCGCAACGGAAGGGTAGTTCTACGTACAGGGGTTAAAATATCAATATGGACCCGATCGGCGAGGTATTGAAGTGGATCGGTCTGTCTAGGCAATCAGACCCGGATGGGGCTAGCTGAAGAGTGATGGCGGCAGTTCATCGTCGCCGAGCATGAGGCATGCTCCTGTTTTTAGCCACTCGCACCTGGAAATAATCGTCCACCCAGTGAGAATAGCTAGCGATGTACGCCCTCTCCCCCTCGGAGTACCCATGTCCCGGCAAATCGAGCTGAACCATGGCTAGGCCCAGCTTGACCATAGCTACCCCCAGTTGGGCCTTCGAGGGCACATTGGTGTGGCCGCCGTACCTACAGTGGAAGAAAACCGGCCGCAACACAACGCCGCAATTGGGGGGTGATGAGCATCACGGAACGGGTGGCCTTCTGTACGTCCACCCCTTCAAACCATCAACCTTCATGTCGAAAAAATGTTTGATTGCTAAGGCGGAAGGAAGGAGGCTGCCGCCGAAGTCAATCGTTCGGCATGCGTGCGTGCATCAGTTGACTTGGGCGAGCCAAGAAAAAACATTCACGACCCAAGTCGATGTATCGCAGGCGGCGGCCGTGACCGTGACCGTCTCAGCTAAAGTACGGACGGGATCGTCCGACGGGTGTGCAGCAAGAAGGCTCGCCCAGCAAATCATTGCTTTTCTCGCGCTTTTGGCGAGGGGGGGGAGTGTTGAGCTTTTTTCGCGTTAAACAACCAGCCGTCAGAAAAAGTGCGACAAGCAGATAAATGCTGCGGTACGAACGGGCTTGTCAGGGCGATACGAGGCCGCCGTCAGTACGAAAAAAAACAAATGCTCGGTTTGGTACGGTATCACACAGCGTACCGAATACCTCTTGGCAGCACAAAACAAAACGGGGCAGCGACGGAACGAGTGCGGACGGATCTCCACATTTTCGGTAGATGTTATATATGCATCGGTGGTTCTCGCGCGTCAACCAGGTGTTCTCGACCAGGGCGGCGGGATCAACCTGCCGTGGAACTATCACCGTCAAAAGGTAACTGTACCCGGTCTTCACCGAAAAGCACGTAAGGGTCTTCTAACGGGCCAACATACCTGCGCCATCGATATATGCGCGAGGCGACGACAAGCAAATACAAGAATGGAGGAAACCATACACAAAAAAAAAAAATCACAAGCCGTAGTTCAAGTCCCATCGGCGGTGTCAAAAAGGTCATCAAAAGTAACGAAATCACGTGGCAGAATGTAGAACTGTCATAATGAAAACAACATCCCCGACATCCCCGTTCGCTACTCACCCATGAACAAAGACGACGAGGCCTTTGATTTGCTGACCATCCGGCGGCACGTAAGTGCGAAGGTGAAGGACCTCATTCCGCGAGTTGAGCATAAACTCCTCCGTCTTTTACACCAGGTGTACCAGAGGCAGAGGGCCGTGAGGAGCGGCAAGACAAACAGCAACATAGCAGAAACATAAAAACATATTCGAGTTATACGAGGTCCATAAATCCGTGCAAACGCACATCAGGGCGGACGCGGTAGCGCAAACATGGGGGAAAACACGCCCAAAATAAAACAGTTTAGAGTCTCTCCTCCATTCCAAGGACTGTTTTGTCGTAACAAAGTAAAGAAAATGCTGCTCTCTGTTTTGGAGATTGTCAGACATGATGTCCCCCTGAGGCGTACCTGGTAATGTGTCTACGGGTATTGTGCTCTACGCTTCTGCCTACGGATTGTCCATGGAGGGTCGCTCTCGCGTTCCACATCACATGGACACTACTATAGCGACTCTTCTTCTAACTAGGAAATACCTGCTAGGGACGAACACTGAAATATCCAAGTCGCAGCCCACGAAGCAGTCACGGAGACGGGTAATCTATTGTGGCCGGAAACACGTACGACGGTGGTCTTCCCGCCCTCGGCTCGTCGCCACCAGTATTGCCACGACGTGATACTGTTTTATTTTTTATCGATGCCTAATTCTCAAGCGAAGCGATTTAAGGTCCCGAAACGCGGACGTTGGCGACCAACAGGGAAGCATCCAAACACAGGTACCACCTACTGTAGTTCTGCGGTGCCTGCTCAACCGTGGGAGGCGAGGCTCCAATCAGCCCCCTATACAGCTCTGTACGACGGGCAGTAAAACCTCAGCTCGCAGTTGCCTCATCTCGAGCATGCATCCGCCCTGGGAGAAGGTAACTGTGGTCGTGGATGTTACCGACGAGGCCTTTTCGGTGAAGGTGTCAGTACGGCCTGGAGGATGTCACGTCTTACAGCAGGTATTTTGCACACCCTTAGGTCTATGCCCCTGCGTATGTGACATCGCAAGCAATCCGCGCTCGACCAAGTGTTGCAAAGCACAGCCAGGAATTGTACAAGGCCTCGAGACATTGTGGATATAACGTGCTCCGGGGGGTAGAACGGGCGTAAGAACGCCCTGCATCCGTGCGCACATACGCCTCCAGATTGGTGACGAACCATGTGGAATACACGCATCAAAAACTGGCATGCCACGGGTTTCTGAGCGCACAGTGGAGCGTGGCGCCTGGAGCCAGGGATGCGTTTTTCCCTGTAGCGGCAATTACTGTACACGAAAATAATAGGGCTCGAGGATTTTTTTTTTCCAAGAGATTTTTTTCACGTCCCCTATTCCCCAGCAAAAACCACCTCCACATAGAATGGAACCCCCCGTCTTTGATTTTCAAAACGCGGAAAGGCTTTGCAGCAGGGCAGTAGCACGATAGGCGCCCACGGACAACCGAGAGCTGCGCCACACGCAGGACACAACAGCTACGTGCCGGTGTCACGGAGTGACATACTATGGCGTTCAGGAGTGCCCCCATTGTGGATATATCTTCGGGCGGGCACCCCCCACATTCAAATGGAACGGGTGAACTCGGCGTAGATGCAGCTGGGTCGGATTTCGTCGAGGTGTCCATGTTTACAGTCACGGATACGGTCGTGATCGCTGCACACTTCCGCAGCAGCGCACCGCTGTCGCTCCTCACTTTCTGCTCTGTACTTTGTATTGCTGATTCACCTCGCAAAGTATTATAAGCATATTCGCATGAGAGATCACTGTCAGCAACACAGCAGAACTATTAATAGTGTTTTCCAATAGAATTCGAAGGACGGCTGCAGGGCGAAACCATCGAGGGCATGAGCAAGTGAAAGGTACTACTGTACAGCACTCGGAATATGTGCCACTGATACTTCTGGGTAGAGTGAAGATGACTGAAATGACTGCCCAGAGGTCTGAGCGAATCGTATACTTGTGCTTAATGTAGTACACGGGCCAGTCGGGGATGATAATTTCCCCCCCCCCAAAAAAAAGACGCCTTTCTTCCTAGAGTGAGAGGAAATAGGGCAAATGTTTTGGAAAAGCTGAAAAAGGCAATTTCCCGGATTTTTTTCAAGGTTTTTCATTGTTTATTGACGGGACGGTGTTGACGGTTAGGACGGGACGGTAAAACCGTCTTCAAGTTGGTAGCGTGGTCCCGTCCCGTTCCGCCCCGTCGTCAATGTCACCCACCGTTGACTCGTGCCGTCCCGTCCCAGCGAGAACAACTCTACCGTTGTAATTTACCGGCCCGTCCCGTCAACAAAATCTGCCCTTACCGTCCCGTCCCGCCGCCGCCAAAACCTGCCCCTATCGTTCAGTCCCGCCGTCAACACCTGCCCCTAGCGTCCCGTCCCGCCGTCAAACCTGTTCTTACCATCCCGTCCCGCCAATGCCGTCACTCCTTCCCGTCAAGACACCCTGAATACTAAGGCAGCAATACTTCTGCCCGTCAAACATCCCAGGAGACCACAGTTTACGCCTGTGACGGATGGGCGTCTATCAAAGTTGAACAGGGAATTTGAAAGTACCACACCACACATCACAAATTACATAATTACAAACTCAATTAAAAAATATCAAACTTGACATATATCAACAATGGAAGAGTATTATTATCGCATGAAACATAACAATATAATCATCGCGAAAAATAGCTATTTGATAGTTTCGGACTCTTTTTTTATATATACTTAATTAATAAAAACACGTCAGCTTTTGGCCCCAAAACTTGACATGACCCTCCGTTCCGTGGACCGATTCCCACAGTCTCGTAGGATTTCATCTTATTTCTGAGAGGGGGGGCCCAGATTTAGAAAAATATGTTTCATACGTCGACAGCTGTTTTCAAAAAGTTCACGTAGCTCTAAAAAATAAACGGAGCTGCTTGCTCTTGCCCACAGAAGAAGCATGACCTGCCCCACAGCTGTGTCAAGTCGGCAGAGTATGAGGCCTGTAGCCTACACCTCCAAGGCCCTGGCCATGGCTCGCGAACAACAGCAGTCGAGAGAGGCAGCAAGGGCCAAGAACCGCGTGGGGTTCCAGTCGCTTACTGATCAATATACCCGAGCGGTTCTTGATTTTGCGGGAGAAGAGCCGGAGGATGATGGTAGCGAGGACCAACTCGCAATGTGGGAGCGAGCCAGGTGCAGCAAGTCAAGCAAGCGAAGGAGTCAGTCAAACGAGACAGCACCAAGCCGTCTACGCGGTCTGATCTGACGCAGGCGGCAATACGTAAGAGGATGTTTCGTTTGATTCGTATGTCTCTCGCCGATGGTACAATAATTTTGCTCTTGGTGTTGTTGTGGTTGAGATTGATGCTGCCGTTGCCGCTGCCGCTGCCGCTGCTGCTGCCGCCGCCGCTGCTACTGCTGCTGCTTGTACTGTTGCTGCATATGCTGTTGCCGCTGTGTTACTGCTGTCCCTGCGTCTACTGTTGCTGCTGCTGTTACATTACTGCTCTCTTTTCACTTATGCTTCACGCAATTTTACGTCTTCCCAGCAGTACTCGTGGAATACCACGGTATGAATACGAGCATGTATGACATGATACCTTGTTCGTGTCACAGCAGTCGTCGTCCCGCAATAGTGAAGTGGGTCGCCAGGAGATAACGTCCGCACGAAGATAGGTTCCCGAATTAACCGGGGATAGTGCACACTTTCTTGGATGCCTATATAGTGAAGTACCGGACTATCCTGGGATATACGGAGAACTGTGTACAGCTTCTACCATATCCTGCTGGTCCTCTACCGTTACCCACACCGCCGCCTCCATGGCGCCCTTGTCGTCCCTGCGGCACATTGTATCGTGAATGAGGTGGGGCTACGGCCAGCTGAAGGCTGATGTACTGTCTGTCTTCGTGCAGGTACTGCTATCCTGTACTGAGCTGCTGTATAAAGTAGTGACATGGAGCCGTGACTGTCCCGCCATAGTGCGGTACCCGCACTATTGAAGGACCAGTCCCGCAATAGTGCGCCAGCAGCACTACATACCGCGGGTCGAAGCCGTGCCAAAGGATTTCACCGCACTACACAATGGGGCTTCGAACAAATGAGTGCAGTACTATTGCGGGAGCACGACTGGATGTATGTTGAAGTTACCTGAGCTTCTTTCTTTGTGATCACCAACGAGGCAGCAAGAACAACAACAGCTATCGTCCACCGTCCACCGTTTACTTGTCACCCACCAACGCACACACGGTGGAGACAGTGAAAAATCTCCTGCCGCGCGAGTTCCTTGCAACAGCTGTAATATTTTACTATTGTATAACCAGGCCTCTGCTAACATCCTGATCCCGCATGGCACCCCGATACCACACCGACCTGCTCCCACCAGGATATGAGCCTTCCAAACTGGATAGTATCAACACGAATAATTAGCCGACAGCAGGGCCCACCAGAAAGCCCGATCAACGACTTTTTATTTGACGCCACCGTGAGCAGCAGCAGCTTGCAACAGCAGCACAGAGTGTCAAGGCGGCAGCCCAGCACAGCAGCCCCACAAAAACAGTGCTGTTGAGAGAAAAGTGGGGCTGCCCGCGCCTGCTGTTTTTTTACTCACCAGGCATGTGTGTGCAGCAAACGGTCGTGTTGCTAGCCACCCCAGCGCGCGTGACCACTGCATGAAGAGAGGGGTTCCATACTCCACCGGTAATCAACAGCAATAGCCAACCCCTTACAGCCTGTGCAGCCACTACGTGTGCCGCAAGCGGATGCGGAGCAGCTATACCTTCGCCGCGGGCTTTTTGGTTGTCCAAGCATAGAAAAATCAAGCTTTGAACAAACCACTGATTTTATCGTGTGTGTAGAAACGCAGCGCAGAAACCACACAGCATCCCAGTATCCATTTCTTTGGAAAGTACACCACCTTGAGGGCCCTGCGGCGTGTGTGTGCACACAGTGTGGAACGAAAAATGCGTTCGAATTCGACAGTTGTCTTCCAAAAGCGCGCTGCCCACTACCAACTCCCGCCACCAGCACGACACACAGTCTACGTTCACCAACACGTACGCCCTAGCGACAACTATATAAAATGCGTTCGATGCGCCACCTCTATTCTACTGCACCTATGAAGCCTTTACTGCCAGCTGAGGGGTTTTACAAGGCGGTCGTTCCTCAGAGCATCCCTGACGCACGGGACAATGGGGAACGGGTGATTGTTCGGTGTTTCAAGAGCAGCGCATTCAACAGCAACGAGAAACAATAGCAAGCCAGCAGCCCCATCATGCCGACCATCGCGTAGAACCTCAACGCAAGCTTGATACAAGTGTTGTAAATACCCACCATCCAGCCTCGTAGTAGTCTCCATCGGGAGCTACCCAATTTGTGTTATTGTCATTTGCGGCAGGACTCTAAGTACGCCAGCGCCTGGCTGCCATTGTATCCTCTTGTGCTTTGTTTACGCGCAGGAGAAAGCGTCGCTCGTGGTAGTGGACGCGAAGTCAGCAGCAAAGAAGGAGAGCGACAAGCCCAGGGAAGACAAATGGACAGTGCCGTCGCCAACGAAACCAAGATTGGGTATTTCACCCTCAAGCAGGACAACTCGTGTTGCGGGCGAGTCTATGTTGTTCGGAGAGCCCTGGGCCAGTGATGAACTTAAGCTCCGCAACGCGTGGTATCCGTTAGCATTTGGCATATCTATTGTACAGTAATAAGGAGGAAGAGGAAAGGGTTGTGTTTTGCGCTGCTGCTTGTGCTGCAACATTCTGGCATGAACACGTTTGTATGTTTTCTTGAAATTTCGCTACTACGCGTGTCTACGTTGGCGATTGGTGCTACATATAGTGAGGGAGAGGGGGGGCAAGATTGTGCTTTGCTCTGCTGCTGTTGCGACATTAACCAAGCGTGAAGCCATCTCTCTATTACGTTTTAAAGTATCGCTACAACGCGGAGTTCCGTTTGGAATTCAGTACGAACTTCAGGGGAGGGGGGGAAGGGAAGAGGGCTGTGTTTTTCACTGCTGCTGCTACTGCAGGCTTTTAACCATAAACACACAACCGAAACAAATCATGAGGTCATTGGTTTCTCCAAGTGCAGGAAAATGTGTGGCATCCGTCTGCGATTTGCACGCTCTTTGTAGGGTGGCAAGAGGGTTCTGTGTTAGACAAGGGTTGCTGCTGCTATTGTTCAAGTATGCAAAAAATGCATATTTTTCAAGTACCACTGCCAACCCCGATATTAGACTCACACCGCATCCATGTAAGTTTGGGGCATGTCAGGCGCTTACACCCCGAAGTATTCCTCGAAAGCGGGCAGCTGCACCCGCAAATGATTCCAGTACTCGTTACCCGGGCACGAGTGCCGGTTTAAAATGAGATTGGGGACCCACCACTGTAGTTGGCTGCCGGACACATCACCAAATCTGCGGCTTTTACTCACCAACACTCAGTCACGCGGTTCAATCTGCATTCCCCGGCCACCCAGCAGTGGCCCATGTGCTTACTGAATTCCATACAATCAGCCGTCAGACGGTCGTCCGCAGCTGCACTGAAAAAAACACGCTACCAGTAGATGATTGCTCAATCCGTATGCCGGGTCTCTGTGCAGACAGTATGGAGCTATGGAGCATCCATCCCCCTGATTACATTTGAAAGGGCAGACTTCGCATTTATTTGCGCAATCCGATCCGCATGCCCGATATCTGTACCGAGAGTATGGATGGCCTCAAAGGCTGTTTGGCACCAACAAATTCGGCAAACAGCTCTACTATGTAATGAAGTTATCATGACGTGTGCCGACCACCGGGCCGTACAGACCGATTGAGGGATCGTCTGGCGCAACTGGCGTCACCACTCCTTAGACTGCACGGCCAAAACGAATGCGAGGCTACACGCCATCCACAGGCCGGACTGCTTAGAGTAGACTTCAAACAGAGACCCGCTGAGACGGTAGCTCTCAGAGGCATAACCAAAACTCGTTTTTGTGTGCGCTTATCTGTCGTGGGTGCATACTCCCGACGCGATGGCGTGACTCACGCTCTGGTGGTGTGCTAGAGCTGTGTATAAGGTGCGCATCTATGCGATGCCCATGTCGAGCACGGCGGAGGTGGTGGCGATCGGGTGGGACTTGGCATTAAGTGTGGGCCGCGTTCGTGTGAGATGTGCTAGATGGATGCCCAGTTGGTTGGGTGTTGGGGTGAGTTGAAAGTTCTATAATAAAGATATTCCAAAAATTGTATCTTTCACGTCGAAACATGCGTACGTATAAATAGTTATTTCTGATTTCTATAAATATATATCCAATTAATAATTGGGAATTTCGGAGTCTTTTTTTTTTTTTATTCAAGACTCAGAAATTGGCGGGGCTCCTCAAACAGAAGCAGAAACATACAAACCGCAGAAACATGCCACACGCAGCTGACGGCCGATCAAAATCACGTGGCTTTTCAACCCGATATGATTGACCTGGAGTCCTCCCACACGCAGGATATATGATACGCTACACATCGCATATTTTTTGAACGCACTCCGAAATCGTCCTTGAACGTACGCCGAATACGTTGAACGAGTGCTCCATTCTTCAACCCAGTGGTACCACAGCAGCAAGGCTCTCATGGGCGCTAGACGCAGTCAGTTACGAGTTACGAGTACCACTCAGTCCCATAATATAGTAACATTTTTTACACTAATTGTTAAACCAAATGGTTGACATGTTTCGGGACAAAGTGGCATGAGTCTTCCCGAAAGGTTTCTGGAATATAACAAGTAGTTGCAGTTACCTGGTACATACATACGCCAGTCTGCTCTTGGACATTGCTTTGAAGTTTTACTGCTGCATGATACGATAATGATAATATCAGCTCGATGTTATACAGCAGTACATCGCACGAGCTAGCCAATTACGAGTAGGACTCTTTCAATAAGGTTCTGGAATAACAAGTAGCTGAGGTACCTGGGACCTCGTACGTCAGTACTGCTCCTGGACACTGCTGTATGGTATATGCTACTGATAGTTACCTGCCCTCGTTGTTGCTGCTGCTTGTGCTGTTGCTACTGCTGATATCACAATGAAAAACCAACCGGAGCGTTGTGATCACAGGGCGAAATAAGAAACTAACCTGTTTTTGGATTCTTATTTTCACTTGGTTTTAGAGTATCAACCCCTCTGTCTAGCGCAAAGAAATTATACGGCGTGCCAACTACTTTTTGGTTGTGGCGCCCCAGCATGACAAATAATGTCGAGGTTTCGTACGGCCACGTTTATTTTATTCCTTGTTCGTATAAACGCTTTGTCCGGGCACTCCACCTCCATTTATTTGGCTTGATATTCTGCCGTCGGATAGGAAGGATAAAAAAGGTCGGTTTCCGACCCGCTATAAATTCGATGGGGTGTGTCTGGATGTCTTCCCTATCGTCAGTCGCATCGTATCGTACTTTATGGGTTCTTGGGAGTATTGCAGGCGAAAGTATTATGAAAACTGTTTGGTGTCCTGCCCGCGGGTTCTAGGAGGTGCTGCGCTGTGGGCAGCAGCAGCAAAGCAGTCAACACAGCATCGGACAGGTGTTTAGGGTGCTGCTGTGTGGTGTGACCGTGGCATTAAAGGGGTGGAGAGAGATGCGGTGGGCTTCAAAAACTTTTTCGATCGAAAAATTCGACCCACGCATTCCGTCGAAAAACTCAGATCGGATTGCCCCATCAAAAAAGTTGGGCATCGAAAAGGCTCTTCTTCAACAGAGTAGTCCTCTCCGGGGGGGGGCACGGTTGACCAGAGCAGGAAGGAGACGGCAGACACCGCAGCAAGGTACACTGCCGACTACTGCCATAGTAGGTATTAATGGAACCTGTCTATGCTGCTCGTACCACAAACTGCTGCGGCTGGCTGCAGGGTACTTTTTTTGTTGTGCGCCGGTTTGCCTGTTCTTTCCTCGGGTTCTTAGTCTTATTCTGCTTATATGTGGCGGTACTGCTATTGTTCTTGTTTTCGCATTTGCTTTTCGGGGGTACGATTTTTTTTTATGTTGGTTTTTCCGATTTATTTTCCTTAATTTCTATTTTTCTCTCTTTTATGGAATGTGTATGTCATGCCTGTCGCATCCAGTACCATGACATGGCAGCACATTGTTTACTCTTCTGCTTACTGTTTACTGCCTAACAATTATATTGTAGAAACTCTGTGTCGTAGTTTTGTGACCACAGCGCTTGTATCTCTCTAGGATTGAAGAATCGGCACAGGCACTCGTTGCGCTGGATGTTGAAGGGTAGAGAGAACAGTTTTACGTGAAGAACACCCACATTCAAAAGAACGCCCGATTTTTTCTGCGATCGGGAACCGGCTTTTTCGGTCCACGCATCGGACGGCATAATACTCAGCGTTAGGCTGTTTCCTATGCGGTTCAGATTTTGAGCTTCAGAATTTGGCCCGATCGGATTTTTAGCTGTGAATTTCGCAAATCGGAACATACTTCCCATGCGGAAAAATCGGATATATTATGCGTGCAGAGATTCAAGCAACGCCGGGACAAACCGCTGTTGTTGTGGTTTGGCGTCGCGAAGAGACACGCTGGGCGCGCGGCGATGCGCGTAGGACCCAAGCGTCCGAGGCAACGCCGCCTGCCTTTGGTCTGGCGGCGACGAGACGTGCCGAGTGCGCTAGAGCCAACCTGTCTTGGTATTTAGTACGAGTACTTCACAATGCGACTGACTGCTGCTGCTGTTGTTGCTGCTGTAGTTAGTCTACGAGTACGTATCCACGGAGAGGTGCGCGCCGAGTGCGCTTCTCTTGGTCTCCAGGCCCGAGCCCGCGCCAGCTGACTGTAGTCTGGCCAGGGAGAGACGCGCCGCCCGCCGACCGCGCGTCGGGCGCTAAATTAATGTCGCTACACAGCGATGTCGCCATCCAACTCATCGATCGTTTTCTGCTGCTGCTTGCTGTCGTGGATAGCATCTTGAATTTAGAGACGATGCTATTTTTCGATTTGAAAATCTGACGACACAAGTCATCGGATTTTGGGCCCAAATCTGACGACTCGGGCCATCGCATCCTCAAATCGAAAATATCCGGTCAGAACTTGCATATTCGGACTGCACAAGCAGATGCCTTCATTTTTGGAATCGAAAAATATAAATCTGAAGCTCGAAATCGAACCGCATAGGAAACAGGGTGGATATGCACCAGTGTAGTTGCTGCTGTTGCTGCCACTGCTACTGCTGTGCATTGTGTTGATCCTCTGCTGCTGTCGAGGTGGGCCCTAGCCTCTAAGGCATGCCTGAAAAAATACCTGAACTACCGCTATTTTCGTGCCTATTTCGCCTATCTTTTGCCAGGCACGCGTCAGGCACGCTTACAGGCATTTAAGGCATAAAAAATAACTCCGTTAGTCTGGAACTCCCAAAATCAGGGGAAAGGAGATACATTTTTTGTAGGGTCCCCGTAGCCCGCAGCAGCCACGCAGCGCATGTTCGTGCTCACAGCCCCCCTTGAGCGACGCAGATTTCCTCAGGGCGTTAGCTGTATGCTGCAAGTTGTGTCTTTCAAAAATACACAGTGCAACTACGTGACGGCACTCTACGTTATGACAACCCAGCCAAGTACCCTCGCACAATCCTACTAAATGATTTTTATTTGTAGCAACTGCTGTAGTAGCTGTAGTTGTTGTTTGCTGCAGATTATAAGCACGTCTGACGTACCAGTATGGCATATGTCGGTCTGTACCGTGTAGCGCAGCAGACGCAGGTACTGCAGGAAGGACACTTGACACCATACGATCATGTCACATTATGCCAACACATGCACACCGAACCCTTCGAAATACAGACCATTTGGTTGGTTTTGACGAGAAAACGGCCGAGAAAAGGACCGAGAAATGTTCGGTTTCGGTTTCGTTTTTTTTTCAGTTTTTTTAAGAAAACCGACCGAAACCGACCGACTTTTTGGGGAAAAACTGGAAAACCGACCGAGCCACTTTTCAAATTCGGTTCACAACCCTTTACGTACAGTACGTTTGCATGCATTCTTTCAGGAATTTCGCCTTATAAAACAGAACTACTTGCTTTTAGTATAGGAATTTTCTTTGAGGCGCTCAACAGGTTTCAGGCATTTTTTCAAGCAGTTTACCACTTGGAACCAAACTACTTGAAATTAGTGTAGGATTCGTTGGCGCGCTGAACAAGTTTCAGGCGCATTTTTTCAGGCATTTCGCCTTGAAATTAGTACAGGATTTGTCTTGGGGCGCCGAAAAGGTTTCAGGCACGTCTCAGGCATTTGTTAAGGCAAATACCTTAAATAGATAAGACACGCTTAAGGCACGTCAGGCATATGCCTATCTTTTGGCCTCTCCTTTTTTTTCGCGTGCGGCGTGCGTATCTCCGCATGCCTGAAAGCGCCTGCGGCGTGCGGGCCTATGTCGGGGTAACGGGCATTTCTTGCGCCACCCTTATTATGACCACTTCGTAGGGAAGCCTTGTGCTGTTGTTCTCAATTTTTCACCGTCCCGTCTGCATTTTTTCTGCCGCTAAACATGTAAGAACAGTCCCGTCCCGTCTCGAATAATAACCTCCGTTCCCCTCGCTGCCTCGGCAAGGCATGCTGCGAGGCATGCCTTACCAGGCTTATAGCGAGTGGGGTAGGTCTTTCTGGCGGGTGTAAGGCTGGACTAACCCTCAAGGAGTGATACCTTCTTGCTGCTGCGTGTGGCCGCGAGCCGACAGTAGAGTTGGGTCGTGCGTCAGGCACGGACACCTTCGATTCGCGCCTCTTTTTTTAGGGAGGCAGCGCAGCAATGCTCAATCGGGATGTCCGTGCGCGGAGGCAGGCGCCACCACAGGCCACACTGCGGCAGTCTATTGCGACGGTAAGAGACTGGATTCGACGACGAAGGAGGAGGGAGACAGAGCGCCTATGAGCGGCGAAGAGACGGATTGAACTCACCCTGCGCGAGAAATTTTGTTTTTTATATCAGAACCGCAAGTGCGAGGAGCATCTTGTTTTTCGAGACGGGGGAGAAGGGGAGCCGAGCGGCAACCAGAGCACGTGCAAAGGAGCGGGCCGATTGGGCTAAGGAGATGAGGCGGCCATGAAGAACGGCAGCAGGATGCCACACGGAGACGCATGACCGGCGCGCACACCATCACGAGAGAAGCAGTCAAAGTTTTTTTTCTGTCTTGTTTTTCACGAGGCAGTAGTATGTAGTTGTTATTTAAGCAACTGGTCCTTGTAGTGTTGGCGAATTGTATACCCTTCATAGGGAATGGCCCCCGCAATTCATTATCAGGGATGTGGTATCATAGCTGTGCTGCACCCTTTGTGAGACAGTGCGGGAAGAGATGGCGATCGATCGTTGATACTTGTGCGTTTTTTTCGTTCGATTGCTCTTTTTACATTGCATGGCCGCGAGTCGTCACCCTGACAGCACCCCAGAGAGCAGGCGTGTTCCTATCTTGTGCACACGACTACCGTGCGCTTCGTACGGTGCAGGCAGCACTCAAACAGCAACCGCTGTAGTCAGCAACCACGAGTTGGTTTGTTGTGGCAACGGGGCAAACCCTTACGCTGTAGTTGAGAGGATATACCCGCGGCCGTGTTATTAATAATACTGCTGTAGTTCAGTTTGCACATTGACCTCTCTCTTCTCCACGCTGCTAACCCAACGTGAAGGGCTCTCTCCTTGCCCTAAATATAAGAAAGTAAAAGTGCAGCCCTCGGTAGCGGGTCAAAGCTACCACATCACATCACTTGGGACTTTCGTGGCTCTACGAAAGTAGGGGCACTATATGTGTGGGCCTTACTTCGTCTCGGAGGTCCCCTAGCAATCTGGGAGAAGGGATCATTAGGTTGGTAGGCTGTTCAGGTATTTCGGTTCCTGTTGGGATCAAGGTACGGGCGAAGACCCAACCCAACCCTTGACTCTAACCCTAACCCTAAGCCTAACCCTAACCCTGAACCCAAACCGCATTCAAAACGGGCCAAAACTGGCCATAAACGCGGCTGCGCCGCGTTTGCATCGAACCAGGAAATTTCTCAATTGCAGACGACGATTCCGAAGTGCAGACCGCGCTATTAATAGACAATTTTCAAGTCAAAAACACCCTTCTCCCAGATTGCTAAACCTACTCTCGTCTCGGTATTTTTAGGCAGCCGAATTTCGATTTTGTTTAAAGGTTTTTCGGATCTCCTTGAGGCTCCAGCACCTTTGTGTGGCTCACCGACTCCTTCATTTGAGAGTATGTGAGAACAACATTACAAGTCATGAAGAACCTTGGGGTTTCTAGGTTCCGGGTGGGGGAAATACGTGTCCCTCGTTGTTACTGGGCACAGAACACGTATTGAAGCACTGCTGTTGCCCTAACCCCCAACACGAAATTTGACCGATCTTATCAATAGAGCAGTTCAAAGCGATGCGGCAAAGTTGCGCGCAACATATCACACAAGACAATGTACCGTTGTACGTTGGTACCCAACACTCAACACACTACGTACGATGCGCCAGAACGCCTTTCGGCCCCAGCCGAGCCTCTTGGGCAGTTACAAACTGCAGGTACTGCTTGCCTGAGGAAGATTAGTGAGAAGCGTTGGAGCTCGAGACTCGCTGGTCGCCGCCATGTTGAGTCGACGAAGGACTACTGCTGTAGCAGCAGTGGTAGTTGACGAGAGCTGCAAACGCGGGGGGTTTTACCAGGAAGTACAACAAGTCAGTACAGCAGTATGTTCAAGCAGTCAGGTTCTGGACGCTCTTGGCAGTGGACACGCGGCTATGATCTGGCGGGGTGGTGGTCCAAAAAAAGCCTCGAATGTTGGACGAGGGCGAGGTAAAAGGTGGTGGAAGTACCTGGTGGGGTGTGGGGTGTCCAGACGCAGCCAGGCGGTCTCACGCTACCTACGAGAATCAGAGCCCACGTCTGTGAAATATCTGCGTCCGTTTCGGAATTGCGGATGCTGGGAGATTGGGTTTCCATAATATTGAGTAGCGTTACGTACGATGTGGGACATAGGGGATACATTCAGGGACGAAGGCAGGCGATATCCCATATCTTTACTGATGTTGTCTGTTATACTCGTACAGTTTGTAGGTCGAACGCCAACATGCGGTAAGAAGAGAGCCAGAACAGCTGATACTGGTATTACTGGGGTAGGAGAGACAGACAGAGCAGTATAAATGGCCAGGAGTGAACAGGGAACGAAGACTTTAGAACAAGTTGGGCAGAAATATTGCGTTCGGATACAAGCCGTTGGAATAGACTCGCAGAAGCGAGCTGATAAGCGGGGGTCAGCAGTTGAGCGGGTAGGGGTATAAGGATAGGGTTGAAAGACGAAATGCGCATGCACTACTGCTGTGACTCGTGTAGTATCAAGGGTAAGTATACGTACTGTGTAGATACGCCCATCTGGTCTGTCCTCCATTCTGCCTTCTTTTCCGAACGACCATTATTTCTTCTTCCTTGAACCTAGCCCTAACCCTAACCCTAACCCTGCCTTCTGTCCACTCCGAACTCTAATCTTTCTAAGGCCATCCCCCTTCAGTCTTTCATCGCGGGGAGCGTATCATCACCTCCTTGGTCCGAGAGTGGCGTCGTCGGCAGGACAGGACACAACTTGCGCCTACGCCGGAAGCACGAAGATGACGACCTCCAAATCAATGGTTAAAATGCCCTCCTGCTCCTCATCCTCCCCCTCTCCTTTAAGATATGTACATTATTGTCTTTTTTCGCGACATGCCGTGGCATGCCGTGGCATGCCGTGGCATACCGTGGCATGTCGTGGCATAACCTGCAGCAAAACCTTCCACGTCATCTTCCACGGCATACCACGGAACCTTCCACGGACCTCCACGGCATACCATGGGACCCTAACCCTAACCCTAACCCTAACCCTAACCCTAACCCTAACCCTAACCCTAACCCGACCCTAACCCTAACCTAGGTGCCGTGGACATTGGGGTGCCGTGGGGGTTGCCATGACATGCCGTATGGTTGCCATGCCGTAGGGTTGCCATGAAGTGCCGTGGTAGCCGCGGGGGTTGCCATGGTACTACCCATGGCATGTCATGGCAGCCCCCACGGCGTGCCATGGAATCCTATGCCACACCATGGGATGCCGTGGTGATGCCATGCCATGGGCGGTACCATGGCAATGCCACGGCATGCCCACGACAAGGTCAATAGTGTAGAACCCTGCGAAACTGGCTGCAGCTATCCCGACGACGTGAAATTCGATAACCCCTCACTGTGGTCTCCACCACCGCCCGTGTCTCCGTCCCGACTCCCTCCGCGCCGGCCCCGAAGTACCGCCCTGGTGAGTGGGAGAGCCGCTTTGCTGTACTTGCGAGTCCCCTGGATCTTGCCGCGCCACCCCTGGCGGTGACGGTAGTGCCTACATACGACAATGACCACCTGACAACGTTCCTTCAGATGAGAGCTGCACAATCGATTGTGCAACCCTCATCTGGAGGAATATCGTCAGGCGGTCACTGTCGTACATACGGTAGGCGCCACCGTTGCCGCCAAGAGTAACGTTGCAACGGCAGCAGGGGCCTGAAGCTGGGCCGGGGCCACGAGGGGCGGAGAAGGAGCATGATCGGAGGCGGGGGCAAGGCAATGACCGGGCGCGAGGGAGGAGCAACGGCCGGAAGCAGGGGAGGCGCCACGGCCGGATTGGGAGTCCCGGCAGGCACCAGGCGGCAGGTACTTTACGCGGGCTCGTACGGAGTTGGCGGCGGCGGCGGCTTGGGGAGGGGGCTTCCCCCCCCCCCCCCCCGTTTGTCCTCCTGTACGAGTCGGCACCGCAGGGCCCCCCTCGCGGCCCGGGGGGTGTCCAGCCCCCGCGCGAGGTGCGTGCAGTTTTCGCGCTCCTGGATGAAATTGGACCCGACGACGACGAGGGCCGCCTCGTTGTTGGTGTAGTCAAGCTCGGCCGCGCCCATGGCCGCGTCGCGGTCGAAGACTACCTCCGCGTACGCCATCCGGCGGCGCTCCAGCAAGACGGCGCCGGCCTTCAAGGAGACTCGCGCCCGCCCCATGGTGTTTCGTTTTCCTTCCATGCGAAATACCGTTTTCTCCAGCGCCTCCTTTTTTACGGTGGATTCCGTCACCGCCGACTGATGAGCCAGGCGGATGGTACTATAGCGACCTACAATGTGCGCACCCTCGGCACCCCGGACGCGAAGAGGAAAGACGGGCATGGGCACGACGAGCGCGTACTGGCGGAGGGTCAACAACTTGACACTATATTTATTGGCCTGCAGGAAGCATGCAAACCAGGGAGAAGAACGGCGGGGTACGAGACGTTCCACATCCCTTCTGTTGCGAGCAGCACAGGCAGCAGCAGCCACAGGCAAGGACTGCACAAAGTTATTTCTGGCAGACAAGGTGTCGGTGTACCATAAGTTTGCTTGCAACATCCAATGCATTGGTGAACGGCTTGATCTATGCACCTCGACGTGATGCGTGAATGCGAAGCAGTTACAGCAACTTCGCCGTTGAGTATCTTCTAATGGATTGCGATATCGACGCGGCTCTGCAAGATGCTTTCTGGCAGAAGTTGGAGAACTTTCGGTCGAACAAGACCCCCCCAAAAGGAGTATTTGTTCGCACTGATGGACGAAAAAACACGCAGACTGGGAAGAGAGTGGAAGAGATCGGCGACGATGACATTAGAGTGCGTGGAGCATACTGCCGTGATGTTCTCATTCGTAATGGTAACCGACCTCTGCCATTTTGGCTACAAATTGCAAGCTCGCCCTCTCCTGCTCTTACGAACACGGTTTTCAGTACACGTAGGGAAGGCGTGCCCGCGACGGCACCAAACACGCCGTAATGGCCATACGCGGATCGAAGGCATCATAACCTGTCGAGCCCATAAACGTAGGGGGCATGCTGTTACAACCGAATAAAGCCGAGAGAAAGAAGCTACACTAGACGGCCTAGGCCGGCACGAGCAAAGCACACACAACAGACGGGGAGGAACCCCGAAATGTCGTGGCATCAACGATATATAATGTTCCTGGGTTTGATGACGCTTGACTCGACAATATTCGTAAATGGTCTCGAACACCCGCGTAGCTTGCAATTATTTTCGGTTCAAACATTGCCAGGTCTTGTTTTCGTGTTTTCTCGCAAGCATTAGCGTACCTACGTACGGTAAATTGAAGTAAAAATCGAATCAATGTGGAGCTTTCGGGTATAAATTATGCTTTCTTTGCAAAGACGTGAGGAAAAATCTACCAGCAGCAACTTGCTTGTTGGGTTAACCGTAGCGGGTAAGAGAAATATAATGCTGAGGGTTGGTAGTTTTTCGAAGGATGTTCTCTTTTAAGGGCAAGTAGTTAGCCGGCGAGGGAGCGAGATGGTGGCGTGGCTGCTGTATTGCTTGTTGTTCTTGATGGGCTTTTCTTTTTTAGGGACAATGAAGCGCTCATTTATATAGCAGATTGCCACAATGCACAAACTAATACGTGGGGGTCACGTGTTCATACGTTACTTCCGGATTTTCTCGTTTGATGGGACGCCAAAGGGTGCATGCAAACTCGCCCGCCGGGGTCGAGTGCCAGGGGAAGTCCCCCCCTTGTGTCATTCCCTTGCGTGCCTCGCCTTTTGATGCAGAATTTCTGCTATGGCTCTGGTTTTCCTAACCAAGTCAAGTATGCTTGTGTTATGTCCTGAAGCCCGCGCTTATTCGTCCCGTCGCGCCACTAGTTTGTGCACGCATGACCCCGAAGGTTTAAACCGCCCGGCGGCACCGATGAAACACCTGATTGACTGCCAAGACAAAACTCAGATAAACGCAGGGAACCCGGGGCGGGTTAAGGAAGGGCTGAGTTGCGGCAGAACATGATGTCTTTCACGCCGCCTATTGTCTTGCCTGATGCACACGTCCTGTTCGCACTGCGTCTATCCGGTCCTACGGCGGTTTCCATTGTTTTTCGGGCGCGGGCTTCGGCAAGAAATAGAGACGGGATGATTAGACGGGAGATACAGCAGTACATAAAGTGTTTTCTTTACTCGTGTCGCCGAGTAAATGCCTCCGTCTTATGGGTGTGTCCACAGTGTGCACCTGCGACTATTTTTCTACCCCACTGCCATGGACCGAGCTACGAAGGGGATCGATCGATGATGCCAGCCTACAAAACACATTGTCGTTTGATCATAAGCGATCGCTACTGACCACAAATGTCAAGGGGCTTCCGCGCTCCAACGCTAGGGACGAGAGTTACCTGAGGGAAGGCGGGCTTGCAGTGAACGCAGGTTTTGCTACGCTGCACATACCTCCTGAAAGTATCGCCCTGGGGCCAATAAAGAGTACTCTAGCAAAATACAGAGGTTTGGTTGCTGAGCGGGAGCGTATAATGGCAGCCCATGCAGGGAGGGGCGGGCGGGGGGTGACAACTTCCGTGTTTGCAATGTAGGATGATTGAAGACGTGCGATTCAGCCCGCTGATCTTAAGAGTGCTTTTTCACGAAAGGCAAACGAGCATGCTTGTTGCATGTTGCACCTGGTGATCGCGGCACGCCGGCTATGACATCGTCTGCTCTCGCGTTTCTGTTGTGTTTTTTGTTATTGATGTCACTTCATCTGGATTGATTGAGGGTCGTCGCCTGTGGTAGAGGACGGAAGGGGCAACGCCTTTGGGGATGTCGCCGAGAGACTGGAACCAACCCCAATTAATAGCTCGTGACTCAGAACACTCATGACGTACGAGCGGTGTATTGTTCCCGGATGATTTAAAGGAGGGTATTAAGAAGACGGGGGGGTGAAGGGGGGGGCTGTTTTGTGTGTGGGGAGTGGGTCGGCTTTCAGACAACACGGGGGGGGGGGGGGGGGGGGGGGGTACTCATTTGTTGCTTGCCTGAGTCATTTGACCATCGACCACGGGGGGGGGGGGGAGCGTACTCATTTGTTGCTTGCCTTAGTCATTTGACCATTGACCACGCATCCCTTTCGAGACGGACCACGGGGGGGGGGGGGTAAAGAGGGAAGCAAAGAGCATGCATGTTGTGGCATGCCCATCCACCCACTCAAGAGGAAACAAGAGGGAGGCGGGGCAGAGAAATCAGTACATACATCGTGCATGCATGTTGTGTCACGCGCAGCCGCCCACGCTACTAGGGGAGAGCAAATCGACGATAGAGGCGGTGTAGGACGGTGGTTTATAGGTGCTCGACGACTTTACGAACCTCTACAAGCCCGCGAGGGCGTGAAAGGCTTCACGAACTGAATAACATACCGGGAAGGCTGTGGCACGCGCTGTCTACAGTACGGGGAAGCACAAAGAGGACTGGGCGTCCAAGGGCTATTGAACATCCGAAGCCTCGCATGACGTAATGAACACCCAACGGCTGTGGTTCGACGTTTACTGCCTGCTGTGTGCGTCTTGCGAGTATCATAGCGTAAAGCAATCGTGTTGTAGGATCGAGCCAGCGCGTGAGCCCCCGATATTAGGGTACCCCTTGGGGATTCTCCTATTGCATTTTTGTCGGGCTCTTCCCCCCCTGCAGGAGCATACGTTTAAGGAATTAAAAAAAAAGTCCGAAAAACTACCATAGAAAAACTCAACAACGTGCACCGTTGCTATTTGGGCTCCAATGCCTCACTGTAGAGCACAGGCAACGCTGCACGTTGCCCTGCTATTCCCCAGCGTACAGCTAATTTATTAAGGGTGGACGCGCGCACGAGGTTACCACGGAAATACAAGGAACCCTCATACCTGGGATGATACCCTTTGAGAGTCTTTACATTTTCGTCCAGAAAGGCCAAACCCCGTAGTGATGTCTTAACACCGGAACAGTCAGCAGCCATGAAGAGAAACCTGCACTACTACTAGACCAAGAGGTGACCGTGGGAAACACTGGTGGTTAACCCCATTGGCGTCGGTTACACAGGCGGCCGGGACCCCATCCCCTCCCTACACAATGTGGGTGTAAACAAATCCCCGCGGAGACATTGAACAACGTACAGTAGCAACCCCACAAGGTGCCGACAGCCTCTCAATTCGGCACGCGTGGTGGTGTGTTACATTCTTCAATGCTTCCACAAGGATAGGTTTGCGGTCACATTGTGTGAGGGGGACGTCCCCGCCACCCTTGCAGTTGAGCTCCTTCGAGTCACCTTCCACCCTCGACACTACCGACACCAAGATCCGTATTACCCGTAAAAGCTCGACATTCCCGTCTAGACTATACCACCACGAACATCCGTTACCGGAGTGAGGCGGCATCGCGTTACTCCGACCTTCCCCGCTGCCACGTCCGCTACGCTTTGCACAGTTGCTACCAGGCGATACGCCCCCCCCCTCGTGCAGCTCCGCGCCGCCCGTGTCTTTAACCCCCGCCGTCCTCCACACAAACAACACCTTCGACGACTGGTGACGCAAGTGAACGGTAACAGCCGACATCGACTGCCGACGGCAGCGTGGCCCTGCATTCTGCCGCCGTCGATCAAAACTCCGTACCGCTTTCTTCAGGCCGGTGCTGGAATCGTCTTCGACCTCGTCATCGCAGTCGTCGTCGTACTGGTCGTCGTCATCTTCGGACTCAAAATTGTCCTCGCTCGCTTCGTCGTCGGCCGTGATTATCGCTTCCACCATTACCTGGACGATCACACATTTCGATCCAACAGCACAATTACCGTACTTGCCCGTATGCTCAGCCACCGCAAAAATAAACCACAACATTTGGCTTGCTATGATGTAATCCGTCAGATTTCAGGCAACAAGTGGAAATTCATTCGATTCGTACGCAAGACACGAACGAGCACTATTCCTATGGCTCATTTTCACCGAGAAGCAAATACACGCCCTCAACTCGCTGGCTTTGAACCCTCCAGAAGGAACATATCGAAAGCGCCTCGAGTACGAGCCAACCAGAAACCTAAATCTGAGCTAAACTGTACTGGACAAGTAGCGGCAACGAGACAGCACCCAGCGACCCACAATGGCGCTGCTGTAAGCGTAACACGGCCTGGCCGAAGGACCAACGGCAATACTGATACTCCTGAGGCCGCAAAATCAGACAAAACGTAAAGCATCTCACTCGCAAAGAGGCATCCTTCGACAAGCGGTCCCCGACAGAAAGGTTGGATATAGCCAAATTGCCGAATGGCTCGATCGGTTTTCCGCCGTCCCAGTCCTCGTCCTTTTGTGGCACGCCGGCTGGCATCGACTCCAGGCTTTGCGCGGTTTTCTTCCCCTGAAATGTTTTTTTGGACGGGGAATGAGATGGAAAGGACGGCAGTGATGGGGGTATATAGGCTTATGCTGTATTTGCTAGTCCACCGGCGGACGGGAAAACATAACACTCGGACTCAGCACACTTCCACGTACCAGTTTGTATACCGTAGGTGTCGTATGTCAATTTAGCTCGGCTGTAGTACACAACGATTGTCTTGGTACCCGAAGGTGCCGCCACGGTTGTACAGGTTGTACAGGACGAGAAGGGCGTGTTGTACTAGTAAGCCGTTTGCGGCTCCGGTTCAAGACATTACAGTATTTGGCTTGTTGCTTCGGCCGCGGGTTTGGCACAACCCAATGCCCACTGTCACAGCTTCGCGCCCTTGCCCACTTCGATCGATGCATCCAGACAGGATTTTGCTATTGCCGCCAGGATCGGCCCGGCTGTCGACAAAAAATACGCGTATTAATTATCCATGGCACAGACTCCAGACTGCAGAACTACCCCAAAAACTACAACTTGGATGAATCACAATTCGCCAGCATTTGAGATACGTGAGTGGCCCTCATTGGTGTCTTAAAAATCGTGACAATTCGTAACGCGTGACAGACTTACCTCAATAAGGCGGTAGCGCTTAACCAACAGAGACAAGTCTCTAGGATTCTTGACTCTTCTGAGTGGAGAGTCTTCCCCCTCTAACAGTCTTTCTTCGCCCATCAGCACGCGGGCTTCCGCAGCGAGGGACGCGACGCTCTGCAAACAAACCCACACCAAGGTTCAGGAGAATGACCGACAACGAGTTCGAGCATAGGGAAAGAAGACAGGAAGCACGTGGAATTTTTTCGTGTTACGGTCTATTGCCATATGCGGAAAAAAGAATCGCGTAGAAAACGTGAGGGGAAGTAAACAGTATTCGAGGCGGATCGACCGCCACAGGAGCGGTCTAAGAAGTGCCGACGTCAGTACAAGAACAAAAATATTTATGGCAGGAATTGGCGTAGGGCAGGGGAAGCAACCAGTCAACACCACGAACAGACGACGACGAAAATTCGACGGCGTCAAGCGTTTAGAGTCGAGAGAATGCTCACGACCGCCGCAAAGCGATCATCCTTGAGTCGCCATGCAACCACAAGCTAAAAGACGCTCGATTTAGGGGGGGGCGGCGGACAAGAGACAACCGAAGATAATTTGAATCCTATTCGACGACCTTTGGATGGTTGAAGGGAGATAATAGTTATCTGGGTAGTCCCGGTTAGAATGTTGGCGTCCAGGTATTGATGGCGGAGAAGAGCGTCACGCGGTGTCCATTCCAGCTTTGACTCCGACCTCCACCCTTTGAATTCGTTACGCTGGTTACCATCGTAAGGTTGGCAGCAAACCTGGAGGCTGCAATAAACTACCAAATGAGGCAAATCTAAGCTTGCATCGGTTGGGGTAGGGATGTTGTCCTTCGGGGTCAACATGAGCAGGGTCGTGTGGCCTGAATGAGCTTCACGGATGGTTTCAAAAACGCACGAGATGTCGCTTCGTGCTTTTCCCATGCTCGGCACATGACGCCTTTTTTCTATGTTCCGAAATTGAGCAACCGTTCGGTTTTCGCCAGAATCAACCGCTAACCTTGTAATGCCGTTGACCTGCACCAGACGAGCTGCTGCGCCGTTTTGGTAAGCGCTATCGCCACAGCGCTGCAGCTGCCAATGCCAAAGCTAAGGACGACGCCAACAGACCAAAAAGACAACCACACTCCGAACAACTCACCGCACTACAGCACTGGCAGCTTGACCCTTCCCAACGAGCACTGGTGAGCCGTAACTGCTCTGCTCCCCACCCTTCAGTAGATACATCAAAACTTTTTCGGTATCCACGTCTTGTACCGTAGGCGGCGCGATATCAATTGTACTTCATTCCATCCACTCTACGTAGCCGTAAAAAAATCCTGGCAGAATCTTCAACCTCGCTCGCTCCCCGCACCGGGAGCACGCTGCACAACTTGCCAAAGATAGGAAAGGACCGATTGGTTATTAATTCCGGGCAGAGTGGTATGTCCCAGAGGTTCGGCTTCCTGACTCGCCGGCCCAGATTCTCAGCAGCAACAGGGCGTCTGACGCTCCATTGCACGCGCTGCCGACGTACCAACGCCTCACCTCCACGGAGAAGGCCTCTCCCGTCGCATCGCTTCGAAAATCAGAGGAAAGCCCAAGGGCCGCCGAAATGTTCATCACCTAATTTTGTTTCGCGTGGAGGGTATGTGTGTCCATCAGTTGGTGCGACAAGCGCTGTCCGTCCGTCTGTTTGTCTGTCTGTCTACTAGTCTATTTGTGACTGGCGGTCTACTTGGAGCAGCTCCCCGCATATCTACCTGCCTGTCTGCATACGCCTGCGTGTATTCTGCAAGTCAGAAGCTTTCTCGAAGATTACCAGCCACGACAACAAAGCTGCTAAACAAGCGCAGGTGGTCGCAAAGTAGCTCCATAAGGCACGCGACGGGATCGCAGTAGGCACCTGCCTTCACGCCGCAGAAATACTTTACACTAGCGACTGAGTAAGGCTTGTACGCAGAAGCAGAACGACAACGAAAACATCAACCACGGCCATCAGTGCTGCGGGGGCGACGACATTACCACTGCAAAGGCCGCTTGATCGGGCAGCAGGGGTGGCATACCGGTAGACCGACTCGCCTCGTGCTTGCCGCAGTTGTCGACGAGGTCAATGACATGCATGCGGGGCTTGGGCGACTCTTGTATGAAACGCCTTCTTTCCTTGGCTGTTGGAGGGAGCGCACCACCCACTAGTCCTGTTCGACCACAAAAGACGATCGCATTCCAAACGTTGTTGAACGTCTACATCTTGCGAGAATGGTCGGATTCCACACGTTGAAGAGTCTACGTCTTGCTAAGACGATCGGATTTCAAACGTGGACACGCTACACCTTGCTGACGCTTTCAACTCTTACCCAGCGCGCTTCATCCACTCTTCTCACTCTGCAGGGTGGGGTACTTTGCTGTGGCCAACAGCGCGCGTGTGAGGTGGATTAGCTTTTTTAATCATCATATTTACTTTCCAGGCTAACTCACAGGAGGTTTTACCCTCAGCAATCTCCTGGACAAGCCGTGGTCACAGGTGTCGTCCCTTCTAACCCCCGGTACGTGCCTTCATGTCTTGTCGCGCATAGGGTTCAGCATTCCCACTGCTCGTCGCTTTTCATCGAATGTAGCTAACTCTAGCTCTCGCACTTTCCGCTGTTCAACATTTATGCACGAAAAATTCCCTACGAGCATGCGCTCGGTGAGACTTGAACCCACGAAATTGATCTTGATAGGCACGCGGACCACCTACCAAGCTACAGGGGACGCCGGCATGGAACCGAGCATAAAATACAATACCCCATCAGCATGTCAATCACTTTTCCCAACATGCTAATATGATATGGAACGTACAGCAGTAGCACCTGGACTCGGACGAGTATAACCAAACGACTCGAACCTTAGTCTGGAAGGGGTCTACTGAATGGTTCGCGGCTATTGGGCAAAATCGGTATGCCGCTGTTCTTGGGTTTCCGTACCTTGGAGCGTAGACGGCAACCACGGACGAGTGCCTCGACCAAGCATCTGCATGTACAGAGGGTTTGACTTCGTGGGGCGACACCTGTCGGGAAATGTTAGTAACAACGAGGGTTTCGTGAAATATGCGCTATAAAGGCGGTGGGAAGGGGAAGCCTAGGGCTACAAAAAGTAACGGTTCAAGAAAGATTGTTTCGCGACTCGTTAGGGCGGAAGCGGCATGCAATATTGGCTATGTGCGCCCTCGTATGGGTGTCGTATCGAAGCAGTTTCAAACATGAGCAACGTGGGCAAACGTGCCAAAAATGGCCTTGCACTGCTATCACAGAACACCTTTGTAAAGTATGTTGGCGGACTGCATTGTTTATCAGGTCAACGCGGACTAACAAGTTAAACAAAACAACCGCGTGTAGAAAGGAAGGGAAACATTGCACAGCAATTGCAAACACAACATGGCACCTTCCAACGGAAACCACACAAAGCTCAAGAGCCACAAACATCTCTGGCGCAATGGTCCCTCCGCGATGGCTTCATGCTTTCGCATGAATGGCTAGCTGAAGCGCCCCTGTCCTCGTTCCGTCCTGTTCAGGTCGAAACGACAACATATGTATGTACATATGGTGCATCTCACATGATAATGGTGTCGCAAAATGGCGCGTCGAACCCTTCCGTCAACACGCCGCAATTAGTCAGAGTGGAAACCTCTCCGGAACGAAAAGCTTCCAAGACTCGCGCTCGCTTCTGCGGATGCCGAGCGACGAAACATGCGGCAGCAGCAGCAGTAGCAGCAGTGTGTGCGAAGTGGCTGATATCGCACCGCCTGATATCGTACCGCAAGCTTGGTCTCTTTCTCGTGACTGCCATACCATTAGTGGTTCTCGCTAACATACGGGCTGTTTAGACTAATACCCAACACAGTTGCCACGATTCGTCGACAAGGAGTGCCGGAGGCAGAACGCCACC
This sequence comes from Macrocystis pyrifera, assembly GCA_031763025.1. Taxonomy (NCBI): domain Eukaryota; class Phaeophyceae; order Laminariales; family Laminariaceae; genus Macrocystis; species Macrocystis pyrifera. The sequence goes on along the minus strand of JASSKH010000001.1, from coordinate 21,951,893 downwards.
ACGAGCTCCTGTTCTCGCAGGTGCCGAAAAACGGCATTGAGCTTGTTGTTGTTGTTCTCACATTAACTCATCGCCACAACAATACAATGCAGTCCGTGGTCGCAGGACAGGCTCCAATAACTACACTCTGGAGGGAATAGCTCGGTAAAAATAAAAACAAGCAGAGAATAATACACATGATAACTGAAGCACGTCTACACCTCAAACAGAAATAAAAAGTGAGGTCCGCGCACGTACGTACCAGGTACATGCAGTACGCTGTACAAGTCGCCACAGAAACCGAGAAGACCACATACTACCTACTGTAGAAGAAATAGACAGCAGGAGAAAAACAACTCGACGTCGAAAAATAGAAATAGAAATAGAAAGTATCAAAAATCAAAAAAAAGGAAGAAAAAGAAAAAAGGCTCAATTCAAGCAAGGAAGCAAGAAAGCAAGAATTGAAACACACAAGAGAATGCGCAGATTTTCGAAGAATGCAGGCTCGCAAGCTACGCGAGGGGTGTAGAACAGAGATACGAACCAGAAAACAAACATACTTACTCCGCTACTAAGAACACCAGAGAAACGAAAAAGAAACTAATATAAAAAAAAAAAACGAAAAGGAAGACGACGAAGCAAAGTCAAAATAAACAGAAGATAGCAAAAAGCAACAAGGACGATACAGGCAGAGACACAAAGAGGGGCAAACGTGAAAAAAAGAAAGAGCAACAAAAGATATAAGAGAAAGGAAAAAAAGGTAAAACAAGGGACAAAAAGGGGGTGAGTGAGTGATTCTGTCAGGGTGCGTAGGCATGGTCACTTCCCGACGCGGGGAAAAGCGGGTGGAGGGGGGGAAGGCTCCAATAACAGGTTTCCCCGGGGGACTGCGCTGTTACATGTTTTACGGCGCACCGACAACATTTCGCACAGCCCCCTCAGCTACACGAAACTGCCACCAGATCGAAAGAGATCCCGACCACAAGTACTTCGGAAAAAATAGCACGCAAACAGCACAGATAACAGCACCGACCTCTGTTAAAAAGCGCTACTGTACCTGGGCGTAACCACTACGTCAAGCCAACCGCGGCGGTCACATGTCCAGCTTCTACGACAAGGAGAGAATGCGTCGAATATGTTACTGGATGCGTTGGTGCTAGTCGTTTCCGACGTCTGGCATTCAACGATGTGATGGGGAAGTGCTTCGCGTTGATAATGGCCTGAGTTGTGACTGAAAGGTAAGACGCGAGCTGGAGCTGGCAGCAGGTATTACCACCGTCGCCACATTTCAAGATTGCCGTCACAGACGACATATGCAACTCCGTTGTCGCAGTTGATTGCGGGTCTGTTTGCGTTCTATGGCCACAAGCATGATGTCGTTCAATGCGTTCCGCTTCTATAAACCTGGTCGGGTATCACTGCTATCGCCAAACAAATACCGGTACTGCCATGACAATCACAGCTGCCACCATGGCCCTGAATGGTTCATCTTCACCGCTCCCACCTCCTTCTTCATCTTCCCGTCCACCGCCAGCGCGGTGATGCCATGCTCGTTCAGGACGCGAGCCAGGCTGTGCGCGTGGGCAACGTCCGCGCAGAAAGCGATCCCCCTGCCACAAAATGACAACAATTTCGCCACAAGAATTACATAACATACAACCGCGTGTTTCGTGGATGGGCTCAATAGATCACAACGAAAGCACCAAAGCGTGCGTTTGGCAGCAGATGGAATTGCGTGGTAGTTGACGTCTTGGGCTGAGCAAGGATAGGGATGCGCAGCGCGGGGGCGTACCGATGATATTCGTGTTGCACCAAGATGGAATTAAACCTGTTGATACGTGTCTCGAGTTTTACAGCGATAGGATGGAGGTGCACTTGATATCATGCATCGTCGTAGTCGTATGACCATAGATCCTCGCATCACTACAATGCGGGGACGGAGCACGTCGGGTTTTCACCGACCAGGCAAACATTGCTTGCACCAAACGCGAAGCACCCTAAGGTACTGGGCGAGTCGCATGAAGGGCGAGCTGCATCCTACCAAGAACCGCTTTCGAGGCAGATTTTCTTGCATATGGATGACAGCGTCAATGAATTGATTTATTTTCTGGTGTGGCCACTTCTATAGACAGCAATGGGAGTACTAAGTAACTGCCTCGAGGGTGCCTTACAATAAACACTACGTGATACGACCATCCCCCTTGTGCGGAGTTAAGGTCTCACCGCTCAGAAATTATCTAACTCGACCACCAGTCGTGGTGACCGTAAAACAAAAACAAAAAAAACGGTACCCTGGTTGTCTAGCTCACGCAGTGAGGCGTGATTTACAGCGTCGTCGCCAACCGACGCCCAACCGACACCAACTCAACCTATATGTATACCAGATACGTAGTACAGCGAGGGGGAGTGGGGTGTACTCGACATCATGCATGGCCGTAGTCGTATGACCATAGACCCTCGTATCCATACAATGCCGGGACGCGTCACGGAGCATGTCGGGTTTTCACCGACTAAGCAGACACTGCCTGTACCAAGCGCGGAGCGCCGTGAGGTGTTCGGCGAGTCGCATGAATGTTGAGCTGCATCCTAGTAAGAACCGCTTGTAAGTCGGACTTGCATAAGGACGACAGCTTTAACGAGTTCTGTTCCGGTGTGGCCACTTCCAGCGACAGCAATGGGGTACTATGTAACTGTCTCGTGGGTGCCTTACCATAAACACTACGTGATACCATCATTCCGCTTGTGCTGAGTAAAGGATCTCCACCCCGCACAAATGATCTAACTCGATCGCCAGCTGTAAACGACCGTCAAAGAAGAAGAAAAAAAAAGGTACCCTGGTTGTCTAGCTCGCGTAGTGAGCGGCATGTTTTACAGTGTCGTCGCCAACCGACGCTAACTCAACCTATATATACGATAGCGAGGGGGAGGGGGGGGTACTCGATATCATGTATGGCTGTAGTCGTCTGACCATAGACCCTCGCATCCCTACAATGCCGGGACGGAGCACGCCGCGTTCGCACCGACCAGGCGAACAAATCCTGTCCATGGTCTCCATCACAGGACCGGTGGCATGTTCCTTTAATCACACCATGTGTCGGAAGGACGATAAGTCACCATTCCAGCAAACCATGTATCTGCCTGCGTTTTCGTCGACACTACAAGGCGCAGCCCCTCAAGCAAAACCGATAGCAACTTCCCACGAGCGCAAAGCATGTTTAAACTCTTCAATTTCCATCAATTCCACACGCCGATTGCTTCGCCTGTGCGTCCGCCAAGCGCTGTTCACGGTGTTGCGTGCGACTGAGCACCCGTACATCGAACGTCTTCATGCGCGGTATCAATTATCGTAGTCGCTGCTCGCGCGTAACTCATCTCGCGCATAGCAACAGAGGCGCCAACCAGAACGATAACAGCAACGCCGAGATGACGGAGTAAAGCTACAATAGGCGCAAGCAGTCGTCGCCACTTCTAGCTGACGCGCCTGACGAAGAGCCGACAACGCACGGGGAAGGACCAACATCGTGGTCGGGAACTCAGAAGCTCTCGCACCTCGGACTTCTCGTTCCGTTTCCACTCGCCGAAGCTTTCGCTCCATAGTCCAGCATTGCGCGGGCTGCGGCCGCGTTGCGGAGGTCGTTGTTCACTGCGGCCGACAAAGCACCGGTGGAAAACTCCTGGAAAATTCGCAATGCAGCGAAAGCATGTCAGTTGCGCGGCCCTGGAACTCGTATGAAGGGGGGTCTACAAATGTCATGCCGTACTGTAGTCGTATGACCATAGACCCTCGCATCCCTACGATGCCAGGACGGAGCACGTCGGGTTTTCACCGACCAGGCAGACATTGCTTGCACCAAACGCGAGCGCCGTGAGGTGATCGGCGAGTCGCATGAAGGGTGGGTCACTAAGAACCGCCTGTGGCGGGGGGAAGGGGCATAAATCGGCAAGGTGACCTTGCCCATGTGATGCGCAAAGGACAAATACTTGCCACTCGCAAACGCAGTTACCCCTAGATAGGCCAAGACGGGGAGAAGCTATTGGGGGCTGCTTGCATTTTGTACCTTCCCGGCGAAGGCTCTATCGCCGTCGCTTCTACCGCCATCACACCTTTAACAAAGAACGCTGACTGCAGTATATCACTGGATCACCTTACATTCGCACAAACTATCGACTAACTCTCCGAAAAATAGCGAGGTACCCCCGACAACGACCATAGCGAGAAATGGCAGTCGCTGGGACAAGAATGCCGCGGGCGTTTTGCCCACGACCAAGGCAATCAAATCACCTCGCTGTTCATCTGCCGGGGTCAAATCGAGCATGGATATCTACATTTTGAATGGATTTCCACATATGTCTCCCAGCCGAGGCCAGGCGAGGAAGGAGAGGTACCAGGGCGTGGGATGAAAAAAAAAAAACACAAACCAGTGAAACGACGAGCTATAAATAGCAATAAAACAACGTCGAAATCAAAAGCTACTGTAGAGCAGGGGATGCAGCGTGCTGAGACGCTTCGGACAAATAGGCGCGCCCCGCGCAATCCCCCGAGCAGGCGCCAAAGTAGAAACCAAACCAAGGAGTCGGTGCATACCATTGTTTAGGCTTTCACCACTGGCCCTTCCTGGCGAAAGAGACGCATCGGAGTACGTTTCGAGAGCACATATAGCTGCTATCGAAGCCCAGCAATAGGCCCGCTTACAGAGGCGAATTTCTGCACTATAAATATGGGGTACCTTGGGCACGTACCTGCATCCTGACGGGTACAGCGCCTATATCGGTAGCCGTTTTCACCGCGTAAGCATGAATGTCGACAAGATACCCGCTGGTAATGCCCCAGGACAGGTCTCGTTCTCCTACGCTGAAGTCGAAGAACGGTCGTAAGGACAGCCCGTCCGCTCTGCAACAAACCATGGGCAGTAAAAGACGTTGCAAGCCATAATACGAGGCGAGAAAGCAACAAAGGGCGGAGCGGCCGCGGTCGATCAAGCGTCAACCACCCAGGGCGACATTTTTCACAGGGAAATTCTACACGGCAGCTAGACCAGGCATGCCTTGACGCTAACGCGACAATCAATAGCAACACAGCTCGCACGGTCCCGCGTGGAGGCAGTCCATGAACGCCAGCTCCAAAATTCGATATTCGTCGCAGTAGTAGTAGGGCGTTTCACACCCCAACACAAAACTGTTGAGATCAAGCAGGCGGAACACTTTGTATTCCTGGACAGGTTTGCCTAACAAGTCGGTACTCGTTGGTACTCATCACGTGTGTTGCTTGCTTAGAGATAGAAGAAGAGCAGTTTTATTCCTTTCGTGCACGCGGAGACTGAGACCAAGCTAGTGCCCCTCTGGAAAACCCCTGGTTTTCCACCTAAGATACGCCTTCCAAGTATTACAAATACGATCCCAGTGCCTGAACCCAGGTAATTACCGGGCTTTCAACCTCATTCAAGGCAGTATCATAACAACACTCAGTTTCCCCGACCCAACATCGGGGGCGCATGTGACAATCGGCGACATACACCCTTCCGAATCTTTCAGAAGCTCTGAGACGAGCACCGCGTCAATCTGGTCATCGCGTTTAGCGGCGCGCGTCGACACGTTAATCTAAACGCCCAGGAAACCATGGGCGGTGTGCATGTAATACGTACCCACGCTAGGCCAACGCAGAGCAACACTCCGATATCTGACAATGAGATACAAGCACGCCAGGGTCAGGCGGGGAGCACCTTCGCGGAGTAGCGGTGAACCCGGCCAACAGGCGACCGTCTCGTGTGTCACCCTTGCACTCGCTCCCCACCCCGAGCGCGTTGAGCACGGTGTCGTACGTACCACCCATCTTGACGTGGTGTGCCTGGCAAGGTAAAAAACGAAAGACAGAAAACGCGCCGCACGACACAAGCATTATCGGAGGCAGCTTCGCCGAGCTTTTGATTTGCCATGACACAGCAGGATCGGAGACAATTGGGCCGGGCTACGGCTTTCCATGATATTTAGTACGTATTTCATACGCACTGTTAGAGCCATGTGCGGATGCAAGTAGATAACAAAGCACGCGTCTGTTCGTGGAAAACGCGCTACCGTCTCGCCCCTGGCCCCTGCCCTCCCGACAGCAGAGCTCAGCTTCTCACTTGCGCGAGTGTTTATGCAACGTAACCGAATAAAAATATGTGTGTATCATGGAGAATTATCGAATTATCGCCACACTCGAGGCTCGTAGCGACTGGTGCCGGTTTCAGACGCACTCCATGTTTGACAAGCATGAACAAGAGGCCGCCGTCAGCACGTCCACATAGGACCCGGGATGCGCCCAAGAAACCCCGATAGGTATGACACAAAAACACGGGCGGCATGTAGAACCCGACAAAAAACGATGCACATGGAGTCAAGCTTCGGCAAGTGAACCAAGGCAACAAGAAACGCCTGTATACGAAAAGCGTTCGGGGCTCACCTCGTCGACGATAACTACGCCACCGTAGGAGGCATACTGCCGAAGCCTTGCTGCACCGGAGCCGCGTCTTCCGAGCGTCTGAACTGATGCAATCACCTGAAAGTGCGGGTGTACGCGGCACCGTCGCCGGCGGCAAATCAGGAATGAGTGGCATGTGGAGGCATTCGGTTGCGAATTCAAGATACGCCTCTACGAGTACAGGCATCAATTCCGGAGATGTAACGTCTCCCATATATTAAGTAAGACATATACTCGCCGATGCCTGATTTTTTTCTCGAAGCTCAAACCACCGCGTGCATGATCTGATCCTGTCCTCCCAGCCAACATCGGCGACTTAAACTTGTCAATCGTCAGGGCAAAAGCCACGGACCGACAAAACAAACGTCTTCAAACCAAGCGTACCAATACGAAGTCTCGACCTGCAAGCGCAGTTTCACTGCGCTGTCGGAAATACGTCACGCGCATGTGCTTCTACTGCAGGCGAGGAGGAACGTTCACATCGCAACGGCCTCCGCGGCGGCTCCCACACCTCACCGGAAACTCGCGTCTAGCCACAGACACGGAGCAGGACAGCCCGCCGACTGCACGCCGGCCTGCAAGATCCGCATCGCGCGAAACGCGTGTCGCAACCGACCGACCCTCCACGCCAGAGCACGCGAAAAACAGTGCCGCATGGCTTGTTGGATAAACCAGCAACCAATAGGAGGCACCGAAACACACTACCAGCTGCCCGGGTCGACTTTCGTTTCCTTGTGACTCACCACGTCGAGGCCGGGGTGCGCCTTTTCTGATCCCTTTTCCACGCCGATGGAGAAATGCGGCAAAAATCTCGAGAAGGAAGCCGCCGCCTGCGCACGATAGAAAAACCGGACAAGGCGTCAATTCCATTTCGTCGCGGAGGACTCAAGGGTGATTAATATTAGGCCCGTACTAAACGCCAATCCGGTGGCATCGCGTCCCTTCGTTTACCCAAAAACATTCGTAAATATTGAGCACGAGTACAACCAAGAGAATTCCCTTCGGCATCTCTTACCTCGGGTACCCGATGCGGCGCGGCCGCGACGGGGGCCTGCATGCAAGTATACGAATTTTTCAAATGAAAAAAAACGAAGCTATCTCCCCCACGAGTGCCGGCAGCAGCGTCCACTCGAATGGGACGTGTCTGGTATATCATACTGACCGCCATGAACAGCAGAAGAGGGTGACATGACCGATTTTTTTGTTTTTGTTTGGGGTCCTAGGGATGGCGCTAGTGGCGAAAATGTGTCCCGACCAACCACGGGCCTTGAAGACGGCCAGTGACAGGCAGGCGTCTCCATAGGAAGAAACGTTTTATTTTTCTCAACAGTCTGGTCCCTGGTACTCCAAGGCATATCCTATACCAAAATCATTGCGCAAACAATCGAATGCCTGACCTGTGCAAGTTCAGTATTAGGCACAATATATCGCCAAAAAAGCGATCCAGTACTGAAACTAAGTACTTATGAGGTGATCCCTAATTTTGACAATTTTTCGCACCAAAGTACAAATCTCCACGCCGTTTGTCAGAGATAGACCCTGAAACTTTGCACACGTGTTGAATATCTCCTTCCCCAGAACTGAACTGCGGGGGGGGGGTTCTTCTTTTCTTTCGCCGAAAACACTTGGTCTACAACGCCGAAAATATTTGGTCTACGACGGCGATTTAAATTTGCTAAAAGTAAACTAAAAAAAACAAAAATCAGGCAAAAAAAAAACAGAAAAAAAAAAAACCGTTGGATCAGGTCTTCGTAAGGATTCACAGAGGACGTGTGCAAATTTTCGCAGCCTGACTCGAGAAAAACGGCGTGGGCTTTGGCTGTGGAATACACTTCGGTCGTTTAACTTGAACGAGCCTGTAGCATCAACTCAAATCAAGGCCCAGGGGGGGGGGGGGGGTGCTCGATAGGAGAGATGTACCCGATATCATGCATGGCCGTGGTCGTATGACCATAGACCTTCGCATGCCTGTACACAATGCCGGGACGGGGAACGTCGGATTTTCATCGACCAGGCAGGCATTACTTCCACCAAGCGTGCAGCGCCGCGAGGTGTCCGGCGAGTGGCATGAAGGGTGCGCTGCATCCTACTAAGAACCGCTTGTGAGGCGTACTTGCATATGGATGACAGCTTCAAAGAGTTAATTTAACTTCCGGTGTAGCCACTTCCAGAGACAGCAATGGGAGTACGATGTAGCTGCCTCTTGGGTGCCTTACCATAAGCACTACGTGATGTGATCATTCCCCTTGTGCGGAGTAAAGGTTCTTCGCCTCGCACAAATTATCTAACTCGACCACCAGCTGTAACCGACCGCCAAAAAAAAAAAAAAAGAGGTACCCTGGTTGTCTAGCTCAAGTAGTGATGAGCATGTTTTACAGTGTCGTCGCCAACCGACGTCAACCCAACCTATATATACTAGGGGGGGGGCACGGGGGGGGGGGGGGTTGATGCGCCTCTCTCTCAAGGGGCACTTCAATACTATCCGCGGTCATGCTGCTGGCACTTGGCCGTGACGACAAAACACCGAGAATCGTAGTATGTAATATCTGCAATATAGGGTGTGCCTATTAATCCTGCTATTACGGGGGTCCATAGTTAATAGGACCTGTGGTATACATAAAAACCTATATTTTTACCTATTTTTACTAACAAAATTCGGTCCCATTAACTATGGACCCCCGTAATAACACTGCAATATTGCGCCCATTCAAATTTCAAGTCCTTCGTTCCCAAGGCGGTGGTGCAAATCAGTTCAAGAGGGGCCAACAAATACCGTAGAGCGGACCGTATGACACTGACGAGCGAAAACGTGGTCCTTGTTCATTCCAGCCGGATGTCACGTTGGCGGGCGCCTACGGATGTCACATCAGCGGGGGAAAGGGACGCGTTTGTACCATTCGGCCACCTCAACGTGGCAACTACTGCAGTCTGATCGGAAGTCACGCCTCGCTATCTCGAGAGGCGGCCAATTTAGAGGGTGGATAGGAGAATCATGCCGTCGCCCTGTTATATCCCGGAATGATAACGGAAAACGCCATATGCTACTCCGTGCGGCCGACACAGCAGCTCAACAAATAAATCCAGCACGTAAACACGAGGAAACGTGAAACGGCGATATTTTCTTACCACATTCGTGGCGAATCGTTGCTAACAAGAGCCCCATCAAGCGCCTTGGATTTTAATACCAGGCATTCCTCTTAGCTTTGGGTGGGACGAACTCGACTTCGTTTGTGGTGACATCTGCTCCGTACGTTGCAAGCGGCCCACCACCTACCGTGCGTTGGGCTACGTATAGTACGCACGTCGTCGGTTCTCGCAACGCAGACTTCACCTGCTGCACGAGCTCGTTTCGATGGACCAGCACCACGATCCCTCTTCGGCACAGCTCTGGAAACGCCTATTTGGATCGGGATCGATCGATCCGGTCACGGTGTGGATTACGACAGAATGGATTGGATTGGATGGGATATAATAGAAATGGGTTGGACTGAATTGGGCTAAATGGGATCAGATCAAGCGACTCCATCGGACTGAGCTGCACTTAGGTGACTGGGGTGAACTTGGTTCGATTGGATATGAACGGGTACAAATATTACCGATTGGACTCGATTGCATTGAATATAATTAAGTCTGATGGGGTCGATTGAATTGGCGTAAAGTGGAGCGGGGCAGACTACACCAGGCTGGGAGGGAATTTGCCTGAATGTCTCACATCGGATCGGACGGGATCAAACGGCTGACCTCATGACCGACTTGACCAAGGCGGCAACGGGTTTTCGCTGGTACACAGTCTAGTTGTTCACGCGAATCGCGCTGGCAGATTCACCCAAATCTGGTGGCTGCTATCCCCGTGTGGGCAACGTCGCGGACAACCGAGTCCAAACAAATCTTTTCAGATACCCTGCGTCCCTCGGTGCACTCTCCCCCCAACAGCGGGCAGCAATAAATTCGATAGCAGCGCTCAGGGGAGTCTGCCCAGAGTCAGTTGAGTCGTCCAGTCGGAGGGCAGGATCTCACTCCGGTCAACATAAAAGCACCTGTGAAGAAAAAGGTGAGAGGAAGTCCTGCAATGGGTGGTGTACCGTCACGTACTTTCGCATGAAAGAAAGTCACTTGCCAAGTTACAATATCACTACACAATGCCATCAAACCACGGCCGCTGGACAGCCCTTGCCAATACCAAGCACAAGGCCGTGCACACAGAAACTCAACGCACCGCATTAATCTACCCCCATAAAACTTCGTTTTCTCGTGCCCTCAGCCAGAAACCCTGCGCGTCTCACCTGAGGCAGGTGCGTGAAGATTACGGTTTTGCCGAGGCCCGTTGCCAACGGTATCAACAGGCGACGGGTCCCCTGCCCGTAGAGGTCAACGGCTCGCTCTATCACGTTGTCCTGATACGGTCGGAGAACGCTCGACCCTGGAGGGGGGCAATATGAGAGACATGGGAAGAATACGGGAGGGATACGCACAGCGCATGGGGGGAACGGGATGAATAATAACGCGGTTAGTTTCGCACGGCAATTAAGTTACTCGCAATGGTTTCGGCTCAATAAATTCGACAATGCGGCCAACTCACGCCGGATTGGCAGCAGCTCCTGCGGTTGCTCAGCGAGGAACATACCGCCATTGTTACATACCGTGCGGCGTTTACTAGTAGGGAAGGGGGGGTGCCCTTCGTCATGAGATCAGACAATGATGGCGATGGCGTAGGACATGAGCTCGAAACAGATGCGCTGTTCAGGAAAAAATTATGATTGGCTTCCCAATCCTATCCTGCGAGCAGATTGCTGTAGCCGTGCGACCGCAGCTGCCGTAGTGAATGAATGCTGTTGTCCCTTGAAAAAAAAACGCATAGCACGGCCACGACCTCTTAGGAAACCTCGTCTGCCTGCCTAGGTTATCTGCCCGTCCCCCGGCTTGAAACCTATGTTTGCGGTTGCGAATCTCGTCAGGCGCTTATTCCGTAGCGTGAAACTTGCCATAGACGCAAGAATCAACAGGAAGCCCCACAAACCCGGAAGCGTGAGCCAAGCGTGATAGCTCAATCCGAGAGGGGACAGGCGTTGTTCGTGACCAGAAACGGCAAAAAATACGCGTACGATTTAGAACTACCTGGCGCGTGTTTTGTAGGGAACGTGCTCGTCCGTATTCATCTTGGCACACCCGGCGATGGAGACATGCTCTGTACGTAATGGGTCCGAGTAGCTCCCTCCGCGACAAATACCGTCCGTAATGGTGAGGTAAGGTAAATTAGTCACGATTGTGCAGTTGAGCCATGCACAGGGCCGACGAAACGCACTATGCACTGCGGTGGCGACGTCAGGTACTAAGGCTCTACACAGCGGCATCTAAGGGACTCGTACTTGCAAAACGAAATGCTCCGGCCAGATAGGGCCGATCACAAGAAGAGCTTCGGAGAGCAGCAGCACCAAGTGGCGTTCAAGACACTCCGGCAAGTAAGAGAGGATAAACTGCTCGGCGCAATAGACACTACATGGAGAGCAAGGGACAGGGGGCGGAGTGAGGCCCGTGTGGAAAACCATAGGCGTTCAGTGCCAGGGGAGTAGTAGATCTTTTTTGTACGACTTGTGCGAGGCCAATGTGGAAGCAAAGGCGTTCAGTATGAGGCGAATCAGTACGTGTGCCTTCGACGGGACTTGCCGCTGGTCCAGCATAAGAAAGGCGTGGTTCTGACAACCCCCCCGAGGCAGAGCAAGTGGCGCTGGGTGACGGGGCCAAGCGGCCTCTCCTTGCGGAGGGCGTTACCTCTCGCCGTTCATCGCACTACAGCACTACGGTTGCACGGGGAGAGGATACAGGTACTCACATACAACCAAGGGGGGTCAATAAGTAGCACTGGCCGAAATTGTGCAGGTCTTTGCTACCTACTGTTGACGTAATCAGTACGTAGACGCGTGTTTCCATGTCGTGCAAGAACAGCTCGTACCATGGAAATATCGGCACTGTGATTTGGCATGTACCGACAAAAGGGCAACATGACATGCAGACATGCTGACTCAACGATCCAGGGGCTGTCACTTCCAAGCGTCATGACCCACTGCAACTACACCTGAAATTATCAATATTTTATCACGAGCGGCCGTGTAAGGGAGAACGAATACGCTTGGGGCGCATGAGGAAGGACGCATCAGTTTTCACCACCGAGCACTGCTTCGAGGGGCGTGTCGGCTGATTTTCATCCTTGATGATCGCCTCGGTATCTGTAGCGCGGCAAATGCTACGCCATTAAAACTGACACGCACTGCTGTATACGCCGCTGTTTAGTAATCAGGAAGGTTACGCCAGGAGACCGGGTGTCCTCTTGCATCGGCGTTGGTTTGAAGTGAATAGTGCTAAGAGAGGGTTTTATAGGGTTCGACAACCCAACCTATACTTTAGCCTTCCAGGTAAATACAGCAGTGTGACTTCGTCATTGCTCTCAGCGAGGGACAAATCAGGGAGGGTGCTGGCCGGTATACACGAAATGTATTAACTGTTCAGGCTTCGCGATCGAATAAAAGCCACCAGAAAAGCAGGGACCAGGCATTCATGACTGATGTACACTATCTCGCTGCTCGACGACTCACTGCACAAATCGCGGGTTCTACGAGGAACACTTCAACATACCTGGTACCTGGTACAACCAAGTGTTCAACATACCTGGTACCTGGTACAACCAAGTGTTCAACCTACCTGGTACCTGGTACAACCAAGTGCTGCGCGTACACTTGGTGACAGTATGAGCCCGCCAACAATAATCACCTCATGTGAGCAAGGCTTAGAAACTTGCCGTGACACCATCCTTGAACAGCCTTGAGCATAGCCTATTATATAGGATGGAGTGTAGCGATCGCCACTGAGCACGATTTCTTATTCCGACCTTCTTACTGTAGGGTCCTTCAACAAGTTGAGTATTGCGTTCTTATTACTGCAGGTTATTTCTTAATCGTGGGCCTTTACTGTATGCGACCAAGTAAACGAGAAGGGCGAACCTATCAACCATCTCAGTGAGAAGCGCTTGCTGCACATCATGCAGCGCGCGTCTCGCGCAATACCGGTAGCTCCTTGGGTTTTAGTTTGGGTACTCGACGACACCTATATAGCAGCCTGGCCCGGGTTTCTTCGTGTGGCTGTTGGTGCCGGGACGCTTTTTTTCACTCTGAGGTCTCACTGAAAGAGCATTTTAAAGCACGGTGCCCTGCCATGACTTTTCCATATTATCTACATCAGAGAGTCTTCATGTAAAGTGTTCTTTGTTGTGCTATGCTCACCATAGGACGCGTCACGCCCGTCCCCTGTTACGGGGGTCCATAGTTAACGGGACCAAATTTTGTTAGTAAAAATAGGTAAATATATAGGTTTTTATGTATACCATAGGTCCTACTAACTATGTACCCCCGTAATAGTCATATCGTCGACGTCAATGACGCCAAATGTCCAGGTTTTTAGTTGCCAGGTGATGAGTCCCTTGAGACTGCCCGGGGTTGTTTCCCTTAGAAACGCACCCACGTTTCTGGGACACATTATACTTGGGACTTAAGTGTTGAATACACGCTGCAGTAGAAAAACAGGTTCAGGGTAACCCTGCACTACTTCACAGAGTATTGGTGTACCAAGCCCAAGACACAGCAGCAGTACAGCTGTACCTTTTCACAACGCGACATGAGCACGGTACCACTATAAACGCCACCAGCATATACACAGGCAAACACGTTTCCCACGAGTCGAACCGCGCGCAGCCGTGCTGGGACTCTGTTCCTTCTCAGCATGGACATGGGGTCACCAGCCGAACGCGGTGGTTCGTTCTATATTGGCAGCCTCTAGCAGCCGCAGGCATGTCGGTCGAAGATGGTCAAGTGCACATCATGAAGGGCACGTCCAAGTCCATGTATAAAATACGCCTACTTACGCACCAGGTACCCTTTTGGGAGCTTGAGAGATTGTTTGAGACTTCAGACGGGGAAATGAGGCGAAAAGACTGCTACGACGGGGGACCATAGTAAATGGGACCAAATATTGTCAGTAAAACTAGGTAAATATATAATTTTTGTGTGTACCGTAGGTCCTATTTACTATGGTCCCCCGTAATAAACATTTCGTATTACGAAGACAACAGCGTCCGCCACACGAAGCACAGCCCATGCGGCTGGGATATATATGTGTGTTTATATCAGGGATGGTACAAATTAGTACGCGAAATGCAATGCGAGGAACTGTGCGACACTCGTTGTCCTGCACGAATGCCGACACTGCTATTACCTTTACTACTACTGTCTGCGTACATCCCCCTGGTACAGCAGTGCACTGGTACTGCTCACATGGTGCATCGTATTCACACGATACTACCAGGTAGGCACCATACTGCTGCACGTACCAGGTATTTATTTATGTACTTCTTATTACCACCATGCATTATGATACGACGAATACCCCACAGAGCACTCTATTGCCGTTGTTTCGGTGGATGAATCTCGGTAATCTGCGCTCCGCGAGCGACGCCGACGGGAGCATGAAGGCAGGGGGGAAACACCGCAGGCTGGAAAACGGGAGACGAGGCGCCGTCGACACCGCGGCCGTATCACACCGGTCGCATTCGTACGAGTAGCGTCAGTTTTCTTGTGACTGCATTCTGGTGCACACAGGCACGATTGTTCCTTTTCCTCCTCTGCTCGCCATCATGTTCGATAGGTACCTGATACCTGATAATGATGCTGCTGTAACAGGCCGTTCATAATTGTGCGGTACGTTACCTTGTCCCTGGCACTCATTGCAGCAGAACACTTTATTAGCAGCGCATAAATACTCAACCATTATGGTGATTAGCAGGTAGAGCTACATCTGAAGCTGGAGCTAGAGCTGACCCTGAAACTACTTTGCGGCTTGGCTTTTGAAACCTGAAACACGCGGAAATTGAAAGGTGTGGTACTCGTACGGGTACTCGGTGCGGAGGTCTCCGACTACTTTTTACTACTATAATACAGCATATCACGACAGCGATATTTAGCAAGTTCAACTCACGCTGAGGAGCAGTAGCCAGCGCCGAAGAAGAAAGGCGATGGCATATCCACTTTTGGCGCGGGGTTCCTCTACTCATCCCACTTCTACTGACTTGCATAGCAGCGCGCACATCCCACTTCTCCGCTGCTGGTGCTTTCAGGTGCTGTAGTTCAAAGAGCAAACCAACATTGTTCATTTTCTGTAGGCGTTATTTTATGACGGGAATTATTCGTTGACAGCCCCTGTCCTACAAGAATATCATGTCCGACGCCGACCCAAGAGGCTAGGACGCCATCATACACGGCACAGGAGACTCGCCTAAAGCACAGCATTATATCATCGAAGAATGAGTAGTTGCGAGTGTGAGGTGGTATTGGTGGTACGGGATTGTTTCCACGGGGGATGATCACACCAAGCACCCCAACTAAAACACGCCTCCAAAACAAGTTGAAAACTTACAATATCCTGATCGAGATCCGTCTCAAACAGCCGACTGTCAAAGGATCCGGGATGCGATGACAGCGGATCAACACGTACCAAGGTCTCCTCTAAAGTTACCCAGATTAAATGATACAACGCCCTCAACACCCTCGGCAACGCTGACACAGAAATCGCCCGACGGGCACAAATCTGCTCCTGAAAGGGTGATCAAGACCAAAGCTACGAAAGAACGTCCCCCTCCTCCTTCTGCGGGCAAGGGAAAAGTAACCGTCAGTGTACGCCCGAGGCGATCACTGTCATTGCCGGCGTCTCGACCTGCTGACGAGCGTGTAGCCACGCGAGACCCTTCCCCGGTGCGGCGCGGGTCTATTTTGCGTCGGCGGAGCGGCGACTTTTCGCTTCCAGTGCGATATAAGGTGAGGAGGGCCGACGGAAATAATGCGGACGCATCCTATATACGAGTATTGATGGTCGAGATTAGTTACGCGTGTACTCCAAGGATGCGGCCGCCCACACGCGCACGGGGAATGCCCAACATACCTACGAATGATACCGGTATGAACTTTTTGTATACGACTACGGCTATGGCGTATATTTGCAGCTGGTGCGTTGTCCGAAGAAGCCCACGCTCAGCCAGATGGCTGAGCACTGCCACATACTGCGTTGGGCATCAACAAACTCGTTCATCGATGGAGAAATGACCGTTGAATAATAATCGTAGCATACCCTGCCTTACGTACCCCGGTCCTGTTATGGTTCGTATGTACTGCTGCGCATACCTCGCAACCGGCGTCCCCGTTGTCTTGGCAGGTGGTCCGCGTGCCTATCAAATATCAATTTCGTGGGTTCGGGTCTCACCGAGTGCATGCTCGTAGGGACTTTTTCTTGCTTAAAAAAAAATGGTTAGCGGAAAGCGCGAGAGCGCGAGTAGCTACATTCGATGAAGCATCGACGAGCAGAGGGAATGCTGAACCCTATGCGTGACAAAAAATAAAGGCACGCGCAGGGGGGGAGAAGGGACGACGCCTTTGACCACGGTTTGTCCAGAAGGTCGCTGAGGGTAAAACCTCGTACGAGTTAGGCTGGAAAGTAAAAGGGATGATTTAAAAATAAATAAATGATATTACGGGGATCCATGGTAAATACCCAGTAGGACCAAATATTGTTAGTAAAAAATTATATATATATAGGTTTTTGTGTGTACCGTAGGTCCTATTTACTATGGTCCCCCGTAATAGTACAGCAGTAGCCACACTGCCGTGAATGCGCGTGGCAGCAACATCCTAAATGGGTACGTGGCTGAAAGGGACAAGGCGAGTGGGAAGCTGAGGCCTAGGGAGAGCACTGCTGTATGTGTGGTGCCTTCGGATTACATTACAGACGACGCGTCAGTGCCAACAACAAAAATGTAATTGCCGATGCACAAAACAATCTATCGCTGGCAAATATTGTACGGGAACGTAGAGGGTTGTGTCACACGCTCGGCACTTGCGTTCGCCACATATACCTGTTTTGCCACTTGTGCTATAAGTTGAAGTCCGCAAGTTGTCTGTGTGGGGACAAGCAAAAACCCTACGAACACACCAAAACGTCGGCGGAGGACGTTAAAAAGAAACTCCCGGGAAAGCAGTGGGCTGAAATACTGTACACATAGTCTCCACGGTGAGTGCAGCTAATGTTTTGACGGCAACCAAACGTCAGTTACATACGTATATTCGCCCCTTTATGAGGCGCGGGATAGCTACCAAAAATATTGTATCCGTTGCGCTATGAACCGTCACGAGTGTACGAAGCATGCGAGCAGCGTGAGCGCGCAACAGCACGGGTAGGACCATGTTGGGCCCTTGCCGTACGACTCCTAGCGATGTCACTCGGACACCAATGTGTGTCATCCCCCAATCATGTAGTGGCCTTTGCTGTAAATCGTTGGCTTTGTCGTCGACCTCCCCCACGGCAGTCTCACGAAACCTGCACCACCTTTCATACAAACATCGACGACGCGTGCGTGTACTTCTGTTTTCGCCTTATGTCACCTACTGTATGCGCGTCAGTATGTGGTCATTCCCGGCAACAACTCCAGGGCGGTATTGGCGGCGTTTCGTCGCAGGCCTTGGTGGGGTCCCGCTCGCAAGGAAGACAACACAACGGCGGCAACTGTCGTACGCAGTAGCAATGCGCTGACTCGGAAGAAGAGCATGAAAGGCGTTCGTGGTGGCGGGAGGGGCAGCGTTGGGTACAGGTGTGTAGAACCGGTACACCAAATCGGACACGTGCGATAGTTCAGCAGAGTGCGTTACCGACGTGCCTTCATGGCCGTGCGAACGACGCGACCTGGCGGCTGACACTTTCATAGCCAGTTTTCGAAAGGATGTGGTAGGGAACTATGCTGGAAAATCGTTCAGTTGAACGTACGTTGGTCAAAGGTGCGTCACACGCACCCGTGTTTTTTTTTTCATTTATTCCAAGGGTCCGAGTGTCGACAGTCTAGTGCCGGGTGGCCACCATTGAAAACAGGCAAGCATGACAATCGTCCGCGCAATCGGTAGAGGATAACCGATCGCAAGGCGGCATTCCCAAACGCTCAACGGTAAGTCGAGTCGCACTCTCGGTAAACTTCCGCAGTTTCCAACCCCACCGAAAAACATCGTCAGCTGCTGTCAATGGAACCACGCAGCTGGAAGCTGTTCGCCCTTGTTGAATACTGTCCCTATCCACCAAGTCTCTTGACCCCTGGGCCCCGGGATGGCGGCCAAAGCAACGATAATTTTGGTGTTTTCAGCCGTGTAGGAGCAGCGTGAACGCCGAGCACTACGGATGGGATCATATTGTACCCGTGCCGTACGTACGACTCCTTGCATTCGACCATTGTAACTCGGACACCAACCATTGTATCATCTCCTGATCACGCAGTGACCGTTGCTGTAATTGTCACTCGTTATCGTCAACTTTCCTACCTCAAGTTCCACGAGGGCTAACAACCAGCACCTACATTGCGTATCGTTCATGATCTACGCTCATGATATGTACTTTGTTTCGCGTTTCTGCTTATTCGGCGATGGTTGACAGCAACAAAACGTTCAATTTGTGGTGGGAAATGTATGCGTCGAGACCGGTCATCGAGGGAACCAACCTGGATGCCAACGTGCGGCAGGCTGTGAACCACTTTGAATTCAACGCCGCGCTGGTCTCGAAAAAGGTGCGCTACCTACGTGATTCACATGTTAACTCTTCCATTCATTTTTCACATTAGCGAACAAACACACCGTGTAAAACCGTGGTGGCATGTGCTGCTGCGCCCATGAACGTTTGCGGCCGCCTGAGTGGTTGGACGGTGTTCCCACGGTAAGGCATACAGAGAGGGGGACACATTTGTACAGCGTCTTGACCCTTCGGGGACCCAGAAATGGCGACAAGGTATTGCTGAGGTTGGCCTTAAGAACCGTCCACGAATAGTGGAAGCGTGCAGTAATGCGAGTAAGGTCGTGCTGCGCCCGTGTCGTATGAATATTTCCCCCCAACCAATCACGTGGCCGATGCTGAATTCGTTATCTTCCGTTGCCAATTTTTCTCACTGAAGTCCCTAAAAAACCAGCTAATTTTTTGTGTTCACATCTAAGAGCACCAAAAAAACTGGCTGCCCCTCTCGTTACGAACCTTCCCTCTTTGCCGTGCACTGAAGTAATCGAATGTCACTGCGTCACAATGTGATTCGGGAAAAAGCATACCAGGTAGGCAATCAAGCAGCACGAGCACATGAAGTTTGAGGCAGATATTGGACGTATTTCGCGATGGCAGGAAAGCCATTGCGTCCGCTGACAAGCCGCGACGTGGCTGGGCGGCAAATATCGGATCGGCAGTAGCGTCTTGCCAACTCCCGACGCTTGGGAGCCTACAATTGCTTCCAACGCTGACACATCTACCCTCGATAGCGTGCGTCTACACTGGTTAAAACAGAACGCCGTCTTTCAGAAGGAATCACAAGCCTCACAGTTCTCTGCGTTTGACATGTTTCGTACGCCTATTTATTCCAGGGTCTGTGGCAAAGTCTCCGAGCGTACTGCGCCTCTGGAGGCGTTCCCACTCTGGCCGACATCGTACCGGAAACTTTCTACCTTTCGGGTGGGGCATTTCAAAGAGCTGGTGCGCCGTCTGCCGCCGCAGCCGGAGACGAGCGCGCAGAATTTCTAGCGTATTGCATCGCCATGGACGCACAGACGAAACCTTCGTCTGTAGGAGCAAAAAGCACCGAGAACCGTCCTTGTGAGGAGGCAGTACCGTGCTCCAAGACCCTGCCGTCGCCGATGTGCTCCGCACGACCTCTTCGACCGAGAACTCCGAATATTGACGCAAATTCGAAAATTCTGATCGACGGAGGCGACGTCTGCGTGAAGGAGGCTAGTGGGGGGATCAGGTTACCGTCACACCGCGCACAAGACCGCAGGGTAAATTTGGAGGTGGGAGGTCCCCACGTGGAGGGAAACTCTCCGGGAATCGCCCCGGAGACGTGCCAACCACCGGTCCCAGACACCGACGTCGAGAGGAATGGCGTCCCAGTTCACAGTGGGTCGGTGTCCCTGAAGTTTGATAGTATGCGACTTGCTACAGGTGCACCGCTCGGTGCAGAAACAGACGAGTGTGTCAGGAACCAAGGTGAAAGTCGAGGGGGCTCTGCCGAAGAAAGGGGCGGGGAAGCGAGAGATAATCGCAACGGAATCGCGCTGGGAGGGGCGGCGGGGGGCACACCCACGTGGGTGGTCAAGCCCGCCGCAAATTCCAACTGCGGCTTCGGCATCCACATCTGCTGCTCCTTGAAGGTGATCGCTGCTGTTCACCCTTCTTCCAGGCTGCGCAAGTGGCGGAACTCGAACTAAACATACGAGCATCTTTTAGCCCTGACGAATGTTTACGAGGTACATCGTCCAGGCGATCCGCACGGGGTCGTCAATCTGTGTGGGTTCTGTCATCGACTGCCAAGTGGCAGTCCATGGGGTTTGCGGCCGCTGACGACCGCAAGTTAACCAAGTCGGCGTGATAGCGAGACCACGCTTGCTATATGCTCCTACCCGGAGAGCTATCGCTCTTGGATGCCGTATGGAATAGCTAGTGAGAAGGTGTTGACATGCCACCCGAACGTTCGGTGAACACCCGCAGCGCAACAACACACGCACTTACACCGTGATAATCCAAGCCTCACGGCTGGCCCAACCAAACCCTAAGCTCGACCTGGTGCCCTCTATCCCGCCGCGTTTTCTAGGAAGTTCTGAGCGTTGTGGACTCTCCTGACGGCAAGCCCGGCCGAAGCGGATGGGTAGTCCAACGCTACATCGAACGACCACTTCTGGTACGAGGCCGCAAGTTTGACATCCGCCTCTTCGTGCTGGTCGTCGCCGACCCCTCTACCCGGTCCTGGCGACGTCGGTCAAAGTTTGAGGCGTCACCCGAAAGCGGCGAAGACAACAGTAGGGGAAACGATCACTCGAGCGAAACTAGAGCGGCCGAGAGCGTGGGGGAACCTCCGCCGGCTGGCGGAAAGGGAGGGGTAGCCGGCGGGAGCGTGGGGGCGTGCCCTCTCACGGCTTGGTGCCACCAAGACGCATACGTGCGAACCAGCTCGGTGAAATACAGCAATGATCCAAGAAAGGCCAAGGATAGGGTGAGAGCCGAAGTGGTAGGGTTTTCCAGCCCCACCGTATTGACCGTCCGTGCATTTGATGCGTTGACCACATAAATGGACGCTTGGAACCGATCCTTTGTGGCAGCCTTGATTCGTTTCGTGGAAGCCGTGATTGGTCTGCCACAACAGCCAATCTTTGCCGTATTAATACGGACCTATGGGCCTCGATCGTTGTTGTCCAGGTCTTTGATAGGCTGCGACGATAATCACCATGGCTCAATTGTGCCGGGTCGAGCCACGTTGGTTGTACACCTCTGTCAAAACCTCGTTCACATGCGTCCGTCTCGGCCTAACTCTCGGACGGTGGATGGTCGTTTTCTTATATTCCTGACAACAACTGCAGCACCTGGCTGTGGCAGCATGCCTCAAGCCGTCTCGAGACGCCCTTACCTGCTTCCTCGCTGTCGTATTGTCGTTTATGTCACGTGCAACCATGTGTGTGGACGGCTTTAGTTTGTGCACCTCACGAACAACGCCGTCCAGCGAAGAAGCCCAAGCTACGGACACGACGAGCCCGGCAACAAGTTGTCCCTCGCGGACCTACAAGACTGGCTGGACGGGGATGGGTGAGTTCAGACGCTCAACCGTTTTCCCCATTCCATTGCGATCCAACTCTATTGCCAAGTAGTTTGCCCCTGAAACATGGGTGCCGTCCCAAGGGGCTGAAATGCCGCATACATGCATACGTAACGCTCCAAGCTATCCGGCCTTGGCGTACACTGCCGGTCCTCTGATATGGCTTGCCATATCAAAGAGCTCCATAAGAAAGTCACCATGAATATTCCGGGAGGAAAGGGAATTCCAGGGCGGCTACACGTAAGTAAGTTAGCGTTGAATATGTTTTTTCTTGAATAATAATATAGCCTGGGGCCAGTATCTATCCGGTGCCCTGTTAGAACTTCGGTACTGTAGCTCTGTGAGAAAGCGGGGGAACAGTGATATATGATGAAAAACATGCTGAAAGCAAAGACGCTGCAAATAAGGTTCACTGAATGAACGATCCGGCGACCTGTCATCTTGTACTGGAGAGTCTCCCGCACCACTCCCCTATGTCGATACCATAGGGGCGTGACGTCCTCGAAACCTGTTGCGAGGCTATTGCTGGATTGCGGTAGAATAGGTATAGACGATACTTAACCGTGCCCGTAAGAAAATGCCATACTGTGGCGCTTTTTCCTTGACGTATGCATGGCAGATCGATCCACAAGGGGAAAGCAACAGGGTGGGTCGAGCAGACCCTGCGGCCACGAATGAACGCGTTGGTGGCAATATCGGTCGCGGCAGCGGCGCACGCCGGGATGAACAAGCGAGGGCGGCCTTACGCTTTCGAGCTTTTAGGGTACGATTTCATGGTGGACGACGACCTTCAAGTTTGGCTTATTGAGGTGAAGCGCACACCTCTACACACAGGTTACGCAGACGGAAACCACTGGCCCAGTTTGAACACAACTGAGGATGCCGCGCTCATCTTGGTCCTTGCATGGTCACTCGGGGAGAAGATGAGCAGTGATGCGTACTGTACCACCTTGTTCTGTCCTTCGCGACATCCCTAGCTTAAGCTCGCTGTTCCTCGCGCACATATCCTCCATATTTCGCTCCCCTGCACGGTGCTGTAACACTACTTGCCACGCTGTGGACGGACAAACGGGCTCAGTAGACAATGCCCGCTGTCATGCTCAAATCACTTCGTAGCGATAAACAACTTGCCACGCTGTGGACGGACAAACGCGCCCAGTAGACAGTGCCCGCTGCCATGCTCAAATCACTTATTTCGTAGCGATGAACGTCTAATGAGTACGAAACACAAGAAGCATGTGACCATTAGCAGAGGGTAGCATATTGACTGCAGATCGCTTTTTCGAGAGACTGACCAGACCAATCTTGGCTGTTGGAACCTCCCACCAGGTGAACTCTAACCCCTGCCTGGAGTTCGTGTGCCCCTTGCTGCGAGGCATGATTGGCCGGGTTATCGACGATACCCTGAGCGTTGCTCTTGACCCGGTGTTCCGCCCTCCAGAGAAGCACCGGGCATCGTCTATATTGCGGGGCGGGGGAAAGCGCCGCAGGGCTGCCAGGGCTTGGGTTCTCAAAGGTGTACCCCGCCAAATAGCGGCTGGAGCAGTTGTCAACATGTTTTCGGACCCTAACCCTTCCTCCCACATGACAGCTGCTCTGTCTCGAAAGGGATACGTGGTCAATGGTCAAATAAGTAAGGCAAGCAACAAATCAGTACGTCCCCCCCTCCTCCCGCCACATAGCAGCTGGGGCAGTTGTCAGCACGTTTCTCGGGCGCTACACTGTACGAACAAGCGCGGCATGTGATCTATACCGGGGGCAGGGAACGGATCTGCTTTCGTTTTGGCAAAAGGCCGTCTCAAATCAACAAGCAACGCAGCCTTGGCGGAAGGCTTTTAGTTTGCCTGCGCAAGCGCGAGCTGTTCCGATAGTAGCGCCTGTTCACTATTAACTTGCACATCAACGTCCAACAACGCCCGTGGTATCCATCAGTTTTCTGAGCACGAAGTCTACCTCCAATATAACAGTAGTGTAAGGAATGTGTCGCGCTATTAAGGGCACCTTTGGTCGACTCGCTGAACCAGAGACGTGAACGTCCGACGTTGAACTAGTTGTTCTCGCATCGAAAGGTATGTATGTGCTTCCCGTGAAAGGAGCTCGTAGCTACCCTAAAAGTGATAGCGCCGAACATTGGGTCAAAACACAGCTTTTCCAATCTGCTCATGGTCTCGGCGACGGCATCTCAGTTTTCTCCGCAGCATCGTCGACAAATACCGGACAAATACCGGGCGGGGTGATCGCTTCCAGTCGACCGCGGGGAAAAAACACATTCCTTCGTATGTGTGCGCTTTCCGGCCCTGTCAAAGGTCCTCGTGGGATCGAGGGGTTTGACGGCTACGTATACATTTTTCAGGTTCCTGGCCAAAGTAATCGCTATTAAACCCCTTTTATTACGGGGGACCATAGTAAACAGGACCAAATTTTTGTTAGTAAAAATACCTAAATATGTAAGTTTTTATGTATGCCATAGGTCCTGTTAACTACCCCCGTAATAGCAGTGCACTGTACATGTACCTAATATTTGAAGCTATTTTCAAGTGTTCGGTATCGACAATGGCACTGCAGTTCTTCGTAAAGGGGTTAACCCACTATTTATAAACAACTACGCCCTTGTCTTGTTGGGCGGACGTCACTCGAACTTAGACCAACCATGACGGGGGACCATAGTAAACAGGACCAAATATTGTTAGTGAAAATAGGCAAACAAATAGGTTTCGATGTACACCATAGGTCCTATTAACTATGGATCCCCGTAATATTACGGGAAGACTATTTCGGAGCTCACAGAGCTGGGTTTTCAGGCCGAATAGACGCGTTTTCCTCGGCGGGATAGCCCAAAACATCTGTACACTCCTCAGAATGCTCCCCGGAGTCTTTCGAGACCTCTGAGGAACACTTTCCCGTTTCTCGAGAGGCCTAGTTCGATTTTTGGAGCAGCCAATCAGTTTTCTCTGGAGGGTCAAAAATAAGGATGTGTTTTGTCAGAACTGGGGCCAGAAATAATGGACCTTTGAAGATTTTTGATGAAAAATCATGACGTCCTCGTAGTTGGAAATACGGACGAACACTCCAACTGCGCCTCCGGAGAAACGGAAAAGTGCTGGAGAAAGTTCTCGGAAAACTAAGGGGGGCATCCTGCGGAATTTACCGGTGTTTTTAACAGTCCCGTCGGGTAAATCGCGGGTTTTAGGCAAAACAACCCAGTTCTGAGAGCCCTTAAAAAAAATAAAAATTCCCATAATAGATGGTCTTCAGAGTGGAATGATACAGTATAGGGAAAAACCTACAGTAGAAAATTTCATGTCAACCTGCTGCCTAAAAGGTTTCGCTGTCACCTTCGCACCGTGCCAGCGGTACCGTCTGGTGTCGCCGTGCTATTCATCTTCTGGCGTTGATAGTGCCTGAATCAACAGCAGTCTGCAAACCACTCAAGGCTTGGCCCAGCCTGTACAAAGTGGTTGGTAGCCCACACTAACTCCTCAATACTTCAACTGTATTCATTCCCAGATATTTCCTAGGCGGTCGGGGCTACTGGGGGGATACGGTCGTTACGGTTTGAAGTCAAGTCAAGAAAATTCCAACCATTCTGGCCAAGCTGGGCCAAGGTCTATTCGCTACAGCCTCCATCTGAATATAGACGGCTTGTTGCGCGCAGCAACGGGAAGCAAAAACAAACGTGGCGTGCGAACGCACCGCAGCAAAACAAAACGCGAAAGAAAGCACCCCTATCTCATCTTCCCACACGCACGCACACCTATTCGACTAGATCATGTACAATAACAAGGAGTTGTTAGGTTTCTGGTCCGTTCCCTACTGCTACTGCTATTGTTGCTGCTGTAGTTGTGAGACGCGCTATATATAGGAATTTTTGGTCAACTTGTTCCTGGGATTTGAGTAGGTTCCTCAACTGAGAAACTACCGCTTTGGCTGGAAATATAAGGAACGTTTATACACTAATAATAAGACCAAGCGGATCTTATATTTACGCCCAGAGTGGTACCCAACAAGGCATGCCGTAGCGTTCATCCCCTTCTTTTGTTCAACAATATCAGAATGAGTCGAACAATACCAGCGACGGGCAAAGGTTAAAGCGTCCACTTTGTTCTCGAAACAGTTTTGTTTTGGGGGGGGGCGTTACAGAGCTCCTTCTTGAGAGGGAGCCTCGAGAAAAAAATGGGGCTATTCCTTCCGTAGCTGTTGTCACACCCCTTCTTCTCACATTACATCATCGCCATCGTCTACTCCGTTTGGTCACCTGGACAGGTTCCAATACCTCTGGAGTGGGTTGTTTCCATGCCTAAGGAGGAAAAAGGGACCTACGATAGAGTGGGTCTCCGTTCTGAAAAAAGTCTTTCTTTTATCCTTCCGTCCAAAATCATTGGCGCCGCACTACACCACAAATCAGGTGTCTGTACACCCCCCAAGTGTTTTGTTTCTTCTCCTTTCTTTCCCCACCCTCCTCTCAAAACAGATGCGTGGTCAATGGTCAGATGACCAAGGCAGGAAACAAAAGAGTACCCCTCCCCCAACGCGGCGAGTCACCAACAAGCGCCAGGTTTTGAACAAAATTAAAACGCTATTCAATGCGAGTACGTCTTCCACTTGAAGACGTGCAAGCCCCCGCTAGGCCCCGCCCCCGGCACTCTGGCGTGCTCTACGGTGCCCTTGATTTCGGCCGCCCGCGCTACCATCAACGTGGCTGCTTCCTCTCCCCCACCAAGCGCACACGGGTCGCAGAGCACTAATCCGCTTCTCTTGATCAGCCTCCTGCCAGCAGAAGCCATACGTCACGTTCGTAAAAAAGGCGTGTTGGTTATGGGTTCGCATGCGCGTAAGGTAGATAGTGGAGATGTTGATATTAATATTACGGGGGTCCATAGTTAACAGGACCTATGGTGTACATAAAAACCTATATATTTTCCTGTTTTTACAAACAAAATTTGGTCCCGTTAACTATGGACCTCTGTAATAGTACAGTCCAGAATCTTCAGGCGTTTTCGTTGTGTTGGGTACGTGACAAGATAGGGGTATACTCGTACTGGAATACGATTTGTGCGGATATGGATATGGGCCGGCCCAGCATAAGCGGACGTTCACGTTGTGCTGGATGCGTGACGATGTAGGGGTTTGTGTTTTGAGGAATGTAGGCACTATGTAAAAGCTTCTTCAAGTCAAACACTCAGCAGCACGGCGTACTGCGTAGGGTAGACTAAGGACTCTCGGGTAAGCCCTGCAGACGTCAGCACCCAGTCTGTAGGATGAAGTAATTCATGCGGCGGAACTGCCAGTTGATTAGGTTTACAGGACGCGGCGGCACTTACCAAAGAGATAATTAAGAAACATTGTCCCGACTTTTAGCACGAAGCACGAGAAAAAAAAGTCCCGTTTGTGACTGAAACTAGTGCAGGACACACAAAGCCTCACACAATAATTTGAGCCTGCCGCGTGCTGTGGTCTGTGGGTAATCCGTGCTCTGTATTCGGAAAATGCCGCGTATGCTGATGCATGCGCGTAGCCAGACTCGTCGCCGGGACGTTGACAAATAGCCACAGCAGACAAGGGAGTATCAAGGGGCGTTGCTGACGGTCGATCGGTACAACAGTCCGCACGGTACATCTACAGCAGTATACTGTATCATACCCGGTATAGTCGTAGAGCGTGATATGTCCCCCTCTCTGCGCAGCCAACTGTATACAGGTCAAGGGGAACGGCACTAACTGACATCCCATTGAGTTACGTGCTTTTACGGGGGTCCATAGTTAATAGGACCTATGGTATACATCAAAACCTATATATTTACCTATTTTTGCTGACAATATTTGGTCCTATTTACTATGGATCCCCGTAATATCATACGATTGCAACGGTACACTCAAGTATCGTCCCGAGGGAAATCATCGCCCGGACATTCCCGAGCAAGCTTGCTTTATTTCTTCAGTTGCTCTCTCCTCCAATGTGTTTGGTTTGTGTACTCGAATGCTATGCGACCTGATTCTTGCAGGCTTTACGCTCCGCACTATGTTGGCCAATTTCTAAAATTAGCGTTGTGTTATTACCTCCGTCGCGTAGTTGTCGACCACAGAAATAGCCGGTACTGGTATACACCTCTCTGCGGTGAATAGGTGAATAATCACCACTGACACTTCGTGTTGTGGATGGCGATGGGTGGAATTAGGCAGGGCTTTTCATGGGTCATGACTCTGGTCCAGGGTCAGGTCAGGAAGCTTTGAAATCTCACGGGTCGGGTCGGGTCAGGTCGGGCCGGGTCGGGCCAGTAGTTTTTTTTAATTCTCACGAGTCGGGCCAGGTCACCCTGACCCGACCCGACCCGCTGACCCGCGAGGTTGGACCGGACCCGTGAACAGCCCTAGAAATAACGGTTGATGTGACGAACACACACACCATCAACGATAACTAAACGAGCGGCAAACGTCACCTGTCGAGTACGATATCCAATCTCTCGGCCGGCGAAAGCCCCGCCCTCTCCGCCCCCCCCTCCTCCCCTCTCCCCCCAACGCCAGCCGGTACCGACGCGGTCGCTCCGCCCCCCCCCCCCGCCAAGCAAGATGACGTCGAACAACCCTCGACCAGACGATCGGGGACCCGGCCCCGGTATTTCCGACCCAGAGCTCGAGCCGGTCATGTTATGCCCGGCGGCGGCGGTGGCGGCGGCGACGTGGTTAGCCATCTCCGCTTCAGGGCAGACGACCACGGTCACGCTGCCGTCGAGGGTGAAAAGCGACGAGCGTACGCGCGAAAGAGGAGGGTAGGGCGCGGTTTGGTCGATACTCATTTTTAACACGTTTACATAAAGGTATGACGCGAGGAGAGCAGGAGTACCGTCCTAAGAGAACGGTTTGGCCGATTCTTAGTTTTACTTGTGTTACTTCCAGTACTGTATATAAATGCAAAAACACTTACATCCGACGCAAAATTCAACGGGTTCGTCCTCCGAAAACATTGTTGAGGTCGGGCTCTGAAGCGGATACCGACGACGACGCTCATGCTCACGCTGCCGCCTACTCGTAAGCGCGCGAGAGGGGAGTCGACTATATACCGTGTGAATACGTTTGACAACGAGTAGCTTTGACGCTGAAAAAATAAAATACCTGGCATATATTCAAAATTAAATCCAACAAGGTGTTCCCCAAAAACCAAGGGTACTGTAGTTCGAAAGGGGTCAAGAGTTGAAGCAATCACTAATCAGCATGGTTTGATTTGATCATGCCATCATCACCGTGTACGCCAATAATCAAGTCGAGACAAGCATGTAGGGAAAGTACGCACACGATACGTGCAGCATACTCGCGCTCCTTGTTGGGTGTATTTTCCTTGCTTCCTTTCGAGGGCCTAAACAGAAACGTGGGGCAAGGTGCGCGACACCGACAACGCCAGCCGAACATCGAGGCCAGCTGAAATATCACTGCAAACCCTAAAGAAATCAAACAGCACTCCCCGCATCTCACCTCTTCCAACACTCCCCCCATATATTATATGGGTTGGGTTGGCGTCGGTTGGCAACGACACTGTAAAACATGCCGCTCACTACGTGAGCTAGACATCCAGGGTACCGTTTTTTTTATTTTTTTTTTGGCGGTCGCCCACAGCTGGTCGTCTAGTTAGATCATTTGTGCGAAGTAAAGAACCTTTCCTCTGCACAAGGGAATTTGATCGTATCACGTAGTGTTCAAGGTAAGGCACCCAAGAGGCAGTTCAGTTACATAGTACTCCCATTGCTGTCTCTGGAAGTGGCCACACCGGAAATTAAACTAACTCATTGAATCTGTCATCCATATGCAAGTCCGCCTCACAAGCGGTTCTTAGTAGGATGCAGCTCACCCTTCATGCGACTCGCCGGACATCTCACGGCGCTTCGCGCTTGGTGCAAGCAATGTCTGCCTGGTCGGTGAAAACCCGACATGCTCCGTCCCGGCATTGTAGGGATGCGAGGGTCTATGGTCATACGACTACGGCCATGCATGAGATCGAGTACATCTCTCCTATCGAGTACACCCCCCCCCCCCCCCCCCCCCCGGCGCCCAGTCCCAGCTTGCCAACAGCAGAAACCACCCTCACACAAACCGCCTGGAAGCTCTTTACCTCTCTGTCTATGTACATGTCCACTTTCTCTGTATGTATGTTTGTATGTATGTATGTGCCATTTCTCTCTCGCCGACACATACCGCCGAAAATCATGTCGAACGCCTTACGCCTTACCTGCAACCCCTTGCCCCCGAGACAAGGGAAAGTCCCCGTGAAGCCGCTGCCGCCCCGGAAGACGCCTCTACTGCAACCAACTCCCCCCCCTCTCCTAGCGCCTTTACCAGCTCAACCAGAGCGGCGCGACCTGAACCGGCCGAATGAGGTAGTAGTTGTGCAGTTTTCACGGGAGGAAGGGGGGGGGGAGGGTACTGATATCATGCATGGTCGTAGTCGTATGACCATAGACCGGAGGGGGGCACCGGTCGATGCACCAAACGGAGAATTGGCAGGGGGGCGGAGGGGTGGGTACTCATCATCATGCATGGCCGTAGTCGAATGACCATAGAACCTCGCATCCCTACAATGCCGGGACGGAGCACGTCGGGCTTTCAACGGCCAGGCAGACATGGCAGACATTGCTTGGGCGGGGTGGGGGGGGCGGAGGCGGCGAGTGGGGTGTTTTCTCTTATTCTTAGTTCATCTGTCCGTCAATGGCGCTTGCCCAACTTTTTCGGAACAGCCCAGCACCTCAGAGTACGCCGTGCCCAATGCGCTGTGATCGTATCGTCCCACACCGTTTGGGGACGACATTCGAAAGGAAACACAAAATAAGACACTTGAAGCGTTGTGCTTTTTCAGAGAGTGCATTGGCAACCACCCGAGACAAGGACCGAAATATCCCGAGGACGAACACGCCTGTTGTCTCTACGGATACCGTACCTCGGGCCGGTGTCGTTCAGTCGGCTCGTACTCCGAGTACAATCAACAGGAAGCCTCTCGGCACCGCCCTCGAACAAACAGCGACAGATCAAGTCGGGCAACGAATCCTCTCGCGCAAAGCTATAGCTGGGCAGGAACGGGCGACGCAACTTCGTACGCCCACACGCGTATTTAGTAGTTGTGTATTTTGGTTTGTTCTTATTCCGGCTTTTGCGTCTTCATTCCACCCCAGCATTAGGTAACCTGTCTTGTGACCACAGCACAGTCTAGAGTGCGGGCGACGGGTGCACGTGAGACCATGAACAACGACAATACCACCACCACCAACATCAACGCCTCCACCACCACCACCACCACCAACACCAACACCAGCAGTACCACCCCCACTACCACCATCACCAATAACACCACCACCACCCAACAACAACATCAACGAAAATACGCACCAGCAGGGCCTCCGGAGCCAAGCCCAACCGCCAAGGCTCGCTTCCCTCCCCCCAGCCTTGCCACGGCGCCCATCATCTTCGACGAGTCGTCCGCCCCCCCCCCCGCCCCGCCCCGCCATCCCTTCCAGTCGAGACAGCAGCCTCCCGGAACTCTTCGAAGACCCGATCGAACATGAGGTTCAGCGTAGGATCCTGAGGGGGGCAACGTAAAAAAAATAGTTAATACGTTTGCGAGCTGGTAATCCACACGGTTGCCTAAAACTGCTCCAGACCAGGCGTTTCCGCAACGGGGGAGGTCGAACACACCACACATGGAAATTTCGGGAAAACACCGTATACATGCAGACCCACACCCCTGAGTTTCACACCTGTCAAGTACTATTTCCCTCAACAAGGAATGCACGTTAATACCTGCTACCTGGTACATATCTACGAGCAGCGGGTCACGAAAAAGTCGAACGCAGCCCGCATTCATCAAAGCTTATCATGAGCATCTTGCCCAAGAAAAAAGAAAAAAAAAAACGACGACGAGGTCCTCGATCTTACTGCCGTTTTTTTGTTTTTGTTAGGTTTAAAAAAAATAAAATAAAAGCAGGGTGAAGTTGAATTACGGCAATTCTCTCCCCCACGAATGCCGGCAGTAGCATCTACTTGAACGGGTCATACTTGAAAATATACCGACCACGATGAACAGCTAAAGAGGGTGACATGGCGTTTTTTTTTTGTGGACGTCCTAGGGTTGGCGGTAGTGGTGAGAATGAGTTCCGACCAATCACGGCCCTTAAAAAACGGCCAGTAACAGGCGGGCGTCCCCATAGGAAGAAACGCTAACTGTTTTTTTTTTTTTCTCGGAGCAGTCCAATTTCAGGTACTCCAAGGTATCTCTGTACATTTTTTTCGAGCAAAAAAAACGAATATCGGACCTGTTTGTGTTCAATACCAAGCAAAATGCATCGCCAACAAATTAATCCCATGCCGCAACTGAGTAATTACCAGGCAACGCCTTATTTTCGCACGGTTTCAGCACAAAAGCCCAAATACCCGCACTGTTCTTTAGAGATAAAGCCTGAAGCTTTGAACATGCCTTTATTATCTCCTTCCCGAGGAGTTTTCTTCTCTTTTTTTGCCGGAACTAATTCATCTCAAGGTGGTCCAATTTAAGACAAAAAAAAAAACTCAAAAACCAAAAAAAACGAAATAAACACAAACTAGCAAAAATCACGTTACGCCAGGTGTTTGTAAGGAATCATAAAAGACGAGTGCAATTTTTTCAGGTTCAGATTCGAAAAAAAACGACGTGGATTTCGGCCGGGGAAAACAAATCCCGTGGTTTTACTTGAACTAGCCCGTACAATTTTTGAGCGAAGCGAGTTGCCAATCTACACGGGCGCCTAAAGGTACTCCGCGGGAGGCGTTACCGCGACGGGGGAGGTCGAACACACCATACTACGTGCAGCTCCCGAAAAAATATTTTTATTACACTGTAAATATAGACACGCGCCCTCCCTGAGTTTTGCAGCTTCAGATTTTGTCCTCCTCATACACGGGATGTATTTCTAGCATGACACCATACGAAACCCGTAGCACGCGTGATCGAAGTATGACCAGTATCACTAGTATGTATGACACACAACTTGCGAAGATGAGATTCGACCCAATTCTCGATCTCACTCACCGCTGGTTGCATTATGTTTTATAAACATGACATACCCCAAGCATGTAGTTTTCGAGTGAATGGAGTTGCAGATTTACACGGCCGCCTAATCGACGCGGGCGACCTCTTTTGACCAGCTGGGTGAATGAAGCCAGGGTCTGAAGCCGGCCGGCCGGCCCCCCGATCATTTTTTTTTTTAACTTCCGTTTTTTTTTTTTTTTTTTCGTTTTTTTACCAAATCTGACAAAACAAACAGATCACACACCGACCAAAACCTGAATTCTTCTGTGCCTTCCGGCAGCTGCACACAGCGGTTGACGGCAGTTACGGATGCCCACCAGCGCAAGCTCCTCTTGGAGCAAGAGCCACCCCATCGGGTACGTATACGCTCACATCGACGCTTGTCTTCGCGCTTCCTAGCGGAAGCCAGGCTAATTTTTTACATCGAGGTTTCTTCTCTCCGGTGCGCGAAAAACAATTACGCGCATATCGTTGACGGAACTACAGCAAGCACTCACACCAATCTGGGCAGAAGTACAGAAAGAGCCCTGCGACAACAGTGGTGGAGGGGATACTTTCCGTTTTGGCCCAAAAGTTGGAGGCTGACGAGGCTGGCGGGGGCCCCCACGACGAAGGAACTGCCCAAAACAATTGCGATCCCTCTAGGGCCTCCATTAATTTCTAGTCCCCTTTGAAGGGCGCCAATATTATTTGCAATCCCTTTTTCAGCCCCCACTCAATTTACAATCCCTTTTGGGCCCATATTTAGACAAGGGAAACGTGCACCGGTTTGCGCGTACACTGTCCCTCCTCACGTTTGTCGTGCTGCTCATTGAAGAAAGAAATCCGATGATTAAGGGCCCATCTTATCGAGGAATTTCGGTTCTTTCAATGTGACTTGATTTTTTTTTCTAGTTTAATTTGCACCTGATTGAACGAAACTTAGTGTTCCCCGTTAAGATGGGCTCTAAGCTCCTCATTAAAAAAAAAAAACTGACAAGGCGATCGGTACCCC
Source organism: Macrocystis pyrifera (assembly GCA_031763025.1). Classification (NCBI taxonomy): domain Eukaryota; class Phaeophyceae; order Laminariales; family Laminariaceae; genus Macrocystis; species Macrocystis pyrifera. Next base: position 21,917,726 of record JASSKH010000001.1, on the reverse strand, counting down.
CCCTGACGTGCGTACGTGTGTGTGTTCCTCACATCAAACCGTTCTTTCTTTCTACCCGTCGACATCCAGCATAACCAGTGTCCGTGCCGATTCTTCAATCCTAGAGAGATACCTACATAAGCTTGGCTCAGCAGCCGCCCTGTTCATAACAGTTTTTCGGGATCAGGAATCTGGAATCTCGCCCCCCCCCCCCCCCCCCCCCCCCCCCCCCCCCCCCCCCCCGACGTGCTCCGTCCCGGCATTATAGAGATGCGAGGGTCTATGGTCATACGACTACGGCCATGCATGATAATGAGTACCCCCCCCCCCCCTCTGTAGGAAGCGAGCTTATTTCAAGCTTCAATGGAACTTTCACGTGTCAATTGGGCACAGGTCTTCCCGAAGTCTAACGCTTTCACAAGGGGGTTCGCGAGGGGAAAGTCGCGTTCACGTGATTCTATAAACGAGACTCCAGATTCCAGATTCCAGATTCCAGATTCCAGATTCTATATTCAGTTCTCCGAAACGGGATTTACAGTGTCACAACCCAGCCCCACCCCCACCCCCTCCTACCCCAGCCTCCCCTCCACGTCCACCCCACACCCCCCGCCCGCTTCCGCTTCCGCGCACGCACCTGAAACGGCCAAACCAGCCACAAGAGCTCTTTTTCTCCCTGTTTTGCTACGCCTTTTACAACATCGAACTCCTTCTCTTGGCCATCCTTTCCGCCCTTCCCCTCGCCCAACCCCCGCTCTACCGCCGCCTCCGCCGCCGCCACCATCCCAGCCGCCGTGGTAGGGGTGGTGGTGGTGGTGGTGGTGGTGGGCAGTCCCATCCGGTGGCGTTCCTCGAGCATCAGCGACGCTCGCAGGTCCTCCCGGGACTGCTGCTCGCCGCACCCGTAGCTGCAGCATGCATTGTACTTCGACGCGCAACTGTGAGGACACGGGAACCAGGCGACAGGGGATAGGGGCAGGGGGCGGGGGAAAGCGGAAAGAGTACAGGGGACGTGAGACAGGGGACGGAGGACAGGGGAAAGAGCACAAGGGACGTGAGACAGGGGATAGGGGACAAGGGATAGGGGGCGGGGGACAGGGGACGGGGGACGGGCGACGGAGGGCAGGGGGTGGGCAACAGGGGGCGAGGGGCAGGGGGTGGGGGATGGGGGGAGCCCAACAGCGGCAGCGGCGACGGTGGTGCGGTAGAGTGTCAAGGGAAGCAACTGAAAAAGGGTGGGTATTTCTGTGGCATTGAATCGAAAGGAGGAGAGTGAACAAGGGGGGGGGGGGGGGGGGGGTACTCATGTCATGCACAGCCGTAGTCATATGGCCATATACCCTTGCATCCTTACAATGCCGGGACGGAGTACCTCAGGTTTTCACCTACCAGACAGACATTGCTCGCACCGTGCGCGAAGCGCCATGAGATGCTGGGCGCGGGGGGGGGGGGGGGCCGGGCTGTATAGGCTTTGGCCCAGCTTCGACCAAATGGTTGGACAAACGTGACTTAACCCCGACCGCCTCGGAAATTTTATTGGGAATGTTCCACGAAGTATCGAAAGATATAGTGTGACCTATCAACCATCTTGTCCAAGCTTCGAGGCCAAGGCGGCTCCACTTTACACTGTACTACCAGTACAGGGGAGAGACGGACCGACCTCTGGCACTGGATGAGCCTGGCGTGGCAGCACGGGTTAGCGCAGTTGGTATGTTCCGAGCACGGCTGGCCGCACTGGTGGCACTTGGAGATAATATCCCCAGTAACCGTGTCCCCCATGCGCTTGTCGAACACGTAGTTGACACCCTGGGAGGGGTAGGTCAGGAGGGGGGCGGTTGGGGGACGGTGGGGGGTTGGGGGGCGTTAGGCGGGGCGGGTAAGGGGGTTGGGGGTAGGGGGGGGTTCGGAGGGGGTTGGGCGCGGGGGTGGAAGGGGGAGGCATGAGTAGAGGCAATCCCGACAGGATCCCGGTGCAGTTCAGCGCCGCGTCGCAGTCGACCGGCATCGACTGCACCACTACTCTAAAGAAAAACAAACCAAGGGCAGGGGAGCCGTCCCACCGGTTTGGAGAAAACAGTTACCCTCGGCCGGCCCTCGCACGCGAAATACCTTGAATTTGGACTGCAGCCCCCGCTCCTTGGCAAACTTGGAGTACGAAACGATCCCGCCCTCCAGCCTTGTCACGTTCGTGAACCCCATCTCTTGCTCCAGGTAAGCTGCAATCTGCCGTCCGAAGTGCATCACACGTCGAACAGATCACATCAGATCACTGCGCATACCACACGTGCTACGATCTTGTCCACGGATCTGCATCATCTTCACAAGGAATTTTTCCACGAGGCCAGTCTACAGGACGTGAAACGATCCCTACGTGTTTACCTGCTGTACAGCCCCCAAAACCCATCTCTACAGCATCTATGCTGCAATCTGGCGTTTGCATATCCCCCCCCTCCCTCCCATCCTCTGCACAAGGGAATTGATCGTATCACGTAGTGTTCAAGGTAAGGCACCCAAGAGGCAGTTCAGTTACATAGTACTCCCATTGCTGTCTCTGGAAGTGGCTACACCGGAAACTAGACTATCTCATTGAGGCTGTCATCCATGTGCAAGTCCGCCTCACAAGCGGTTCTTAGTAGGATGTAGCTCACCCTTCACGCGACTCGCCGGACACCTCACGGCGCTTCGCGCTTGGTGCAAGCAATGTCCGCCCGGTCGGTGAAAACCCGACATGCTCCGTCCCGGCATTGTAGGGATGCGAGGGTCTATGGTCATACGACTACGGCCATGCATGAGATCGAGTACATCTCTCCAATCGAGTACACCCCCCCCCCCCCCCCCCCCCCCCCATCCTCTCCCTCCCCCTCGGCGTGTGTTACGGTGGGGTTTGCCTTGCAGGGGTAGCACCTAAATATTTCTGAGTGTCCTCGCTTGAGATACAAACGAAACGTCGAGCCGCCGAACAATCCCGAGACCTGGGTACTTCACAAAAAAAAAAACTAACGGTAGTGTGAAACGACAACTATTAATAGATCGTAGACGAATCCAACCATCTGTCTACGACGACCTGTGTGGCACGGCTCTAGCGAATCCATCATCTAGACGGCGTACACAACCGACATCTCTCAACGGCAAACCGATAGGGTACAGATGATCTAGATCGTGATCTGTGCTCATACGTCATGGAAGCTCGCCTTCACCCTTCTAGTACCGAGCTGTCCAGAAACCTCTAATCCGACTATTATAGCTCGAATTCCAACTCGCTCGAATTCCAAGCGCTCTGCCCCCAGAGCGGAACGGCAGTATTACAGGGGTTAACACAGCGGACGCCTGCCCCTCGTGCAGTAGGGCGTCTGACATCAACCCTAAGGTGAACATTTTGTATACAGTAGACCGTCATCTGTCTTCTGGGTTTGGAAGCTGTCCTGGGCACAGCAAACAGGACGTACAGCGGGGACGAATACGTGATAGTCTGATACACTGTCTGCACCGTCTTTCGTCCAAACATACTCGCGGAACCTTTGCCTCGTGCGGTAGGCCATGCTACCACGGCAGAAAAATGAAAACCTACTCAAGACGATAGAAAAAAAAAAGCGAGAAAAAATATCTGGATCAGGCACATCGTGACCTGTGCTCAAATGAACACGCGCGGAAGCCTTGCCTTGACGCAGCGGATGCCTCCGGTGCAGTAGGTCATGATGGGTGCGTCGCGGTCGGCGTCTCCCACCAAGCGCTGGAGCTCCCCCCAAGACTCTCGGAAGAAGCTCGTGTCCAGGGGAAGCGCGTTGTCGAACGTGCCCACCACGCTCTCGTACCTAACAGTTCGGGAGGGGACGGCGGGAGAGGGGGGCATTGACAGGGGCGAGGGGGGTGTTAACAGGTGTCGGGGGGGGGTAGTATCAGCGGGGAGGGGGGGGGGGGGGGAGGTGGTAATAGCGGGGGAGGGGGGGAGGGTAGGGTGTTAATAGCGGAGGGGGGGGGGGGGGGGGGGGGGGGGGGGGGGGGGGGGGGACAGAGGGAGCGGGGGGGGGGGGGGGGGGGGGGGGGGGAGGGGGGAGGGGGGGGTGTACTTATTATCATGCATGGCCGTAGTCGTATGAACATAGACCCTCGCATCCCTACAATGCCGGGACGGAGCACGTCGGGTTTTCACCGACCAGGCAGACATTGCTTGCACCAAGCGCGAAGCGTTGTGAGATGTTGGGCGAGTCGCATGAAGGGTGAGCTGCATCCTACTAAGAACCGCTTTAGAGGTGGATTTTCTTGCATATGGATGACAGCATCAATGAATTGATTTAATTTCAGGTGCGGCCACTTCCAGCGACAGCAATGGGTTTACTACGTAACTGCCTCGTGGGTGCTTCACCATATACACACTACGTGATACGACCATCCCCCTTGTGCGGAGTAAAGGTTCTCCCCGCACAATAATGATCTAACTTGACCGCCAGCCGTGGTAACCGCCAAAAAAAAAAAAAAAAAAAAAAAAAAAAAAAAAAAAAAAAAAAAAAAAAAAAAAAACGGTACCCTGGCTGTCTAGCTCACGCAGTGAGAGGCGTGTTTTACAGCGTCGTCGCCAACCGACGCCAACCCAACCTATATATATATACCAGGTATATAATATAGGGGGGGGGGGGGGGGGGGTTAACAGGGGGGGGGGGGGGGGGGGGGGGTACTCATTTGTTCCGTGCCTTAGTCATTTCACCATTGACCACGCATCCCTTTCGAGACGGAGCACCGTTCCTACTCCTAATAGAGACACCTCCAACAATTGGGCGCTCATTACGTTGTTTCAATATAATACATAGGAGCTTTTTGCTAATGTTCTCCCCTTCCTGGCCGCTTGTGGCCACCATCTATCTCCTAGGAGAGCGTTCGTTTTCTCGTTGATATCTAGTGTGTCAAACTCCTCCATGTCACATTCGTCTATTTCCCTCATCTCCTCTTCGACCACATCCCTCCCGTTCCTCCTTGTATATTTCACATTCTCCTACTATGTGAGTTCTACTCTCTATTGCTTCGCCACACGGGCACATCTGCTGTGCATGGGGGGTATCACTAAGGGCGGGAGGGGGGGTATTGATAGGGGGGGAACAGGGGGTATTAACAGTGTGTGTGCGGGTACTAACAGGGAAACTGTGCCCAATCACAATGCGCGATTCTTGAATAACAAGCCTAACGAAAACTGTCAGCTTCCCCAACGGATGACAAACAACAAAACGAGGGTATGGCCTAACGAAAACTGTCAGCTTCCCCAACGGATGACAAACAAAAAAAACGAGGGTATGGGAGGAAGGGCGTCGTGGGAGGGAGAGTCCAATCATTCTCCGCAACAAAAACGGCGGGAAAATGTCGAGTTCTCCAAAGGATGCCACACAAAAAACACACACAACCCGAGCAAAAAGGGAACATTCCCATTTCTGCCTTGCTCACCTTTACCATACTCAAGACACGACTCGGTTGACACCTAACGTACACCAAGGGGTTACCACAACAACAACAGCAGCAGCAACAGCAGCAACAACAACAAAAAAAACCAACACCAATATCACCAGCAACACCACCAATCACAACAGCAAATACAACAACAAATACACCACCACCACCACCACCACCACGCCTCCACCACCACTACCAACACCGCCAACACCTACCACCAACCACAGTAACTAGAACACACCACCAGCAACAACAAAAACAAGAGTTTCACTCACACAAGACGGTCGCCCCAAGGCGCTACCGAAGCACCCCCCCGACACTCACGAATTCCGGCAGTCGAGCACCGTGGCATCCCCCTCTTCCAGCATCTCGTGCCACTCCTCCGGAGACAGCCCCTTTCCCACTTTCCCGGACCTGTGGGAAATCGTCCAATCAAAACTAGCGTCAGCCGGAAATTGTCAAATCAAATCAGTCGCTGACTAGAGATCAAACGCCGATCGCCAAATACAGACTGTTATTGCTTCTGCTTCTTTCAGTAGTACTGCGTGCTACCGAGCAATGGCTAGATAGGCTGCTGCACTGCAGTCGATACTGAACATTTACGCCTGTGACTACAATAGGATGATGTTGCCGACAGGTATATTCTAAACGTCGTTCAATCAGAGCTAAGGGTAGTCGGAAATCGTCCAATGAACGCTACTGTAGCGTCAGCTGGTAAATCGTCAAATCCCAGCTAACGTCAACCGGAAATAGTCCGACCATAGCTTACGTCGGCAGGACCTCGCCCTATCAAAAGCTCTTCGCGCCAGCCAGAAATCGTCTAATTTACCAATCAAAGCTAGCGCGAGCCAGCAACCGTCCACTCAAAGCTCGTGCCAGTCAGGAACCGTCCAATCAACGGCTAACGTCAGCAGAACACCGTCCAGTCAAAAGCTAGCGTCAGCCCAGATTCTGACCATCGAAAAAGCTAACGCTTGCCGTAAATCGTCCAATCAAAGCTCGCGTCCGCGTCAGCGCAAGTGTGAATATTGATGTTACTGTTGACGTTGGCATTATCAGCCGTCAGTACAAACTCGAGGGCTGTCGGCTGTAAAGCAGTTGGACCATTACTGACACGGTTTTACCGACAGCAGTGGTTGAAGTAGAACTTGAACCCTACGACCCTAACCCTAACCCCGACCTCGTGTGGGAAATTTCTCGGAATGATAGCATGCCATGCGGAGTTAGTCCGGGGCTATCAGCTATTGGACCGAGTCGTAACCTCTACTGGTCAACTTTACCGCAGCGTTGAACAATGTCCCAATGAATAGTGCGGCGCGCGAGAGCGTTAAGTGTTGGCGTTGGTGTCGGCATCAGCGTTGGTGTTGTCAGCATTCTCGGTGTTACCGCTAGCGTCCGAAAAACGTTCGATTGGCGGAGCGCGTCCGTGCCGATGTTGTTGTTGCTGCCGGTGGTATTGGCTGTAGTCATCATTGTTGTTGTCATCGCATAGTATCGTTCTACCGCCTATCCATCCACCCACCCACCCACCCACCCACCCCACTTACCCCCGCTCCCACTCCTTTCCCACCAGCTCGACTCACCGGTCCGACCACTCGAGAGGCTCTGAGAGACCGTCGGCCACTATTTGGCGCCTCGCTCGCACGTGAAGGGCGGGAAATGGGGGGTGTTCTCGGAATTCCTCCGCGCTCCAGCGTCGCTCCGCCCTGTTCAGGTACCTGCCGGCCCGTTCGGAAATAATATCAATACCGGCACCAGTGTCAGTATCAGTACCAGCGCCAGTACCAGTACCAGTACCAGTACCAGTACCAGTACCAGTACCAGTACCAGTACCAGTACCAGTACCAGTACCAGTATCTGTACCAAGGTCAGCAGTTCCAGGAGAGGTAACACAAGGGGGAACGCCGTTCGCTGGTCAGGGTGGCGAACGCATGGGGGGAGCCCAGTTCTTGGTTGATTCGCCCCTCCCTCGCCCACCACCACCACCACTATCCCGCACGCACGCATCACCGCCACCGCCTCTGTCGTCGGAACAAACCCTCCGCCAACTCTCCACACCACACGAACCCTCGACCTTTTCAGTGCTACGAAAACTGACCTCGCACTGGTTGCGAGCACGTAGTTCGCTCTAAAAACAACGTGCGTGCAGTTCTAAAGGGGTTATTTAGAACCGATTTACTACTGCCAAAATGGCTCCGAACTACAGTAATTCCATGTACTTCGCGCCTAAAAAAAACGTGCGTGCATTTCTAAAGGGATTTGTAGTCCATTTACTATAATATTGCGATAATGATCCCCCTCTGATTTCAAGTAATTCCCCTCCCCCAAACAAAAAACGCGCCTGGTCGGTAAAAACCCGACGTGTTCTGTGCCGGCATTGCAGGGATGCAAGGGTCCATGGTCATACGACTACGGCCATGCACGATATCGAGTAGTACACCCCCCCCCCCCGTCAAAGCGTGTGCGCACTCCTAAAAAAGGGATCATTGACTCTTAACCGCCCTCTTAGCCTCCTTCGACTCACACGCCTTCCAGCTTCTCCACAGCCTCAACGGCTCTTTCGAACCTCGAGGCAGACGTGCACGGCACGGCCATCTGCGCGTTGATGCCCTCCTTAGCAACGTACACGCGCCCTCGCACGCCCAGGGGGGCCCACGCCAACTGCTTGCGCGCGTCGACGTCGACAGAGCAGGGATTTCCAGCCCGATTTGAGAGGGGGGAGGGGGAGGATGCGGGGGGTCGTGGTGGGACGGGGACGGGGACGAGGACAGGGACGGGGAGGGGGGGGTACTCATTCGTTGCTTGCCTTAAGTCATTTGATCATTAACCACGCATCCCTTTCGAGACGGAGCACGGGGGGCGGGGGCGCGGTACTCATTTGTTGCTTACCTTAGTCATTTGACCATTGACCACGTATCCCTTTCGAGACGGAGCAGGGGGGGGGGGGGGACTCCCCCTCCAAGCAATGCCTCCCTTGTCGGTGAAAACCCGACGTGCTCCGTCCCAGCATTGCAGGGGCGCGATGGCATATGGTCAAACGACTACCGCCATGCATGACATGAGTACACCGCTGTTAGTGCTATTACGGGGGTCCATAGTTAATAGGACCTACGGTAAACATAAAAACCTATATATTTACGTATCTTTATTAACAATATTTGGTCTTGTTTACTACGGTCCCCCGTAGTACGAACCTGAAGCATGTTGGCGAAGGCCTCAGGTTGATCAATGTCGATGAAGCGGTAAAAGCTGAGCATCTCCCACTCTTCCGCCGAGGATGGCTCGGGCACGTCCAGCAGCCACTCCGGCGCCTGCTCCTCCTCGTAGTCGGGGTGCTGCCGCCACAACCACGCGAGCGAGCGAGGCGAGCGAGAAAGCACGAAAGCAGGTAAGTATGCAACAAGGCGATGAATAAAAAATAAAATCGGGCAAGCGCGCAAGCAAGCAGGAAACCAAGCAAGCGAATCAAGCAAGCAAGCGAGCGAGCGAGTGAGCAAGTACACCTGTAATAAGCAAGCGAGAGAGCGAGCAAGCAGGCGACCACGCAACAAAACAAGCAAGCAAGACATCAAGCCGCCAAGCAAACGAGCGAGGAGGCAATCAAGCAAAAAACAAAACCAGAAAGCCAGCAAAGAGCAAGCGAGCGAGCAAGCAACCAAGGGAGGCTTTGCGTACCCTCCCACACTCCCTACGGTACTTTTCAGGAGAACAACGCACCAGACGCCCAACAACCCCAAAAAGCTAACAACACATCGACAAACTCGCGACCGACAAAGCACAATCGGGCAAAGCTCCGCAGACAGGCAGGCTCCGCAGACAGGCAGGCATTCAGCAGTCTCCCGTGAGCCTACCACATCGAGGAAAACGTTGAGATCGAAGCCTTGCCCTTCCGCCCAAGCCAAGGCGGCGCACACTTGCTCGTCGGAGGTTACCATCGACCGTTCCGCGCCTTCAACAAGGCTCGTCTTGACCTGGCACAACCAACGACAACGGACACGAACACGAACACGGGTACGAGCGAGCGAGCGAGCGAGGGAGGGAGCGGGCAAGCAAGCGTGTAGGGTATCTTTTTAGCCGCCTGCGAGCTTACCCACACGGACAACGCATCGGCAACTCGCGCGACACGCAGGGCCGCCTTGAGTTCTGTGTTTTCGCCGTCGCCATCTTCTCCAGCGAGGCGGGACAATCGCGCCACCACAGCTCGCACAAGAAGGCTTGGCGACAGGCGGGGGGCGACGACGGGGGGGATGCTGACTCTCTTAGGATTGAATTATCTTTGTGGGTACAAAACACTTGGAAAAGGAGTCATGCTTACGGTAGGTTTGTGCGCAGCGCAGCAGAAAAAGGGCTCGCCCTCTTTTGCTCCTGCAGCAAAAGACACAAAACATTTTTTCCCCCCAACAAGCGTGGCCAAAAGCTCGATTTAAAGTACTCGACAATACTCCAGGGTAAAACACGACAAACAAAACCAAAATGGCACCACACTCTCTCCCCCTTGTCCAAATGCAAAACAGACTATGTATAGCGGGATGGGAGTTCTGTACGAAAATACAAACACTAGCTTTGCCAGTTGTTCTTACTTGGGCACAGTGTACTCCCCTGTCTAGGTCTCGGAACCAGGAGTGTGGCATCGGGGCATTGCTTTTGGGGCACTCGCGTGGCAGTCGTCAAGGGATTTGCACGTTCGGAGTCGCACCTTACGCCCGAAGTACAGCGAGCGCAACAAGGACACACAGCTGCAGTTAACGCTAGCAGGACGGGAGGGGGGGGTCTGAATGGACGGGCGCCTCGTCGCCGACAAACGACGCCATGAGTAAAAAAAATGGCGCTTTCGTTATTTCTGCATGATACATACTGATCATGACGAAGTAGTACCACAGTACGAAACCTGCCGGCAATGCAAGGAAGCGGCGAAGGGCGAAACCTTCCAGGCGAGGCAAGCGGCGGGGATCACTACACTAGTACTCACGTATAGAGCGATCGGAAAGTCTCCCAGCGGAAAGGTTTCCTTGAGCAGCCGGTTGAGGGTGTCGAAGCTGCCGCCCGGAGAGTCCCTGCGGGCCGGTACGTGGGAAACACGAGGATACACGGTCGGTCGATGCCCGGTTGACGTCATCGAACGGGGGGGCGAGGGTCTCGTCGCGGTTATCGAGGAGGCACAGGGCGAGGGAGCCAATAACACCATCGACATCAACCGCAACAACCAAAACCAACACCAGCCCACCGCAGATATATCAACGCCAAATACCAATACCAACTCCAACACCACCTCACGGACACCAACACCAAACACCCACCTCCCGGCTACAAACACCAGCAACACCGCACGGACACAAACACCAACATCAATACGAAGGGCAAACATATTCCCGGTTTTCGTCCAACGTATATATTTATAAAAACAGATAATAAAAAAACCCAACAGCAGTGAGATGGAGGATTTCGTCGATACTCACATTTTTGCAAGCTGCTGTGTGACACGTCGGTTGCCGCGTACTACGGGTTTCACGTGGCCTCATGACTCATGCAGGAAGCACAGTCCGCGTACGAGGAAGACAAAATCTGCTTGAGAAGCTGCAAAATTCAAGGAGTCGGTGTGTCTACATTCGGGAAATAATAAAATAAATTTCGGAGGTTGCACGTATGATAGGAGTACTCGTAGGTTGCCACGAGTGAGTTTTTTTCCCGGTGTGTATTTCATACCTGTTGCTACCGTTTAAAAAAATATGTACCTGGTATATATATATAGCTGGATACCATTGTCATCACAACTACCGAGCAGCAACCAATAGCAAGGATATTATGTGTCTATATTTTTAGAGAGGAGATATTAGATGGGGCGTGCGAGGGGGAAATTTTATAAGAAACCGTAGGAGGCATATCTCGAAAGTAAAAACACTCCCCCTCTGAGGCCTTCGCACTCGACAAAACAGAAATCAGGCAGGAAAAAAAAAAAAAAATCATGCAAACACCGAACATACCCCGACAGATTCGTGCCGATTGGGTCATAGGAATACATACCACTGCAACACTAACATAAAACCCCCCCATGGCTCCTTGCCCTCTCCGCCACCACCTCAAACAAAAACGCCCGGAGGAAACCTCCACGCACTCACTTGGGGAGAAACACTCGCCCGCGCTTGTCCCGCCCGCTCAGTCGGAGCTTCCCCCGAAGCGCCGAAGAAGTGATCGCCCTCACCGTTTTGGTCTCGAGAACGTCGATCTGACGGATGCGCTCGAGGTTCCGTTGCACCCTAGCGTCATCGTTGCTCAAAACCTAAACGTGACGAACAGGCGTTTTAATATTACAGGGAGCCATATTAAATAAGACCTGCGGTATATACAAAGACCTAAATGTATGCCTATTTTTCCTAACAATATTTGGTCCTAATCACTATGGTCCCCCGTAATAGAATACCTGGTATAGAGGTGGGTGCGAGGGTCGTTCTTTAGCGAGAAGAAAACTTGACAATGCGTCTCGTGTAGATAGACTATACATACATACAGCAGCTGGCGTTTCAGCCCCTCCAAGTCAATTTCCTAAGTGTTCGAAGCTGCACGCGCGCGCAGACGACGCGGAGTCCCCCCTCCTCCTCCTCCTCCTCCTTCTCCTCCGACCGACGACGACGACACTCGGCGACACAGACGTCGGTGGGCAAGTCCGCGAATCGCGACGGTTACTTGTTCCACCCTCAAACCAAACGCAAGCGCGATATTACTCTGATGGATACTAACGAAAGGGCCAGCACGTTTCCGACGTGAGAGCACGGAATTGCCTCTGCTGTTGGTGTTATGTCGACATCAAGCCTCCGCTGTTGAAGCGCGTGTCCAGCCCGAACAGCGAGCAGCTAACAGCCACGTGGGTTTGCATATTACCGTACACGCGTAGATGTATTTTTATGTAGAGTTTCCCGTCCAAAAACCACAGCAGTACTGCTAGAGGGTAGACGCGTAATCTGGCAGACCAGGCATCCACCTGCTTGTACACCATCTTGCGCTACGAAGCCCCGTGTGAGAGTTTATGGGAAGCCTTGTGGCCGCAAAAGTGAAATTGTGTCTGCAGAGTACGGTCGTTGTCGGCGTTTAGTGCTGTTGTTCGTAGTCGCTGCTCATGTTCAGCAAGTTTCAGACGTATATACGAAAGGAAATCGTATATCAGCATCCACAAGCAGAGTGGCGAGCACCGCCTTGTTCCATCGTTGACTCAACGCATCGCCAAGTACCTACGCCAGACCTTTTAGTTCGTACGCCAAGCCCACAGGGAGGCAGACCTGTAACAAAACAGCCCTGCGAGAGGAGCCAACAGCCAATACCTGGTAGTCAGTACTCGTAGGTATACACGCAGGTAAACATCTCTGCGCTCTCTCGCTCGTCACCCCTCACCTCTGGTGGGGGCCTGCTGCCACTGCTTGCTGCGGAAGCTTCCACCCTCAAAAGCTCTGGTCTACGTCGGCGGCGTCTCCTCGCACCTTTCTCCCGCACGTGGCAGTGCAAATCGCCTCCCATGGAAGGGGCAGTAGTCGATCGTCCATGGTGGGTTGGTGGCGCTATTCGGGCTAGGAGAGCAGGGCCTAGCATAAAGGCAGTTGACGACAGCACGAGATGCGAACAGCCGACAGCTAACGAAGGCAAATACATCACCACCTATCTGCTAGACTGCTTGAATATGATCGACACCAATGTTGCAAGCCTTCGCGAGAATTAGGTCCGGCCAGATGTCGTCTTTCCCAGGATGCCCACGACAGCAGTGGTTGGCTAGCGCGCCCACACTGCCGATACGCGGCAGACAGCGGCCCGTCCAGATCATGTGCTATGTGCAACCCCGTTTGCGAAACGCCAACCCAATAGTGGAACGCCAAGAGGGACCGCTTCGCCGAAACCGAAACCGAAAAACAAAAATATAAAATACGAAAAACGAGGAAAGCGAAGGATAATAAAAGCCCCCCCCTCGATTGGTCGAGTTTTAGGTGTCACTATAATAATAGCTTCGCGCTGTGTCTGCGCAGTCAATCTGATAGCCCTCTTGAGAACGCCTCACCCAATATCGGCAGCGACAAGCCACAACAGATGGCGACAAGGACAAATATCATGTGCCAGGTATAATACTATTTGGCCGTGGTTCCCTGCCAGAACTACTTATTTTTCAAGCAACATTGTAATCGTCCTATCTATATCGTCGGACGTCGGATCGGTAAAATATCTGGTATATACTATTAATACGAGTGCAGCAGTACCACTGCTTGCACAACTGTTCCTACAAGTAAAGCAGCTGCGGTAGTATAAGTTATAAATTCGTACCCGCTGGGTACGATTTTGTGTACGTACATTGTTGCAGTACGGCTATTATACCAGGTAGCAGTACGAGTACAACAGCAGCAGCATGATTTTACATTCATTTGGTTCGTTAGGGACGGTAAGGTACCACAAGCATTTTACGGACTGCCCCGGGCCCTTTGAAACATGCAAGCACACAGCACACGCACATGGAAATAATATGTTGCATGATCGCACACTGCTGTGACAATAGTACCTGGTAGTCAATAAAGCACATACTACGTTGTAAAATGCGTGTGTGTGGTATGCAACTCGGTCGAGTGTTGACACCCACCCGTAGTCATCCGACAGGTGGAGCCCACCAAAATGACGTATTGGCATTGCCCTCGAAGAAATTTGCATTCGAGCGCTGTTCTCAGTTTGCTTGCCTCCTTTTTTGTGAAGTCGCAGTTGTGGAGTTAGTTATTAATAGTGAGAGTTACGAGAGAGACCAGTCGGCACCGTGATCCCCAACGAGTAGTTCCGCAACAACAGGATTTTTTCGGACGTATTTTGTGGACACAGGCACATGCTGCCGTAGAGTTGTTTTCTTTTAGGTAGAACTCAAAAAACAAAAGCGTTATGACAGGTGCCACCACTCATTGTAACATGACTTGGTAATGTTATGATACTGCTTTGTTTGAGGTTGAAAGCCCGGTAATTACCTGGGTTCAGGCACTGGGAACGTATTTGTAGTACTTCGAAGGCGTATCTCAGATGGAAAACCAGGGGTTTTCCAGAGACGCACGAGCTTGGTCTCAGCCTCCGCGTGCACACAAGGAATAAAATTGCTCTTCTTCGGCTCTTCTTCTATAGCTAAGCAAGCAACACACGTGAGTACCAACGAGTACCGACTTAATAGGCAGACCTGTCCAGGGATACAAAGTGTCCCGCATGCTTGATCTTAACAAGTGGCGTCGTCGGCAGGACTCGAACCTGCGCGTGAAATCATGATGGGTTTCCAATCCATTCCGGGGCTGGACGACGGAAAAGCCGGGGAAAGGGGAAGGAGAGATCGGGTGACGGCCGATACGACCCACGGGGAAACTCTTCCCGAGCTAGTTCTCCCAGTTCTTCTTCGGACGGCAACACAAGAGCCCCCGTCCCAGAGTTCACGCGCGCTACCAGCAAGGGGCAAGTGGTTCCCTCGCTGACTGAGGTTGCTTCTTCCGCCGCGCGTCTTGGCCGTTTGACCATGCCCGATGACCGCGCCATGCCCGTGCCATCTAACCTTGCCCACGACCGAACTTCGGCGATCGATTCCGCCGCCGCTACCGCCGCGAAAAAGCACACCGCCGACGTTCAACGGGCGTACAAACACCTGGGACTGAAGGACATTTCGCGCATTTCTGTCCTACCTTTTCCCTCCTCGATCGACCCTTGCGACGCCGCACAACAACTCACTCGTTCGATAAACGCCTTCTCCTCTGGTATTCTCATGATGTGCAACGATGGCAGCCATGAAGGCCTTAGTTCTACAAATTGGATCCCCGATTGGGAGTACCCTCTTAAGAAATCCTTCGCGCGCGCCATTGCGCCTGACAAGCCCACGACCGCCCCTCTCACTACCTTAATGCATGATTGTTTTGGACAGGTGTCGCGCGCCCTCGCAGCTGGATCGACGGGACCGGAGGCGTTCACGCTCCTTCTGAGGTTACTGAGCAACCACTTCGACCGCACCAACAAGGGGGACAGCTACACCAAGTTGCATGATTTTGGCGTGTCTAACGGGATCCCTTTTTGCGATTTTAGCCGTGCATTGCGAGGAGTGGTGTCGGCAGCGACGGGGACTGATCGTGTTAAGGCACCGGGGGTGGAGGTTGTTTTGGAGGTAGTTCAGATGGCGGTGAACGAGCAGTACCCCAGCTTGATGCCCACGCTGCACCCGGGAGTTTTGGCTACGGTATCGAGGCCGTTCGGCACTTTGGGCGCCACGTGGTTGGCTTTCGAGACTCTCGCGAATAATAATACACCTGTCGTCAACGGCGAAAAATATTTTTCTTTGCCTGCTTCTTCGACGGGTGTGCAGTCATCCGCCCCGTCGGGGCCTCGGCCCGCCAATAATGGTCGCGGCCAGGGTCGGACGCTTCCCCAGTCACCTTCTTGGCAGACGGGATCGTGCAATAATCCGCTTGTGATGACTGTCCACAAATCCATCCCTGACTGCCTCGACCCGTGGCTTGACACCTCTTCCAACTGCTGGCCCCTTGAAGAACACCACTATGCTGAAGTTCACGCCGTTTGCATGTCCATCCAGACCGAGGACCCTCCCCTCTGAAGCGACCTACTTTCATCGTCCGTTCGCGCAGCCGCCCCCAGCGAACACCGAGGGCACTGTTTAAACTGCCACGAAGACACACACTCTCTCCGACAGTGTAGACACCCCTTTCTAAACCTTAGTGGTATCTTAAACCCCGACCTCGGAACGCTCGGCGACGACGGCAAGGCGTTCCATCGTTGGCAAGAACGCATGAACAGACGCCGCCGCGAGAACAATTCACGACCGAACAAACGCAACCAAAAGAAACACAGGCGTCGTCCTGGCCACTCGCGTGGGCAACATCACGGCCAGGGTCAGCAAAACAGACAAGGTGACGGCTACAACACACACGCGGCACGAGGACACCAGCAGCCTAACTCCGGTCATCATGGTGGTGGTTTGACCGTCCCTACCTCTTCCGTGCCGGCTCCCGTCTCGGGGGTTCGCTACGGTGCCTCGCACAACTCGGGCGAAAACCCGAATGGACGCCAGCCCGGCACCTTCTGCGCCGGCAACTGACAGGTCGACGGTGGTTCGGCTGCTCCTGCCCGCCCGCCGCCAGCATTGCCGGGAGAAAAAACATTGATTTCACAATATTCTCGCGTCCCAGGCTCGCTCAGCACTCAGCGTCGACCTACTCTGCTCCCGCCCCGCGCGTTACTCCGTACTTCGGACCGACGCAGCGACTCAGCTCCACTGCTTTCTCCGGGGAGCCCTCGGGCGCCTTCCCCGACGTCGGGAGCCCGCGCCTCAAACGCCGCTCCCCTCAACCTGGGCACGAGAGCAGGCGCGATAAACGCCACTCTCCCGAATCACGCACCGCATAGCACGACGAGTGTCGCGCCGTCGCGCCGTCGCGTCGTGTTTTTTCAGCGAGGGTGTCCCCCTCCCACACCTCCCGACCATGCGGTGGCGGTCGGTTTGAGGTGCGGGAAGGCAAACAACGAAACCCCGAGATCTCGGTTGAAGCTCGCCTGGGCGTTTCCTCGCAATAACGGTGGCCGCTCCACCCTATTTCCTATCACGGAGGAGCCGATAAGATTAGCTACCTCGTCCCCCTTCCCCACCAGGTCTACAGGACGGAAGCCCTTTCCGGTGGACCCATAGTTGCCCCCCACCCGAGCACCGTTCTTGAAGGCGTCTACAGGGTCTGCAGGCCCTCTTTCGTCTTCGCGCACGCCACTCCACGTGCGGTGCGCTCCTTCGGCTCCAGTGGAACACGAGAAACCTGCCGCTGTCCGTCGAGTCAGTGGTGACTCCACGGCCTTCGGTCAGATCAACCGGACGGCATATCCGTTGAAATCGGGAAAATCGCAGCTCTCGTCAAGCAGAACGGGCTCAGAGCCCCCTGCCCCCTTTGGTACAGGTCAGAGACCATCGGGCACAGCAAGAGAACCTTCTGGCGATTTTTTGCCTACGGGCAATGGTGACACAGAGCCAGTATACGTGGAACCGGACTCGCCCCGTGCACCACGGGCTCAGTGTTCTCAGAGAAGCACACCCCCCCCCCCCACATGCCGCAACTGCGGCCACCGACGACTCGGCCCCGTCGGTCTTTGACCCTACTATCGAATATTCAACGAAGCGGATGGTACTGTTCTGGCGGCCCCCCTCTTTTTTTTCGCAGTGGTCCCCCTCGTCTTTTATCATGGACGATGTGTCATATTCCTGCGCGGAGCAGTATATGATGGCTGAAAAGGCTCGCTTTTTTCAGGACCACGACACAGCGGAGCGAATTACGGCCTCGCCAGACTCATTCGAGCACAAACGCCTCGGTCGAGGCGTGCATAACTTCGACTGCGCTATCTGGGACCGTGTTCGGGAAGACGCCGTCTTTGCTGGAAATTTTGCCAAATTCTCGCAGAACCCGGTCATGAAGTAGCACCTATAGAGCACTGGCACCAAATTTTTGCCTGAAGCCAGCCCTTTTGATGCTGTGTGGGGCATCGGTCTCCGGGCAGACGACCCCGAAGCTCAAGACCCCTCTCGGTGGCGTGGAAAAAAATTGCTCGGTAAAGCTCTTTCCGCCGTTCGCGACACCCTCAGCTCAAGTGAGGCCGGGTTGGCACACCCCGCCTCCTCTCATTAATTTTGCACCCCAATCAGGACTGACAAAATTCATGAGATTGGTCCAGCGCCACCCCGCCCTGTGGCCGTGGCCCGCGCTTGCCCGGGTCCTCCTTTGGAGTTTTCGACCTATTTTTCTGACGTGCCGTCTGATCACAGCCCC
The DNA here is from genome assembly GCA_031763025.1 of Macrocystis pyrifera. NCBI lineage: Eukaryota > Phaeophyceae > Laminariales > Laminariaceae > Macrocystis > Macrocystis pyrifera. The sequence goes on along the minus strand of JASSKH010000001.1, from coordinate 21,899,511 downwards.
GAGGTTTTGGTTGTCGCACCTAGTGTCGACCCTTCCCTCGCGCTGCCAGTACACAGCCCCTGCCTCGTCGGGGGCACCATTGCCCTCGATGACGCTTCTTTTACAACCAAAATCGCGATTACAGCGGAGGTGGCGTTCTTGCACCTTTTGGTTGCGTGGCGCTTCTTGACACTGACTCCCCACAGACTTTCATCCGTCGAGATGGTTTGGATCGCATGCACTCGGTTGGTGCAGCATCCGTCACGTGCGAGCAGAAAGGCGCCCCTCGTTCTTGGGGGGTTTTGGCGAGTCGGCCCCTCTAAAGACTTCGACGAGTGTGCGCCTGGGCGTCCAATTTTTTCGAGAAAATGAGCTTACTTGCTCCCTTGCAGTTTGGGCTTGCGTGGTTCCCCCCTCAGTGATGCAGCATGCTGCACTATTGGGGCGTGACAGCTGGATACGTTTTAATAGCCGCTCCTACCGCTCTCTGCCACCTCGGCCGTCTGATGAACGCGTTTTTGGTGAGCTGGAGTTAATTCACCACGCCCCGACAGGCATGTCCGTGTACGCCATCGACCCCGCCGCTTCGGGTGGAGGCTTCCATCTATGCTACGAGGGCGCGGCAGGCGTCACCCTGTCCGACGATCCTCAACTTCTTGCTGTTAACTTGGTTCGAAGCGATGGCTCCCCGGCCCGCACTGGACACTACTTGGTCGACATGATGCCCCAGCCCGACCTACCCTCAGTCGAGGAGCACTTCGTCTCCTCCGGACGACAGGTTCTTCCCCTCGTTGGAGTGGCGGCTCTCGAGCCGGGGGATATCCTCGGCGTCGCCCACGCCCCACTGCTGAGCGTCCCGCTGGATGTTTTGCAGCAGGACAACCGAGCCCCCAGCCCTCCCTCCGGACTAGCTGAGGTGTGTCCGGTCTCAGCAGTTACTTCCCCCCCCCCCCCCCCCCCTCGCAGCTCCAGCCTCGCCCTCGCTTGCACTGCTTGAGCGTTTGACCTCAGAACAGCGCGCTTCGTTCCTGCGCGTCTGGGCACGCTTGCCGTCACATCTGCGGGAGGTGACTTTTGACCTCCACGGCACAGGCTGGACCCCTGGGGTCATCGAACAGCTGGAGGACGTTCTCTGCGAATTTCCTGACATTTTCTCGAAGTCCAAGTCTGAAATTTGGTTCCTGCTCGTTGATGCCTCTCGTGATCTCGGTTCCGGAAGGAAGCGCTCCTGTCACGTCCAGGCCGCGCCGCATCAACCCCATCCTGGCCAAGGAAGTGGAGGCCACCTTGGATCAGTACCTAGCGGCAGGTCTGATCCAGCACTCGACTTCCCCGTACTCGAGCCCGCTGGTGGTCACACCGAAGAAGTCTGGAGGCGTTCGGATCACCGTGAACTACAAAAACCTCAACCAGATCAGCAACCTGAGCCAGCTGCCTATTCCTCACGTGGACCAAGTCCTCGACTCCCTGGGGAAGGGGCGGGTGTTTTCCTTCTTCGATTTGGTCTCTTCGTTCCACCAGATTACCGCACACAAGGACACCGTCCCTCTCACGGCGTTTTGCACTCCCACGGGCCTTTACGAGTGGCTCGTCATGCCCCAAGGCAGCAGTGCTTTGCCCGGTTGGTTCGTCAAAGTGATTAACGAAGTCATTAAAGGCCTGGCACAAGTGGCGGCCTACCTTGATGAAGTGATCGTTTTCGACTCTGACCCGACGGCCCACGTCAGGACAATACGAGCCCTCTTCGAACGCCTGCGCAAACACAACCTCAAGCTCTCCGCCTCGAAGGCTCTCCTCGGTGCCACGGACGCCAATTTTCTGGGCCACTCCCTTTCGCCCGCGGGTATATGCCCTATTGCGGAAACATTTTCGACTTTGATGAAAATGCCCATGCCCAAGAACCTCAAGCAGGTCCGCACCCTGATGGGCGGCGTAGGATATTATCGCAAATTCTTGCCCGACCTGTCTAAACGGATACGTCCTCTCACCGCCCCTCTCCGGAAGGGAGTCAAGTACGTCTTCACGCCGGCTATGGAATTTATCGTCCGTCAGATCCTCGCCGAGCTCGCTGCCCCACCGATTTCGGTCTTCCCTGACTGGGACGCCGTGGCCGATGGCTCTCGCCCCTTCCACGTGTACTGCGACGCCTGCATCGACGGTTTTGGTGCCGCGCTCGAACAAGAACAACCGGACGGCTCGGTAAGGCCCATTGCGTATATCATCCGCGCTACCCTCGATTCCGAGAGGCACTGAACACCGTTGGACCTGGAAGCTGGCAGCATTGTCTGGGCCATCAAACGACTCCGAGGTTACCTGTGGGGCACGAAGTTTCGTATATTTTCGGACCACAAAGCACTTGAGAGCATCGGCAAAGTAGGGGACTACAACGCGCGAGTCCCGCGGTGGCTCGAATTCCTCACCGCGTTCGACTACACCCTCGAGCACCGCAAGGGCAGCGCCAACGGAAATGCTGACTTCTCTCCCGCTTGCCGGAGCCCGCCACAGAACACGACCACAGTGGGTCTAGCTGCCTCAACCCCGTCGAGGACGGTGGTATCTTCCTCATTCGAGCCTGCGGGCTTCGCCCTCGCTCTTGGCCGACCCCTGGTGTCGGTTTGGGTGGGCTGGTGTCCCGCAGTGAAAGTGCCTTCTTGGGTGGTCACCTCTTTGGATTTTCGCGACTTTCGCACACACGGGCCACGCATGAGAATTGACGACCTCTCTGCTCCTTCGGGGAGATTCGTCGCTCGTGTATCTGCTTCCGTCGCCACCGTCGAGCACCGTCCTGGCTTGAGTTTTTTTTCACCCCCCGCCAACGCCGCTTTCGCTTCGGTTTTAGTCGTTCCCTCCGGGGGCGACCAGGGCTCTGCAGAAGCCCCCGCTGCAGAGATGATTGTCGCCCAGCGCGCTCCTCTCCCGACGAGCACTTTACAGGGCGAAGATTCCGCCGTGAGCACTGCTCCGGCCGCGTCTTCCCTTTCAGGCCAGGGCTCTGCAGAAGCCCCCGCTGCAGCGACGATTATCGCCCAGCCCGCTCCTCCCCCGACGAGCACTTTACAGGGCGAAGATTCCGTCGTGAGCACTGCTCCGGCCGCGTCTTCCCTTTCAGGTCAGGGCTCTGCAGAAGCCCCTGCTGCAGCGATGATTGTTGCCCAGCGCGCTCCTCCCCCGACGAGCACTTTACAGGTCGAAGATTCCGCTGTGATCACTGATCCGGCCGCGTCTGCCCCATCGCCGCCTGGCAACCCGGCGCCTCTGAACGTTCTGCCGTCTTCAGGCCGCATCTGAACTCGGACACGGCGACGAACAGCCGCCGCCGCTGTTACCGTGCCGCCTGCTGTTGACTATGGCTTCGGGCCCGGCGGAGCCCCTAGACCATCAGCCTGGCGTGCTACCACCCCGCCGCGAGCCCCACGGCCGCGACCGCCCGCACCCGTCGTTTTGGCCCCGATTCCTGCCGTGTGGTCGTCCGTCCCGACAGTACCCACCCCGTCCGGCCGCGCGACCGCGCCGAGCCCGTGGGAACTCCTCTTTTACGACTTCCGCCGCCAACTGACGCACCTCCCGTCACCTCGACCAACTTGGACGCCCTCGGCGCAGCTGCCGATTTTCAGTTCGGTGATTCCGCAGCGCGCTATTCGCACGCCGACTGGGCTCGGGAACAACAGGCTGAGCCCGCGTGCAACGTTGCCATGCGCTACATAGCCCTTGGCCGGCCGGAAGTTTAGCCAGACGACTTTTTGTCGGGTTTCCCTTCCGACCAGCGTCCTCCCTTTTCGGAGGTTCAGGAGCTGGCCAACAAAGCCCGCTTGCACACCACCGTCGCGGGCATCGTTCTACTTGTCCGACAGCCGCCCCCCCCCCCCTGCGTCGGATACGCAACGCCCGGTGTGTCGTACGGCCTGTTTATTGAACGACGAGCCTATTCGCATTTATGTTCCGCTGCTCGTGCGCCCCTGGGTCATGCAGGTTTACCATTCTACGGCTTCCTGCTACCTAGGAACCGCGCGCACCCTACGTATGCTCGAACGTTTCTACTGTTGGATCGGTATGAGCATCTGCACCCGGTGGTGGCTACGCAACTGCTTAAAGTGCCAAGCACGGAAAACGTCGCGGCAGACGGTCCGGTGGCCCTCCATCACGTTGCCCTTGCCAGAAGGGCCCGGCATCGCCGTCAGCATCGACTATTTCGACCCCCTCCCGGTGACGCCTCGAGGTAATACCTACATCTTGCTTTTCACTGATCGTTTCAACCGCCGAGTCGATATGTACACCGTCACAGCTGCAGAGTTCAACGCTGAAGGTGCGGCTAACATTCTCATCAACCGGTATATCCCTCTTTGGGGGTGCCCGCGCAGCATCCTCTCGGACAACGGCCTCCAGTTCTGCTCCAAGCTTTCGCACGCCATATATCAGCTTCTCGGGGTTCGAAAAATTGCCACCAGCTCCTACCACCCAAACGGCAACGGTGGGGTGGAACGTGTAAACCATACGATGGCCCAGATGCTGGCAATGGTCGTCAACGAGCTCCTAAACAACTGGGATGAACATCTCCCTCACGTCGAAGTTGCGTACAATAATTCCGTCAGTGCCGCCACGGGTCTGGCTCCCAACGAGGTACATACGGGTCGGCTGCCACGCCTCCCTCTCACGATTTTCGAGCGTGCTGGAGTCGCCGGCCACCAGAGCTTGGCCCGCGACCACCTCGCCTATTGCGACTTGGCGACGGACCGCCAGCAGCGAACGTACGATATCGTTCGAGAACACCATGCCCTCACTGTTGCTCGCGTGAACCGCCGCAACTCCGCCCTCTCTGACGCTCTGCGTCCGGTCCCCAAATTTGACGTTGGCGGTTGGGTGTGGGTGTACAATACGGCAGCCACCATCCACCAGGGCTCGAAACCAGACACGGACGCCAAGGTCCTCAAGACCAAACTCTCACTCAACTGGACGGGCCCCTACAAAGTTCTCGCAGTTGGGCCCTGCTCCTCAGCGGACACCCCGGATGGATCTCCTCTCGGAGCAAAGCTCCTGTATTCGGATCTTCCTTCCGGTATGCCCGGCGCTGAGTCTCGCCGGCGCGTATCTGTTCAACATTGCAAGCCCTGTGCCAACCCCCACGACCGTGGCGACATTCCGAGTTATTTGTCGGTGGGGTTGACGCAATACGTGCTCAATAATTTCCAAGAAATCCCCCCCGTACCACGTCACCGAGGACAACGTTTCGACCCCTCTTCAACGACTCGAAGTGGAAAAGATTGCTGGACATCAATCTGTTAGAGGTCGAGGTGGCGTCATCGCGGTGATGTACGAGACGCACTGGACAGGGCTATCCCGTCCATCCTGGGAACGGGAAAGGAACCTTCAGCTTTCTCGCCACGCAATTTTGCGCTACTGGGCCTGCACCCCGAACAAACACCGCCAAACCAACCGCCTGTGCCGCTGAATGCGAATTGGCGCGGCACAACGGGAGCTTTCTCGGAGAAACGGCGAGCGGTTTCTGGCACCCGGCTATGGCTGTGTATCGCACGCCGATTGGCTCCGCCGATACAGCAACACTGTACTTCCCAACGGGGCCCACTTTTGGTACAAGGGCGACGACAGTCTGTGGTGGCTCGGGAAAATCAGCGCAACTACACCAACGGATGGAGTATTTAGTTCGATTTTTGGACGACCCGGGACCTATCAAGCTTCCTCTTTCTCCAGCGTGCTACACGACTTCCACGAGAACTGTACGAGGTTCTTGGTGTCCGCAAATTCACTTGGCTAGCGCGTTTGCAAGGGGGGTCCAGCGTAGCGTAGATGAATCTCGAGGTGCCGCCGTGGATAGCCGATTTTCGCTTCTTGACTGCACTCGATATATATATATTTTCTGTCGTTTTCCTGGACTTTGGGCAGTGTTTTTTTTTCTGCTCGATGTGTTTTTGGCTTGTTTTTTTTGGGGGGGGGCTGGGTTGGGGGTGTGTTTTTGCGTATTTAGTCCTGCCTACCCCCCCCGCTCAGTGTCGGGACTGTACTGGGTAATCGGCCGCTCATTTGTGGCCCAGGACGCGTTTTCAGAGTTGTGGGCTGAGTTGAGGTGGTTTTTGCCGTCTTCTGTGTTATTTTTTTTTCGTCTCCGTATTTACTTTTCGCTTTTCCATGCATCTCCCTCGCCCCCCCCCCCGTGCGGGCGGTATGGCGATGGCTTTCATTGACGATTTCTTCCTGCCCCTTAAGGCTAGGTCTTCCCTTCATTTTTTTTTACGTACTTTGCCGGCTTCGTTGCCTCGTCGTTCAGAGGTGCGGGAGTGGGTTTTGAGGAGCCGCATCTTCGACTCATGTTCTAGTTCGTGGGATCGGGGTTCCCGCGAATTTCCCATAATTCTGCATATACGGCTCATCAGAGTGGGCTAGTGTTATGATGCTGCTTTGTATGAGGTTGAAAACCCGGTAATTAGCTGGGTTCAGGCGCTGGGAACGTATTTGTAGTACTTCGAAGGCGTATCTTAGATGGAAAACCAGGGTTTTTCCAGAGACGCACGAGCTTGGTCTCAGTTTCCGCGTGCACGAAAGGAATGAAACTGCTCTTCTTCTGTAGCTAAGCAAGCAACACACGTGAGTACCAACGAGTACCGCCTTAGTAGGCAGACCTGTCCAGGGATACAAAGTGTCCCGCATGCTTGATCTTCACAGTAACAAGGTTCTTAGACATTTTATTTTCATGCTTTTCGTCTCCCCGAATTCGGAAAATAAATAATTACCTCTATTTCCAGTACGATTTTTGTTTACGCGTCCCACCAGGTCCCACCGAAGTCCCATCGCTCCAGCGTGTACGTATAAGTACCGGCATGTATCAAGGTACCCCAGGTACCTGGTATTCATTACGCGTACAACATACGTACGTACGAAGTACGACTTTATTTATTCATTTGAAAAAGACTACAACCAGAAGAGAAGGGGGAAGGGGGGAGAGGGCACTCGCTCGCATTTCATACGAGTATACAATACACATGATCGATATCGGAAGTAATAAGCGTGAAACGTGCTGTATTTAGTGCATAGTATTCATATCAATATCATGCGCCTGCGGACTGCCTATCGAGAATCGCACCCGAATTACTACTGCGTGTAGAGCTGGATTATTGACACGAGTACAGCTGTAGTACATAGCTTACTGCATACCGGTAGCATTGTACAGTCTGTGCCGTAGTTTTGTGACAGCAGAATTTGTACCTCTCTAGGATTGAAGAGTGTCAGTAAGGACACTGGGCTTGCTGGATGTCGACGGGTAGAAGAACGGTTAAATGTGAAGAACACACACACAAGTTCACAGACGACGAGATCATGTCTGCTTGCTGGTCTCTGCGGTCTTCACTCTCGAGTTTCGAATCTTGAGCAGCAGCAGCAGTGTACGGCGGTAGCAAATATCTGCGATTTTTCCGCTCATGATGAGCTAACGAGTATCTTTGGGGGTTCTGCGTTCTCCGGTTTGTTTTGTTTTTTTGTCGTTGCACATCATCCTGGCCCAGAAAAAACGGACAGCACATCGCACAGCTCTGCAGCACCATGCAGAAGGAGCAGCCACACAGCTCAGCAGCAACAGCGAATACATAGCACCGTCATGCAATCCGAACCTTCAATCCAAGTACAACCCCCGCCTCTCGGTGGCACACAAACATGAACGGGGATAAGAGATTCCCAACAAGCGCAAAGGTAGCCACTTGGGTACGTTGCGGGACGTTGTGGCGAAACCACAATCTTCGGATTTTCTTCGACAGTAAAAGCCTTTGCCGCAACGCTTGCGTAACGTAACAAATGCACCTCGATTGTGAGACGTCCTGTCGTGTGAGCTTTGAATTACGTGTGACCGTGTCGTTAGGTTTGTGCATGTTATGCAACGATTGCTTTAGTTTTTTTTTCTCCAACACGTATGGCATACGTTTCAAATAATTGTATACTGTTTGTATGTATGAGTTGTTATATACCTGGTACATATATTGACGAAATATAACGTGGAATATTGAACGAAGGAAATCTAGGGCTTGCGGAGGGGTACTGAATCGTTGGCATGTTTGAGAAGGAGGGATGTAGAAGGGGGGCATGAAGATGACAATGTGGGTGCACTTGAACTGCGAATTGTCGTCTACCAGGTATGTATCTGCTATGATGATGTTTGCATCGTACAAGAGGTTTGAGTTTGCGTGGATCGCATTTTTTTTTTTCAAAAAAAGTGTGGTGGTTTTTCTGGCAATTTTTCGTTTATTGCAGAATAGACGCGGATTTTTTTTTTTGAAGTGTGAAAAATAGTACGAAACATTCTTCTTCCCCGAACGTGGTATGTGCCTAAGTTTCACATGCTATGCTTAATTTTAATGTACGTTTTGCGGGATTTTTGCGCGTAGAGCATGTGTCGCATATATGTTGTGTCGGTTTTGTGCAGTGTAAAACAACGAAGAGCCCAGAAAAATGTACATATACAGGAAAAAAAATCACATTGTTGCCCATACAACAAGTCGTGAGTGGGTGTTGTTGTGGGTGTATGCACTGCACTATGTTGTCTTTTCTAATTGAATTATTGCTTTTTTTAGTGAATATATATGTCTTTTTTATCACGATCAATTCAAATTTGGTTATTTTTTGGTGTTTCGTCTTTTTGTCCGGATTTCATGATTTTGCTTAGTTTTTGTCCTTTTGCATTTTGCGGTTCGTTTTTCGATTCGATTTCGGTTTTTGTTGTGCTGTCAAATACTACATACAGCCGTACGACAAAAATTCTAGCACCTTAACCCGGTAACGGTACGTTTCCGAACCTGAGTACATTGTGACGCGTACATTCGACAATCCGGGGACGTTGTGAACGTTCACGTCTGGACAATGATCGACCTTGAGATTTGTGGCTCAAGGTTTTTTTACTTAAGGTCCACCAGAGTACGCTCTCAACGTACTCCAGTGGCCACCTGTGCGGTCAGAGAGCTGATGACTCTCTGTCGGCCAACGAAAAGCATGTCGGTCGAGATAAACGACAGACTGACAAGAGATCTCTGTACCGCGAAATATTAGAGATCCCCAACAATTAGTTCCGCAACGACAGTCCGATGTGTTTTCAACAGCGGGGTATTATTTTAGTGCCGAAATATGCGATGAGGATCGCAAAATGAAGAAAACATGACACAATGAGGAGGCACACAAACATGAGCGGGGATAAGAGATTCCCAACAAGCGGTCACAGAGAGCTGACGACGCTCTGTTGGCCAATGAAAAACATGTCGTCGGTTGTTTACTACAACGACAGATTGACAAGCGATCACTGTCCCCCGAAATATTAGGGACCCTTCAAGGAGTGCTCTTCTCGTGTTGGAACAGCAGTATGGTATATATACTCGTTCCTGCGTTGTCGCCCTGAAGGCATATATATTACGCTCTTCTTGTGCACTTGACGCTCTATCTATACTCGTTGCTGCTCTGTCGCCCTGAAGGCATATACGTTTATATACTCTTGTGCACTTGACGTATTTTCAACAGCGGGGTTATTAGAGTTGATACAGTAGTATCTATACTCGCTACTGCTCTGTCGCCCTGAAGGCATATGCTTTTCTTGTGCACTTGACGCTTTGCCATCGCTCGTCACGTAAGAGATCTCCAACAAGCGTTTCGGTACAGCACTATTATATGATATGTAACGAGCGATATCATGCTTTTGTGCACTTTTTCTTGCTGCTGCTGTTCTTCGGAGCGATCGTCGCAAGCGCTTAGCGGACCCTCTTGGTCCTGCTGTTACAGACGTGACTGCTGGCTGCTGTTGCCGTTGTGGCTGCAGATGCTCCCTGGCGCCACCGCTCTCCCTTTGCACTTCACCTCCTCATATATCACCTCATCACCTTGCACCTTCAACATGTATATGCTCTTCTTGTGGTCCTGCGTGTCTGCTGGAGCTGCTGTTGCCGTTGTGGCTGCTGCTGCTCCCTGGCGTCATCGCTCTCGCTTTGCACCTTCACCTCCTCATATATCACCTCATCACCTTGCACCTCATTTATCACCTCATCACATTACACCTTCAGCGTATGCTTTTCTTGTGTACTTGATGTGATATCGTATGTTGGTATATGGTACCTGGTATGATGGTAGTACGGTTTGATATACTCTATGGAAAAAACGCTATAAGGGATATGGGATACGTTGGTGGTATGGTATATGGACACCGTATGTGGTATGGTACGTTGGCGGTATGGTACGATGGTACGGTGTCGTGGATATATTTTATGGTTAAAAATGCCAGGTGGTATGGTATGTTTCAGTATATAAGGTCCGTAAGGGTCGACCTCGAATACGTCGTACGAACATCATCTGTAACGACCTTATATATCGACCATTGGAAAGTATTCGAAAATATAAGCCATGCGGACATACTGACAGACAAGTTTGCAATTACCGCAGCCGAGACTCAGTTTTACAAACTGAGAATGGAAAAACACGGTATGGGATATGAGTTACGTTGGTATGGTATATGGGAAAAACACCGTATGTGGTATGGTATGTTGGCGGTATGGTGCGATGGTACGGTGTCGTGGATATATTATAAGCTAAATTTGCCTGGTGGCATGGTATGTTTCAGTATATAAGGCCCGTAAGGGTCGAATACGTCGTACGAATATTAACTGCAACGACCTTATATATCGACCATTGGAACGTGTTCAAAAATATAAGCCACGCGGACAGATACTGTAGACAGACAGACAAGTTTGCAATTACCGCAGACTCAGTTTTACAAACTGAGAATATACGAAGTAATAACCGACATGTCAAGTCGCGACTGGTATCGGATCATCATCGTTCGTCTGGTCAATTATCAGTTAAACTGTTGCTGACCTGCAGCTTGCTGCATTGTGAACGAGAAGCACAACAGAGTACAGCACGTCCGACTCCGCGCTACATGGTTCGGACACCAATATAAATATTTACGCAGGCATACTCCCAGGTAACAAAAATCCATAGTAGGGCATTTTGACGTGTACCGCCCCCAAGCTGTGTAGCCCGCATTGCTTCGCGTGGCCGATTCTGTAGACGATGTCATCATTGTGTGTTTCGTCAAAGACTTTTCGTCCCAAATTGGAAAAAATGGTCACACTCGTCAAGGACACCTCAGTTGGTTGAGAATGGAGAAGAAAACACTACCGCGCAAAGACAAAAAACTCGGTGATGGCCGAAATGTTCGCAGAGCAAACAGCGATCCCGTGCATCTCCAGACCCTGCCCTACCTCGCCACCTTCAACGCGGGAAGAACCGTAATTTACTCCGCAACCGTGTGAACCACGGCTAGCAATCCTAATCCTCGAACGCAACCGTAATGGATTCGATGGGATGATAAATAGCAGGTAGCTATCAAATTGTCACGAAAGCTGAAACCACAACAACCGTTGCAACGCAGCAACGCTTGCTGCTCCCTGACGTGAAAATATAAGGTTGACGACGTAAAAAGACGGAATTGATCACCATTAAATCCCCTTCCCGATTGCGTTAGCAACCTCGACAGTCGGAAAATACCACCCGAGTCATGTAACCTGGTCAAAAATTGACATGTAAAAACATGACGCCGACAGTTGCTCGCGCTCCCGCTCAGAAGTGACACACGGCTGACCATGCTATGCGGGACCTACACCGACAACCAAAAATTCATTCATGTGTTCGATATTATTTGATATTTACAACGGCAGAAGACACCGGCTCACGACTGAATCCCCCCTGGCAATGCTATCGTACGAACAAAATAACTTGACAGTCGTACGGGGAAAACATCTTGATGAAAACGCGGCTATCACTGCGCCTGACAGCGCATCGTTGGAGAGGATAAAAGCCCTCGGTTATCTAGATAATGCCCGGTCTACGACTGTGCGGCTGCGCTATTTTCCTAGGGCACAGGAAAATGCCCACCTCCCCACTGTCCCTGCCCCCCCACCCAATGCATGCGTTATTTTTTTATAAAGACCGAACGCACACATAGTACATCGCTAACACCATCGCTGCTCGGGCACAAACATCCGACCGCCCGCCGGTTTCTGCATCTTACGTGGCAATAGTGATCTCCATCCAGACAGGTAGCACCAATCTTCTCCGAATTTTCCTAGAGAGACGAGAGACTAAACTCCAACCTCGATACTGCACTCTCGCAAAAAAAAAAGGACGAACTGGAAGGAGATCCCGACATGCGGCCAAAACAAATGATCGCTGCACGTCAGTTTCCAACGTCTCCTCAATGGACAGTCCCGCCCCCGTGGTTGACCACAAAATTAGAGCCTGCACTGCGATGGCTGCTCAGCCTGAACACTACAATACACACGGGACATTTTCGACGGAAAGGGGGATTTTCCTAAAAAAAGACGATTCAATTCTATCTCCAAAATACAAAATACGTCTTCAAAATACGTTTGGTGAACACAGGTTCCAGTCGACGCTTCCTTCCAAGAAAAAGAAATTCCTTAGCTCTAAAGCAGTTACTACACTGCGGCCACCCTAGCGGGGGGGGGGGGGGGGGAACAGGACTAACTCGAGGCGGAGGCTGCTGCACGGTGACAAACGATTGTGCCAGCGCCGGAACACATCAACACGGTCACGTTGACAACAGCGGGGGGAGGAGAGGTTAAGGCGCCCCTACTGACCCCCTCCTGAGTAATGCCTGCCTCAAATCGCACGCCCCCCACGTAACCCCGCGCAGGCAACACGCTGCAGCCAAGAAGTCTTCGGGGCTAATAGGATTTGTTGTTTGGTGTAGCGGACGAGTGATCAACACGGGCTGTAACGACGAGCTCAAAAACGAAGGGAAGGCCGCGGAAGCTAGCGGGAGGGGTGTGATGCTCATGTTCGGCGTGGTCACCCCTCAATCTGAACATGCCCCTTGATGTTGTGGTCCTCGCCTTCGAACATGTCGAAACCCTGGTACGGCAAAGGCCGGTCGGCCAACAATGCCTTGATGTCATCCACAACGACCTGCCGGAGAGAGAGCGGTGCGGGCGCCAATTGGTGTGCGGGGGTGGTCGGGGTTAGTACAGCAGTTGCCTAGAATCGAACGTGCACCCGAAAACCTGGGTGTCCGGGAAGCTTGACAACGGCACACGATGACACGGCAACACAACGCAAGCAAAAACGACTTCCAGAAACTGTGCTTTTAGAATTGTCTTTTGCCATCTTAGAAATTGTTGACGTTGATCGTGTTCCGCTGGCCTGTTCGTATTGTTGCATTTGGTCTTATCAGAGCAAAAAAACACACACCTAGTCCGGAAATCACCCTACCCAATAGACAACCCTTTCCCTTCATTTAGACGAGCACACTAATACTTCAATGGTGTTTCTGCTCCACCATCGGACACGCTTTGTGTGCTCACATTTTTGGGTACAGTTCCGATTATGGCCGTTTCCACCTCCCCCTTGGAGTTGACCATGGCCAAGTGAGGAATGCCGTCAACGCGGAAGGCGTCCACCTGACCAATCACCGGGTGCCGAGAAACGAGAAACGGGAAAACAGAGATGCTACATATTATATGATGCACCAGCAGGCAGTAGCTCGTTTAGAACGTCAGAGGGGAGGTGTGACGCCAGAACAGAACGATGCTCGTTCGATAAATACGTGGTGCGTCACAAATACGTTCCCGATATACTGGAGCGACATGAGTTGCTAAGAGGGTGAACAGCATGCACCTCGTTGTCCCCCACCCACAGCACAAACCGCAACACGGTCAGCGATGAGGATAACCCCCTCGCGACGCCGGGCTCGCACTCCACATTTTCTCTCCGCGACTCGAGAGGTAAGCGTTGATGGATTACAAACACGAGATGATTTAGCCACGACAGCATCGTTGAGTGGCATAGATTTTCTGTGTGCGGCACGGGCCTCAAAGGGCGTGACCGCCATTCTCTCACAGCAGACAAGAAGACGCTCGTGAAAATTCAACACCATGCTAGTGCCAGCGCGGGGCCCGAGGATTTGTCGCATGACACCCTCAACAACATCACGAGCGAATGCGGCATCCTGATTGGACCCGCGCCAAAAACCCGCGACGTGTTTTTTCGACCAGTCGCGACGAAACGATAATGGTATTATCGTTCAGCAACGCACACAAGTTGACGGCATCTATCAACAGTATCCCGCTGCGCGAATTCCTAGCGGCACCGATGCTATCGCTCAACCATAGTTACGGCCTCTTTCGCAGTGCACGCCTGCGCATCACGCGCAACACCATCTCGACTATATCGCCGGAAAAAAAAAAGGATCCTTCTGTGCAACGGTCCTCGATGCGACAACCTACACCGGTGTGCCTCGCAGTCCTAAAAACGCACGACGGCCCCGCACTGCATGCAGTACAGTCTACCATCTTCAAAACACAGCGAGGAGGGGAAGGGGGGCGTCCAGTATCTCTAGCCAAAGCTGGGGCGGAGCAGGACTACTCTCAACTCCGCGTGAAATATTCCTGGCGGGGCCAGGCCAAAGCTATAGACGCGACGCCCGCTCAACAAGAAATAAAAAGGCGGCGGACTATAGATTAAGGACAAACCGCTTTCAATTAGCTGACTATTATGTTGGTGGCTGATGTTTTACTTCGTTCTAACAAATAAAAAATACCAGGCGGAAGTAGCAAGGGTGTGCCGTAAAAATGCCACCAAGGAGAGTTGCAAGGGTGTGTGTGATGTCTACGAGGCGAGTCCCAAGGGTATGTGATAGACATGCCACCATGGGGACTTGCAACGGTGTACGTGATGTCTACGAGGCTTTCTCACCAGGTCGAAGTTTTTCTCCGCGGTCCCGTCCACCACGACGAAGTTAATCTGGTTCTTGAACTGCTCCTCGATCTCCCTCATGCTGGGGGCCATGACCTTGCAGTTCTCGCACCTTGCAGGCCGAGCGGGTGGTGGGACGATAGGTCGAGTGGATGACGGGATGATGGGTCGAGTTAACGATAGGATGATGGTTCGAGCGGGTGATGGGACGATGGGTCGAACGGATGATGGGTCGAGTGGATCCTTGGGTGAAGGTTCGAGCGGGCGATGGGTCGAGCGGGCGATAGGTCGAGCGGGTGTCTTTGTCGAACGCATAGCGGGGTAAAGTGGATGATGGCTCGGGGTCACGAGAAAAACACCGAGGGTCAGGGACGATGACACCAGCCGCAAGCGACCGGCCCGCGGCATTCGACAAAAGTGGAAACGCTATTCCAAAAGTCAACGTAAACTGCGCAAATACCAACTTCCATATGCCTGCCATTCCACAAACTACACGCCGTTACACCTACAAACAAAATCACAAAAAAACAGTGCGTGGGTCAAGTACAGGACGGACAGATTGAGAAAAAACGAACAGGAGGCTTCCACGGAGAGAACCTGCTATATTGTAGGCAAAAAACAGACACGAGTCACGTGCTGAGGTATTGCAGTACCGAATAATATAGTGTAGCTGTCGCTATCAATAGGAACTCGCGCAGCAGGACATCTGTAGCTGTACCAGCTTGCGTGCGTTGGTAATGCGTGTACGCTTTTCGACCAACAACACCCACAGTCAGTGGGAGTATGCAGTGCACCCGCGGTCGTACCCATTGTTCATCCTAGAGCAGTAGAGAGATACGGCACAATTTCTTCCGTCGTCTTTGATCCGCGTATGTACATACCATAGTTTACTTTAGTCTCTTCTCTGAGGTGTGCGCTTCGCGCCCGCCAGTCAGTGTACTCTGAAACACCACCAACCAGCAAATAGATGGAGGCGCTGCGCTCTACGATATCCACACGCCAACGTGTACACGGCCCTCGGGTGCCCCTCCCCCCCCCCCCCCCCCCCCCCCCCCCCCCCCCCTTCTTGCGGCGCATGGTGCTTGCCGTGTGTAAAGACTCCTCGTGATTGTTGTTGCTGTCTGTCAGCGCTTCAGTGTTGCCAAACTCCCTACACCATCGCCAGCGCATAGGTGGAGGTACTGCCATTGTTGCATCAATCCTACCGCGCACCAGCAAGCAGCATAGGCCGCCGTGCACATGACCCCTCCCGCCTGCGGCACGTCGTGGATGTCGCAGTTCGGGCGGTTCCCAACTGCAACACGAGGTGGGCGTAGCAGTCGCGACAGCGAAGGATACCGGTACACTGGGTTGCCGGTTCTGCAGCCCTGCTGCCCCGCTGTGAACTCGTGAATCCGCGCTGTATTTCGTCATTTGCTCATCCGCACTGAAAATATTCTTATCTCTTCCCGTTAGGAGTTCCCATTTTCGGACACTGTCGCGGTTGGGGCATAGATAGATACAGGTTGCAGCGACTTCG
The DNA here is from genome assembly GCA_031763025.1 of Macrocystis pyrifera. Classification (NCBI taxonomy): domain Eukaryota; class Phaeophyceae; order Laminariales; family Laminariaceae; genus Macrocystis; species Macrocystis pyrifera. The sequence continues at coordinate 21,883,265 of JASSKH010000001.1, read as the reverse complement.
AAAGGGGCCCTTCTTTGAAGGGGCGGTCGAAATGAGAAACTCGCATTCGCTCGAGGAAACACCATTCCTGGTTCGTACGCATTATAAACAATAGGTGAGCTCTAAATCTGAATCCACCTGCCGAGCAAGCGCTCACCAGTCCGCGTAGAAGTCGACGATCGTGGGTTTCCCGTTGGTGAGGGCGGTCGCGAGAGGGGCCGAGGTAGTCTCCATCGCCCGCAAAAGTATCACGGGGTTCGCCTGCCGAATCGTAGCGAGTACGTCAACAAAAAAAGCGGGAGAGGGGTGTATCCACCGGGGGTGGACTAATTCTGGGGCAGTGTCGACCAAAAAAATACCATCACATCACCGGCGAAGGCTGGTTGATCTACCTGGTAGATGATATGAGGACCTTGTGTTATTTTTATGCGCTGGTGCGCGAGGTTCGAGCAAAGCGTGGTTTGCCCCGAAGAAGCGTGGGCCGGGTGCAATTGTCCAGGGCTTACTCAAACCCTTCTAGTACTGCTGCCCTTTACGTACATGAACCAGAATCTGACTTCATTGTCAAGTGTTTGGCCCCAGACGGGATTGCAGTCGTTCAAGGGGCCAACGCGCCGCGGGTTGGGTAACGCACCAGGCATAACCGTGTACCCATATCCTTACCCTCGAGTGTAGTGTACGTGTGAGCGGCGAGCGGGGCGGAACTCTCACCTGCGCAGGGGCGATAACGGAGTGCTGGAAGAAAAACAGCCCGACCGCTGACAGAAAGGACCCCAGCGCGATCTTGATGTTGCGGGACTTCTCTTGCCGGTTCGCCTGGCCAACAAAATAAAGCACGCCGCCCTGAGATCGTGAGAATGAGAGGTAAAAACCTCTTCTTTTTTTTCAGAACTGCACAATTTGCTTTCTTGGGAGACAAACTAATTGGAAATCTGTCCATAAAATGATTTTCGTTCCGAAAGGATTAAAACACGCTGAATGTATCTATCAATATACGTATCTGTCGCAATTGTAGGAATTCGGACAGGAGGATTTTCGTAACTGTCGTCCATTGGTGTGCATTGGATGATTTCCAGAATCGCACACTCGTATATACAGGTACAGAGTGGTGTATGAAATTCAAGAAAATTCAGGTTCAAGGCTTTAGTTCAGATAGGACCAGGTAAATCGGCTTGTCACGAGAAAAACTACGTGTAATTAGTGGTATGAGACATTTTTTTCAGTATGTAGTGAAAGACAAGACCGCGTAAATTGGCGAGTCGCGGGTACACCACTGCTGTATGCTGGTGATAGTACGGGTCGGCCGGACATAGGACCTCGGTCGTGTGTGGAGCCCGGCTGAAGCCAGACGGAAAGGGGGGGTCCCGTTTTTTGGCGCGGGTGTTACCTACAAAATCGTATTATATTCGCTCGTACATAAAAAATAGGAGTTCTAGCTTGGCGGCAAGAAAGGACACAGGGCGATACGCCTGCGGTCTCTGCTCGAACCTTCCTTCCTCGTGTGGAGGCCTTTACACAGCTTGCGTAGATCTGCCGTTCTGGCGAACTTCCTTAGATGTGCCCGAACAGCAAATAGCGCCGTTTCAAGCACAACGACCAGCTGGTACACAAACCAAGCAGGCCTCTCTCTGGTTAGGGTTAGGGTTAGAGATCCGGGTCGGGGTGGTGGCCGCCTTTTTGCCGAAGCCGAAAATAATCTCACCGCCGGGAAAAAAAATGCCCTACAGTTTCGCGGCAAAAACCCTACCTCATTAGAACAGCATAGTTATATTCGGGCATGTCTGAGGAAGTTTGCCTGAACGGGCAGCTAGCTTTACGCCAGCTCGCCTTTACAACCTAGTTCTCGTACATACCGTACTGACCATTTACCGTGTGTAACTCAAGAACATATGCATGAACATATAAAACTATACGATGCTCGAAACTGGGAAACCGTCCCGAGAACGAGAGTAGTCCGTTGGGGTGCATGGGGATTCCAGTTTTCAACATGTTGAGCTACCGAATCGGCACAGGACTCAACAACGTCATCTCGTTATTTACTATTCGAAATTTGGCTTGATTGGCTCAGAGTCGGTGTTGGGGTTTCTTTGATCGGCTGAGGCTTCGGGCTAGTTCTATTCGTGTCGCACACAGTGTGTCTCAAACCATTTTCTCGAATAAGCGGCAAGCAGGCACTGAGCATTCAGCATGGGGGGATGCGGGCAGCCGAGACAATGTCTTCGTAGGCTGATACTGTAGTAGTGGGTCGACTCTCGATCAGTTTACGTGCGTCTTTAGTATATACGCGTACCGGTTTTCAAAGCTCGTACGAAACTCGTATAGTGTATCATATGATCCCGATAATGCTGTACCACCAGCGTACACAACACAAGACACTTACTTGCAGTAGTCCATGTGCATTACCCAGCTTCAGGTGCATTACTGCACCTGGTAGTTGGTGCAACAGCGGTTCCATCTGGGTGTTGTAGAGTGGGAGAGCAGAGCAATAAAACACGGCATTCCTCGGGCCTTTTCGACTCCGGGGCGATATCCTTCGGGACTCAGTTATCCCGGGAGTAATCGGTACTACCTGGTACATGTATGGGATGTGGCCATCAGGGGATGTACTTGTGCGGGAACGGGATTTACATTTTTCCGTGGCGCGGGAGCGGGGTATTATAATTTTGTGCGTGACGCGTTTTCGCGGACACGGGATTTCCCATTCATCGCGGCACCGCGGGATTCCTGGCTGGCCTCGACGGTTGTGTGGTGCATCCGACGCCTTCACGCACCTCATGAATGACGTGACCAAAAATCGTTCGTCAAGGGTTTTTAGTGGGGAGCTGTAACTGTCTGCAAGCGAAGTGCAAGCGTTCAGTTGGGGGTTGTTTTTGACTATTTTGGTGGTGGACGTGTTTGTGCGGGAACGGGATATTCTAATTCGTGCTGGGTGCGTTTGTGCGGGCACGGGAATTCACATCTAACACGGGACCACGGGATTATCCCGAATCCCGCATAAAAACCGCGGGAAAAATCCCGAGGAAATTCCTGACTATATATATGCATACCAATAGGAATTACTGGCGTTTCGCGTAGCGGGCGGTTCCGCCAGCTACGCTCGCTCACGAGGAGGAAGAATGGAACGGAACAAACGGTCGAAACAAGTAGGTGCAAAACAGGCGACTTGCAAATGCCAAGAACTCCATGCCCCATCCAGGAAAACAACCCGAACGCCGCCTGCATGCATGTACATACTACGTACAAACTTATTTTCTACTTTTGATATGTACGAAAGAGAAAGCACAGCACGGCACAGCACCGCAAAGACAATGAAAATGAAAACGAAAATTTGAAAAAGAAAAAGAAAAAGAAATCCCTGTCCCCTCTGATGTAATTATTTCCCGCCTGACTGGAACTCCCTACGCCGATAAAAAAAAAAAAAAAAATCGAAGAGTAGAGCTGCTTTCAGCCTCGGACGCTGCCCGTCCCTCTTGCGACCACCTCGGCACCGATCCGGTCCGTGAAAAGCTTTTCTCCCTCTCTGCCCCAGTGAGTCCCGTGACGCGCCTCGCGTGAAGCCCGGTGCTCACCGTGGCCCTTGTTCACCACCTCAATAATGGTGGTGCTCAGACTGCAGTCAACTCTGAGAGTCAGCACGGCCGCAAAAATAAGCACCGCTCGAATGTTATTTTGAAACCCAAAACGACCCTTATAGACTCGTACATATTAGAACTATGCCGATGGAAACGCAGTTTCCACAAAAAGTTTGAATTCCAAAGATCCCAGCCAGAATTTTAAGGCACAGCTTGCTATGAACACGATTTTCAAAACGGAAAGTTCCATTTTTTTTTGGCACACCCCGAAAAAACAAAATCTGGGGCCGATGTTGGGCCAAGATCGGCCTCAGAAAATCTTAGGCGGATGTTTAATTTGAAGCGGCGAGATTCCGAGTCCTCGACAGACATCGATCGACAAAACCAACGACTGTGTCATGAATTCTGAACGGAGTGCGCTCGTTAGGTGCTCCGAACCACCCTAGGGTAACCGTGTTTACACAATGGCCGGTGACATGTGGCGGGCGCTGGCCAGGCGTATGATAAAAAAAACAATTGGCCGCTGGTGTGCACAAAACAGATGACAACATTTCTCCATCCGACACGAATGGCAAAAACTAAATATTTTTTCAGGTTTGGGAGAAGACCGTTGGACGCCGCCGGCAAGCTCTCGTCCTCTAGATCATGGATCCAACTGATATATTCGATTCCGTCATCTACACTCGCTGGCGTTGCCCGACACCAAGCGGGTTGGCCGTGGACTGAATCTATGTTGCGATGGAGAGTATCGTCGCACGAGCTGATTTTTATCCGCGTGTTGACAATTTGCATCGAAAAAAAAACAAACTGCGCCGCCTGCAGTCCTTAGGGAAAAAAAAAAGAAAAAATCAAACATTTCTTCCCCTTCTTGTTTTTTCCCACAGCGGCGGTACGAGGATATCTCCGGCTGGTCTTTGGAAGCAATATTTTTCCACCCCCCCCCCAACCCGGAAGAAAACCTTTTGACTTCGCATCGCATTCCCCATCGTTCATAGGTCTTACGTCCACCCCCGCACCAGAAGGCCAGACAGAGCCCATTCATACTTCCCTCGTGTCTCGAGGCACACACACGACGCCTAGCCCCCAAAACGGCGACCGTGCTCCTTCCACCCCCCCCCCCCAACCCGCCAGCGCCCGCTGACACCTGCGACGGCGCCGGCTCGTCCACGGTGCCGAGCTCTGGGTACACCCACGCACACAAAACAGAAAGAAGAAAACAATAAAAAGGCCTCTCCCCGGCAAGTAATATTAGGAGGCGGTGTCCAAAGCTCCGAGATGCCAGGGATGTATTAACCGAGCACGCTCAGGAAGAAGACAAAGACAAGAACGTCCATTACCTGGTGGGAAACAGGAAACACAAAATAACTCGTACCTCAAGCGTACCTGGTATAAATACAGTGGGGGAGCCTCTAAAGTGCGGGATATAGAGTGCGGGTACCCGGTATAGTGCGTGTTTGGCACAAGTTAGAATCCTCTATAGTGCGGCTGCCGCACTATTCGGGGCACCCCTATATAGTGCGGGTATGGTACCTCTCAAGACCCTCTATAGTGCGGGTTTGACGTCACGCCACGTCACCACTCGCCTAGATGTGGTCATCCACACAAATCCCGGCACACACACATGCATCCCCCCACCGCATAGCTATTGGCCACAGGAACAGCGCAGAGGCACACGATGCCATGTGCATCAGGCGAACTCTGCCAAATTAGCAACCTTACACCCAAAGCCGCCGACGGTCACCAATGTCGAGAGGGCGATGTGGCGGCAGACCGAACGGTATATGCGACGAGGTGGAGGAGGAAGGCGAGAGCGAAATTAACCGCCCCTGTCCCTCGTGCTTTTCCTCCGAACAACTTTCCTAACAGTTCGCCTCCGTGGAAAGCTACGCGGCAGGGTGCGGCCTGAATGAGGCCAGCTACTTGCTCAAGAGGGCAAGGATGTTGATGATCGAAGCGCATGCATCGAAGCCATCGCGCCAGGCTGATGTTGGGGAGTTTTTTACGCGTAGAGCAATGAGCCGTTTGGCCCCACGCAGTTACAGCTGTAGTGTGTTGGTAGCGGATCGATTTGGTCTGTGTTTGATTTGGTGTGTGTCTTGAATGAACCAATTGTTTGCGAGTTTTACTTTGCCGTGTATTTTTTGTTCGTGCGTTCAAGCCGCCCAACCCCATAATAAACGTACCAGGTAGGTGGCGTTGTGGAGTGTGGGGTTTTCTTGGAAAACCTGAGGTATAGCGTGCAGCAAGTAGGACTTTTTGGGGTCCTTGTTTCTACTATTATATTACGGAAGACCATAGTAAATAGAACCAAATACTGATGGTAAAAATAGGGAAATGTATAGGTTTCTGTGTCTGCCGTAGGTCCTATTTAATATGCCCCCCCATAATATCGTTTTTTTGGAGTGCCCGCCCTCTATTTACTTCTCCGTGGGTGTCTGGGTCGTGTTGAAAAGGTGTTCCTTTCGTTTGGTGAACGGACGTGTTTCGTATTCAGCAAGTTCAGGTTTCATTGTGTACATAGCCTTGTGATATGTTCATGTAATGTACAAGCGGAACTATCAACAATGCAGAATGGAACAAGCAAGAACAACTTCGACTGCTGTGCGCAGACTCCCCTTTCGGTACACATGTGTACACTCAGCGTACCATGCGTAATAAGTCATGGACCAAAAATCCTGTCATCTCTGTACAGAGTACAAGGCGCCTCGCTCCGCGGGCGGCCTACGCCGCCCGCTACGCTCGCTCCGGAAGGAAACATCAAATTATGCGAAGCGAACAGAGGTCCATGATTGAATAATGAAGATTGTTTTTTTTATGGCCCCTGTAGTTAGCTGCAAACTGGCGACTTGATAATGCCAGGAGTCCCGCCGCCATGCTTCAGGAGAAAAACAGCTTGGACGCCACATATGCTTCGCGTCGCGGGCGGTTTTCCGCTACGCTCGCTCACACGTCGTACATACGTACATACCCCAGGTAGGGTACTTATTTTCTTCTTTCGATATGCTCTGTATCTGTGCACTCGTCGTATGTACGAAAGATAAAGCACAGAACGGCACAGCAACGCAGCAAAAACAATCAATGGAAATGAAACCGAAAGTTTCTAAAAGAAATAAAATCCCCGTCCCCTTTCGTGTAATTATTTACTACCTGAGTGGAACACCTTACACCAGTCAAAAAAAGAAAAAAATGAAAAAAATAAAAAATCTTACAGCAGAGCTTCTCTCTCAGCCTCGTACACCGCCCGCCCCTCTCGCGACCATCTCGCCACCGATTCAGTCCGGGTAAAGCTTCCCTCCCTCTCTTCCACAGCGAGCCCCGTCGCCCGCCTCGCGTGAAGCCCGGTGCTCACCGTGGACCTCGACGCAAGCTCGACAATGTTGGTGCTCATTCGGGGTACCTCCCTCTTGTGACTCTCAGCTCGGTCGCGAAAATAAGCACCGCTTGAATATTATCTTACAATCCCGAACGACCCTTAAATACTCGTATGCACTCTATCCAAAATCACAAATGGAGGCCAGACAGAGCCTATTGACGCATCCCTCGTGTCTCGAGGCACACGCGACGGCTAGGCACGAAAGCGGCGACCGCGCTTCTAGCAGCTCCCCCTCTACTCGCCAGCATCCGCTGACACCCGCGACGGTGCCGGGTTCGCCCGCGCAACCGTGCTCGGAGTACACGTAAGCACACGAAACGAGAGAAAAAAAAAGGAAAGAAGGACTGAAAGTACGACGAGAAATAGAGAAAACGAAGACTCGCTGGAACGGTCCGGCAAGTAATAAACGGAGGTGATTCCCTAGTGGGAGCTCTGAGAGGCCAGGGATGTACCAACCGAGCACGCTCAGAGATCGAGATCCAAGTAAGTATATCTATATTTACGGAGGACGATGTAGTAAGTAGGACCTACGGTACACACAAAAACCTATATATTTTCTCTGTTTTTACTAACAAAATTTGGTCCTATTTACTATGGTCCCCCGTAATGCACTACGGTGCCACCGGCATACAGCAGTAACCCTCGCTGTTGGCTACAGTACGTCCTATGCTGAAACCCAGTGATGTCGCGAATGGTGCGCCTACACGCACTATTGAGGGTTCTGAAAACCTGAATAATGCGCCTACCCGCACTATTCAGGCCCAAAATCATATACAGTAGTAGTGCCCGCTATAGTTCGGGTTTTATCCCCATCACATACCCGGCCCCCCACTACAAACAGTTGTGGTGGTTCGTACGGACGAGTAATATTGCCCTGGCGTGAGTACTGGCGTGAGTACTGTTGGCTGCTGTACTCATAACTTTGTGTAGACACCTGGGGGTAAGATATTATTAATAGATGACTGGAGTATCAGGCACATCAGGTGTATGTTGGAGAGTAAAATATTAATAGTATGCTGCCCGTCGACATTCGCAGCACCAACACATGTGCAAGATACAAATGCGAATATCATACATACGTCCTGTGCTGTACGAAGTACAGCGGTAGTCACGTGGTGGTATTGACTGCTGCGGGCCACACGTCACACATCGCAAGCCCCCATCTGCCCCATCTGCCATCTGTTCATCTGTCTTCTGATAGGAAGTCGGGGTCAAACCTCAAAAAGACGGAACACGCCCTTTGCTGTAACACTCGGTAAGCTCGGGGCTGGGAGCGCTCGCACCAAATGCTACGAAGGCGAGACGGGGGCCAAGAGCATTCAAGTTCACAAATCAGAATGGAATGGAAGTTCAACGTCGACGTCTTGCACATCCCATGTCTACACATACCTAAATGCTGTATGCGTTGTCATGTGTGTGCGGTGCTCGGAAGAAGCGCGGACAATTCCCGCCGTTTGAAATCCAATCGTCTCGTATCATACGTGAAGCACAGAAAACAAACCGGAGGACGTGGCCGATCGATGAGAGAGCAAGCCTTCGAGTTACTATTGCTATATGAGCCCTTTAGACAAAAAACTAATCCTCACCCTACCCCAGGCTTCTCCAGCCCGCCCGATGATGAGCAATTGTACAGGAAAGACCGCAGGGGGTAAACCAACACCAAGCTTTCCAACAGCTGCTGTGCTTCGAAAGCACGCTGGGTGCTGCTCGGTTCTGTGTCACACAACTGCAGCTGCGGTGTCCCGCTGAATCTTACCTCTTCAAATAGCGCCCGTCTGCCCTCCCTGTCGCCTTCCTCTACCGCTCTCCCAGCCGCAGCCTCCGCCGCCAGCAAGTCCTGTTCCATGCAACTCTTGCAGTCCTCGCGGGCAGCCAGGCGCACTCCCTCACGTGGGGTGAAGGGTCGCCTGGCTACACCACCCCTAAACGAAGCCCCCGCAACAGCTGGTTGCTGGGTTGTTGAACCCAGCGCATGGTGAGCTGGACGGCCACCTTGAGGTAGATATGCCGTTGGAGAGACGAAGGCGAGTGCGCCGACTCCCGTGCAGGTTGTCAGCACGGACGCCAGCGCGAGGTGGGCGCAGGAGGTCTTCATGGTGCGGTAGAGCTGAGAGCTGAGAGGCGTGGTCTACGACAGCACAACAGCAATTTCAATTTCAGCAGGAAGAAAAATTGGGAGCTCCATCCAGGCCACGTAGGCGTTAGACAAATAATTTTACCGAGGTGAAGCGGAACATGAAACGTCTGATTTCTGACAAAACATACCACATTTTACTAAAAATGTACGTTTGCTGTGAGTTAAACCGATCGGTCGATAATCAGCTTTGCAAAATGCATTCGCGCGTTTTCCATTATTTCCTCGGCGATTGAACACTGGCCGGTGACTCCCCTGGACCAGGATCGACGAGACGATAACGCTTACAGGCTCGATTTCCAATTGATTTCGGCTATTAATAGTACCACCTCGTGCACCGAAGCAGCCCTTTACTATTTCGCACGTGAGGGCCGTGGGACACAAGACAATCGAAAGTTTGTTTACGCAGCAGTGCACACATGCGTGAGTTATTGAAAAAAAACGACAAAAAAAACGACAAAAAAAAAAACTGAACCCAACCAAAACATCGACTTTTCCCCCAAAACCGCACTCGCGCTAATGTTTATGTCGTATCACAGTATCCACATATACCCACACAAACAGGAGGCCATACTCCAAACTCTTCGAGCAAAGACCGACCGATTCTCGCAATGGGCAGGGGCACTGCGCGGAGAGAGGTCAACAGAATTTCTGAAAAGGTTCAACCGTTGTTTCTGTGAATAAAGAGAACAAAACAACTACTATAAAATAACTACTGTATTCTGTTGTATAACTGCTGAAGCTGCAGCTACATACCAGGTACACACATGCAGAGTATACTGTAGCATATATAGTCTCACCAGGTACCACAGGTAGGTCATTTCTTTGCTGCTTGATGACGGTTCAGACAGGCCTGCGGCAAAACCTTCCACGGCATCTTCCACGGCATACCCCGGAACCTTCCACGGACCTCCACGGCATACCATGGAACCCTAACACTAACCCTAACCCTAACCCTAACCCTAACCCCATCCTAATAGTATGCCTAACCTAGGTGCCGTGGTGATGCTATGGTATGTCATGGGCGGTACCATGACAATGCCACGGCATGCCCACGACAAGGTCAAATAGTGTAGAACCCTGGCATCGACGGGTGCGTTTTTGAGAGTCCGAGGTTCTGTGAGCGAGTGAGCGCGGCGGGGGGAGGATAATCCGTTCCAATCAATCGTTAGCATATGTATGTGGTTGGTGCGTGCAGGGGAGCGTAATAACTGGGTCGTTGCCTCGGTTGTGCGTTCTTTACGTTTTGGTGCGACCGTAGAGATCGTCTATTTGAGTCATTGTTGTTCTGGCAGCGGTACCAGCATTGTATACAGTAGGCAAAAGTTGTCTGATGATGGCACGTCATGATTACCCCGACCTGTAATCTTGTTGGTGAGACGTTGAGGCACTCTGACCCCCCTGCTACACAGACAAAACAAAAAGTATCACCAAACGCAGGGAGAGGGAAGAAGTGGGATAGAAACGACGACCGACACATGGGTTATGCTGGATTTCCTTGAGTGAAGAATCAAAGCAATTGTTTTGAGCCACAGCAAGGGCAGCCGAAAAAAAAGTCCAAGACCAACATGACGTTTTTTCACTTCAGGCCCTTGTCTTGGGGGGGAGTAGGTGCCATCCCAAAAAATGCCATCCTGAATCCTATATAATTTCCAACACCAATTCCTAGATGAAAAATCAGAGGGTTCGTGACCAAAGCAACCGACAAACACAACCTTTTTCATATTGGGGTCCCTTCCGTGTAGAGGGGGAGTTACTGGGAAACCGTCCCCTCCCCAAAAAGACTATGCCAACTCCTTTATGAAACTGTTTCCACACTCTTCCTTTACATAAAACAAACCCTGCGGGGATGGAACTGTTTCCACACGATTCCAGTATGAAAGAAACAGGCGGGGGCAGTAGGGGCGCCATCCCAGCTTCGAAACCGCCCAAACGCGACGAGACTCTTCTGCCCATCCCTGACAAGCACACCACCATACACAACACACAACAACCGGCCAACAATATGAGTTCTACAACAGCAGCAGCAGTAGACAATAAGAAAAAACAACTAAATATTAGAGTACGTGGGGCTCGATTTCCCGAAAACGTATGTGGTACATGCAGCAGCAGCAACAACAACTAAGAAAGACAGTGTTACGTTTCAGGGGCAGTATGGACGTAGGGAGCAACTACTGCTATGCAGGTAGTGCAGAGCCTCAGAATCTGGTTCTGCTCTGGTCACTCGCACAAGGTGCTTGGAGGTCGTCATACTTGTATTAGTAGCTTACTTGCGCGCCGGATGTCTTGTGAACGAAGGGACGACATCTTAATCAGCCAGGCAGGCGATAACGCCTGCCAGGTATGATCACAACGCGGCAACAAGCGGGAGGGGATATCATGACACTAGGCCCCTCTGGAAGGCAGTATATGCAGAATCATATAAACCCAGGCAGGAACCAAACCCATCGGGAGATTTCGGAGAATGGACCGAAGATGCAGCGCATCACAACCCACTCCCACACCTATAACTTGCAAGGCAAAAACCGACACGTTTACACATGGAATCAGATCCAACAATAACGAGTCCCAAAAAAGCAAAAACGGGTACCCGAAAGTATGCAAAAACAAGCTAGGGCTACCCGGATGCGGAATCCAAGAACAAAACTCGAAGACGCGGTATCGCTCGCGTAAATAGGAGCGACATAAGCTAAGGCTATAGTAGATCAATCTACCATTAGATAGCTAAATATACCTGAGAGCGAAACACGAAGGGAAAATAAATCACCGCACCTTCTGTGAAGGCACGGGCACCCCGAAAGTACGAAACATAAACGGAAACCAAAGGGGGACGTGTAACGTGACGGAACACGTAGTGACGCGATACAGCTCATTCGACCAGTGAGAATAGTGTCGGAATAGAGGAAGTCAAGCTAGGGGAAAACCCAAGCTGCCAAGACCAAAACTCGCTGTAGAGAGGACGGAATGGGCGCGTGGGAGATTTCGCCGACACGGAGAGCGCTAATAAAGACACACTACACTTAAAGGGCAGATATCATCACTGCCTACGCTGTGCCGCGTGAAAGAAGACGGAACGAAATCTGTCACCTCGACCTGCCTGGGGAAAATAAGAAGGCGGAGGGTGAATACAGGGACGGCGTCGTGGTCAGACCGAGATATCGGGAAACCTGTATGGCAGTGTGCGTATCAAAACGCTCACTCACACGGCCTCACAGTGAGGCAAATGAAGGGACGCATACAAGAAAACAATGCAATTTCTTATGACCGAAAGGAGCGAAACACATCGCAAGAATGAAGCACCCAACGAATGAACGTTTCCGCTGCTCTCGATCAGGGAAAAAAAAATCGTAGAAAGAGAAGGCAAGAGACGCGTGATCTAATGGCAAGGAGGCGAAGGCTAAGCCAGTCGTATGCCCAACGGTACACGAACTCAGCAGCCGGTTTCCGTGAAAGCAGGGAGACGACTGGATAATTCGTGAAAAGCTAAACAAACATAACACCCATAGCATAGAAAATCAGCCAAGCCACACAAACATGGACCCAATAGCATACCCTGCCCCGTTCACTACAAAATAGACGGAATCGGCGACGAGGGCGCGTCCAAGTCCGCAGAACCAACTGATTCGGCTCCGCGGGACTCGTTTACGTTGCATGTAATACCACAGATGAGAGGGCTTCCTTGGTGCGCCTGTAAACACTACGATCCGCGAACGGCTCCAAGAGCAGCAATATACTGAGCAGAAGACAACGCGAGCTTGACCGGTCCGGGGTCGTCCAAAAAGCGAACTACGTACTGTCCAGGAGTTGGGGGTGTGGTTTTTTTTCCGTGCCACCAGAGATGATCTTGACCCTTGTACCAGAAGTAAGGGCCGACGGCCAGGATGGTGCCACTGAACCAGTGAGTCCACGTTTGGTGATTGACGTAGCTGTATCCATGAGGCAAGAAACAGGCGTCCTTGTCGCGGGCGAGCTCGGGCTGAATGACACCGACGCGCATACGGCGGTACACCCGGTTCACATGTTTAAGTTGCAGGGGCGCGCCGGGCCAATATTCGAGGATGTGTTTGCGAGAGTGAAGGAGGTCCGATTCGCGTTCCCAGGATGGCCGTAGGAGGCTTTTCCAATGTGTTTAGAAGAGAATGGCGATGACTCCGACCCGGCCTTGTACGGACCAGTGGTTGGAAATCTTATCGACGTACAGACCCTTGACGGGCACGGAGACGTCGTCTTCGGTGACGTGGAAAGGGGGGGATTTGGTGGTGTAGTTGTTAAGACGCATTGCATTTGTCCAGCGGGAAGGTATCGGGGAAGGTCGGTTGTGTCGTGTGGATTGGTACGGGGTTTGTGGTAGGGTACCTGAGACTCGACAGTGGGCGTCATCGCCCGGCGTGTTGTTCGGGAGGTCCAAGTAAAGCAATCTGGCAGCCAGGGGGCGGCCATCCGGTGAAGAGTCGGACGGCGAGGGACTGACGGCCAACATCTTGGAAGGACCTGGCCAGTTGAGTGATAGTGTCGCCTTGAGAATCTTGGCATCTGTGCCAGATTTGGCTCCCGGGCAAATAGTAGCAGCAGCGCTGTAAGTCCACATCCAGACACCGCCGGTGTAGGTAGGGAGATGTTAGGGTGCGGCTGAGAATGTTGATCTACAGTGCTTCATACGAGAGATCGTGAGGGCGTGTTGTTCGCGCACTCGCGCATACGCACGCCGTTGGGGTTCGGCTGCGAGATTGCAGTAATCCAGGCGGTCGCGAGCGAGGATTTGTGGCCTCGAGCGTAGTATTGTTCGAAGATAGAGAGGGGAAGGCTGGGGAGGCGAATCATGTGCAGCTCGTAGGCTAACCCGGTGGTGACTTTGACAGAACTATTTGAAGCCAATTTCAGGTGTGGCAAGGGGACACCCTAGAGGTCCTGCTTTTCGATGACGATAGTCGGGAGCATCTCAACCATGGTGTGATTGACGCGCTCAACGCCACCGTTACCGTTGGGATGATAGGCGCTTGTCGCGATTTTTCGCATGCTTACAAGGTTGTACACGGCAAGTGACATTTTGGACAAGAATAGCAGCCCATCACCGGAACGGAGGCTGGCCGGACACCCTCGAAGAAGGTATGAACTTGTTGACCAAGATGTCGGTGGTGCCTTCAGTCGTGGATCCGCAGCAGAGACGGCGTACATGCCAGCGCGTCGGCTGAATATATACGTGAATAGTAGAATGTAGCTGTTTCCCCGAGTAAAATGGGGAGGGGGTCGAAGTAATCGACGCTCACCGTGACATCAGGGCCGGACGCTCAGGATCAAGAGAGGATGGGCCAACGCACCATCTCCCTGAAAGACGTTCACGCCTGGTATTGTAGACGACGACGAAGCCCCCACCGTGGGCAGATGTTCCTGCCAACCCACCATTAAAAAGGTTTGATTACATAGAGCGTACGATTGACCCTGAGGTGGCAGGAGACGATAGCATGGCACGCTTGCGCAACTCACAGCCGTATGAGCAGCCGGCAGGACGTAGATTCGCGTAGGTTCGTCGTCCACGGGAAGGGTCGCATGTCCGCGAGGCATTGTCGTGACAGACCGGGGCGGGGGGCGTCAACTCCCGGACAAGCAGGAGGATGATCATCGTCGAGGAGGACCGAGGGACTCCCGAGAAGAAGATATCGGATAGTCGCGTCACACACCGGTTCGCGCTCAATCGTAGTGCGAGTATCGCTAGGCAGACTCGATTTACTCTATTTCAGAGCGGCTGGGGTGATGAGATGCCGGGGGGAATCTGGACGGAGTGCACCAAGCAAGGGTGGAGCGGGTGTGGCCGCATCGGTGACGTGTCGAATTGACACAGTAGGAAATGGGTCGATCTAGCGCTCGGAAGAAACCTGTAACCTGTAATGATGAGGTGGTCTGAGGGAAGCGCGGTTTGCGCGCGGTGAGGGCAGGTCGTGTGGCGGTTGGTGGAGTAGGATCCGAATGAACGAAACCATATTCTACGGCGGCCTGAGGCTTGCCAGCAATCGAAGCCTGGCGCCGGCGGTTCCAAGACGAAATGAGTCCCGACGGACGAAGGGGCAGTAGAGCCGGCTGAGAAGACGAAGGCAGCGGAGGCGAAGCCGTGGGCACAACCGGAAACTATTTATGGTTGGTCCGGGTGACACGAGGCTGAATGAGACACAGCAGAGGGCACCTGAGGACCTCAAGCCGTTGAGCGCTCGTTTGGGTCTTGATGGACAGGGAGAGCAGGAGGGATATATATATATATATTATATATATATATCAACTTGCTGCTTTGTCAAGGACGACCGTGGGTTAGGTAGGGACCACGACCAATCTAGAGTTCCGTGTAGGTCAGTGGTGGGGAAGCTCGGAGGAAATGGCGTGTTAGCCAAGGTCCGTGCCGTCGGTTGAAGTTGACGGAGGCTCGACAGGGACTGAAAGCACGGACGCGGCGAGGAAATGACATGCACAAGTGTTGGCAGGAAACGGCGTGAAAGGGAACACAGACAACGAATTCTCTGGATGGAGCATCGAGGCCGTCAACCCTCGTTGAGGGCCCGCGTTGGCGAAAATAGCAGAAGTTGTTTGGGGAGAGGGGGAACCCACCTAGGCCTGCTCGGGTCGGAGGGCGCCAGCCTACCCAATCCGACACACACGGCGGAAGGTCCATTAAGGAGTAGGCCGTGAGAGCGGATGAAGAAGGCACGTTCTTCGTCGGACGGAGTGAGATCGCAGGGGAGCTGCGGTCGCGCTCCGTCAAAGGCAAGGACAGGCGGGAGAGGGAACCGGCATTCCCGTTGGTATTTCCTCTGCAGTATTCCAAAGTGTAGTTGTACGCGGTGATGCTAGTCACCGTTGTACACGCGAGTGGTGCTCTGCGATCCTCTCGAGGATTTCGAGCGCCTTAGTCCGGAAACAATCGGAATCCGGCACCCTGCAGGTAATCGCGGAGGCGCTTGACGGCAGACGATGCTGCCCGAGTCCAGATCAACCGGGGTCCAGTGACGCTCAGACTCGATGATAGAGTGGCTGATGAGCACGATGGGGTGAATGGTGTGGTCATCCTGCTCGAGTTCGAGGGTGGTACCGAAACCGTCCACACTGGCATCGCAGTAGAGGAAGCAAGGGCAGGAATGGTTGTTGACGGCATCCCATTTGGGGTAGACGAGGACCGGGGGAGTGGCCAAAGAAGTTCCCACACGATGGCTTTCGTGGCACGAGTAAAAACGAATTTGACGCCTTGTTTTGAGAAGGGAGGTGATGGCTTTATGCGCTTTGTCATATTGCGCAGGAATTCCGAACGTGCACCCAAAAGGGACTGTACGATTATCCGTAGCTGTTTCAGGTATCCCGACATGAATATTTCCACTTTTTCTGCGTTTGGGATGACACAGGCGGGAGACATGGTGAAACCGAGGGAGTCCGCATCAATACGCAGATGGCAGCCTTCTAAGGGGAAAGGTTGAGAGTGTGTTTTGGCAAAAATAATCATTAACAAACATTGGCAACGCGAAGGGGGGGATCGGTGTCAAAGACGACGTCGTTGCCGAGGTAGGCCGCGACGTGGTCAAGACATTTAATAGTCTCGTTGATGACTTTGACGAACCACCCCGGAGAGATGTTGCATTCTTGTGGCATGTCTATTACGGGGATCCATGGTAAATAGGACCTATGGCACACACAAAATCTATATATTTTGATAGTTTTACAAACAATATTTGGTTCTATTTACTATGCTCCCCCGTAATAGCAACTTCTAGACCCCGGAGCAGCGTTGCGTCCTTGTGGCGTGTCTAGCAACTCGAAGAGGCGCGTGGGTGTGCAGAAAGCAGTGAGAGGTATCCTGTCCTTATGCACTGTTATCCGATGAAAGGTGCACTGATATCTGATAAAAGGAAGGTACGAGCTCGAAGAGTGAGAATATTCGACCGGCACCGAGTTTGTGGTGGATATCATCGATGCGAGGAGTGGGGAGCTGGCCAACGATGCTGAGTCCGTTCAGCTTTTTTTAGTTGACCGTGATGCGGATGCCACTAGATTTCTTCGGAATGACAACCAATGGGCTCACCCGTGCCGGTGTGGACTGTTGGATGATGCCTGCTGCGAGGAACTAGTATAAAACCACGCCCACTTGCTTTACGGTCGGGGAACGGATGCCGTAGGGCCGAGACATGATAGGAGAGCTGTTTGGGAGACATATATCTTGAAGAGGAGACATCTTGACGGGGAGGTGGGAGCAGGGGCCAAGATCGGTTGGGGGCTTCGACAACACGTCGCAGAACTCAGCCAGGACATCGACCAACTGAGTGATGGCGATGGGCGCCCGACCAAGACCGTGTGAATCAAATACGATTTCTCGAATGTGCGACGGCAAGAGGTTCCGTACTTGTAAAACGTTTGTGCGCTGATCGGTGGTTAGTCGGTCGAGCAGGGCAGGGATCGGTCGGTATGCGGCGCCGAAGAGGCCGTGGATTCTTCACGCGTCAGAGCCGTTTCGTCGCGCAGATGGTGCAAGAAGGGATTCAGGCACTTTGGCGGTGAGGGCTGATCTGCGTCCATTGAAGGAGTGGGGACTGGGCCTGAGGCAGTGAAGCGATGAGCAGCAATGTCGTAAGGATGTAAAGAAGGAGTCGGAATGTCGGACAGGGCAGCCTCCAGGGGCACTCGTAACAGCGGGCTACGAAAGGCGCAGTGTGGTTTCAGACCACAACGGTCGACGACTGATACGATCTTCTTGTTTCGACAACTTCACCAATTGGCACGAACGAAGAGCACTCCTCTTTGCATGTGCTCTGTCGACCTCGCCAAGGCATACAACTCAGTCGACAGGACTTCTTATTGACATTGCTCGCTTGGTTTGGCGTACCACCGAACATGCTCGAAGTAATTTGCCATTTCCACGATGGAATGCTTGCGCGCATCCGGACGGACGATGGCGGATATTCAGACTGGTTCGGCATGGGGCAGGGCTTACGGCAGGGATGCGCGCCCGCACCATTCTTGTTCGACACGTTCTTTACTGCCGTACTGCGTGCGGCGGTGGAGCGGTTTAGGGTCAATTCAGATGTGGTGAAGTATATGGTGTGCACCAAGGTGAGGGATGAGATTGAGGGGGGGGGGGGGGGGGGCGGAGAATGGGCGAGATGAGCCCCAAGAGACTGTGGCGGAGCCCCAACTGATCTGGAGGATGTTGCATGCAGACGACGCGGACCGCGTTCCCAGATCGAGGAACACCCTTGCGAAGATGATGGCAGATATCGTTTGCGTGTGTGGTTCGTTCGGTTTGATGGTTTCGGAAGCCAAGACGGAAACCATGTGCCTCATGACAAAACGTATGGACAGGGTCACTTTCGTTACTTAGGCATCCGGCCAGGTGTACCGACAAACATCAAGTGTGTGTACCTTGGGGCAACTGTGTGCGAGAACGCCGACTTTACTGCCGCACAACCGGCACGTGCTGCTGCCCAACCTAGGTTTCAGACGGTATAGTTTGCCACTGTACGACCAGCCCACCGCACCGCTCCGGCGCAAAGTACGGAGGTTCAAAGCCGAGGTAACGGAGACCATGCTACACGGGCGTGTCACGTCGAACCCCACCGTGGCCCATCTCGCCATACTGCGGACAGCACACTACCGATTGCATCGGATGGAAGCAAAAACCTCGCGACGGCTACCATATACTTTCATACGCATACGCACTGGCCAAGACTGGCTGTGAGAACGTCGAGACGACGACGCGAAAGTGGAGGATACTTTTCGCGGGGTTCGGGGCTCGTATGGGTAACGAGAGATTACCCAAACGAATGGTGCTTGAGGAACTGGAAGGGGGACAGGGTTACTTGGGAAGGCAAGAGCAGAACTGGATGGGTTGTCTCGGAGGCGACCTATCGTTGTTCAACTTGCCCATCGAAGATAAATGGTTGGACGTTAGCAGCGAAGAAGACGGGCAAGTGGTCCAGACGTGTTGAAGAAGCGGCAGAGCAATACATGAAGCGCTGGTTCGTTGACGAGAAGGATAATGTAGCTAAACGACGAGCGCTTGAGGTACTAAATGCGCAGCAACTTGAGATGACTTTGGGCCCGAGGTCCGGGGGATGGAGAAGAGGAGCCGCGTCGAAGGAGGAGTAGCAACATCAACTAGGTCGGTCAAGAAAGTGAAGTCACCCGCCGAAACTTGGCATTGACCGTCTTTCTAGTTGAGACACCCAGTGACTACTGCCTAATGCTGTGTTCCAATTCCTTTTTTTTCGTGATGTACTATTCTCTGCTAAGTCGATGGTACTACCCCCCTCCCGTACCCTGTCATTCTGCGTCGGCTGCGTCACCTTATGGTTATATAGTTGTGCGACCCTTTGTTAATTTTCCTTTTTTCTGATTTTTTTGACTCTATATTTATTAATTTTTTTAGCCCTCCTCTTGGTCCGCCTGTTTTTGTCCTCTTTGTGTCGGTTGCGCTGTCCTTGACCACATAAGGCAACTCGTTTTTAGTGTTGTTAGCCCTTTATCTCTACCCTCTTCTTGTCTTCTTCCCTTCCGTTTGGTCTTCTTGTGATATCCTTTCGTTGATTCATGAGCTGGACAACCGATGGCACCATCAAACAACAACCTTATTCTCGGGACTCTGCCTGCGCCCTGAGCGTATTTTTGCTTCGTTTTCCTTTCATTCTTTCCTTTCGTTCCCTTTCTATCTCCTTTTTCCTTTTCTTCTTTCTAGCGAGAGTACATAAAATACCATGGACTTGTTCCTGGCGTTATTTGGATGCTAATGATACGGAATGATGTAACACAGCTCGTCAGTACAGGTTCCCCCACGAACTATTTCGTACCTGGTACTTGTTTCTTCCATCGAGATGCATTTTTGTTACAGCCCGTTTTGTGAAAACAGGCAGAATTCCAGGGACGTGAGGTAACGTGAGAACATAATCAAACCAACATCCTCCCCTGCTGCGGAGCTGTTATATTTTTCGCCACCACACAGCACACATCGCACCCTTACCAAACGACCACTGGTTGGAGAAGGTGGCGCCTCCGATCGCCATATACGGTGGCGAGGTGGCGTCCGCCTCGAGGATCTTCTCCGCCACCGTCGCCCTCCTGACCGTCGCTGCTTGTCTTGGGCTTTTCAAGCCCAAAGTGACACATCCTCTATCTACTACGTACGTTTCGAACTACTGCTATATGAGTAGTTTCTCGTCGCCACAGCGTTGCCCTACGACAAGAGATGGCGCGCCTTGTCGCCCTACGCTGTGGTGGAGAGTCGGCAAGGGTACCCTTTCACCGCCATTTATCAGTTCCATGTTACAACGCGTTGTTTTACGAGGCCCTTCCTTGAGAGAGAACATTGCTTGGGGTGATTTTAGCCGTCAGAGTATATATTATTTGGCGAGACTTCGATAGTCCCTGAGAGCAAATGTCGTCCCTGAGCATGTTTTTCTTCGTAAGTTCTTTCTCCGCAGCTCTCTAACAACGAGACTGCAGCAAAGAAGCGAAACGAGCGTGACGACATCGCAAACGTAGAACAACGGGTAAGATGCGGAGGGTTTCCACCAAATTGTCGACCCGTCACCGTAGACAGAATGCGTCTTCGGGCCCAACAAAGTCAGCTGCCCCGACACCGCCATTGCTGACGCGTCCCAAACCACGGGTGGAGCCACGGTTCGCAAATGTTTTCACTCCATTGTAGCGGACAGAGTGTCGTTGAACTAGGTTTGGTTCAAAATGAATCGGAGCTGTTGGGCAGTATCCCCGGGTTTCAAACCTTAGTACCATCGCCGAGATACGTGCAAGAACGACGCAGAAATATTTTTTTCAAGATCACGGGATACGCAAACATTTTTGGGTTTTCCCGCAAGCTGCTATACCCCCGATGCTGCCCCCCCCCCCCCCCCCCCCCCCCCCCCCCCCCCCCCCCCCCCCCCCCCCCCCCCCCCCCCCCCCCGTACCTGTGTGGTAGTGGCAGGCCAGATCAATTTCCGCACACTACTTGCTAGATCACCCTTCATACATATACCTCTGTCGCCTGGGTGGGTGCGCCAAATATGACGAACCTTGCCTGTTGATTTCCCTCGATTTTACCCCACCACGATAAACAACCTCCCGACTGTAAGTAAAACAAAACTACTGTAGAATAAAATTTAAGTCCTTGTTGATCGGGGTTCACTATTGTAGATGCCACCCCGGGCGACCAAAAACGAACACGCTTTATTAGGCATCCTTGAAAATGTCATACCGACATTGTTTTTCTCGGGGACGTTAGGGAGGGCCTCTACTGGCACAGTAAGATAAATGCGGCGCTTCCTGTTTCCTATCATGATGCCGGCGCCCAAGCGTTCGTCTCGCCAGCCAGTTGGCCGGGGCTCTAACACACGCAGTCTCAGACGACCGAGACCCCCAATCGCAGTAAACCATTGACGCACTCTTTGTGATCTCCGAATTCCCAGCAGCCAATCGCAACAACCACTCTATACATACCAATACCACTGAATAATACGGCATCACCCGGGGTGATTCCTCAGACCAAGGAGGGTATTTATAGAGCTCTATGCACTTTGTTCAATGGTATGGTACGAAGGCGAATATGGCACTGCTGTTGGCTTCGGTAAGATCATTCTGTACTGGGGCCCGATTTCTCTGCATCCGAATAAAGAGTCTTGGTCATCAGCTGAAGCCCGACATCGCACTCCTCTCGAACGTAGTCGTCCATAGTGAAAGGGATAACTATCCCCATCTCGTAGCCCTGGGCCTTGTACCACGCGAATAATTCTGGCATAATGCTGACCACCGTTATTTCCACCACTATCCCCGAGCGTCCCAGCTCCGTTCGGCAGCATTCCTCTGCAGAACGCACGCGAACGAGGCGCGACAAGCGCAACGGAGCGAACGTGTGTGTGTCGCCGAGAGCCATCGCTGTAGTGTCGATCCGTCGAACAGAGGTCAAACGGCAGAAAATATTTCGTTACACGAAAAGTCGCGTACAGGCAACAATGTTTCGCGCATCGGCCATATCACTATATACGGATAGGCTGGATCCTAAGCTGCCGTCATGAATGATATGTTCGTCGGGATCGGAGTACGCAATGATGAGGCCGTTTATTGCCTATAAGCAAAAATCCCTCACCAAAATTAGGCGAGGCTGGTACAAGGGCAAGCCTGAGGCCGTTTGTTTACCTATAGGCAAAACGCCTTCTTCATACTGGGGCGCGTTCAGGCTTCCATGATTTATTTTGTCGGTGTGTCGGTTGTGTACTGTCGGTCTGCGATTAATGACACTTTCAGTCATTCCGGGCTCTGTGCCAGGCCGATTTCCACAATCTCGGGATCTATAGAAGCGGACGAAGTAGGCTAACGCGTGGGACGTGGTTCGTCGCACGCCGTCTCGATGTGGTCGCAGCTGCCGGATATATGTGGTTTTTGTTGTGTGTTTTGAGTGCGGCGGGATTTCAATTTGTGTTTCTCGTTGGTTCTGCTGATACGCACACGGCCTACGGTGTACTAGGGACGAGGATGGCACGATGTTACGGGATAACATGCGAATTCGTGAACGATGGGCGAGTTTTTTCCACACGCTCTTGACCACAAAATCACTGAAACTCAATGCCTACATCACCGGCCTATTGCCACCACGAACGCTTGAATCATCACCTGGAAGCGAACCATCCTCTGACTGGATAAAGAAATTAAAGCCATGCCGAACTGGAAAGCAGCTAGGGCCAGACGACCTTTCGGGTCGATTTACCATATAGCGATTACCCCGAACATATCCAGCGTTTTCACTACATCCTTGTCAATGTTTCAATGACGAGGGGAGTCCCCCAACGACGAAAGTTTAAGATCGCCGAGGTACTCCACAAAAAGAAAAGATCGGTCTGATTGTAACAACTAGAGCTACTACACAGGGATTTTCTCTTGTTTCAAGCAAACTGTCATCGAAAATCGTCGCGGCTCGTATTAGAACTACTGCGAGGCTCGGGGAAGTCTTCCCGGGGAGCAGTGCGGCTTTCATCCCGCACGATCAACTGTCAACACCGTGTTGGTCGTGCATCGATCGCAAGAGCTAAGAAGAGCGAGGAACATTCCCTTGTATATGTGTTTTATTGATTTGCAGAAGGCCATTAAACTACGATACAGAGGCCCTACACTACGTTATAGACAATGCACTGGATACGACAATCACAACGTATACTGGCCAGCAATCCGGATACACTGAAAGAGACAATACGAACGATGAAGAAGGAAAACACGCGAAGAAAATAAGAAACAAGAGACCATACATCGGATAACGTAACACTTAACGTTTTATGGAAATGCTAGGCGTCAGCGGAAAAAATCGTAAACTTACGTTACTACAGTTTTTTCTGGATTTCATGACAACATAGTGTTGGAGTGTTAATTGTGTTGGCGGGCGATTGCGTAACATTATGTTGAAGTGTTGCCTTGATCTCGTGTTGACCGTAGTGCATGTGTTACGGTGTTGGGGTATGCAGCCCACAGCGAGTAACACCATGTTAGCGCTAGCGGAATTCCTAGTGGTTATCGTAACAAACGTTGAAGGAATAACGTACATGACCAATGAAACACCAACATTATGTTACCGTGTTAGCGACACCCGCCCTTAGCGAGTAACGTTATGTTTGTGTGTCAGCGGAATTCTTTCTTGCTACCGTGACACACTTCAGACGGATAACGTACATGGCCAACTGAACGCTTACTCAACACTATAGTATTGGTGTGTGCGGAATTCCTAGTGGCTAGCAGGCGTCCCCGGTGGCTTGGTAGGTGGTCCGCGTGCCTATCAAGATCACTTTCGTGGATTCGAGTTTCACCGAGTGCATACTCGTAGGGACGCTTTCTTGCATAAAAACTGATTAACGGAAAGCTCGAGAGCGTGAGTTAGCATCATTCAATGGAAATCGACGAGCAGTGGGAATACTGAACCCGGTGCGCGATGAAAAAAACGAAGGCACATACCGAGGGGGAAAAGGGACTACACCTGAAACCACGGCTTGTCCAGAAGATCGCTGAAGGTAAGACCTCATACGAGTTAAGCTGGAAAGTGACGTGATGATTTAAAAAACAAAATCGTAACGCACGTTAGAGGGCTAACGTACATGGCCAATAGAACGTTAACGTTATGGTACCGTATCAGCTGTAGCAGGAGTCCGTATCGAGCGACATTATGTGAGGGTGTGAACGGTAGTCTTGCTACCATAACATACGTCGAACGGAAAACGTACATGATCGATAAAACACTAGTATTACGTACGTTGATGCGTTAGCTCGTATGCAATTTATATACGTTGTAACACAAGTTATCAAATAACGTACATCTCCAATGTAAATTCAAGAATAATATGTTACTGCTGTGCGAGTTCGTACGTGCGAGTATGCAAATCACGTTATAGATGGATAACGCACTGGTGGGGTCTTCTATTTTTTAAATGTCTTTTTTGCAGGGATCCCCCCCCTAAATGTCCCCTGTGCTGGTGTTTAAAAATGTCGAGGCGTTTTTCACTCGGGAGGCTATGTTATCCTCCATTCCCGGGGATAATTTCTTGGATCTCGGCGAAATTCGATACCACGGCTACATCATGTTATTCCACGACGCCGCTTTACCACTAATAACACAGGCAACAGATGTTGGATCTCCGCAAGACCCAAATGGTAACGTCGCAACGTAACGTTGGAATGACTGTGTCCCCAACAGTAACTCAGTAAGGTAATGTTAGGCCCGGATTGATTCTTATATTGAGACAGCGACAAAGTGTTGAAACATCAGATGCTTACTGATAGTAACACCGTGACATAATGTTAGAGAGACCTCCGCCTTTAGACAAGCATCCTGACATAATGTTAGGCACCGGCCAGCTTATACTGTAACGTTGCCAACGTACGTAATTCAAACGGTACGTTATCCGACCCTATATATAGCAATCAGACGGGGGGTTCAAACAACGTGTTAGTAGTGCTGGCCACTGCGTTCTGCTATGTTAGTGTGTTATGTGTAACATAATAGTGGAATATGCTGGCCAATACGTTATGTTGGTGTATTCTTTGTATCATAGTGGTAGGTGTTAGTAGTGTTGGCCTACATGGTGACGCTATGCTAGGGTGTTGAGTGTAACGCTCCTCTTAAGGGTAGCACAATGTTAGTACGCTATTTCCAACGCTGCGTAGACACTATCAATATGTTGTCATGTTAGTAAATCTGCGGATATCTATCTGGGCATGTAACGGTGATAATGTATGGTCAAAATCCTAACTTAACATGGTGTGATAATGTTAGAACAAGCACGGATCACGGCGTAACATATTGATACTTGTACCAGAGCTGGACGAAAATCAAGCAGAAACATAACATTAGGCTTGTGCACGTTCGTGGGTTCCAGTTAACACCCGTTTTGCGGCGGTACCGTGATTGCTCCTCCAGTGCTAAAACTATGCTAGCACGTGGCCACGTCCCTCACAATGTGCACACGTGTTATCCGAGTGTTACGTTATCCGAGCTGTTTAAGAAACAAAAGAAAGTACGATGTCATAGGCCTTGTATTGTCTACCCTCCCTTTTTCCATCTCACGTAATGTCTTCGCCCTTCTTTTCTCTCTCACTCCTAGACGTAACTTGCCGTAAATGTGTGTTTTTTTTCTTTGTGTCGTCGATCCCCCCCCGCTCGGGAGCCGGGGTCAATCGGGGTAAAATTGATCAATCACACTGTGGCACAGGATTGCGTGACTTCTTTGGTTCCAACCTCTCCCGTTTCCGCCAACACATTCTCCCCCCTACGCTCCCCTTGCGGAGGGTATGGCGATGGCTTTCGTTGACGTATTATTATTTCCTACCCCTTTCGGGTAGGGTTTTTTTCTTTCCCTTGTTTCTTGGCGTTCTTGGTCGACTTCGTAGCCTTGCCGTTCAAAGGTGTGGGGGTGCGTTTTGAGGAGCTTCATCTTCGACTCCTGTCTTAGTTCGTGGAACCGGGGTTTCCACGACTTTCCCACGTTTCTGCAGATACGGCTCATCAGAGTGGGCTAATGGTATGGTACTACTTTGAATGACGCAGAAGGCCGGTCACTTCGGGGTGTAGATATTGGGATCGTAGTTGTAGTACTTGGCAGGTGTATCTTACTTATATACCAGGGTTCTTCAAGGCGAGACATCCCAGGCTCTAGCCAGTCGTTCATCGTGCTCTAATCAACATACGTGAGTAACAACGATTACCTGCTCAATAGATAAAACCGGGCAAGGGATACTCTGTGTCCCAACCTGATATTATGGAGGACCGTAGTACATAGCACCCACGGTACACACAAAGCCCTATATATATACCTATTTTTACTAACAAAATTTGGTCCCGTTTACTATGGTCCCCCGTAATAGTATATTACAACCCAGGTTCGGGGGTCACATATGTGCATTACAATGTGCAAGGTAGTATCTCTGTGTCGTGACTTTATACGTAACCACAGATCTTTTATATTTCTATTTTTAGAATGAATAATTGGCACGGACACTACACGTAACCACAGATCTTGTATCTCACCATTTTTAGAATGAATAATCGGCACGGACACTATTAATAGTTGCGCTGGATGTCCACGGCAAAAATAACGTCTCAACATGAAGAACACACACACGACTACGGTTTGTGTTTTTTGTTTTGACCGCATGAAGTCTTTAGCGCTTTCTTCCTTCGTCAATTCGTATCGATTTACAATGAAGTATCTTACTGTCGTAGATTTTGGAGAACACAGCTGGCATCTCTCTTCAATGAAGAAGCGGCTCACGGACACCGGGTATGCTGGGTGTAGGTCCGTAGAAATATCGGATCGATGTGATAAACACACGCACTCACCCACACGAGAAAACAGCCGACAAGAAATCGAGTCTAGAAAGGGAAAACCCCCCCCGGCAGTATGAAGTGTTTTCAAGATTACAGCAGTTGTAAGTACCAGGTACCAGGCACCTGGTGTGCAAGAAGGGAAAACTTCTGACTGGAAAATGACTCAGAACAAAACGAATCATGTTTGATATATACACACACAGATCCGCGTGCGCCCCCGAATTATGCACACTTTTTTTAGTACCCGAAATACTGATCTTGGTTGAGAGCTACATCAGGACAGTACTGTATTTACTTGCCGGCTGCGGATACAAGAAATTTCCCAATTCCTCGTCCGGCATATTGGTTTCGTACGCTGAGAGTGCCGAAGTGCGCATCGACGCCCGGTTGCTTGCTAGCGGTCATCCCCGACCAAGTCACGTGGACGCAGCCCACCATTTCAAGCAAGCCGTTGGCGTTTGCTTCCTCAGCTACCAAGAATGTGCTGCAGGGTAGTTCCATTAAGCTCGCCACTGTTCGCAAAACACGTGGGCGGGCGCGAAAAGGGGGGGCGAGCAGAAAAACCACCACGAAAAAGTTGGATTGCCTGTCAGTGTGTTTGTCGTGCCGTCTTATTTCAACTACTGCTGTGGAGATCATTTGGCAAAACTCTCAATTTTTTAAATGCACAACTTGTTACAGTCACGATCCTCTTCATTAATGTAACAAGGTACCCCTGCCGGGTCGTACTGCTGTGAACTTGGCCCAATTCTCACTTAATAACACCGAGTATCTATTTCGGTAATTGCAGATCTGTCTGTCCACAGAAAGGCATGTTCTGGCGAAAGTTGGAGGACCTGGTTGAGCAGATTCCTGCTAAAGAGTGTTTGTTTGTGCTTATAGATGCCAATGGGCGAACTGGGGGGAGGATAGAAGGGTGCGGTGATGATGAATGTAGGGTGCTCGGAGCATACGGACGAGATGTTCGTAGTGATAACGGCAAACGGCTTTTGTCGTTCGCTACCAGTTGCAAGCTAGCGCTCACCAACACATTTTTCAGCACGCGCAAGGGCGGAATATCGCATACATACAACGCCACCAGCCTGAATGATCGTAAGCGAATCGACTACATCCTAACTCGTCAAGTCCACCGACCCAGAGAACATAATGTTACAGTCGTCCCACAGCCCCCACCACCTGCTAAGGCTGATTCAGACCATAACATCGTGTACATCAAGGCCCGACTTAGTGGTCACTTTTCGTCTAACCGAAGATTGCTGAAACCCCCAAAACGCCGAGAATTCGACAGGCAGCTTTTCTTATCCGATGGAGAGCGTCGACACCGAATAGTCGAGAGGGTCGTTTCCACTCTTAACCAACCCACCCAGCCTCGTAACACATCTGGCATGGTTGAGTTTTTCACCACAACTGTCATGAATGCTGTTGAGAAAGAGGTGCCACCTCCACCACGTCGCCACCACCGAAACGGTTGGTGTGAGACCCCCGAAACGGTGGCCGCTTTCAAAGTAGCATGGACAGCGAGGGAGGATGCGAGGCAGCTCTTGCGTGTCTACCCCCGAGATAGTACAGCGTGGAAGAAGTTCAGATCCGCCTGTGCGAATCTGCAGGACGTGGTCGCCGCAGGAGTCAATGCGTATTTTGAAGAGTACCTCGCTGAAACCGAGAAATTCCTCGCGAGTTCCGATCAACGAGGGTTCTACAAGCACCTGAAGAGTACGGTAGGGTTGCAAGGTACGAAAGCGAGGAGTGAACAGTTTATCATGGACGAGGATGGCACGCTGTTGCGGGATCAAGCGCGAATTCGTGAAAGATGGGCGGGGCACTACCACAAACTATTGAACACGAAATCGCTGAAACTTGACCCCACGATCATCGACCTAGTGCCACCACGACCGCTGAAACTATCCCTTGGAAATGAACCATCCATTGACGAGATGATGGAAGCAGTGAAGGGTATGTCAAACTGGAAAGCCGTTGGACCAGATGGTTTCCCGGTCGAAGTACTGAAACTTGACCACCCCGCTTTCGTGCAGTATTTTCACAGTATTCTTGTTAACGTTTGGGTAACGGGAGAAGTCCCCCAGCAATGGAAAGATGCGATCATAAAAACCCTTCATAAAAAGAAGGATAGAACTGATTGCAACAACTACAGAGGTATTTCGCTTGTTGCTCACGCAGGTGTTGCTGAAAATCGTTGCGTCCCGTCTAAGCAGCTACTGCGAGACCGAGCATATACTCCCTGAAGAACAGTGCGGCTTCCGCCCCGCACGGTCAACAGTCGATATGCTGTTTGTCGTGCGCCGGTTGCAGCAGCTCGGGCGGCAGAAGAAAATCCCCCTGTACATGTGCTTCATCGACTTGCAGAAAGCGTACGACTCTGTCGACCGAGAACTGTTGTGGGAGGTACTCACACGCCTTGGTGTACCAACCAAGATGCTCACAATCATTCACAATTTTCACAAAGGCATGCGGGCTTGCGTGCGTGCGGATGACGGTGAACACTCGGACTGGTTCAATGTAACCCAGGGACTGCGGCAAGGCTGCGTACTATCGCCGTTACTGTTCAACGTGTTCTTCGCCGCTGCGATACACATCGTGCTGGTACGCCTCAGCAAAGACGAATGCATCGTAAGGGATTTGGTTCATCTCGAAGAGGACAGGGTTGTCGGAAAAGAGGAACCGTTGGCATGCGTGCAAAGGGCTGTGTGGGGCATGTTGTATGCAGACGACGCAAGGATAGTCTCAAGGTCGGCGGAAGGCCTTGCAAGAATGATGACAGTCATCGTGACTGTCTTCGAAGCAGTAGGTCTCACGGTATCCGAGAAGAAGACAGAGATGATGCTCCTACGAACACCGGATCAGACGTTTACCACCTCACCGCTCGCGATCGAAGCTGCAGGCCAAAAGTATAAACATACGACTCAGTTTTTGTACCTAGGAGGCATTATCCACGAGAACGCTGACCTCTCCTTCGAAATCGAGCGACGAATCCGTCTGATGCGGGCATGCCTCAAACGGTATGGTCCGGAACTGTACGATAGGACGAACGCACCGCTTAGTCTGAAAGTCCGGATGCTGAAGGCCGAGGTGATTGAGACCTTGCTGTACGGTTGCGTGACGTGGACCCTCAATGCGGACCACTTCGCCAAGCTTCGATCAGTCCACCACGAAGTCCTTCTGCGAGTCATTGGTTTCCAGCGTCGACTACGCACCGACCACACCACCCTCTCGTATGCGAAGGCGCTCAGGATAACACGATGCGAAAGTATCGAAACGACCATCCGTAAACGGCGACTCTTCTTTGCGGGGGCTGTGGTGCGGCAACACGAGGGGCGATTGCCCAGTCGGTTGATGTTCGGGACGATCGCTGGTGGGGGGAGCCCGAAACCAGGCGGGCAGCCCAAGACTTGGCCTAGGGCAATTGCTGAGGACCTTAGAGTGCTCAAAGCCACCGAGGGATCAACGGAAGACTCCCCCTTAGTCTTTGGCGTTGGGACCGCACTGTGGCCCACTGCAGCAAAACAGATGGGAAAGTGGTACCGGGGAATCCTCGAAGCAGCTGAACAGTTCATGGGCAGGTGGCACGAGGCTGAGGCAAAGCTGAGTAGACAGCGCCGTGCATCCGCTGCAGGTAGTGTTAGAGGGAATGGGGGGAGGGGTAACAGCAGGAGGGGTAGAGGGAACACCGTACAAGTGTATGGGGGCAGGGGGGGGAACAGGAGGAGTAGAAGGGAAACCGCGGTAGAAGAGAGTAGCAGAGAGACCGCAGATAGGGTAGCAAGGTACCAGGCCGACTAATAGGTTGGACTTTTCTTTGCTACTCGTACCGCCAACTGCTGCGGCCGTTCGGTATGGATTTTGATTTTTTTCCCTTCTTATCCTTATGAAAGAAGTACTACATAGTGGGTGGGTGACGAGCGTATTTTGGCCCACTCACTATTGCTCTTTTTACTTAGTTAAGTGTTCACCGGGATGCATAGTCCCCTTTTTCCTTCTCGTATCTTTCCCCTTGCACGTCCCTTTTGGCTCATGCTCGGGGTAAGTATGTATGTGTCTGAGCTTTGGCTTCCCATTTTATTTATTTATTTGGGATTCTTCCCCTTTTCTTTTTCTTTTTCTTGTTCTTTTTCGGTTTGGTTTTTTCGTTGCTTCTCTTTCTTTATGGTGTATTTTGGTTGCTGGCGTATGTATGTATGTTGTGTCGGCCGCACCTAGTGCGAAGGCATGGTATTACGTAGGCTATTAATGCATCACGGTGTGTTATCTCTGTGTCGTAGTCTGTGACCACAGAGCTCGTATCTTTCTACGGTGAAGAATCAGCACGGACACTGGGCTTGCTGGATGTCGACGAGTAGAAGAACGGTTTAATGTGAAGAACACACACACACACATCCCTTGCATTTTCGAACTTTTACTGATTCGTTCCAATTATTGATATACTATTACGGGGGTCCATAGTTAACGGGATCAAATTTTGTTAGTAAAAATAGGCAAATATGTAGGTTTTTATGTATACCATAGGTCCTATTAACTATGTACCCCCGTAATAGCTCGTTACAGATGATATTCATACATACGTCTTACAGCCCATCTGTCACCCCACGGTAGGGGTTGCACTTTTTGGGCGAAAGGTTTCTGACCAATTAAGTTCCTTAAGTGAGGAACTACCAGTTAGGATGAAAAATTTACTCGCATATTCGTTTTAGGACTAGCGCATACAAGTGCCGGTCGGATGGCCCTAACGAATTTCTTCCAAGTATTGTATCGGGTGAGATATTGAGTTCCTAATGTGAGGGGCTCAGGAACGTCGGGAGCACCCTTACTGTGGGATGGCTCCCATAGATACCGAAACATTCCATACCACCAAACAATCTTTAGCCAAAAAATATCCACCAGACCGTACCATCACACTATACCACCAACATACCATGTCACGGTTCGTCCATATTGTATTTCAACCAGACCGTATCATTTTGACACCATTCCAGCATATGACACAACATACCGTGCCACACCACACACCATACCGTACCGTACCACGTACCATACCACCATGTACTATACCATACCCATACTGCACCAACACCACCAGAAGAGCTCAATCTATGATATCTCGCAGGCGTTTACCACCTTTGGTGTGCCGTAGCTAGGCAGTCGAAACAGTAGCAAAGCAGGGATGGCTCTCGACCCAGTACAACGCGGGCGTTTACGGCCGCCTTCGACGTGCATCAGCCTGGCAGTCAGATCAATAGCACAGCAGGACTGGTCCACGACCTAGTTCAACGCGGGCGTTTGCCCCTTCGATGTGCCTTAGCCTAGCAGTCAAAACAGTAGCACAGCAAGGCTGGCCCTCGATCCAGTTCAATTCCCAACCCTCGCGATGTAGGCATTCGCGCGAGAAGCATGGGGTGTTATGCAGCAGCTCGAGCCATGCGCTACTTTGGGGAATATATATATATATATATATATAAATATATATATATAAACCCCTCCTCGAAAAACTCAAAGCCATACCGTAGGGTGTCTGTGGACACCTCAACCAAACACGGGTAATGCTGATACCGGCGCTGTGTGTGTAACTCTAGCCTGGGGACACTCCGACTAAGCAAGGGTAATGATGTTGAACCAAGAAGCTCAACCATACGAGGATACAACAAGAGCACGCCCCATGTATGGTCTATATCTGGCCTGTTCCGAGGAGCTTTCAAGTCGGGTACCCAATTGCGACTTCATTACATGAGAAGAAAATACCCACATGAACACCCGACCTAAACCAAGGGGAAATTCTGCCGGAATTGAATAACACCACCGCTGTGAGTTTTACACTTGTATGTGGACATCTCGAATGCGACTTCACATTACATGAGAAGAAAATACCCACATGGACACCCCACCTAAACCAAGGGGAAATTCTGTCGTAATTAAACAACACCACCGCTGTTAGTTTTAGTATGGCCTGTAAACATCTCACCCAAACAAGGGTGATGCTGACACCGCTGCGTGTGTGTAACTCTTGTTTGCGGACACCCCACCCAAACAAGGATATTGCAGTCGAAGTGAGAGGCTCAACCATATACAAGGACACAAGAAGAGCATGCCTCACGTATTGTCTATATCTGACCTACTGTTCCGAGGACCTCTAAAGTATATAACTTCAATACCTCAAAGACTAAGACAGTCCCAGCAAAAAGGCCGCCGTCATTCAGAGTTCAGTAGCAAGAACATTCTGTGTCCCAGACAGAGACGGGGGACCAGAGATCTCCTGTCACGGCGGAATTGCTTGTTGGGGACCTTGTATTTCGCTTTTTCGATTATCTCTGCGGTACTACAGAGATCTCCTGTGCATTCGTCTGTCGATTACTTGGTAATCGTCGTGCGTGTTTCCAACGATTTTCATTGCACGACCGACGCCGCAGCCGCAGTGTCAAGAAACCCCGATGTAGTGCTGAACGATCGATTGGGGACCATGACCCCCTGGTGGACTCTTATCGTTCGCTTTTTCGGTCCTGTGTGTGTGGTACAGATATCTCCTGTCTATTCGTCTGTCGATCACTTTGTATCCGTCGTGCGTGTTTCAGATATTTTTCATTTACACAACCGACGCCGTAGTATCAACATACAGGAAATACGCGGGAGGTAAGGCATCCCACGGTAGGAGTGCAGCCGAATTTTTCAACTCTTCACACGAGGCGCCCGAAGTAGTACTTCGAAGAAATTCGTCCACGCAACCCGACCAACACTTCTGTGCGCTAGTAGTACTAAAACAAGTATACTCGTATTTTTTGCAATTCGTTGCCCCAAAACATGCAACCCCTACCGTGACCCGTTAAACAAAAAGAGAAATGTAACTATTGCAAAATAGTATGCGAGAACCACCGATAATGAATGCCCCTTCCGAACTCCGACGCCGAATACCGTGTATGCCATATCCCCGCTTCTGTACGGCCACGAGTATTTATAATGAGGCGCGCAGACGTTCGATTTGATTCAAGACCCACTTGCTGGAATGCCGTCTGTATTGCTGCAGACGGGTCTCTCTCGTCACTCTCACCAATTCCAACTACGACTTCACCATAAACAATACATGAGAACAGCGCTCGAATGCATTTCATTAAGGGCAATAACAATTCAAAACTGAGTCTCTATTTTGGAAATTGAAAATATGTCTGTCTGTCTGTCCGCAATCCTTTATATTATCGAAGTTAAATTCGTGCGTTCTAATTACCGATGTATTATATCGTTACAGATGACATTCATACGACCTAGTCGATTCTTACAGACCTTATAAAATAAAACATACCATACCACCGGGCAATTTGTAGCCATAGATATATCCATCACACCGTACCATCATATCTTACCACCAACATTCCATATCACATGCCGTGATATTTCCACATAGTATATCTACCAAACTATACCATTTTACCATACCAATACATGATATCACATACCGTGCCACACACACCATGCTGCACCCTACCCTACCACGCACCATACCATACTCATGCTGTACCATCACCACCCGAGGGGCTCAACCATACGAGGACACAAGAAGAACATGCCCCGCGCAGGGAGCACTCGAGCGCAAACGAGTATAGGCACCAAACTGCTGTACCAACATCACAGGTATGCACGTAAGGAGCAGGGGGCGTGGGGGAGAGCATTACAAACAAGGGAAAAGCTGTTGAAATTGGACAACACCACCGCTCTGTGTTGAGCTCTTGTCCGTGGACGCTCCACCCGAACAAGGGCAATGCTGTTGATTCGAGGGGCTCAACTCTACGAGGACACGAGAAGAGCACGCCCAATATCCTTGTAGATAATGACAAGCATGCACGTAAGGATCAGGAAGCGTTGAAAAGAGCATTTCCCGCACTGAAAGCACTTGAGCACGCATATAGCACGTATATCTGCTATCGCGTGTCTGGAAGGAGTCGTCCCCAACCGGTACCCTGGTCTCCCGTCGTCAAGGAAGCTTTGCGAGTGGTTGACGGGAGTAGTCTCACTGTATTGGAGACGCTTGCCGGCGTCCTACCACCACAGACACTACCACCCCGTCCGAGTGCTTTAACGCGGGTATTTTACCGCCTTCGATGTGTGCCTTAGCCTGGCAGTCAGAACAGTAACACAGCAGGGCTGGCCCTCGACCCAGTTCAACTTCCAACCCTTGCAATTTAGGCATTCGCGCGACAGCACGGAGTGGCCTGTGCAGCAGCTCGAGCTATGCGCTACGTTGGGGGAAACAATTAAAACTAATGAAAATCTGAGCGTTCAGGGCGAAAGAGCAGGAACGAGCGCGCGACGAGCTATGCGGCTTTCTGACCACAGAGCGCGCCGGGGGGTAGGAGATATCTCGTGCGCGCTTTCCACCTGCTAGTATGATTGGTCGTTGAGATGCTCCTGGTCTGTGTGCTGTGCTGTGTGATACTACTTTTGTTGTGCGTTGTGTGTGTGCTCGTTCGTTGCAGGCTCGCTGTGTACTCGATCGTCGGACTAGATTGCGGGGCGAGTACTTTTCTAGTTCGTAGAGGCACACCCAATCTGACCGGCCAGCGTCTGTTAGCATTTCACATAGAGCACATAGATCATGTGAAGTGGTCGAGTGTCAGTGGGGCACCCGATTTAAGAGCCCCTCGTGCTATACGCCTGCTCGAATGCTCTCAGTACAGAGCATGCTTTTCTCAACGCTTCCCGCTCCTTACGTGCATGCTTATTATTATCTACAAGGATAGTGGGCATCACAGGTGGCCACCTGGGTACGATGCCGGACGTTGCGGCGAATCCACAACCTTTTAGCACGTTGCGGCGACCGGAAAAACGTGTACCGCAAAGCTTTCTCAACTTACGAAATGCACTTCCGATTGTGAGATATTCTGTCCTGAAAAATGCATAACGTGTGACGTTGTCGTTAGGTTTGTATTAATAGATGCTCTTGCAACGTTTGTATGAGTTTTTTTTTTTTTTCCTTTTTTTTTTTTTGTCCCCTCCAACACGTACGGATGACATTCATTCGCATTGCGATTGTAATGGTACATATCTATGTAGTTTTTAATTTCATTACAAGTATACATTGACGAAATAAACGTGGAATATTGAATGAAATAAATCTGGGGCTTGTGTAGAGGTACTAAACCGTTTTAATAATGGAGAAGAAAGGGTGGAGGAGAGGGCCATGAAGTATGGGTGCACTTGGTTTAACTGGGAATTGCCATCTTTCTGCAATGTTTGCATAGTAAAATCGGTGAGTTTGCCAATCGCAATTTTTGCCAAAAGCATTTATAGCTTTGTTTTAAGTAATTTTTCGTTTCATGCATAAGACCACGGAACTCATGAAAACATTCAAATAGTACGAAACGTTTGCTTTCGCCGAAAGCGGTATGTACCCAAGTTTAATAATCTTAGCTTAATTATATCGTACCGGTATGTTCTAGGTGTTTTTCGCGTAACGAACCTGTGTTCGCATATGGTGTCGTGTTCGCGCGATGCCACACATCCAGTGAGACCAGAAAAGGTGTATGCAGAAAAACCAACACACTGCGCATCATGCAATGAGCTGTGAGTTGTTGTTACCAGTGCGTACATCATGTCCATATTGTCTTATCCAATTTTAGTCTTACTATCTTCGTGTACGTACTTTTTTTTTTCTGGATACTTCGAGTTTTTTTTCTATTTTTTTTTCCGGATTCTGCATATTTTGCTTTGTTGTTGTCGCTGTTTTTAGTTTCGTTGATTTGTTTCTCGGTTCGTATTCGCTTTTCGTTCAACTTTGCTGTCGATACTACAACCGTAATAAAAAGCACAGCACTTTGGCCTGGTACGTTTCCCAGCCTGAGTACATTGTGACGCGTACATCAGACAATCCGGGGACTTTGTGAACGCTTACGTTCGCCAATGACCGACCTAGAGATTTGTGGCTCAAGGCGCTTTTTTTCAGATTAACAGCAGTGGCAACCAGAGTACGCTCTCAAGGTACCCAAGTGGCCGTCTG
The DNA here is from genome assembly GCA_031763025.1 of Macrocystis pyrifera. Taxonomy (NCBI): domain Eukaryota; class Phaeophyceae; order Laminariales; family Laminariaceae; genus Macrocystis; species Macrocystis pyrifera. The sequence goes on along the minus strand of JASSKH010000001.1, from coordinate 21,846,395 downwards.
TGGTGCTGTTCTCGTGTCCTCGTAGGGTTGAGGCTCTCGGTTCAACAGCAATACCCTTGCTTAGGTGGAACATCCACAGACAAGAGTTAAACACACTGCGGTTGTGTTATTCAATTTCAACAGTACTTCTCTTGTTCGCAAAAGTCTTCTCCACGCTTCCTGCTCCTTGCGTGCATACTTATTCCTGGTGTACAGCAGTATGGTATCTATACGTGTTCGTGTTCGAGTGCTCTCTGAACGGGGCATGCTCTTCTTGCGTCCTCGCATGGTTGAGCCCCTCGAGTGGTGTTGATACAGTGTGGGTATGGTATGGTACGTGGTACGATACGGTGTGGCATGGTGTGTACTGTGGCACGGTATGTGATATCGTGTGTTGGTATGCTATGTGATGGCACGGTTGGGTGGATGTACCATGTGGAAGAATCACGACACGTGATGTGGTATGATATGTTGGCAGCATGGTGTGATGATTTTTCTTGTTCTCACATTTATCTCTTGAACCAAAGAGTTTGTGGACACACAAAGGACAAAAGTACTGCAGCCCTAGGAAGAATGGAAAGACATAAGAAATCGAGTTTCCGTTGGCAAGCACGACAGTTCCAACCTGAAGAATACACCAGACGAAGAGAGTGCACACTGTAGAAGGAAAACCGCGGTGAACTAAGGTAGGAAGGAGACGGCAGATTGGATAGCGAAGCACCAGGCCGGCTAGCAGGTAGAACTTGTCTATCAGGTATGCTACCTGTGCCGCCAACTGCTGCAGTGGGTTCAAACGCGGACTTCCTTTGTCTTAGTTTCTTCTTGCGCTTGATCTTCCGTGAGTTTTTTTTAAATTGAGTTTCTGTTTCTTTTGCTTGTCCTTACGAAACGAGTTTTGTAGCGTGGGTAGATGACGAGCCTGCTTTGCTTATTTCGTATGGCCTGACGCACCTTTTCCGGGGGTGGGGCATTGTTGACGAACGCAAGACGGAGACGGTAGACATAGGTAGGAAGGTACTGTACCGACTATTAGTAGTACGGAGAACCTGGCTATGCTACTCGTACCACAAACTGGTGCGGACCTGGAGGGTGCTTGGTGCTTCGGTTTGCCCGGTATTTCCCTTGATTCTTACTCTGTTTATACGTACTACTCTGTTGTGCTGTTTCTCTAGCTCGTTCTTTTCAAATGTCTGCCACATCCCCGGCGGGGAGGCACGACAGTTATTTTTTCCTTCTCTTTCGATTTGTGTTCTCTGTTTTCTGTTTTTCGTTCTTGTTTGTACGTTTCTTTCTATTTTTCTCTTTTCATATGATGTGTATGTCGTGCCTGTCGCATGTGTGCGTTCTTCACATTGAGCCGTTCTTTCCTACCCGTCAACATCCAGCACAACCAGTGTCCGTGTCCATCAATCCTGGAGAGAAACAAGTCATGTAGATGGTGACAAAAACTACACAACAGAGATACTTTATGCAGTAAGCAGAGTATACAATGCAATGCCATGCCATCATGCTGGATACGACAGACACGACATGCACATTCTATGAAAGAGAGAAGACAAAAAAAACAAAAAACAAAAACTAAAGACAGAAAACAAAGGAACTTTTCTTTATAAACCCCCCCCTGTCGCCTGTCCTCGACAAGGCAGACATTAGAAACCAACGCGCTAAAAAACAGCACCACTACATATAAACAGAGTAAGACTGAGGGCCAAAATAAATAACAGGCAGCACCCTCCAGGTAGCTGCAGCAGTTTGTGGTACGAGTAGCATATCCAGGTTCTCCTTACTAGTCGGTCTGGTGCCTTGCTACCCTCTCTGCCGTCTCCGTCCTGCGGTCGTCAACTATGCCCCACCCCAAGAGAGGATGCGTAGTACGAAACAAGCAAAGCAATAGCGTCATCCACCCACAACACACAACTCCTTTCATACGGACAGGAACATATAAATATAGAGTAGTAAAATGAAACTCACGGAAAAACAAGCGCACAAAGGAAAAAATGACAAAGGAAGACCACGTTCGAACCTGCAGCAGTTGGCGGCACGAGTAGCATAGACATGTTCTAGTAACTTTTGATAGTTGGCCTGGTGCTTTGCTTCCATGTCTGCGGCCTCCTCTCTACTTTTGTCCGCCGCGGTTCCCCCTCTACTCCTCCTGTTGCGCCCTCTCCCCGCCTTCCCTTGGTCGGGTTTCTTTCCACTACAATTGTTGCCCTACCTCCCCCCATTTCATTAGGCGCCGCCCACGGCGGATGCGTGAGGCTGCTTACTCAGCTGTCCCTCATCCTCGTGCCACTTCGTCATGAACCGTTCGGCTGCTTCAAGGACCCCCCGATACCTCATCCCCGCCTTTTTAGCTGCAGTGGACCACAGAGCGGTCTCAACTCCAAACACCAAGGAAGAGTGTTCCGTTGACCCTTCGATAGCTCGGAACTCCCTAAGGCCTTCGACTATGCATCTATACCAAGTCATAAACTGTTCGCCAGGTCTCGGGTTCTCCCCGTCAGTCATCGTCCCGAACATTACCCGACTGGGTAATCGCTCCTTGCTTTGTCGTGCCACGGCCCCCGCAAAAAAGAGCCGCGGTATATGGATGGTCGTTTCGATGCTCTCGCACCGTGTCATCTTGAGGACCTTCGCGTACTAGAGGGTGGTGTGGTCGGTACAAAGTCGGCGCTGGAAGCTAATAACTCGCAGCAGGACTTGGTGGTGAGCCGTTCGAAGCTCGGCAAAGTGCTCCGCTCTGAGGGTCCACGTCATACACCCGTACAGCAGGGTCTCAATCACGTTCAGCATTCGAAGTTTTAGGCTAAGGGGGGCGGTCGTCCTATCATACAACTCCGGGCCGAACCGTTTAAGGCATGCCTGCATGAGACGGATCCGTCACGCGATAGCGAGCGAGAGTTTTCGTGGATAATGCTGCCCAGGTACCAGTGGTATAAGCGCTGGGCCATCTGTTTATACCTCTGGCTTGTTGCTTCGATGACGAGCGGTGGGGCGAAGGTTGCTAGGTCTGGTGTTCGTACAAGCATTGTTTCTGTCTTCGTTTCCGATACCGTGAGGCATGCTGCTTCGGCGACAGTCGCGATGCCTGTCAACATTTTAGCGAGTCGGCGACTTCGAGGCAATTCCTGCGTCATCGCCCTACAACATGCCCCATACAGCTCTTCGAATGCGTGCTAGCGGCTCCTGGTCCTCTGTTTCAACTACTCCAGCATCATTGAGTTGAAATAAATCCCTGATGATGGCTTCGTCTTTGCTGAAGCAGACCACTACGACGTGTAACACAGCAGCGAAGAACACGTTGAACAGTAACGGTGATAGCACGCAGCCTTGCCGCAGCTCCTGCGTGACGTCAAACCATTCCGAGTGCTCACCGTTACCCGTACGCACGCGAGCCCGCATGCCTTCCGTGAAAACTGCGGATAATTCGAAGCATCTTAATATCTTAATTGTCAAACTAGAGCATGTGAGTATCTCCCACAGCAGCTCTCGGTCGACAAAGTCGTATGTGTTCTGCAGATCGATGAAAGCACAAGTACAGGGGGATTTTCCTCTGTCGTCCGAGCTCCTACAACCGACGCACGACGAACAACATATCAATCGTTTATCGTGCGGGGCGGAAGCCGCACTGTTTCTCCGGGAGCAATCCCTCGGTCTTGCAGTAGTTGCTGCTGCGGCACGCGACGATTTTCAACAACACTTTGCCTCCGTGGGCCACAAGTGAAATCCCTCTGTAGTTGTTGCAATCAGTATTGTGCTTCTTTTTTTGAAGGACCTTGATGACCGCATATTTCCATTGATGTGGACTTCTCTTGTTACCCAAACATTGACAAGGATGTTATGCAAGCACTGGACGAATGCGGGATGGTCGATTTTCAAGAGTTCGGCCGGGAGGCCATCTGGCTCAACACCCTTCCAATTTGACATGCCCTCAATTGCTTCCGTCATCTCGTCCATAGATGGTTCATCTCCGAGCGACAGTTTAAGCGGTCGCGGTGGCAATTATCGATGCTGGTGCGATCGAGTTTCAGCGATTCGTGTTTAAGAGTTTATGGTAGAACCCGGACCATCGTTAACGACTTCGCACTTTATCCCGAAACAGCGTGCCATCCTCGTCTCTAATGAACGGTTCGCTCCTCGCTTTAGTTCCTTCCAATCGAACCGTACTTTTCGGGTGCTTGTCAAATCTCCTCTGGTCGTTATTCGCTAGGAGTCGTTCGGTTTCGGCGAGGTACTCTTCGAAGTACGCATGTACAGTCTTGCGGCGGATCACGTCCTGCAGGTTCTTACACGCAGATCTCCGTGTCTCCCACGCGCTTCTATCTCGGCCGCAGGCACACAAGAATTGTCGTGCATCCTCCCTCGCTGTCCCTGCTAACATGAATGCGGCCAAAGATTCGGCAGACTCACACCATCCATGTCTAGGATGACGACGTGGAGGGGGTGGTACCTCTTCTTCAACCGCACCAACAATAGCCGTGGTGAAAACCTCAACCATGCCAGACGTATTACGGCGCTGGATAAGCTGGTTGAGAGTGGAAACGACCCTCGCGACTACTCGTTGACGACACTTTTCATCGGACATAAAAGCTGCCTGTAGAACTCTAGGTGGTTTCGGGATTTTCGCATTTTTCGGTTGGGTGCAAAGTGACCGCTGGAGTCGGACATTGATATACAAGCTGTTAAGGTTTGAGTCGGCCTTAGCTGGCGGCGGAGGCTGCGGGACGACTTTAACGTCATGTACTCTAGGTCGATAGGCTTGATGGGTTAAGATGTAGTCGATCTGCTTACGGTCATTCGGGCTGGTGCCGTTGTGTACATGCGATATTCCACCTTTGCGCGTGCTCAAAACCGAGTTGATGAGAGCTAACCTGCAATTGGTGGCGAACGACAGAAGTCGTTTCCTATTATCGTCGCCAACATCACGTCCATATGCTCCAAGCGCTGTACTTTTACCATCACCGCACCCTTCCATCCTCTGCCCAGTTCGCGCGTTGGCATCGATCAGTACAAACGGGCTCTCTTTCATCGGAATCTTTCTGCCAAGTCCTCCAGCGTCTGCCAGAAAGTACGTTGCATTTCGGCGTCCTTGGTACAATCAGTTGGAGCATACGCGACGACGAAATTTAATGCCTCGCATTTACCAGCCAGCTCAAAGCGCATGGACACCGTCAATGAACTGGTGGGTGTACACAGACTTACTGCATAACGATTACTTGGCAGCTAGACCTACTCCGTACAGCCCTTGTCTGGCAGCTGTTTTTTCCCGACCTGAACAAAACACGCGATACCCCGCCGCACGGAACGTCGCGTTGCCGGGCTTAGTTTCCTGGAGGCCAATGAAGTCACAGCCGAGTTGCTGACCCTCTGCTAGTGCACGTTCGCCATGTCGGTACCCGTTCTTCCCCTTTACAGCCATTGTAGGTCGCTACCGTCACGAGTGCCTCCTTCTGTCTCTTACGTGCCTCACGTGCTGTTTTCTTTGTCAGTCGACGTGAGACTCGTCACTTCCTCTTTTCTGCTTCTTTTGTTTAGTTTTCTTCTTTATGGCGAATGTGGCTCTCCGTGTCGTAGCCCGGTACGCGCCTTGGTTTCCGTGGACTGGGTACAGCCGTCCCCGTCAACGCCGGCACTCCCATCCATCCTGTCGTGGGTGCGTACCCACGCTGTGCGCAGTATCTCCACTTCCCCGGCTGCCCATTTAGCGCTCTCTGCTGTGGTGATGTACCCCCGCGGCCTCCGATATGAACTCCATGGCGTCGGGGTCAAGAAGGAAAAACTCACTACCAGCCCACGCGGTCCAAGAAGTAAGCAGGCCACCAGCCAGATCGCGCAAGGTTCCTCACTGTCCAGACCGAGACTCAATGCTCGTGTGATTGTCACTAGACCGTGGGGGCGAGTTAATTCACTCTTAGAGGTGAATGGGCAGAAGTAAATAAAGGTGAAGTGTGTTATCACATGCGTTCCCTATGAGATTGCAAGTGGGAGGGGAAGGGGTAGTAAGAACACATCAGTAAATAGGGTCAACTCCCATGTGTGATGGAGGCTGGCGTCGAGAGTTCTGTGTCGCCAGTTGGGTTGGGAGTTGACTCGAGTATACGGATGTGAGCGCGGGGTTGCCGTTGAGGCAGCCCCGGGGGGGTCACCCCTTCTCCAACCCCCCTTTCCGGGCGGGGGGTTGCGCATTAATGTAATACAACTTCGAAAGCAAAGTGCAAATATTGATATTTGTCCTGGAGGGGGCAGAAGTCAGCTCAGATCTGTGAGGTTTATCACATTTGTCAGAACTTCGAAAGCAAAGTGCAAAGCAGAATATTCTCGGAAGAATGAGAGAATGTGAGTTTTGTACGTACGTAAGAAGTTCAAGCCAATCAGATGACTGCGGTGATTCATGGTAGCATGAATCGTAGCCCTTGGTAAACACACCTTGTCTGGTACGTAGCCGCAACCTACACGTATCAGCGCAGTGAAGCAGAGGCAGAGCAACAGGTCCAAGGTGTGAGACTAGTTTGAGTTCCCACCCACCCGCCCGTGCTTTTGAGGGAGTCAGTGGGGGGGAGTTCAATAGTCGCAGTAACGTTTGCGTTTGTTGCTGTATGTTATATATACCCGTAATTTCGCTGATAGTGCGACCGGGTGTCGTAGATTGCGCGAGTGGCGGCGTGGGCTAGCCGCCTTATTTGACGTTTGGTATGGTTCGATGCAAGTGGGGTTTCTTTATATCATACTATTACAGTTGATAAAAGTAAACATGGCGTTGACGTGGTGTTGCATCGGCTCGGATTTTGCGCGCAATCTGAAAGTATCGGAGAAGGGGGTTATCCGTATATTAACACTGAAGTGCATTGTGAGTTTAAATGTACTGGTGCCCCAACGGCAACCCCGCGCTCACATCCGTATACTCGAGTCAACTCCCAACCCAACTGGCGACACAGAACTCTCGACGCCAGCCTACCAAACCGCTATCAGAAAAGCCGTTTCTGACAAATAACTCGAGAAACCACACCAAGTACAAGATAACCTCACACGTGAGAAAATCGACACGCACTTGTACCAGGCATATACAATAACACAAGCCCGGCTGGATCCCACCACTAAGTCCTTCCTGGGCCATAACGTCTGCTACCCAACTGGCATCCTTTCCATGACTGCGAACATACGCCTTGTACGCATCGGACGCCCATCGGCCCTCACGCTGCAACACCTCTGGTGTCGCCCCCCCCCGCCGACAAGTGTGTTGCGCCCCCAATCCTCAGAGAGTGCAGAGCGTATTCCTCCGCACGCCCGCCCGCCAACGCAACCACTTTCCGCAAAGCTGTTGTCGCTTGCTGCTGTGTCCACATGGATCATCTGCCATTACCGACGCCGAAAGCGGCAAGGGGGGCCGACGAGGGAAGACACAGATAACAGGACATCAATTCGATCATGAGATCGACAGCACCGCCACCTTCGCCCACGCGCAACGCCGGACCGCAACGTACGCGCGTTAGAACCGCCCCTTTTCGCAGTTGGTCCCCTTTCGACCCACGAAACCGAACCTCTACGCGGTCTGCGGTGGACCACTGCGCAACTGTGAGCTGTAATTTTTCGCGAAAAAAGGCTACGTCGGCCCGTCGCAAACAATACGTCTCATGCACACGTGACCGAGTTTCCGCAAACATTTCCGAGGCGCGAGTCAAAAAACAAAATGAAGCGCAGAGGGCAAGCCACAAGACGCGACCCCCCGTCTGCCACGTAGATATCAGTTTCTCGCCCGCGATAAACATTTCCCACGAAACCGGCCTACGAACGGTTGCTTGGTTACCAGCGTCGGCATGCGAACGAGCGGCGCCTTTGAGTGCATTAACTAAAACCGGATGAGTAGTGTCCAGCTCGAACCCTCGTGAAATACGATGAAAAAACTTGATCGCTGACAAATGACTCTCGATGGTTGCCGACCGCAATTTCTTGGTGGCAAAAGCGTACGCGACGTACTCGAACAAATGCCACACGTTGGTCATGCTGTTCCGCACTGGTCTAGGAATACAGACATGCCACATCGTACCCGAAAGTCTACCCACGCGCCAAAATGCCCCAGATAAGTGCGTTCAGACGAGGTCGCAATGGCATTTCGCATGAGTTCGAGGCCAACACCGAGCAGCCGCGGATGTAAAGGAGGCGTTGACGGGTGCCAGCCGGTCCAGGCACGCGCGGTCGTCGGCGACATCCGCCGAGAGTCCAACTGTAAGAACCGCCATAAGAGCCTGGCGCCAGAGATCCAGGCGGTCCGCGACCATCACCAGGTGGTCAACCGGGCGATCGGCACATGGCCCATACAAGGCCACGTCAAAATTGCTGACGGCACGAAGCTGAGCCGCCACCGCCGCCGTAACATCGACGCTCTCCCCCGCAAACGACTGGATATTCGCGGCCGACTCGCCGAGGTTCGGGGGCAAGCGTCCCCGAAGCAGCCAGTGTTTGCGAGATGACATTTTTTTCCACATGGCCGTGTCGTCGGTGAGCTGCGATTTCTGTACATGGCGCTCCCTCGCATCTCCGCTGTCCCGCACAGAAGGCTCATGGTCGGAAAAATTGTCAACAAACTGCTGGAGGAGCACTTCGTTGTTGGCGATCTTGGATACGCTGCTGGTGACGGCGTCCCGAAGGCCAGCCACAGACAGGAGCACGTTGTCCAGTGTAGATTTGACGCCTAGTATATCCGTGTCTTTTCGGGAAAACTCGGATGCCACCTGGTTCTGCCAATGCAGAACGTCAGCCGTCGATAATGCTCCCCCCCGAGACTACCAGCATAGATGAAGGACCAACCGAAGTCGCAGTGGTGGCAACAGCAGCCGCAGCGTTGGCCTGGCGAAAGGACGCAGCTTCTTCTGCGGCCTGGCGAGCCTCGGCCTCGGCTATCCCAGCACGGCGTGCGTCTACCTCCGCTTGCACAGCAGCTAAAGCAGCATGAGCATTCGCCTCAGCTTCTGTTTGTGCAGCAAACCTCGCAGCCTGCGCCTCGCGCGCAATAGTAGCCGCATTGGCCGTGGCCTCCGGCGACTTGCTCTCGTCGGACATCCCGAACTCAAACTAGTCTCACACCTGGGACCTGTAGCTCTGCCTCTGCTTCACTGCGCTGATACGTGTAGGTTGCGGCTACGTACCAGACAAGGTGTGTTTACCAAGGGCTACGATTCATGCTACCATGAATCACCGCAGTCATCTGATTGGCTTGAACTTCTTACGTACGTACAAAACTCACATTCTCTCATTCTTCCGAGAATATTCTGCATTTTGATTAAAACGTCGAAACTAAAACTACCTTATTATTTTGCTGAAAATTCGTTTCTCGTCTCGAGTTTGTTTCCAATACTGAAACCAAGTGAGTAAGAGTTATTGTTTAGGATGGTGGTCATCTTTATTTTCGTTTTTTTTTTTTTTTGGAAATAAATTCGATTCATTACCCTTACGTTGTCTTATATTAATTGCACTTCCAAAAAATAATATGGATATTAAAAATAGAGCCACCTTGACAAGAAAATATCAGCTTTCCGTTCCTTAACTCGAGTTATTTGTGCCATACGGAACTGAAGTAAGTCAGATTAATATTTTTCGGAGCCCCGCCAACAATCTATTGTGGGCGGCGATGGCTACTATTGCTGGACACAATCGCGTATACCTATCGTCCGCGGCAATAGAGGCTTCGGCGGTCGTCAAGAATGGCCATCGATATGCACCATTCCCCGGTATACGGTAGGTTTCAGCAATAGTCTATTGCGACAACACGCCCAATGGTCTATTGTGGGTGGCGATGGCTATTGATAGATACAATTGCGTGTATATTGCTGGCGTCAATAGCCATCGATAGGCAAACGTCTTTTGTCGATTGTTCAAACAATGTATATCACGGTTGCTTCCCCAACGTCTATTGTTCAGGACAATGGTCATTTATGGACAACCTTGTGACTCCATTGTTAGGGCAAATGCCTATTGTGTCCATTGCCGATAACATATTGTTCCCTGACAGTATCTATCGACAGACAGCGTTGCCAGTCTATTGTCGTTAACAACATCTATCGATAGACAGCGTTGCCAGTCCGTTGTGGTTAACAGTGTCTATCGATAGACAGTGTTACCAGTCTATTGTGGTTCACAATGTCGTTCGGTTGCCAGCGTTGCCACTCAGTTGTCGTCAACAATATCCCTCGATACACGCTTTTTCGGGGCTACTGATATGCACATATTACCTCATTTATCCCATGATGCCAATGGCCCATTGCGCAAAATATCAGAATATATTGTTGCCGACACTAGTCTATCGAAGACAGCGTGGCCAAGTCTATTGTGGTCGACAATGACCATTTACAAGCACGTTTTCGGGGTCATTGTGTGGCGGCGATGATCTATTTCTCATACGTACAGAGTGTAACCGATCAGGAATCCCTTTAACAACACAGAGTACCAACCACAACAACACAGCTGACCATGCAACACACTTCACCCCCACGATGGCCACTACCTTGTTGAGACACACAACGTTGCAGCCCTCCTTCACGCTATGCCATGCACCCACATTGCTGCTCATCGCGATACACCATGCACTCATTCCATACTAGTGGTGATCACAAGATGAAAATATGACATTGCTGCGGCACAAAATATTGCATTGCTTAGTAAATCAGAGTGCATTGTAGGTGTGGAAATAGGCGGGTGATGGTGTCCATCGATAGACATTGTTCACCACAATAGATCTCAACAGGGTCCATCGAAAGCAATTGCCGGCCGCAATACGATAGCCATTGCTGGTCACAATAGATCCAGAAACATATCTATCGATAGCCATTGCCGGTCACAATAGCTTAAGAAATGCATCTGTCGATAGCCATTGCTGGTCACAATAGATTAAGAAATGCATCTGTCGATAGCCATTGCCGACCACAATAGATCAAGAAACGTGTTCATCGATAGCCACCGTGGACCGCAATGGATTCTGCAAACTATCTGTCGATAGCCATTGTCGGCGACCATAGCTTTCAACCCAGGTACTTCAGCACACTCCTCGCTGAACAATATGTTGGGGGCGTAACCTATCGATAGACATACAACGGATTGAGGAACGAGCCAATCGATAGACTTCGCCGACGGCAATAGACCCCGTCCATTGCACCATATTATATTGCCATTATTGCATAAGCCATTGCCTATGGTCCAGGGTGTGTAAAAAGTTTAATCTAGCAAAAAAACATATTTTGGATGCCTACCAACTCTACTCTGTTTATACGCAGTGGTGCTGTTTGAGGTCCTCTTAGAATCCGTGAGTACGGGTCTTTAGGTTGATAGGATGTTCAAGTATTTTTAGGGCTGGGCCCTGAGCCGGTATGTACTGCCAGTCAGTACTAGCAGCACCACTGCACTGGCTGAAGGGGTTGCCAGGGTGCCCGCACTTTGACTATTTACGTACGTCCTACGATAACGCCTCATTAAACACCGGACACCCATCAAAATTCACGGCGTAAAGAGGAGAGAGGGCACACAGAACAGTTAGAGAGGGTAGAGAGGGAGACAGAGAGGGAGACCGTGAGCACGATGGACGAAGCTGCCCCAACCACTGATGGCTTGGGCTGTGTGGATCCTGACGGTGTGTCTGGAGCCGAGTCCTTGGTGGAGTCGGGCCCCGCCACCGTTGCTGCTGCTGCTGCTGGTGTGGAGGCTGTATCGGCTCCCAATCGAGAAGGGAGTCGGGACCGGCTGAAGCAGTCACAGCAGGAGGCGAAGCACACAAGGCTTAAAACATCGCGAAGGAGAATCTGAGTAAACATCATGTTTGGAACAATATAAACGGATATGTACGTGAATATTTACGTCTTTGAGGCCGCGATTTCGCAACTTGTACCGATTCGGCACACTTCAAATACATGCATGTTTTTGAACCCGTGTCCCACCTTTTCGGTATCTAGGCTGCTTGCTGCAGCGTGCCGTATCTCCGTACACTCCTGTCAACGATACGCTTGGCTCGCTTTTGCTCTTTTAAAAATTATTTCTTAGCCAATTCACCGCCAAACTGCATTAGGAATCGTCCAAAAAATGATGTATGTTTTAGCTCTACAAGTAGTGGAGTCAACAACACGTAAAAACGTGCTTCCGGCGTCGCCGCAACCACCAGTGCACTGGTCGGGTCCAGTGTACTGGCATATGACGCAGCCAGTACATACTGTACTGGCTAGAGTTACCAGGGCCCAGCCCTAAGTATTTTGCTTCCTGTTGGGATCAAGCAGTAGAGTTCTCCATGTTGTAGAGCAAAACGTTTCTGGGAATAATCTCCATATTAAGCGGGAAAACAAAATAGGCCCCTGCTTGGCTCTCCTGATCCCACCCGGACCTGATCATACCCGGATGCGATCACATTTTGCACCCCCTGCTCCCACCCACAAGGTTCCGAAATATATTTAGTCCTCCGCAGGAGCCGCCAGCCCCTAACCTTAATCCGAACCCTGACCCCAAACCGCAGCAAAAACGCGCCAAAACTGGCTATAAACGCGGCTGCGTCGGGTTTGCATCGAACCATGGTGCTGGGCACCATAGACCGCGAAGCAATATACGTACAAGCATATATATACAGAGGATAGGAATATTCCTGGAGTATTATTATTAATAAAGTGGTGAACCCAGCTCGGATCAAGGTACGAGTGAAGACCCATCCCAGTCCCTAACCCTAATCCTAACCCTGACTCCAAACCGCAGCCAAAACGGGTTAAAACTGGCCACAAAACGCGGCTGCGTCGCGTTTGCATCGAAGCAGGAAATTTCTCAATTGCGGACGTCGATTCCGAATTGCAGACCGCGCTACATGATTGTTGAGTCAAACACATCCCTAAAGATCCGGGCTCACAGATTTGGAGACCTCGAGTAGGTTTAGAAATCTGGAAGAAGGGATCTTTAGGGGTGTTTTCGACTTGAAAATTGCGTAGCGCGGTCTGCACTTCGGAATCGTCGTCTGCAATTCAGAAATTTCTTGGTTCAATGCAAACGCGGCGCAGCCGCGTTTATGGCCAGTTTTGGCCCGTTTAGGCTGCGGTTTGGGGTCAGGGTTAGGGTTAGGGTTAGGGTCAGGGGTTGGGTTGGGTCTTCGCCCGTACCTTGATCGCAACAGGGACCAAAATACCTGAACAGCCCACCAACCTAAAGAACCCTTCCCCCAGATTGCTAGGGGACCTCGAGTAGGAGGGAGATTGTGCTGGATTTCGACGGGTTGAAAGTTACAAGAACACGCACAGAGAGAGACAGATCTGCCATGACCATACAAAACGCGAGCCTTTTTTCTTGGTTTTCCAAGGAAAAAAATCCTCTTCATTACGGCTCGCATACGAGGATAGGGAGCCTTGTTTTGAGTTTTTCTGTTTGTTGTTGTTGTTGTTGTTGTCCTCACATTAACTCATCGCCACGATACGATGCATTCTGTGGTGGCAGGGCAGGCTCCAATAACTAACTTAACTCTGGAGTGCAAGAATGCCTGGCTGGCTGGGTAGGAATGAAAAACAAGCAAAAAATAATACCAGTACACATGATACTGAAATACATCATCTATCTACAGCTCAGAAAAAAATAAAAAGTGAGGTCCTCGCACGTACGTATCTGGTTTGTGTTTATGTGTGTGTCATCATGAATGATTCAACATTGTTCTCGGCCACGTTTGATCATCGCGCTCAACGCACATGGCGCCAACTCCAGTCCCGGCGGACTCTATGCACGCACACGTACAAACTAACCTTCTGGTGCTTGTACGGTGGTAAAAGTCGTTCACAGTTGGTCGAGCTAGGTGCGGCAACGTGTGTAGCAGAACCAACAACTGCATCATAACGGTTTTTGTTTTTTGGGTTCTACCAAACGGAACCCAACTCTGCCAGTACTCGTAGGCAGACTGTGTGCCTGTCCACAGCAACGTTCGGGCCAAATCCCCAAGACATGCTGCAGGTGGTGTTGTCAGGCCCACCCTCCTACTGATGAGGGAACGGAGAAGCAGGAGAAGACGTGCAGCATGCTGTAGATGTACAGCAGTAGCAGTGGTGGCACCTGCTACAAGCTCTGTTGGACAAAATTGAACTTGTAGATTTTTTGCCTTCAAGTTTTGCGGCCGGCGTAAAATCGCACGTACGTGCCAGGCTATTCGGATTTGCACGTAAAAACAGAACCAAAAAAGCACAGACGGTTCATTGGAAACCCCGCATTTTCAAATCGTTCACGTTCGACGTAGCAGCAGCCCAGCATCACACAGCATCACACAGCCACCTCGCTAGCTCGACCACACAAGGCACACACGGCACCTACACTACACGCCACTGTAGCCAAACAGTGCTGAAGCACGGCATGGATCCCTTAGCCGCGGCCCATGAGTTTGCGAGCAGTAGATCGAGCCGATTTTGAGAAGTAGAACGAGCCCTGCGCTGTCCAAAGGCGATCCTTCGCCAATAAATATATATACAATGATTCCCGACGCCTGAGAGCGCAGCATTCGCTTCCGATTTCGTCTTGAATTTAGGCTCGGATTCCACACGCCTTCGCTTTCTTGGCTTCGTGCTTGCTTTTTCGACCGCTTTCCTCGACGGTCGCCCGAGCCGGCCTCCGACCGGTGTTCTCCCGTGCGCATGTCTTGGAGTCTCGCGCCGCCGACGAGCGCGGCGACCCCGAACTCGAGGGATATTTGCTGCGGAGAGGAGACACGGACGTTCTATTTTCTTCCCTCCTGGATTTTGAGTTCCCTATCGTTCTAAAAGGTCCAAGGGTGGCACGGATGAACGAGTGAACAGCAGTCGTGTACTCAGGATCTGAACGATTTTTTATTGGTTCAAACTGACAGTCCCGTTTTCGACCACGAACTCGAAAAATATGGAGAGAAGACACGGACGTTCTATTTTTCGCGGTCCTGGAGATTTGTTTCGCTGTTGTTACTCCGCAAAGAGAGACAGACTTGATCTTACTACTGTATTATTGTAGTTCTTTCCTATCCGAGGTTCGATTCTCGGCCTTGCTGATGCTACCGCTTTATACTCCCCCGACTCCTTTATTCTCCTGACTCCTTCGGTTTGCGGGCCGCCATCGGCCTGTTCGACCCCCCCTCGGTCTTGCCTTACTCGGTGGCTGTCTTCCCTTGCCCCTCTCTCTTCGCGAGTCGACTACACGCGCCTTCCCGGGGTATCGCGCCGCTCTTGCTACCACATCGTTGGATAAAAATCGGCACGTCATTTGTTTTCGCTGGAGGAATGGGATGGAGGTTGTTGGAGAGTATGAATTCGACCGAGTGTGCTCGATAAGAAAAACCGACCAATCACATCGGAGGATATCATACAGGTGGTCGTACATGCCCGGACTGTCTACTACTGCTGCTGCAAGGTCTGATCTCTGGAGGCGCATTGAAATACGAGTACTACTACGGCAGCAACAGTACAGCAGTAGTAGTAGTTCAGAGGTATTCTACTTGGAAGATGTACAAAGCAAAGCCAAATATCCATAACAAGCGCGCCCAATGAGCGTGTCTGACGTATCACGCAATAACGCAGCTTCCAAACTTGAGTTTCAACCACTTAATCGGTCGTACTCACAGCAGAAGGTTTTATTGATTGTGCTCAGAAACACGACGGAGACGTTACATCTAATATTAGGGAGTTCCATATATTGACATAGGATTATAGGAGAGGGATATTTAGTCGGATATTCGGGGGGATAAACGGGAGGTTTATTCCCGCGTCATGTTGAATAATAATCTGCATACGATGCATGAGCTGTCACTCGACAGCTCGGATATAATATAAGAGGAGTTCCGTGTTACTGTCTGGAGTCAACCACGCGTTCCCGTGCCAGCTGCGCCTCTACCTTTAGAGATCAATCAACACACTAGTGAGTCCGGCGATCTTCTATTGGCGAGCGTAGCCAAGGCCAACCTAGAGAGGTGGGAACCTGCTTCGGCATGCCTAGTTTCGAGGACATGCCCAGTCAAGAAGCCAGCGTGGAGAGTGAAAAGACCATAGAGGAGATGAAGAAGAAAATACAGGTCCTGGAAAGGTCGATGGAGAAGCAGAGACTGCGCGCCGAGAGGGACGCGCAGGGAGCAGGAAAGGAAGGGGGGGCCGGTGGGGGGACGAGAGGAGAAGGAACTGCTGGAAGACAACAAGCAGCGTCGACGGTGCCGACACCTGGGCTGGAGGCCCGATCAGGCATGTCACTACCTTCTTTGTACCGCCCAAGTTTGTCCCAGTCGAGACCCCCGAAGTTCGATAACGTAGAGGCCCACTTTAGCATGTGGCGTAGTAAGTTTTTGGCATACCTATCATCGCTTGGGTGCTTGCATGTACTCAGTAGCACAGCAAACCCAGTTATGGTGGGTGACATGAGGGTTTCGCCGGAGGAATTAGCCTCCAGTCATTCCCCCCAGGAGATTAGGGACGCGAGATTGGTGTATCGATTGATGATGGAGGCCATGACAGGATACGATATGGCTGAGTTTAGAATGCAGAAGGCAATGTCTCCGAGTGGTGCTTGGAAGGAGTTGGAAGACTATTACATGCCGAAGACGATAGCAGCAACACACAGATTGAGGAGGGAGTTTGATACCATCCGAATGGCTGAGGATGAAAACCCCTTGCTGTTCCTCGGAAGGGTGGACAAGGCAGCAGACGAGCTGGCGATGTTAGGATGTGGCAAGAGTGCAGAGGAAGTAAACCGCCACATTGTTACCAACCTCTCATCTTTGTATACTATTCAAAGCAAGTCCATTCTTTCCCGCCCTTCCATCCCCCGTTCCGAGATCGATGAGATCATCCGTGACGCGTATGCTAACGACAAGGTAGAGAAGGAGATGGTTTCTAGGGCGTTGGGCGTGCAGAGAGTGGTAGGTCAGCATGCCTTGTACGCCGGAGGTGCGCAGCCTGCCGGTGGCGGAGGTGCGGGTCCAGGAGGGGGGAAGGAGGAACAGGAGAGGTGGGAGGCTCAAGGATGGGCAACAGCAGCAGCAGCAGCAGCAGCAGCAGCAGCAGCTCCAGCGACAGTATCAGCAGCAGCAGCAGCAATATCAGCAGCAGCAGCCTCAGCAGCAGCAGCAGCACCAACGGCAGCAGCAGCAGCACCGTCCCCATCAGCAACGTGACAACCGGGGAGGAGCTTCGTCGGGGGGGATAACCGGCCCCAAATGGCGTTGGGATGCCGTGGGCTGCAGGTACCGTTGGGATGACTCAGCCCCAGACCCCTTCGGTACGGGTGGAGTAGTCCCCCCCATAGGTTGGGTACCTACCGATCCACCACCAGGGACGTTGCCGCCGATGCCCCCACCGCCCGCAGCGACTCCGGCAGGCTGGGGTCCCCCACAGAACAACACATGGAGGCGCAAGGGGCCCTGCTTCCGGTGCGGCAGACCGGGCCACCACGCCGCGGAATGCCAGGCAGCTCCCGCGCAAATGAATATCGCTTTCCCGGGTGCCGCTTCTCCTCAAGGTGGCTGGCTGCAGGAGACGCCCTACGGCAGTGGTGGGTATACCTCGGCCGGAGCTTCCCCGCCACAGCAACCCTCCTTCAGCACTTCCCCCTCCCCTGGCCCAGCGAACAACGGCAACCCTACGCCTACGTTCGATCCGCATCTCCTCACCGCGCAGTTTGCGCACCAAGGCAAGGCGAGTGATGATTTGTTTTGGGTTAATGGGAGAGAAGAGTGGGTAGCGGATTCGGGAGCAACTTTTCATGTGACTGGCAACCCTTTTGGTATGGTAAACTGTACTCCCCCTCCCCCTGGTAAGAGCCGTTTGGTGGTCGGTGACATGAGGTCACTGAAGATAGAGTACTTCGGCCAGATTCCAATTGTGATGCACAGCTTTCAGGGTGACGTTCAAGTTAGGCTGATGGACGTAGCATACGTACCCGGTGTTCGCTTCAATTTATTTTCGCTTCATGCAGTAATGTTGAAATGCCCGGTGACACTTGATGCTCAGGGAGCTCACACGTTGAATGGACAGCTGTCTTTCGTGCGTAGGGACGCGGGTTCATACGTAGACGCCACGCGGATTGTAGAGACCCCGATTGCTGCCGCTGTTTTGGCTCCTGGAAAAATGAGGAGGATCGATATTAACGACCTTCACGTTGCCCTTGCCCACTCCCATGCTGACACTCTCCGTGAGACGGCACGTCAGATGGACATTAAGGTTTTTGGGGAGTTGGTTCCGCGTGCTGGGTGTTCTGAGGCGAACGGGAGGAGGATGGCGGTGCCGTGGACGACCGAGTGCCGTTCTACCAGGCCTCTGGAGCGTCTGTTCGTGGATCTGTCGGGACAACAGCCTACGTCTGCTGGCGGTGCGTCATACTTGATGATGATCGTCGACGACTACTCGCGACTGGGATGGCCGTATTTCTTGAAGCGGAAGTCCGACGTCCCGAAGGTCTTCGCTGGTTTCCTGGCCGACATCAACGCGAAGGGTGTGCCGTCCATCGTGGAGTGCCTTCGCTCGGACAACGGCACCGAGTTCACCAAGGCGGAGTTCGTGGAGTTGCTCAACCACCACGGCATCCGCCGCGAGTACACGCCCGTCGATTCTCCGAAGCATGACGGGGTGGTCGAGCGACGGATCGCCATGACGCTGGAGCTTGCAATGGCGTCCCGCCTGGAGGCCACCCGCCTGTTCGGCGATGCAAGGATGCCGGCGACGCAGCCCCTTTGGGCTGAGTCATGCGTGTACGCGAGCGATGTGATCAACATGACGGCGAGGGTAAGGGACAAGCCGGAAATGCACTCGCCGTACCGAAAATTCTACGGGAGACCACCGTTTGCGCGGCTGCTCCCGTTTCTGAAGCCGGGCTTCCACCACGTCAGGAGGACCCTGAAGACCGAGCCGAAAGCGGAGGCTTGCTTCTACCTCAACGGCGGCAACCACCATGCAGCTGACTGCAGCAAGATCCTGCTGATGTCTGGCCGAAGGTCGTTCTCCCGTGACGTCACTTGGGAACACCCGAGGAAACCGTTTGTGGGGTTACTGCCTTCGGAGGAGGAGAGCTCCCCGCCGCCGCCGTCGCCGTCGCCACCGCCGCCGGGTGCGCCGGAGCCTCTGAGGGGCCCCGACGTATGGCCCGAGCCACCGTCCCCATCTCCACTGCTGCCGCCGCAACCGCCGTCACCAACGCCGCTACCGCCGCCGCCGCCGCCGTCGCCGTCGCCACCGCCATCGCCGTCACCGTCGCCGTCGCTGCCGCCGTCATCGTCACCGCCGCCGCTACAGCCACCGTCACCGCCGCCGCCGTCGCCACCGCCGCCGCCGCCGCCGCCGCCGCCGCCGCCGCCGCCGCCGCCGCCGCCGCCGCCGCCGTTATCATCGCCGTCGCCGCCGCAGCAGTCACCGCAGCCACAGCTTTCGCAGCGTGCTGCCCGGGCACTGGGTTATTATATCCCGGACCCGGGGGATGGCGATGTGCTGAGGGGGCGGACAAGGGGGGAGACTGCACGACACCAGGAGAGCGGTGGCGCTGTGCAGAGAGGGCGGACTAGGGGGGAGACCGCACGACACCAGGAGGGTGATGGCGGTGTGCAGGGTGATCGGGCCAGGGGGGAAGCTGGGCGACATCCGGAAGGTGGAGATGTGCTGAGGGGGCGGACAAGAGGGGAGACTGCGCGGAACCGCGAGGCTATGGGGCATGGGCTGCTGTCGTTGATGGCAGCGCGGGAAGGTATAGGCCATGTACTTTTCCACCAAGCCCCACCGCGCGAGAACCCTCCCCTTCCCACACGCCCGGCGAGCGAGCTTTCGACGCCGAACTCGTATGCTGAAGCGTGTGCGGACGAGTATTCGGCCATCTGGAGACAGGCGATGGACAAGGAGTACCATGGGCTGGCGGACGCGGGGACATTTGGAGCGACGTAGCAACCAGAGGGGCTCAACGTCATCTCGGCGAAGTGGGTGTTCGCCTGGAAGTCCAACGAGCATGGTGACGTGGTGCGGGCGAAAGCAAGGCTGGTGGCACGAGGTTTCAAGCAGCGTGAGGGTATTGATTTCTTTGAGACTTTTGCTCCGACGCCTGCAGCGTCTTGTTTCCGTTTGTTGGGTGCTATTGCGTGCGAGTTGGGTTTGGATTTGTGTCATTTTGATGCTGAGCAGGCGTTCGTGCAGTCGAGTTTGGATGAGGATGTATTCATGCGACTACCTCCCGGCTGCGGCGAAATGTCTGGTAAGGTGGTCAGGTTGAATCGCAGTCTCTACGGCTTGAAGCAAGCGTCGAGGTCGTGGCACAACCACCTTCTCACTCACATGAAGAGTCTAGGATTTGAGCAGAGCCCCGCTGACGCGTGTGTCATGAGGTTGGTCGAGTCGGGCTCTGTCTCCATGTAACGGTAGTTCATGTGGATGATATTTTTGCTGTAGGACTCAAGGCTAGATGCGATCAGTTCTGTGACGACCTGAACAACCTTGTTCCGATCAACAATCTGGGCGAGTTGCGGTGGTATGCTGGTTGTTGTTTTACGAGGGATTGGGATGCTGGTACTTTGACGATTTCGCAGCAGGCGTTCGCTGAAAATACCGCGGCGAGGTTTGGTGTTAGTTCTGGGAGGAATAACCCGCTTTCGACTGGTGTGAAGCTCGAGGAGTTTGACGAGAATGAACCCGTGGGTGATTGGCCTTTCCGCGAGTTGGTGGGGTGCTTGATGTGGCTTGCGAACCAAACACGACCAGATATTGCGAACGCGGTGAGGGCGGTAGCGAGGTACACGAATAGGCCGAGGGAAGTACACTGGAAGACAGCAGTCGGTATTTTAGAGTATGTATTTTCTACGAGTGATTTCGGCATTACGTTCCAGAAGGGTAGCGGGCTTGAGCTGGTAGCGTTTGCAGATGCAGACTATGCCAACAAAGCCACTGACAGGAGGTCAGTTTCCGGTGGGGCCATCATGTGTGCTGGGGCGTGTGTGTGCTGGTTTTCTAGGACGCAGAAATGCGTCACACTCTCAACCACTGAGGCCGAATATGTAGCACTGGCAGACACCATCAAGGAGGCAATGTTCATGCGCTATGTATGGAGTTTTATTTTTCCGGGGTTTGGGGAGAGATGCATTACGGTTTTCGAGGATAACGAGGGGGCAAGGCACCTGGCACAAAATCCAGTGTGCACGTCGAATTCGAAGCACATCGACGTACGACACCACTTTTTGCGCGAGCTTATTTTTAAGGGGGAGTTTGTTATTACCCATGTAGAGTCGGAGAAACAGCATGCAGACTTCTTGACAAAGCCGCTCAACAATACGGTGTTTCGTTACCACCGGGATTTTCTGATGAATATTCGACACGGTTTTTCCGAGGTGGAAGGTTTTACGTTATTTTTGAGTGAAGGATTTGTGTGAACTACATATAAATCCGAAGATGCCGCCGTTTTTCCCTGGCTAATTCCGAGGATGATACCATTTCGTTCCTGGTGATGGATTTCGAGAGTTTTTGGTGTTTTCGAGTAGTCCCCACGTCAAATAAAATTCAAGTGAAGGAATGTATGCTATCTCGCATTACCGTCGCGATCTGTGTATCTATGGCGGGAGTAGGGGGCAAGGGGAGACCCTTGTCCGAGGGAACGGGGTTCCTTGCGATCTCTGGCATTTATTTTCTTGGCTTAATTTTTATTCTGATGAGTATGACTACTGTGATGTTTTATATGATTTGCATTAATTCCTCATGAAATAGAGGGAGATTTTTTTGGATAAGGTTGAAGAAAGACTATGAAGCGCCTGGGGGCGTGTGCGGTCCATAGAAAATGTTTTCTGAGTTGGAGAGTTTGGATAGTATTTTGGAAATTGAGAGTTTGATTTTTGGTTCTGGAGTGAAATTATGTTTCTGAATTTCGTTTGAGTTGGTCATAATATTGAGATGTTTCCACCCAGCGGAGTCGTACATTGTAGTGTACAGAGCTGGGGGGATATTAAAGTATGGTCGTGTATAATGAGCAGGGGGGATATTGATTGTGCTCAGAAACACGACGGAGACGTTACATCTAATATTAGGGAGTTCCATATATTGACAAAGGATTATAGGAGAGGGATATTTAGTCGGATATTCGGGGGGATAAACGGGAGGTTTATTCCCGCGTCATGTTGAATAAGAATCTGCATACGATGCATGAGCTGTCACTCGACAGCTCGGATATAATACAAGAGGAGTTCCGTGTTACTGTCTGGAGTCAACCACGCGTTCCCGTGCCAGCTGCGCCTATACCTTTAGAGATCAATCAACAGGTTTGCACTTTTTTCAATCAATATTGCAAAGTTGAGTATCAACTATTTAATCAGTCGTACTCACAGCTAGCTGACGTATTTCAAAATTTATAAAATCGTATCCAGCTGCCAGGTATCTACTTACTGTTGTTACAGGTTACTTAATAAAGAATACTGCTATTTCATACAGTCCCGCTTTAAAAACGATCCTTCGTTACCAGGTACCGGTATACTACTGCAAGATAATAAGATGTTCGCCTTACCATTTTCTGGTGAAAACACGTCAAGTTATTTCGGCGAGCACTATTACTGGAGGTAATCGAGGGTTCGAGACTGTTTGCTTCCACTGCGAGTACTGGCAGTATATCGCGGTTGTGTGGTGCTGTGGATATTGTGCTGCGTGTGCTTCACGTGTGTCCGACCTGAATAATTCGGGGTTCACACTGAGAATTCAGCCCATGTTAGCAGTGTATTTTGCGGTTGTCAGGTTGTTCTGTATTGCCGATCGATATCACGTACCAGGTACCAAGTATCAGGTATCAGGTGTTTGATACTGCTCCTACTCGCATCATCTCGGAATAAATGCTGCGATTACTGCCTGTAGTCATGATGGAGTATTTCATACCAGTGTAGATAATGCGTGGTATACTGGTTGGTAAAAATACCCGTAACGCGTCCTGTACTCGCAGTAATTTGGGCGGATGCTGCAAGCTGACATGTTGTCTGCTGCTGCTGCTGCTTCGGTAGTGCTGTTGCTGATGTTGCGGCTGCGTCTGCACACACAGCAGCAGCAGCAATGGTGCTGTTGTGCTGCTGCTGCTGCTACTGCTGCTATCGCTTTCATGTGCAAATGAGAGGGCATCTCTCCTGCACAAGCACCGTTGGCAGTAGGTACAACTCGCCGTGATGTTGTTGTTTTCTTCACATTAAACCTTCTTTCTACTTGTCGACATCCAGCACAGCCAGTGTCCGTGCCGATTCTTCAATCCTAGAGAGATAAAAGTTCTGTGGTCACAAAGCTACGCCACAGAGATACTACGTTGCCACGTATGCAATGCAATGCCATATCATACTGCGTACGACATGCACGACATACCCATTCCATGACCTAGAGAAACAAAAACGAAACTAAGAGAAAAAAACAAAACAACACAAAGATAATTCGAAAGAGAAAAGAAACAAAAAAAGAAACAAAAATATACCTGGTATATGTATATACTTCAGTGTAGCAACAAACCATCGTACCCCACCGCAGGGGATCTGGCAGACACTTGAAAAAGAAGGAGCTGGAAAAAAAAAACAAAAAAAAAACAAGTTGGTATGATACTTTGGCGTGGGTATGGGGTGTGTGTGTGTTTCTTCACATTAAACCGTTCTTCTACTCGTCGACATCCAGCAAGCCCAGTGTCCGTGCTGATTCTTCACCTTCTAGAAAGATACGAGTTCCGTGGTCACAGACTACGGCGAGCACTCGGAATGGTTTGATGTCACGCAGGGGCTGCGGCAAGGCTGTGTGCTGTCACCGTTACTGTTCAACGTATTTTTCGCTGCTGCGTTGCACGTCGTACTAGTACACTTTAGCCATGACGAAGCCATCGTAAGGGATTTGGTCCAACTCAGTGATGCTGGAGTAGTCGGAACGAAGGAGCAGGAGCCGTTGGCGTGCGTGCGAAGGGCTGTATGGGGCATGTTGTATGCCGATGACGCAGGGATTGTCTCGAAGTCGACTGAAGGGCTCGCGAAAATGATGACAGTCATCGTGACTGTCTTCGAAGCAGCCGGCCTTACGGTGTCGGAAAAGAAAAGACAGAGACTATCTTCTACAAACGCCAGACCAGAAAACCCTCGCACCACCGCTCGTTATCGAAGCAGCAGGCCAGAGGTATAAGCAGACGGCCCAGTTCTTGTACCTAGGCGGCGTTATCCACGAAAATGCTGACCTCTCGCTCGAAATCGACCGACGGATCCGTCTCATGCGAGCATGCCTCAAACGGTTCGGCCCGGAGCTGTATGATAGGACGACCGCCCCCCTTAGCCTGAAAGTCCGAATGCTGAAGGCCGAGGTGATTGAGACCCTGCTGTACGGGTGTGTGACGTGGACCCTCAGAGCGGAACACTTTGCCAAGCTTCGAAGGGCTCACCGCCAAGTCCTGTTGCGAGTCATTGGCTTCCAGCGCCGACTTCGTACTGACCATGCCACCCTCTCGTACGCGAAGGCCCTCAAGATGACACGTTGCGAGAGCATCGAAACGACCATCCGCAAACGGCGTCTCTTCTTCGCGGGGGAGGTGGCACGGCAAAGAAAGGATCGATTACCCAGCCGGGTGATGTTCGGGACGATTGCTGGTGGGGAGAACCCGAGACCTGGCGGACAGGTTAAGACTTGGCATAGATGCGTAGTCGAAGACCTTCGGGAGTTCCGCGCCACCGAAGGGTCAACGGAACTTGCTCCCTTGGTGTTTGGAGTTGAGACCGCACTTTGGCTCACTGCTGCAAAAAAGGCGGGGAAGTGGTACCGGGGGATCCTGGAAGCAGCCGAACGGTTCATGGTGAGGTGGCACGAGGCTGAGGCTGAGCTGAGCAGGCAGCGCCGCGCATCCGCCGTGGGTGGTGTCCAAGGGAATGGGGGAAGGAGGGGCAACAAGAGGAGTAGCAGAAAACCCGACCAAGGGAATGCGGAGAGGGGGGGGAAGAGGAGTAGAACGGAAACTGCAGTGGACGAAAGTAGGAAGGAGATGGCAGATAGGGTAGCCAGGTACCGGGCAGACTAAGAAGTAGAACATGCCTATACTACTCGTACCACCAACTGGTGCAGCTGGTTCGAACGTGGTCTTCCTTTGTCTTCCTGTTGTTTTTGTTTTTGTTTATTTCATTTTATTGTCTTCTTTGCGGTGACCCTATGTGATTTTCATTTCTCTTCCTTTCTCCGATTGATAAGCCTTATTGAAGGAGTCGTGTGGCGTGGGTGGATGACGAGCCTGCTTTGCTTGTTTCGTACTGTCTGACGCCGAGGGGCCGGGCATGGTTGACGAACGCTGGACGATGGTGGCAGACAGGGTAGCAAGGTACCAGGCGGGCCAGCAGGGAGACCCTGGCTGTGCTACTCGTACCATAAACTGCTGCCGCTACCTGGAACATGCCTTGTGCTTCGTTTGGTTTGCCTGTTATTTTTCCCTTGGTTCTTCGTCTTACTCTGTTGACTAGTGGTGTTTTCTTCTTTTTCTTTTTTTTCCAGCTCGTTCTTTTCAAGTGTCTGCCACGTCCCCTACGGGGGGGTACGATGGTCTGTTGCTATACTGAAGTATATACATATACCAGGTATATTTTTGTTTCTTTTTTTTTTGTTTCTTTTCTCTTTCGAATTGTCTTTGTTTTTGTGTATGTTTTTTCTCTTCGTTTCGTTTTGTTTCTCTAGGTCATGGAATGGGTATGTCGTGCCTGTCGTACGCAGTATAATGACATGGCATTTTTTTTTTTTTTTTTTTAATTTTATCATCACTTTTACTTTCCAGCCCACTCGTAGGAGGTTTTACCCTCGACGATCTTCTGGACAAGCCGTGGTCACAGGTGTCGTCCCTTCTCCCCCCCGGTACGTGCCTTTAGTTTTTATCGCGCATAGGGTTCAGCATTCCCACTGCTCGTCGATTTTCATCGAATGTACAGCTAACTCACGCTCTCGCGCTTTCCGCTAATCAATTTTATGCAAGAAAAAGTCCCTATGAGCATGCACTCGGTGAGACTCGAACTCACGAAATTGATCTTGATAGGCTCGCGGACCACCTACCAAGCCACCGGGTAGCATTGCATTGCATACGTGGCAACGCTTTGTGACCACAGAACTTGTATCTCTCTAGGTTTGAAGAATCGGCACGGACACTGCTTGTGCTGGATGTCGACGCGTAGAAAGAATGGTTTAATGTGAAGAAAACAACAACAACAACAACGTAGTATCTCTGTGGCGTAGCTTTGTGACCACAGAACTTGTATCTCTAGGTTTGAAGAATCGGCACGGACACTGGTTGTGCTGGATGTCGACGCGTAGAAATAACGGTTTAATGTGAAGAAAACAACAACAACAACAACAACAACAACACTACGACACAGAGATAACACATCGTAATACATTAATAGCCTACGCAATACCATGCCTTCGCATAGGTGCGACCGACACAACATACATACATACGCCAGGGGTACTACTTGGCAACTGGGCAGATAAAGGGCAGCCGTACTACTATGGTCCACAAAATGCAAGTAATCTCAGTTCTGACAAATGTGATAAACCTCACAGATCTGAGCTGACTTCTGCCCCCTCCAGGACAAATATCAATATTTGCACTTTGCTTTCGAAGTTGTATTACATTAATGCGCAACCCCCCGCCCGGAAAGGGGGGTTGGAGAAGGGGTGACCCCCCCGGGGCTGCCCCAACGGCAACCCCGCGCTCACATCCGTATACTCGAGTCAACTCCCAACCCAACTGGCGACACAGAACTCTCGACGCCAGCCTCCAACCCAACTGGCGACACAGAACTCTCGACGCCACCCTACCAAGCCGCTATCAGAAAAGCCGTTTCTGACAAATAACTCGAGAAACCACACCAAGTACAAGACAACCTCACACGTGAGAAAATCGACACGCACTTGTACCAGGCATACACAAATAACACAAGTACATTTAAACTCACAATGCACTTCAATGTTAATATACGGATAACCCCCTTCTCCGATACTTTCAGATTGCGCGCAAAATCCGAGCCGATGCAACACCACGTCAACGCCACGTTTACTTTTATCAACCATAATAGTATGATATAAAGAAACCCCACTTGCATCGAACAACCCCAAACGCCAAAGAAGGCGGCTAGCCCACGCCGCTGCTGCACGAACACTGCTGTATACGCATGGCTGTACCAGTTATACTCACATAACCTTTTCTCGAGTTTGGTACCACCGATAAAAGTCTCGCATGAGGTTTGATATTTCGCATTAATATTATTAATAAAGTACGAGCACTTGAAAGAACGTACGACCACTGCTGCACAAACCCTGCTGCTGTATCCGCACTTCTGCTGAACCCGTCATATTTACTGTTAACAATCGTGCCTTTCCTCGAGTTTGGTACCAAGCAAAAGTACGAGGGGATGCGTCTGGTATAATATTCCCGCAAGCACACACTACCGGCCCATCGCTGCTGTACGCATGCATTTGCAATTTGCGAACATAATGATACCACCGAGGGCGCAACATCCCGGGTAACGTCACACTGCTGTGCTACAGCAGTACACATCCCCTGTAACGTCTCACTGTGCTACGACATACCAGAGGTACCGATCTTGCCGATTCGCTCCTGTGCTGGCTTGTCCGGCCACGCTTGCCATGCCCTCCGACATAGTCCCCAAGGTCTTCCGTCCACACTCCCAGCTAGCACCTCTTGTACACTCACAAGACACCACGAACGAGTCTCTCCAAGGAAGGTCCCTCGATCAAGAAAATAAAATTTAAAAAAAAGTGTCTGGCTGGCGAAAACCCTGCCTGCTCAGCGTTCAAACAGATCAGATCGAACGCTCAACTCAAACTAGTCTCACACCTTGGACCTGTAGCTCTGCCTCCGCATCACTGCGCTGATACGTGTAGGTTGCGGCTACGTACCAGACAAGGTGTGTTTACCAAGGGCTACGATTCATGCTACCATGAATCACCGTACAGTCATCTGATTGGCTTGAACTTCTTACGTACGTATAAAACTCACATTCTCTCATTCTTCTGAGAATGTTCTGCGTATCGATGGTTTCCTGCCCCATAATAGACGGTTTTGATTTTTCGGCTTCAGAGATCGCTGAAAATAAAACGAAACAACGTCGCAAAAAAAAATCCTGAAAGTCATGTAAAAGTTGGTCAATACTACGAAATGCGAGTGAGACAAAGCTGAGAACTGAAAACTCGGCGTAGCCTTTTTCCTGCATCACTTGACATTGACCTGATCATGTTCGTACTGTTTATAAGATCGAATGGCCTATTTATATTGCTAAAAAAAGTAATCACGAATTGGCACTGAGGTATATTTCCCTATCCGGAGCATGGGTGCCGGCAGGCACCCATGCGAAGCTCTTGTATATCTGACAATTAATACCTACTACTACTGCTGCTGTACATACACGTACAACCTACTGCATATTCTCACTACAGCAAGGAGTGGCCTGTGCTGCACTGCTGCTGATGAGACAGAGGTAATCCGATACAGCGGTTGTATAATAGTTCCCTTGTATTCCGTACCTGGTGCGTACATATTGCAACAGAGCTCATGGGCGGGTACTTGATGTCCTTTCATACGCACGATATAATACCGGGCTTCGTACGCACCAAGTGTTGGTGTGACCCGACATAATAATTAAACCACGCTGGAATCATACCAGCATGATTTTCACAGAATGACTGTTGATAGCGTTCTTATGTACGGCCCAGGCTCCGCGGTGGCCCCATGTACCTAATTTGCTGCATGTTACCTGGTACACTTTTGTATATTACGTACCTGGTACCTCGTACCTATTTTCCAGTGCTATTTACTTAAGGTTATATAAACAAAGTTGAGGTGTTGGAGTAGGCCGTAGGTTATCGTCGTATGTATGTACGCCCTTTATTAATAGTATCGGAAAGTCATTCCCGTCCACGGTGTCGTTTAGTATGATGTACATTCCCATGGCCATAGTAGGTAATGGGTGTTGTAATACCAGCACCTGGTACTAATAGTTTTGAGTGCAGAACCACGAAACACACAACAAAATCGAGTACGTACGTGTACAAAGGATTCAAGGGTTAACCCGACACAAGCCGACCAGACAGCGACGCCGACCCTGACCTTGTGTGTCCTACTGCTACTGCCGCTGCTGTTTGCTGTTGTTTTGCTGCTGGAGAAGCTCTGCTTGTTGTAGATGTCGTACCTTAGTAGCAGTGGTGGCACCTTCTATTTATACGAGACTCTTCTTTCTGTTGGACAAAACATGTCAGTATAATATATTATATAGGTGCAAATTTTTCGTCTTCAAAATTCAAGTTAACCCCTTTAGTACCGGAGTCCCATTTTGGGGACAAATCGCTTGGAACTAGACTGGTTTGTCCCCAAATCGGGACTGCGGTACTAAAGGGGTTAAACCACGTAAGTAGATGTTCGTTCGTGTTGGGTCCGCACAATACAGAATAATCCGTATTCGCTCAGCATGATGCATCGAAGATATGACTACTGCAGGTATTATTACTACACACTGACGTCGTGCCTAATTACCACCAATTACTATGTAATCTGTAATGGGTAATATCAGTATTAAATAGTACACAGACTGACCATTGTGAAAGTCGTTCTCGCTCTCACGCTTCTTTCGCGACCAAGGAAAGCCAAAACCACTCAAACACGAAGTACACTCACTCTCCCCCATATGTTACACAACCAAACAAACGTGGGCGCACCTTCAGTCCCGTCGGGGGCAACCCGGTTTGTGCCCGGCCTCGTGAACAATATCTTGTGGTGGTCGTACGCTGCATTGATAACGCTGGTCAAGCTTGGGGCGTCCTCTAGCGTTGCTCTGCGAAGGGAAATGTTTGCCAGTTTCCCTCCGCCGCCATTCCTGGGTACAACCTCCTCGGCCATGTCACAGCCACCGTGATAACAGGTTTCTTCGGCAATAATAGCACCATCATCAGGTGCTACTGCACCGACAGCAACCGCAGTTGCCATCGGCAGCGCGCTGGACATCAGGCGCGTTCCTACACGGAATCCTGTCAGGACTCACTCCTCACACGGTGGTCGCTACTGCTATATGTAGTAGTGATAAAAAACAAACTCTTTGCGGATGACGGGTGTCAGAAAAGGAAGCAGAAAAAACCGCAAGTAAGCAAGAGTGACTTGTCGTCAAGTAAATTCTGTTTCTTGTTGCTGTGTTTTTTTTTTTTTTGGTGGTGCTCCGGAGAGCGAGGTTTGCTGTATTTTCTCTTCCCATTCATCAGGGTCGACCCGTATCATACTTTTCGTTTTCCCTGAAATTTCGGCACTCCACCAATTCAGCACCTTGTCGTGTACGTGCCTCAGTTGGCTCCCGAAATAATCGTTCACCGGACACAGAACCGTCAGCCACTACAACATATCTTTCCCCTTGCGCGTCCCTTTTGGCTTATGCTCGGGGTAAGTATGTATGTGTCTGAGCTTTGGCTTCCAGTTTTATTTATTTATTTGGGATTCTTCTTCTTGTCTTTTTCTTTTTCTTGTTCTTTTTCGGTTTGGTTTCTTCGTTGCTTCTCTTTCTTTATGGTGTATTTTGGTTGCTGGCGTATGTATGTATGTTGTGTCGGCCGCACCTAGTGCGAAGGCATGGTATTGCGTAGGCTATTAATGCATTACGGTGTGTTATCTCTGTGTCGTAGTCTGTGACCACAGAGCTCGTATCTTTCTAGGGTGAAGAATCAGCACGGACACTGGGCTTGCTGGATGTCGACGAGTAGAAGAACGGTATAATGTGAAGAACACACACACACACACACACACACACAACAGCAGCTGCGCTCGCGGAACTCATCTTTGCGGTGGTCCCGCTGCTGTCATCGGTCTGACTCAGGCACGTGTCGGTGCCTTGGGGAGTGAAATCCACCACCAAATGGTCCAACTCGTCATGCTGCAACGCTTAACGCGACAAAGTCTCAGCCATTATTATTGCCCTCACCTAGCTTAGTCGTTCGGCCACCTCCGTGCGGTCACCTTGTGAACTCGACCACGACAGCCCAGAAAGCTATTGCGCCTTCTGCGTTCGGCCATGACTTGCGAATTAACTTGCTCGAGTGGTGGCACAGCAATACGGGTAATGTTGGGGCTGCCCGACTTTCTACAGCCTTGTACCTAAATTTCCTGAAAAGCCTGAAAAAAACACAAAGACGTCATTTTTATAGGATACGTATTTCTGCTTTTCCCGTCTTGCCGGGAAAAAAAACTTGAAAAACACTCCTCGTTAAAGACTGACCCTTATCTTCGCCCTTCATTTATCTCTCCCTCCTATTGATTTTTTTAAACTACAAAGCACGTCAGCTGTGAGTTCGCTGTGAGTTCGACCGGTCGGCAGATCGGTCGATACTCAAGTAGAAGATTGAACGGCGGAAATCTGGGGTATGTGGAGAGATATTGAATCGTTGGCATGCTTGGACAGAGGGGATGGGCAAGAGGTCCATAGCAGTTGATGACGGATGCAGTTGGTTGAACGACGGAGACAGACTGGGAAGGGTTGACACAGTGAGGAAGAACACCAGTGAGGAAAAATACCATCTACCGTCGTACTCTACTCGTGGGGGTGTACGAGCAGCGGGGGTTTGATATCCTTTAGAAGGTCGGCGAGTTTAAAAAAGATAAAAACAAAAAAAGCACGTCAGCTGTGAGTTCAACCGGTCGGCAGATCAACTTTGCAAGCTACGTGAACCGTTCACGCCTTTCGCATTATTTCACCTGCGATGGACTACAGGCCGGTGACTTCCCTGTGGATTATACGAGGGTCGACGAGACGATAATAATACTTACAGCAGGCTCGATTTCCAACTGATTGATTATAAAAGCAGCTGTGAGTTAGATCGAAGATTTGGACGGAACTCATTTTTGGAAGGTGTGTGTGATACTGGTGATGCTTCCACCGCGCGTACTACAGGTTTTATAAAGTCTCATGCAGGAAATACAGTCCGTATATATATATGAGGAAGACAATATCTGAGCTGCAGAGTTCAAGGAGTTGGTGTGTCCATATTACTATATATATGTACGTAAAATAAATATAAATACAAAACAATTATTTTCGGAGGTTGTATAGACAGAACTTATCACGAGTGAGAAATCCGCTCCTACCCCTGGGGTCTGTTTTTCATTATAATGCGGAATATTCTCGTGGGGAGCGCAGCGAAGCAAAATAATACCAGGTATGTGTTTTATACATACGGAAGAATTATTAATTGTACACGGCGTCCCCGGTGGCTTGGTAGGTGGTCCGCGAGCCTATCAAGATCAATTTCGTGAGTTCGAGTCTCACCGAGTGCATGCTCATAGGGACTTTTTCTTGCATAAAATTGATTAGCGGAAAGCGCGAGAGCGTGAGTTAGCTGTACATTCGATGAAAATCGACGAGCAGTGGGAATGCTGAACCCTATGCGCGATAAAAACTAAAGGCACGTACCGGGGGGGAGAAGGGACGACACCTGTGACCACGGCTTGTCCAGAAGATCGTCGAGGGTAAAACCTCCTACGAGTGGGCTGGAAAGTAAAAGTGATGAAAAAAAAAAAAAAAAAAAAAAAAAAAAAAAAAAAGATCGGATGTAGGTCTTGCAGTGGGTATACGTACGTACGTGAGGTATGCAAATGACGCGGACTACACCGACCGGTGGTTTCAGCGGCACCCCAACGGATAATACCCGTAGCCGCGAGCTGAGCAGACGAGCAGGCATCATTTGCCAAGCTGTCTAGTCAACAGCAGTGTGGAGAGATATTCGGGAGTGTTCTTTCCCCCCCCCCACCCGCCCGTTCTTTTGCAAGAGTCAGTGTTTGGGGGTAAGAGAATAGGACGAGCAATTCGTAACTTCGACAGAATATTTTGCTGTATGAGGGCGTGCCACGAGGGCTGCAACAAGAAGAGCAGACGAGGTGTCGCGGACTGCTGTGCGAAAGGAAGAGATAGGTAAATCTGTGCTTGAGGTGCACGAATCGTTGCGGAAGTATTGTTACACCTTAAGGTTAGCACGACCAGAGGTCAAGGGGTGTCCGATGGATGGGGAAACTTTGCGTCGATGGTCATTGTATTATATGTCATGTACTATTAAAATGATTAAAAATAACAGCAGTAATTGGTGGTAATGAAGCGCGACCTCAGTGATGCCTGCGGTAGTCATATCTGCGATGCATCATGCTGGGCGAATGTGTGTGTGTGTTCTTCACATTAAACCGTTCTTCTACTCGTCGACATCCAGCAAGCCCAGTGTCCGTGCTGATTCTTCACCCTAGAAAGATACGAGCTCTGTGGTCACAGACTACGACACAGAGATAACACACCGTAATGCATTAATAGCCTACGCAATACCATGCCTTCGCACTACTCCTCTCTCGGCCTGCCCCGTCCTTGGGGTGGGCCGAGGAAGCCCACAAGGACTTACAGCGGTCTACCAGCAGCCACACGGGCCTCGAGCCTCGGGCTGGGTAGAGAAGGAACCTCGCGCGGTCTGGCGAGTGAACTGTTCACTCTAGGGACCGCGCGGGGTGGTGGTGATGAGTTTTATTTTTAACCCGGATGCCGAAGAGTTCATCCCCGAGGCAGGACGGGTACATCACCACAGCAGAGAGCGCTGCGTGGGCAACCTGGGGAGAGGAGAGGCTGGCCACCGCGTGGGTACGCAAGCGCGACAGGAAGGATGGAGGTGTCGGAGTTGGCTGGGACGGCTGCACCCAACCAACGGAAACCAAGGCGCGAACCGGGCTACAAAGCGGAGAGCCAATATTATCATAGAGAAAAAGAAGAGACAAAAAAAAAAGCAAAAAAGGAGGAGGGGACGAGCCTCTCGTTGGTTGGCAAAAAAAAGCAGCACGCGAGGCTCGTAAGAGGCGGAAGGCGGCACTTGTGGTGGTAGCGACCTACAATGTGCGTACCCTGGCCGTAAAGGGGAAGAACGGGTACGGGCATGACGAGTGCGTACTTGCGAAAGGACGGCAACTCGGTTGTGACTTCATTGGTCTGCAGGAAAACCCGACGGTCCGGCAACACGAGATTTCGTGCAGCTGGATACCAAGTTTTTTTGTGTTCAGGTCAGGAAAAAACAGCAGCGAGACAAGGGTTGTATGGGGTAGGTTTAGCAGTAAAAGACTCAATATGCCGTACGTCTAAGTTCACTCAGCAGTTTATTGACGAACGACTTATGTCTATGCGCTTTGAGTTGGACGGTCGGTGCGATGCGGTTAATTTCGTCGTTGCGTACGCCCCAACTGATTGTACCAAAGACTCCAAGCAGAAAGGCATGTTCTGGCGAAAGTTGGAGGACCTGGTTGAGCAGATTCCTGCTAAAGAGTGTTTGTTTGTGCTTATAGATGCCAATGGGCGAACTGGGGGGAGGATATAAGGGTGCGGTGATGATGAATGTAGGGTGCTCGGAGCATACGGACGAGATGTTCGTAGTGATAACGGCAAACGGCTTTTGTCGTTCGCTACCAGTTGCAAGCTAGCGCTCACCAACACATTTTTCAGCACGCGCAAGGGCGGAATATCGCCTACATACAACGGCACCAGCCTGAATGATCGTAAGCGAATCGACTACATCCTAACTCGTCAAGTCCACCGACCTAGAGTACATAATGTTACAGTCGTCCCACAGCCCCCACCACCTGCTAAGGCTGATTCAGACCATATAACATCGTGTACATCAAGGTCCGACTTAGTGGTCACTTTTCATCTAACCGAAGATTGCTGAAACCCCCAAAACGCCGAGAATTCGACAGGCAGCTTTTCTTATCCGATGGAGAGCGTCGACACCGAATAGTAGAGAGGGTCCTTTCCACTCTTAACCAACCTACCCAGCCTCGTAACACGTCTGGCATGGTTGAGTTTTTCACCACAACTGTCATGAATGCTGTTGAGAAAGAGGTGCCACCTCCACCACGTCGCCACCACCGAAACGGTTGGTGTGAGACCCCCGAAACGGTGGCCGCTTTCAAAGTAGCATGGACAGCGAGGGAGGATGCGAGACAGCTCTTGCGTGTCTACCCCCGAGATAGTACAGCGTGGAAGAAGTTGAGATCCGCCTGTGCGAATCTGCAGGAAGTGGTCGCTGCAGGAGTCAATGCGTATTTTGAAGAGTACCTCGCTGAAACCGAGAAATTCCTCGCGAGTTCCGATCAACGAGGGTTCTACAAGCACCTGAAAAGTACGGTAGGGTTGCAAGGTACGAAAGCGAGGAGTGAACAGTTTATCATGGACGAGGATGGCACGCTGTTGCGAGATCAAGCGCGAATTCGTGAAAGATGGGCGAGGCACTACCACAAACTATTGAACACGAAATCGCTGAAACTTGACCCCACGATCATCGACCTAGTGCCACCACGACCGCTGAAACTATCCCTTGGAAATGAACCACCCATTGACGAGATGATGGAAGCAGTGAAGGGTATGTCAAACTGGAAAGCCGTTGGACCAGATGGTCTCCCGGTCGAAGTGTGTGTGTGTGTGTTCTTCACATTAAACCGTTCTTCTACTCGTCGACATCCAGCAAGCCCAGTGTCCGTGCTGATTCTTCACCAAGTACTGAAACTTGACCACCCCGCTTTCGTGCAGTATTTTCACGTTTGGGTAACGGGAGAAGTCCCCCAGCAATGGAAAGATGCGATCATAAGAACCCTTCATAAAAAGAAGGATAGAACTGATTGCAACAACTACAGAGGTATTTCGCTCGTTGCTCACGCAGGCAAGGTGCTGCTGAAAATCGTTGCGTCCCGTCTAAGCAGCTACTGCGAGACCGAGCACATACTCCCTGAAGAACAGTGCGGCTTCCGCCCCGCAGGGTCAACAGTCGATATGCTGTTTGTCGTGCGCCGGTTGCAGCAGCTCGGGCGGCAGAAGAAAATCCCCCTGTACATGTGCTTCATCGACTTGCAGAAAGCGTACGACTCTGTCGACCGAGAACTGTAGTGGGAGGTACTCACACGCCTTGGTGTACCAACCAAGATGCTCACAATCATTCGCAATTTTCACGAAGGCATGCGGGCTCGCGTGCGTGCGGATGACGGTGAACACTCGGACTGGTTCAATGTAACCCAGGGGCTGCGGCAAGGCTGCGTACTATCGCCGTTACCGTTCAACGTGTTCTTCGCCGCTGCGATACACATCGTGCTGGTACGCCTCAGCAAAGACGAATGCATCGTAAGGGATTTGGTTCATCTCGAAGAGGATAGGGTTGTCGGAAAAGAGGAACCGTTGGCATGCGTGCAAAGGGCTGTGTGGGGCATGTTGTATGCAGACGACGCAGGAATAGTCTCGAAGTCGGCGGAAGGCCTTGCAAGAATGATGACAGTCATCGTGACTGTCTTCGAAGCAGTAGGTCTCACGGTATCCGAGAAGAAGACAGAGACGATGCTCCTACGAACACCGGATCAGACGTTTACCACCTCACCGCTCGCGATCGAAGCTGCAGGCCAAAAGTATAAACAGACGACCCAGGTTTTATACCTAGGAGGCATTATCCACGAGAACGCTGACCTCTCCTTCGAAATCGAGCGACGAATCCGTCTGATGCGGGCATGCCTCAAACGGTATGGTCCGGAACTGTACGATAGGACGAACGCACCGCTTAGTCTGAAAGTCCGGATGCTGAAGGCCGAGGTGATTGAGACCTTGCTGTACGGTTGCGCGACGTGGACCCTCAATGCGGACCACTTCGCCAAGCTTCGATCAGCCCACCACGAAGTCCTTCTGCGAGTCATTGGTTTCCAGCGCCGACTACGCACCGACCACACCACCCTCTCGTATGCGAAGGCGCTCAGGATAATACGATGCGAAAGTATCGAAACGACCATCCCTAAACGGCGACTCTTCTTTGCGGGGGCTGTGGTGCGGCAACACGAGGGGCGATTGCCCAGTCGGTTGATGTTCGGGACGATCGCTGGTGGGGGGAGCCCGAAACCAGGCGCGCAGCCCCTAGGGCCATTGCTGAGGACCTTAGAGTGTTCAAAGCCACCGAGGGATCAACGGAATACTCCCCCTTAGTATGTGGAGTTGGGACCGCACTGTGGCCCACTGCAGCAAAACAGACGGGAAAGTGGTACCGGGGAATCCTCGAAGCAGCTGAACAGTTCATGGGCAGGTGGCACGAG
Organism: Macrocystis pyrifera; assembly: GCA_031763025.1. Classification (NCBI taxonomy): domain Eukaryota; class Phaeophyceae; order Laminariales; family Laminariaceae; genus Macrocystis; species Macrocystis pyrifera. The sequence continues at coordinate 21,809,354 of JASSKH010000001.1, read as the reverse complement.
ACTGAGGCAAAGCTGAGTAGACAGCGCCGTGCATCCGCTGCAGGTAGTGTTAGAGGGAATGGGGGGAGGGGTAACAGCAGGAGGGGTAGAAGCAACACCGTACAAGTGTATGGGGGCAGGGGGGGGAACAGGAGGGGTAGAAGGGAAACCGCGGTAGAAGAGAGTAGCAGAGAGACCTAGCAAGGTACCAGGCCGACTAATAGGTTGGACGTTTCTTTGCTACTCGTACCGCCAACTGCTGCGGCCGTTCGGTATGTATTTTGATTTTTTTTCCCTTCTTATCCTTATGAAAGAATTACTACATAGTGGGTGGGTGACGAGCGTATTTTGGCCCACTCACTATTGCTCTTTTTATTTAGTTAAGTATTCACCGGGATGCATAGTCCCCTTTTTCCTTCTCGTATCTTTCTCCTTGCACGTCCCTTTTGGCTCATGCTCGGGGTATAATTATGTATGTGTCTGAGCTTTGGCTTCCAATTTTATTTATTTATTTGGGATTCTTCTCCTTTTCTTTTTCTTTTTCTTGTTCTTTTTCGGTTTGGTTTCTTCGTTGCTTCTCTTTCTTTATGGTGTATTTTGGTTGCTGGCGTATGTATGTATGTTGTGTCGGCCGCACCTAGTGCGAAGGCATGTTATTGCGTAGGCTATTAATGCATTACGGTGTGTTATCTCTGTGTCGTAGTCTGTGACCACAGAGCTCGTATCTTTCTAGGGTGAAGAATCAGCACGGACACTGGGCTTGCTGGATAATCGACGAGTAGAAGAACGGTTTAATGTGAAGAACACACACACACACACAGGTGCGGCCGACACAACATACATACATACGCCAGCAACCAAAATACACCTACTGATTGTTCTGTATTGTGCGGAACCCACACGGACGAACTTCTACATACGTGGTTCCCACCTCGAAATATGAATAATTTTGAAGACATGATTATGATGCGGTTGTTGGTTCTGTGTTTTTTCAACCATGGCCCGGCCATGTGCCTACACACGTTTCCGCACCTACAGGTAGCTCGACCAACTGTGAATGGCTTTCCACCGCACCAGCACGAGAAGGTTTCGTTTGTGTGTGTGCGTGCACAGAGCCCGCCGGGACTGGAATTAGCGCCGTGTGCGTTGAGCGCGGTGGTCAAACATGGCCGACAAAAATGTTGACTCATGATGACACACACACCCACACCCACAAGCAGAACACATACACACAATCAGGAAAAAACTCAAACCAGGGCACCCTACCCTCCTCGTATCGAGCCGTTATGAAGAGACTATTTTTCCTTGGAAAACCAAGAAAAACAAGGGTCGTGTTTCGCTCTTCGCGCGCCTCATTATTCAATAAATGAGCCATGGTTGTGACGTACTATATTCTTTTTCTTTTTCTTGTTCTTTTTCGGTTTGGTTTTTTCGTTGCTTCTCTTTCTTTATGGTGTATTTTGGTTGCTGGCGTATGTATGTATGTTGTGTCGGCCGCACCTAGTGCGAAGGCATGGTATTACGTAGGCTATTAATGCATTACGGTGTGTTATCCCTGTGTCGTAGTCTGTGACCACAGAGCTCGTATCTTTCTAGGGTGAAGAATCAGCACGGACACTGGGCTTGCTGGATGTCGACGAGTAGAAGAACGGTTTAATGTGAAGAACACACACACACATATGAGTGTTGCAGGTGAGGCAAGTGCGAGAGTACTTGCCGGAGACCGGCGAACACGGAGTGTCGCCGGGTGGAGTGGTAATCGACTTGCATGTATAAGGATGCAGGAACGGAGCTGTGTGATGGTAGTCCCGGGGTTTCCTTTGACCCCCCCCTCTCTTCGAGCGAGGGGTGCAAATAATATTTTTCACAATTCGAAAGCAAAGTGCAAATAAATATAGAATATGTTTGGCAATATATACATATCTGGACACCATCATCACTACTACCGAGAGCAGCAATAGATATTAATAGCAACGATATCTATAATATATTACAGATGATTTTTTTTGGAAGATCGCGCGTATCACTCTCTTCTCTTAACTCGTCGAATTCCTACTCCCAGTGCCAGACCCCAGCTCATCTACACCCACGAGTAGAGCTCCGTACTATACGGTCTTCCTTTCTATCTCAACCCTTCCCTGCCTCTCTGTCTTCCCAGTTCAACGAACTGAACCCGTCGTCAACTCTATGGCTTTCCTGTCCATCCCCTCTTTTCAACGATTCAGAACTTCTCGACGAACCCCAGATTTACTCCGTTCAACCACACTTTCCACGTTCATGTGTGAAGATTGAACGGAGAAGATCTGGGGTTTGCGGAGAGATATTGAATCTGTGGCATGCTTGAACAGAGGGGATAGACAAGTGGGTCATAGAATTGGTGGAGGTGCAGTTGGTTGGTTGAACTGGGAAGACAGAGGCTGGGAAGGGTTCAAGCAGTAAGGAAGAAGACCATCTATTGTCGTTGATGTACTCTACTCAAAGGTGTGTGCGAGCAGGGGTCTGACATTCGGTAAGAGGTCGGCGAGTTGAAAGAAGAAGAAATAACAAATGGGAAGAATGAGTCACCACGCGAGCGCACAAGAAGCAGCACAAGAAGTAGCAGAAGCTGCTGCTGACGCCTGGAAAAAAGGCACTTTCAGTTGGTGGCGGTGCAGTGGGTGGTGGCATGGCACGGGAAGGGGGGTCGGGAAACGTGGGGGCTAGTGGAGGTGCGGCAGTTGCCATTGCCGTTGCGGCAAGATTTATGGAGGACCATTGTACATGGAACCATGGAATTTTTAGTGGTCACAGAATATTGAACATGTGCAGCTGATCTGATTCGCAGCCATACCGGCACTCACCGCAGAATGCCTATGACCATACAGGCACTCACCAAAGCCTATGAATCCGTCGACCGAACCCTCCTGTGGACTGTATTGGGTCACTTTGGCGTCCTACCTAGAATGCTCGCCGTTATCCGCCTATTCCACGACGGCATGGGAGCATGAGTGCGACTTGATGATGGCGACGGCTCAGACATGATCGACGTGGAGCAGGGTCTTCGGCAAGGGTGTGTGCTCTCGCCATTGCTGTTCAGCATGTTTTCCACAGCCGGGCTGTTTTCTGCATGTAGTGGAGAAACGCTTCGCCGCCGATAAAGCACTCACGGACAGCATGGTGCGACTCCAACGAAAGGAGGAGAAGGGGAAAAACAAGAGGGGGGAGGCCCTGGCCGGACAAGCCGACGGACACGGGAAGGAGAAAGAGGATCAGACATAGTGGGCAACGCCGTATAATGACGATGCGGGCAGTGTATCGCGATCACCTCACGGCCTGGAGAGGATCATGACGGCGATCGTGACTGCATGTGCCGCGTTCGACCTGACGGTCTCGGAGGCCAACACGGAGATAATGTGTTTGCGAATGTAAGATGGGGGGGAAAGTGCCGTTCACCGTCACCGCAGCCGGCCAAGTGTACAAACAAACACTCGAGTTTGTGTGCTTGGGGGGGGCTATCAGCACACAAACTCGAGATATCGCGTGGACTCCGGAGTGCATGGGCGTGCTTCGGGCGGTATGAGATGGAGATATATGACCGCCCGGGTGTGCGCCTACGCCTGAATGTGCTGATGCTGAGAGCCGAGGTGGTCGAAACGTTGTTCTACGAATGCGTTACTTAGAGCCCGAGCAAGGCTGATTACGGCAGGCTACGGAAAGCCCACCACAAGATGCTCCTCCGATTCCTCGGCTGGCGTAAACGAAAGCGCAACGACTACATTCTATCCTACGCCAGCGCGCTTCTTAGGACAAAATCTATAAGCGTTGAGACGACGGTACGCAGGCGTAGGCTATTGTTAGCGGGCTTTGCCGACACGCATGGGAACGAAACGTCTGCCGAAGAGGATGGTCGGGGTTAAAGGCTACTCCGGATGAAAGGAGTAGGACTGGATGAGGGACCTTCAGGAGGACCTAACGGAGTTTGGCAACAAGCTCGAAGGGGTGGCGCAAGGCAGCACATAAAGCCGCGATGGTTCCGACGGGTCAATGAAGGGGACAAGGAAGGGGAGGAGCCTTCATGCGGAAACGGCACAACGATGATCAGGAGGCATCAGCAGAAAGGCACAGGATGGCTGCAACCGCGATTGCATCCGTCGACGCCAATGCACGCGCGCAGGAGGGCAGATAAGGGGGGAGGCGCAAGGGGGACAAGGGGGGAGGGGGACGAGGGATGTACTCCTTCTCATGCATGACCGTAGTCGTATGACCATAGATCCTCACATCCCTACATTGCCGGGACGGAGCACGTCGGGTTTTCACCGACCAGGCACACATTGCTTGCAGCAAGCGCGAAGCGCCGTGAGGTGTTGGGCGAATCGCATAAAAGGTGAGCTGTTTCCCACTAAGAACCGCTTTAGATGCGGATTTTCCTGCATACGGATGACAGCATCAATGAATTGGTTCAGGTTCTGGTGTAGCCACTTCCAGAGACAGCAATGGGTTTACCATGTAACTGCCTCGTGGGTGCTTCACCTTACACACACTACGTGATACGATCACGCCCCCTGTGCGGAGGAAAAGGTTCTCCCCTCGCGAAAAACTGTTCTAACTCGACCGCCAGCCGTGGTAACCGCCAAAACCAAAAAACGGTACTCTGGATGTCTAGCTCACGTAGTGAGCGGCGTGTTTTACAGCGTCGTCGCCAACCGACACCAACCCAACCTATAAATACCAGGTATACAAAATAGGGGGAGGGGGGGCGTACTCATTTGTTGCTTGCCTTAGTCATTTGACCATTGACCACGCATCCCATTCGAGACGGAGTACCGTTCCTGCTCCTGATAGAGACACCTCCAACAACTGAGCGCTCATTACGTTGTTTCAATATATTACATAGGAGCTTTTTGCTAATCTTATCTCCTTCCTGTCTGGCCGCCTGCGTCCACCATCTCTCTCCTAGGATAGCGATCGCTAGGGGGGGGTGTCTGCCCAACAGACTGACCCCTGGGTATGGCCAACATCATGACGCGCTCCCTTCTTTGGGACCGATTTAACTATTAATAGCATGGTGCTAACCGGGCAACTTTGTACACCTCGCATAAGGTAAAACTCGGATAACACTTATCTACGTTACGGGGCCTAACACAGGAACGCGATAACGTGCCAAAATAGTCATTGCACTGGAGGAGCAATCACGGTAGCACGGTAACACAGTGGTAACTGGAAACCCACGAACTTGCACGTGCCTTAACGTTATGTTGCTGCTCGGTTTAGCCCAGCTCTGGTGCAGTACCATTATGTTATGCCGTGATCAGTCCTTGAACAAACACCGTAACACAGTGTTAGGCTTTGACCAAACATGCACGTTTTCACTCCAACATGCCCAGATCGATATATTTCCGTATATTTACTACTAATAATACAACAACATAGTGTTACTGTCGACGTAGCGTTAGACAGAACACAGTAACATAATGTTACCCTTAAGAGGAGTGTGATACATTGCACCCTAACATAGATAGCGTTCCCATGTTCGCCAGCAGTACTAACACGTAACATCGTGTTGCAAATAACACACTAACGTAACATAACGCAGTGGCCAGCACTACTATCACTACGTTATCTGGACATCTCATCTGATGGCCTTAGGCTCGGATAACGTAACACTTAACGTACGATAGATACGTCATAGTCTTAGCCGGCACACACTCACCATTATGTTAGGATGTTAGCCTAGATGCGAAGGTCTTTATAACATTCTGTTACAGTGTTACCGTCAGTACAGATCTGAAGGAAACATTCCGTTACCGTGTTACCATAAGAAACAATCCGGGTCTAACGTTGTGTTTTTGTGTTACCGTTGGAGCCGACGTTGTTCTAACGTAATGATACTACGTTACCCTTTGGATGTTCCCTCTATCTAACATGTGTTACCCGTGTTGTGGTTAAGCGGCGTGGCAAAGTAACCTAGCGTAGCCGTGTTATCCAATTTCGCCGGCATCCCAGCAGGGGACATCTAACAAAATATCCCCGGGGGGGAAGATAGCATGGCATCCCAGGTAAAAAAAAACGCCTCCATATTTTAAAATCCCTAAACAGGGGATATCTAGGAGTGATCCCAGCAATAAAACGCTGCATCCTATTCTGGAGACCCTGCTAGTACGTGTGGTGAGATTGGGTTTCAGTATAATTGCGAGGCAGTTCGGAGTCAGGGACTAGGGAATGGGTCAGCCTCCGGCAGCAGGCTCAGGTCCACAAAGAGACTGACATAGATCAATGCGGTACGAGAAGTTGACGTACGAGTACGTGAGAGCACGGACGGCTACCGATAGACTACCAAATGCAGGGGTAGAGAAGGCTGGGGCCTTCTCGGTGCAGTATAGAATGGTGCGAGTGGACAGATAATCAACAATTAGGGACTAGTCGCAGAAACCCAACAGGGCCAGGCTTCGCAGAGTACGGGCAGGTAGGAGAGAGATGACTATTACGGGGGGTCCATAGTTAATAGGACCTATGGTATACATAAAAACCTATATATTTACCTATTTTTACTTACAAAAGTTGGTACCGTTAACTATGGACCCCCCCAGGTAGATCAAGATTAGGCGAACAGCGATTGATGGGTAGAGTGGGGGACCGACAATTAGACGTAGAGAGTACGAGCGAGTGGGTTACTGGACAGTAACGTAGATAAAGTGGGTTAGCTACACAAGCCCCACCCTTTCAATGTTCCGATCTGCCCTGCTTTCCGCCTGGCTGAAGATAATACGGAGCATTTTGTTAAGTCTTTCTCCTCCTGACCACTATCTACGTCTTCTTGAACCAAAAAAACTCTGAAGGCCGCCCCCTTCAGTCTCTAGAGCGATCGAGGCTACCAGGACCCCCTTTCCATTAGAGTGGCGTCGACGGCAAGACAAGACTAGCTAGTGTCTATCAGGAGATACACAAGAAACAAGAAGAAGATGGCTTCAAATCTAAGTCAGGTGAACGGGGTCATGCAGGAGGGTGCTACGAGCGCGAGATCGCAGTTGAGCCCCACTAGGCGGTCTCCGCGCGTGAGCCAGGCGAAAGCCCGGGCGACGCACAAAGCCGGCGCTAGTGCGACCACAACACTCTCTAGTGGGGGAGGCTGTAGCTGCCCCACGCACTCGGTGACAGGTGACGATTCCGCTCTGAATATCAGAGGCCAAGGGGTCGGTGCAGGTAGCCCCGCGCTCACTAGGAGCGGCCCGAGAGACGAGGAGTGCCCTAGACCGTCTTTGGATGGCCCTAGTGGTGCCTTCGCAGGTATTAATAGCAGCTGCACCCACTGTCAACACGCTCTCCACGAGCGGTCAGCGGACACTGTCGCTGGGGAATGAGGGTAGGGGGAATCTGGGTCTGACTTTGACGTTGAGACACACAATGAGCATCCGGCCAATGTTGACCAAGACCGTGCCCTCCCGCTTTTGCCCATCTCCACATTTGCCCAAACCACAGATACACACACACTGCAAGGCGGAGGTGGACACACACCGGCGACAACGGGAGGTGGCGGAATACCACAAGGAGGTACACTTACGTGTCGTAGAGTAGCAGTGAGTCGTCGGGCAGGAAACCCAGGAACGCGTAGAGAGGATGAAGGAGGCGGAGACGTGGATCATGAACGAATTCAGGAATACCCGGAAAAAAGGAGGCCGGACGAGGGGTGGCCCTCACAGCATCATCAGACGCAAGGAAGAGTTTGACAGTAGTCGCGGTACAGAACGTGGATCCCAGTCAAGAGCCAGGATACAATCCGTCTACAGCCGGTAAAAGCGAGGGGCTAGTAGGTCGGCGTCTCTCTGGAGTGAGCGGAAGTAGTTACCCCGCCGTCCGATTGCGCGCAACCAACATAAAACCACTGCTCTGCACTAGCTCCGCCGCTCATAGCAGCTGACAAGCGAACGGCCTAGACCACCCGGACCGTGATGAGACCCGGTGTAAGTTACCGAGAAATTCACCCGTCCGAAGCAACGAAACAGCGTTGAGTGTATTGGTCAAGAGTCACACCAAATAGGGGTCACTGTCTGTTTTCAACGGGCCCGCGAGCGGGCCCGCTTCATCTGAGCACTTGAAGGTAAAAACATCCCCCACCGGTAATAGTTTTAGTGCTCGGGGAGGTTTTAATCGGGGAGCGGTATCTGGCCCACCTAGCGAAGATCGCGTGTTTTCCCTGCCGTTCGTGGCACATGATACGCTACGCGGTACTGCTAACAGTGGAGACACCAAAGAAAAAGTACGCAAGCTTGCACGGTACCTTTGGACGCCGGGAGCCCAGCCACCTTCATCCAGCGCACGGTTTGGCAGCGTATGTTTGCGTGCGGGACTGTGTCCTCGGACGGGTTAACAGGTATATAAGAGTGGAAATGGGTGGGCTTCCATGGTATACCTTTGACCACCTCTAGCCGCGTCCGTTCGAACATAGAGATGGGGGGAGAAGTTGAAGTCACTCCTGGACAGAAACGAGCGCCAACTGTTTGTTTAGCGGCACAAGCGCACGTAGTCCCGGACGAGGCGATGACATACTCAACATTTTTAGGGCGTGATAGATGGTCGGATTTCCCAATAAGAAAACACGTCGACACGAATCACAACGAAACCGTGGTCACCTTTACCGGGAGTGATAGAGAGACTGCCGAAATGGCTCAGCGATATTAAGACTGAGTTGACAGTGCAGTCGGGTTGATCGAGCCCCGCAGTAACGCCACGGTTGTCGCCCGCTTTTCGGGAAAACCTAGCAAAAGTCCCAGCGTCAGAGTCTTGGGGTTAAACTCGGTACCACTTATACCGACGGGACCGCGGTGACGGAAGGGATGTATGACATTCGATTCAGGGGGAGATGGTTACCCCGGGAAGCCGTAGCAGAGGCCGGCACCTCCAAAATTCCGTTCAGACACGAAGGAGGCAAACCTTATTTAAAGCCGCCCGGCATGAAACTGGGTATCGGGGGCGCGCCCCTGATAAAAAGTGACCTGGCCAAAGCACGGTTCACGTCCACCCTTCCCGACACGGTTCATGTGGTAGCAGCACCTCAGCAACCTTGCGAGCCACCGAAAGCAGTCCTAAAGAGCCTAAACGAGACGCAACGCGCAGCGTTCGTACGGTTGTGGCGGCCGGTGCCCCCACGCTTGCACGATATTGAATTCGTTCTCGAACAAACATTATGGACGGCGGTCGATATTGACGCCCTAGGATACCTACTGCATAGATATGAACATCGCTTCTCACATCATAGAACTGGCTTAGGCCACGTCACGCTCGACCCCTTCCGCAATGGAACTAAAACGCGACGCGAGTCCCGTATAAAAGCGCCCATTCCGCCACTCCCCGGTATTGGGGACTAAGCTGCAAACTGAAACAGACAGACTAGTGCTAGCTGGAATACCGCGACGATCGTACTCCAACTGGTCCAGCCCACTCGTGGCAATCGCGAGAGCGGACGGCAACATCAGAATGACGTGCAATTACGAGCGTGTCAATGAGCAGTCTGTTGTACCGGTCATGCCACTGCCAACCGTCGACGACCTCCGAGCTGATTTAGGAGGGGTCCACGTTTTTAGTGCAATGGACCTGGTCAGCGGGGTTTTCCAGTGCTCCATACACCAAGACTCCATCCCCCTAGCCGCGGTTTGTACGCAATCCAGACACTAGGAATGGGCAGTCATGCCGATGGGGCTTGCGTCTAGCCCACGCTGGCTTCAGTAGATCATGCTCAGGGTATGCGAGGGTCTAGAAAGGGTACGTTTATTTATTTACGGTATCGTCTGCTCCTCGAAAACTGGTCGTGAGCGTCTCGCCGATCTACGAATATTTTTAGCCGCCTCCTCACAACTTTTGATTTTTTGAAACTAGCGCCAACGAAAGCCCACCTCAGAGTCAAAGTGCTGAGAATTTTTGGTCACAGGGTCACCGCAGAAGAATTAGCCCCCGACCCGAGCAAAGTAGAGGCGTTGCAGAAAATGCCGATGGCTACGAACATTAGTCAGCTGCGCTCACTGATGGGGGCAGTAAGCTATTACCGGAAGTGTTGGCCTAAAATGGCTGCCGAAATGAAGGCCCTAAACGATTTGCTGAAAAAAAGCGTTCGATTTGAGTTCACAGCAGAACATACCCAAATCATGCAGACCTTGCTCGGGAAATTGTCGAGTCTCCAAGCCTTGGCTTTTCCAGACTTTCCGGCAGCCATTTCCGAGGACCGGCCTTTCCAATTGATCACGGACGCGTCCATCGACGGGTTGGGGGCAGTGGCAGACCATTGACAGAGTGACGGCACAACTCGGCCAATTTGTTTTCTAAGCAGGTCGACACTCCTGAATGAAAGAAATTGGAGTGCCACCGAATTTGTACCGTATGATTAGTTTATGTTTGGCGTTACATTTCGGTTGGACCGCACACCTGGGATTCTGAATTCTGATATCTCTGAACGATCTGCGATCGTCCACTCTCGTTTTATATATCTCACGGGTAGTCGCGTACTCGTGGTGAAAATATCTATGCGTGGGCTGGAGAGCGCCTGTTAAACCTATCAATTTAGCACATCTTGTGCGAATCTGGTCGGGCATACTTGAGACCCATGCAGCACCATTACGGATCAGCCTAAAAGCTGTCCGCGTCGCCTCTCTCTGCCCGGTGTTCCTCATTATTTGGTAAATGAATGGAAACTTTCACAACTTCCATTTGGAAGTAAAAGACTTCCAAATTTTCATTTGCAAGTACAAGACATCCCAACTTCCATTTTGACTTTCAAATAGAAGTTTTTCACTTCCAAATGGAAGTTGTGAAGGTCAAAAAAGGAATTTTTTTACTTCCAAATGGAAGTTGTGAAAGTCTAAATGGAAATTTACTTCCAAATGGAAGTTATTAAAGTCAAAATGGAAGTTTTTTACTTCTAAACTGAAGTTGTGAAAGTCAAATAGAAATTTTGGAAGTTTTGTACTTCAAAATGGAAGTTGTGGAAGTTTTTGACTTCCAAATGGAAGCTTTGGAAGTCGAGTGGAAACTTGCATTTAGTCCGTGGAAGTTTCTATTTTGGAAGCTAGTGCAAGCCAGCGTAATTTTCCAAAGTGGAAGCCAGTGGAAGCAAAGTGGAAGCTTCCACTGCCATGCCCGGTAGAAGCTTCGTCCAGCTTCTACTAAACTTCCATACACCTTGCTATACTTTCATCTACTGTTACTCACTTCCACTTCAAGTCTAGAAGTTCCATTTGACTTCTACCTTCAAATAAGCTTCCATCGGCGTCCGCAGAATCTTCTGTCCACTTCCATCCTCAACCGTAACTCCCACTTACTTCCACCTACTCGCATCCGCTTCCTTCCAACTTCCACTACTTTCGTTTGGCTTTCAAAAACTCCATTTTCCATTTAATTTCAGCGAAACTCGCATCTGAGATCGCAGAATCTTCTGACCACACCCCCCGCGCTTGAACCTATTTGTACGTACTTCCCACGCTCTTCCATTAAACTTCCAATGGCTACGTACAGCTTACTTACATATTTATCTTCCATTTAACTTCCATTTCAATGGAAACTTTCACGGACGTCCGCGGACGCTTCCATCCACCCCTATATTCAAGATTACCTTCTACTTAATCCCACTCACTCACATCCGCTTCCAATTATCCAACTTTACATGTAATCCCTACTTACACGAAGTTCATATCAGCGTTCGCCGAAGCTTCCACACACTCTGATATGCAAGCGTAAATTAAACATACTTTCACGTACTTCCACGTACTTTCATCCACTTCCATTAAACTCCCAAGAAGTATGTTTGCCTTGTATTACCATCGAAAACTCCCATCTATGTCAGCAGGCGTTTCTATTCACTCCCCGGGATCCATATGCATGTGGGACTTTGGCCTATTTCCACGTACGTACTTGCATCCACTTCCGTTCTACTTCTAACACATATATTTTGAAGACTATGAAAAACTTCCGTGTACGACCGCAGACCCTTCTATCCACTCCCCTATGCAAGCGAAACCTTCGGACAACACCCATGATAATGACATGACTTTGAGGAGAGATATCGTGATGTGCACAGCAGCGAGCAACAGCAGAAGTCGCAAAAGTATTTTTTTTATCATTCTGGTTCGCCATGACGCCGCCGATTACTAAACCGCGACTATATGGCATATATTGATATTGCCAAATTTGGACGCCCAGTGCACGCGCCAGAGAGATCGGCAAATATTCCGGGCTAAATACCATTGGGCGCTTCTATTTTGACTTGCACAACTTCCATTTGGAAGTCAAAATGAAAGTTTGGAAGTCAAAACGGAAGTATTGGAAGTCGGGTATGAGCTTACCACGCGAATTCTATTCTACATCCAATTTCCACACGGATTTTGTTTACTTCCCCGAATGGAAGTTTTCGACCTCCAAACGGAAGTTTTCGACTTCCGAATGGAAGTTTTCGATTTCCAAATGGAAGTTTTCGGCTCTCAAATGGAGTTTTTCGATTTCCAAATGGAAATCTCTAACTTTCAATAACTTCCAAATGGGAGTTTTGTAAGTCAAAAGGAAGGTTTCGAATTGCTGGCGAAACTTTCATTTTGACTTCCAAAACTTCCATTTAGACTTCCACAACATCCATTTGGAAGTTCTGCAACTTCCATTTGAAAGCTTCCACCCGATTTCCTTTTGGACTTCCACAACTTCCACTTGGAAGTAGAAACTTCCATTTGGAAGTTAGAAACTTCCATTTGGAAGTGGAAACTTCCATTTGGATGTAGAAACTTCCATTTGGAAGTCAAAATGAAAGTTGTGGAAGTCAAACACTTCCAAATGGAAGTTTTGGAAGTCGAGTGGAAGCTTCCACCCATTTACCAATAAATGAGATGGACTGTCTATGCCTGAGATCGAAATCCATCGGTCGTATAACAGCTAAATTACAACAGAGTAGGCATCCGACTATCGGTTGATTGGTATCATCAACCATGCCATGGCCCAGTCAGTCACAGTATTACATCATATTCTACTCATCAAGTATTATTATAGCAGCGGTAGCGTTGTCTCCACAAAGGGTTCAGTAGATATACCCAGTCAGTGCATCATATTCTGCTGTTGTACGAAGCACGGCAGTAGTTCAGCTAGCAGTAGTACTGATAGTAGTAGCGAGCGCGACCATACAACTATTAATGTTGTTGTACCAGGTTGTACATAACATCTATCTGTCTGTCGTCTTTTCCACTCCTCTGCTGCTGCTGATTATATTGATTGGAAATACACCAACGCGATGAACAGCACGCAGTAATCCACAGCGCGGACACCCGCATCGGTACACAATACAGCAATGGACCCGACAAAGTGGAGCAGCCGTTGAGACAAACTAAAGTGCCGAGGATACCCGGTATCTCTTATCATACACCTCGGCGGACAGCATGCCGATTGGTCTGTTGATGCGTTGGAACGCTCGAAAAATTGCCATGTCACGAGGCAGGAGCCACGAGACGGCACTTTCATACCTTGACAGACAAAGGACAGACAAAGGACAGACAGCAACAACAGCTAAGAGCTTTGGCCGCCGATAGCCTTGGACTTTTGCAGCTGCTGCTCTTGAGCAGCAGCTCCTGAGCAGCGGCTTAGCTGCTGCCTGCCACTGATTGCCGAGGACGTTTTTTTTGCAGGTAGCTGCTTGCTGCTGCTTCAGAAGCTGCTCCTATGCTTTCGCCACGGAGAGTTTCGGCCGCTGAGAGCTTTGGCCGCGGTCGAGGTATGCTTCTTCTAGGGTTGTCGCGACGGCAGATACCTACGATCCAAGCAACAGAAAGGGACCGCACCACCACCACAACAAGTAGCTATTAATAGCTGTTGTGCAGCTGCTGCTCCTGAGCAGCAGCTCCTCCTGAGCAGCAGCTTAGCTGCTGCCCCGCTGACTGGATAAATGTTGTCATCTGTTTTTTTCGATGCAAGTTGTCACCATGCGGACAAAAATCAACTCGTGCGACGATAGACTCTCCATCGCAACGTAGACTCAGTCCACGGCCAACCCGCTTGGTAGCGGGCAAGGCCAGCGAGTGTAGATGACGGAATCGAAGGTAATCAGTTGGATCCATGGTCTAGAGGACGAGAGCTTGCCGGCAGCGTCTAACGGTCTTCTCCCAAATCTGAAAAAAATATTTAGTTTTTGCCATTCGAGTCGGAGGGAAGTTTTTTTTGCGGCTAGCTGCTGCTGCTTCTTCTACTGCTGAGCTTTGGCCGCCGAGAGTTCTGGCCGCCGGCAGATACATGAGCGACCACGGAGAGAGACAGCACGACCACCACAACAAGTAGCTGCTGTCGTCTCGATCACAGACCACTGGTCGAGATTACCTGATACCTACTTGTGTACGATGGTGATAGCTTCTGTCAGGCCGACTAAAGCGTACGACATTAGAGTGTCTGCGCATAATATTTGTGTGTATCAGGGACTTCCGTCGGAAAGATAATCATAACAAACGGAGGCCTTCGGGAATGCGCGTGAATCGGAGACGAAAAATAGCCAAATAAATATTGGATTCTTCCGTTGGAAAAAAAAACACTTGCAGCAGCGGCATCACTTTTGCAGGGCCAAACGAGTCGAACAGAAGTCGCGCAAGCAGCAGCAATTGCTGTAGTCGTACCTACCTGCAGCAGCAGCAGCAAGCTGCAGGAGCAGCAAGCAGCAGCAAGCACCAACAGGCATAAGTGTAATCTATCTTGCGCTCCTCGACATTCGTTGTGCTAGCAACGCAGCCGCAACGAAAAGATCGCCCTCTTTCGTTGTTCTCTCTGCCCGAAAATGGATCGTAGCGGCGAAGATCAGGAGCGTGGCGGCAAGGGTGCACGCGCTCGCGGCAGCAGCCGCCGCAAGCAGCAGTAGCGCCTGCAACAGCGCTTGCAGCAGCTCATGCTTGAGGCGGCTCTCTTGCTTGCAGCAGCAGCGCTTGCTTGCAGCAGAGCTTGCTCTTGCAGTCGCGCTCATTTCTTGCAGTAGAGCTTGCTCTTGCAGGCCTAGAACTCGAGGAGTTTGACGTAACTGAACCTGAGGGCGAATGGCCATTTCGTGAGTTAGTCGGGTGCTTGATGTGGCTTGCAAACCAGGCGCGACCGGATATCTCGAACGCTGTCCGAGCGGTAGTTACAGTAGGTCCACATGTTCGCCGAAAGAAAACCGCTGGAGAGCAGCGATCGGTATTTTGGAGTACGTGTCTTGTACTAGTG
Source organism: Macrocystis pyrifera (assembly GCA_031763025.1). Taxonomy (NCBI): domain Eukaryota; class Phaeophyceae; order Laminariales; family Laminariaceae; genus Macrocystis; species Macrocystis pyrifera. The sequence continues at coordinate 21,794,195 of JASSKH010000001.1, read as the reverse complement.
ATTTCGGTATTTCTTTTCAGAGAGAGAGGCAGTGGTCTTGAGCTGGTAGCGTTTGCTGGCGCGAAATATGCCAGCAAAGCCACGGACAGGAGGTCCGTCTCAGGTGGAGTCACATGCGCAGGTGCCTGCGTGTGCTGGTTCTCGAAAACGCAGAAATGTGTCACGTTTTCGACCACACCGAGGTAGAATAATATTATGTAGCCATGGCAGACACAATCAAGGAGGTGATTTTCATGCGGTATGTGTGGAATCTTATTTTGCCGGGCTGTGGTTCACTGTCTATCAGGGTTTTCGAGGATAACAATGGGGTGATTCAGTTGGCGAACAATCCAATGTGCACCTCAAACTCGAAACACATTGATGGAAGACACCGTTTTTTGAGGGAGCTCGTACTACGGGGAAAGGCCGCACTTTCATGTGGTTTTACCTCCTATGGGTAATTAAACTCGTTTGGCGCGAAGCGCCATAAACAAAATTGGGAGCGAAGCGACCAAACAAACGCAGCAAGCAGCAGTGTGTACAGGCTCCCATTATGTCACGAATGTGTCTGCCTGTAATAGTCGTGTTTTTGCATTACCGATTGCGAGAGCTGTACGTTACCGATTTCCACAACCCCGGTATCTGCAGAAGCGGCTATCTTGGGCTAACGCGTGGGACTTGTCTCGTTGCAAGCCATCTCGAGCTGCACTCGCATTTGCCGTGGTACTGGTGTGTTTTGAGTGCAGCAGGATTTTGTTTTTTTCTTCCCATTTTTATTCTTACGAGCGCACAAGGCCTACATACCGCATGTGCAGCCTTGCCTCATGCATCTCTATATTACTTCTGCAGTACTTGCATACAATGAAGGTTTGGGGATCTTTTATACTCACACACAACAGAGATACTGTGCACTCTCTCTTTTTTAGTTCGCTCTGCCTGTATAGATAGGTCTTCCCTTCTTGGAATTTTGAATTGGTCGATGTTTGAGATGACAACATCACGAGCATTCACCGTGAGTGAGCAGCTTTCCCGACCGAGTGAAATGAAGAAGTATAATCGAGTACGTGCAAGTGGAAGGCTATGTAAGGTGGAAACACAAATATGTGCCAATCGCATCTTGTCTTGTACGAGGTACATATAGACAATATCGAGTAAATTCTTTGTCCGATATATAATGTGGTATCACGTTTTGACATTGTTAATGGTTTGCCAGCAGTCGTGAATCCTATTTGGTTGAACCGCGCAGAAGCAGTCTTCGTTGATCACTGCTCCAACAGCCCCCCGAAGCATACAAAAAATAAAATGCTTTTCATATCTAGCTCAAGCGCACCCCGCTCTTGGACGCTGTGCACCGACCGAAAGTGTCGGGTGCAGTTGCGTGGAGAGCATACCTTCAATTCGTGAGAAACAATCAAGGCACGTGAAAATGTTTATTGGCAGAATGCGCAACACAAGAAAACGCCATCATCATCTTGTTCTCAAAGGGGCAATAAGGTCGGCTAAAACCTATGATATCTACTTGAAACATAAGGAGTCAATGTACACGTTGCACGAGTCGTACATCATATAGTTTGATCTGAGTAGTACTCTCCAAATTGCCTGCACTTGACAATCACTACTATTGCTAGTGCGACCGGCCAGAATTGAAGCCCGCCTATGTATTTCGTCTCAGGCGCATCCAACTCGCACCGCCTACTGAATTTACTAATGGCGTTCTCTTCTCCGTCGACTGTTTTAAGTCGCGGCAACGCTCACCTGGTACACAGCAGTTAATGTGCCCTCTCACCTTGTGATCCAAACAACTGATTCTGGCGTTATTTTTATGCCCCCACTGTCATATAGTACCCAGTTGATACGACGTACGGGAAAACGTGCGAAAACACCGATGCCATTGATGACTACAATACTCTGGTGTCCCCTAGTCTCGAACAGTTATGTTCTGCATACTATCTGTTCAAACTGAAGGCCCTCGTCGATTCACTCTGCCACGCGTGGCGCCTGCAGGACTTCCATTATCCACGGGAGCGCGCAGCTTGTCCTGATGGGCTCATATTTCTCTCGAACGGGCCTTAGCGCTTCCCTGCTGATGCCTGTCTCACCACCCGTGGAGCGCGGGATGTGGGTAGCACGTGCCATGCGAGCCGAAAAGCAGTAAATACACTACCAGAACGGTATAGGGCCCCGATCGAGCACCCATAACTGAAAATAGGTTTTGTTCGATTTTTTAACAGTACGCCTCAAGGTGGCCGTTGATCCAAATCGAGACAATTGCAATATCTTTCCGCTCCATATCCGCGACGACATCGTACACTTCAATGATGGATTAGGAAAGTGTACAGCACTTCGTCGGTACGACGAGCGTGATAAAGGTGGTGCTGGACTTGGAGGGGTGGCCAATTATGTTTTACTAGGGTGGCAGGCGACCCGAACAAATCGGAAGCGAAACAACCCTGCTCGAGGGGTATGCGTCAAGCTCCAGGACTGAGTAGTAGCGCTGATTATATCGTGACATAATTCCTCAATGCCTCCCGCACGTTTGGCATCCAATACCTCCCGCGCGTTTGGCATCCTGCTACGATAACTGGATTGGGCCCCAACGTCACAGTAATATATTGTGGAAGTCCAGTTCGGATACTTCGCGTTGCCCAACAGAACGAAGACTATTATTTCACAACCTATGAAGGAAGTAGCAACTATTGGGTTTCAATGTCGGAACTAAAACACTGATTAAGTCAGTGGCACCGTATTCAGCACTCGATCAAACTATTCATGAATGGCCCCGTGTACCAGCTGCTCATACCCCCTCCTTGAACGTTATGCTCCGTCCCTGCATGATAGAGATGCGAGGGTCTATGGTCGTACGACTACGACCATTCATGATATCTATTACGGGGGACCTTACCAAATAGGACCTACGGTACACACAAAACCTATATATTTCGCTATTTTTACTAACGATATTAGGTCCTTATTACTATGGTCCCCCGTAATAGTACCCCCCCCCCACTCCCTACGACAGCAATATCAAGATCGTGGTGATCAACAGTTGGCCACATAATCTTCCTGCATGCGAGTAGATGTAGATACACTCTTCTGCACCATTTGTACTGCATGCACGCTGATACATTAGAAAGCCCGCCGCAGAATACTCCCTTGCCTGGATATTATATTGGCAAGCCATCGGAATCAGTCAGTCTGTCAGTCAGCCTTGACGTGCAGCCTCCCTCGCTTCCTCCTTCAGCAAAGATTGCTGGGTCTTTAACCAGATTGACCCACCAAATGGGTCGCCGATGCTATTATAGCTCAGAAGAAAATCTGCGCTTCTGTGCCTTGGCATTGCTCGATGTTTCGTGCGTTGAGCGAGGATTGTCGCGTCTTCTTCCTACTCAGCGATCGATGTTTTCGCAAATACACGTGCTTTCGTGCGTCGGGGTGAAGACTGGGAGCTTGCCGTTCCTACCCTTGCCGTGTCTATTGCCTACTCGCGAATATATAAATGTCGTCATGGGCATTATTTAGTACTCAAGTTATCTATTATGGTGTATCGTACAAGGACTCTTCGCCTGTCTAAAGTATTCATCATATTTAACCGCTCAGAAATCTGAGGCGACATCGCTCATGGTAAACTTCCCGTTAACGTAATGGTGACGTCGCCTTGGATGGCATCATGTGTTATCCACATCACGTGTCATCCACGAATGTTGCACCAGTCAGAACTCTTCTACAACAAATATTAAGTAACCAGAAAGAAAACAGTCAACCCAATCACGGCGAATAACTTCCAATGACTCAAAGTGACAAGTCACCTTGGACGCAAATTGTCATCCAGGAATCTCGCGCCAATCAGAACTGTCCCGCAATAACACAACCGATCTGCAAATAGTGGGGACACAATCCACAGGAAAACATCGTCGACCGGTCACCGTAGAGGCAAAAAAAACGCCACAACGTCAAGTGTCTCCAGGGAGTTCACACCAATTAGAAATTCCCTACCTGTATAAAATAGCGACCATTCACAAAAATGCGGTGACGCCATTCGAGGTGCATTTCCAAAAAGTGACCGTCATTTTTCCTCCAGGAATTTCTGAACATGACCTCATATTTGAAAGATGTTGACGAATCAGAAAAATATCGGGGCGGATTTCGGTTCTCAGCCACCTTCTCCCCCGTCGTCGCGCGCTTCTTAAGCGACAGCAGCGCGCTGTTCCTCGCGAACAACCCACAAAAGCACCACCGGTAGAGTGTGTTAAACTGCTCTGTCCCTGCCCTCGCATTATAGGCGTCAATCTCCAAACACATCTAAAGGTCAACCAACGCAGAGTGTGAAAACCAAACATATTCACTGCACCATACCAGGACATTCCACTCATCACTTTTCTCTTTGAAAATATATTGAATTCGTACTTCAAAAGGATCTGGCTTACGGACGAACAACGCAACTCGAATGGTAGGAAATGGTGGGTACCCCTCTTCGCTCGATGACCAATAACATTGTGTGCGGTTCTTTAGCTCGGCAGGGCTAGATACTTTCAAGTGTGGGACGAGGATTTGCAGCCTACACTCTTTCTGCTCCTGTCCTGCACTTTGCCGAATATCTTTTCTACCCTCCAATTATATACTTGTAAACAGCTGAGGCCCATCAACCTTCGGGAGCTGGTCACGACAACAGAATGTCCCACGTCGTATATTTAGAGGTGAAAACTACCTAGTTTACCAAGAAGACACCTGTAGCTCGAATTATCGCGTACCCTAAAAAACATGCATCGTAAAACATAAAAGAAATCTGGAATGCTGCACCGCGTTGACGATCGACGACAATGTCAAGTTCACTTGCGCACTTTGGAATGCAGAACAACTTCGGTGCCCATCTCTCCTCGAAGACCACTCACTGCATGCGCGTTTCTCGGCCTTGGCAGTGCTCGATGTTTCGTGCGTGGAGCGAGGATTGTCGCGTCTTCTTCCTACCCATAAATCAATGTCCAAAACGCCAAAACCAAAACCGCAAACGAACCCAGATGCTCAACCCGAAGAAAACCAATACGGATACCAACGGGTAACGCAAGCCCACAAACAGTATGGTATCAGGATTCTGCGCCTAGTTTACCTCTCCTGTGTAACATCGACCAATCAGACCTCATGCGCCGTATCGACGAGCGACGGCAGAAGATCGTTTGCGCAACGTGGAAGATGGTGGGTGCCCATCTCCGCTCGAAAACACACACTGCGGCGGTGTGGGACTCTTGTTTCCCTAATCAGCGATCGATGGTTTCGCACATGCACGTGATTTCGTGCGTCGGGTTAGACTGGCAGCGTGCCGCCCCCACCCTCGCCGTTTCTCTCGTCTACTCCCGAATGTTGAAAAAGAAAAAATATTTAGTACTCAAGTTATATATTATCGTATATCATACCAGGACGTTTCGCGCGTAAAACGTATCCATTGAAGTCAACCGACCAGAAACCTGTACCGACATCATTCAGGGCAAGCTTCCCGCTAACTTAATAGCGACGCCGCCTTGGATGACGTCATGGGTTATCCACATCACGTGTCATCCAGAGATGTTGCACCAGTCAGAATTCTCCTTCAGCAAACATAAAGTTACCAGAAAAGCGGTCAAGTCAATCACGGCGAATAACTTCCATCGACCCAAAGTGACAAAGTCACCTTGGACGCAAAGTGTCATCCAGGGGTTTCCCACCAATCAGAACTGTCCCATAATAACCCTACCAATCTGCAAGCAGTGGAGGCACCGTTCACGGGAAAAACATTGACGATCTTAGCGGTGAAAAAATCGCCACAACGTCAAGTGTTCCCAGGGGATTCACACCAATCAGAAATCTCCTACATGCATAAAATAGCGACCATTCACGAAAATGCGGTGACGCCATTCGAGGTGCATTGCCAAAAAGTGACCGTCACTTTTCGTCCAGGAATTTCCAGACATAGGCGACCTCACCATTTAAAAAACGTTGACGAATCAGAAAAATGTTGGGGCGGATTTCGGTTCTCATCCACTTTCTCCCCCGTCGTTGGGGCTTCTTTGCCGACAGCAGTGAGCTCTTCCTCGCGAACATCCCTCAAAAGTACCACCGGTGGAGTGCGCTATTCTGCTCTTTTCCTGCCCTAGCACTATAAGCGTCAGCCTCCTAACATCTACACGCCAACCAACGCAGAGTGTGAGAACCAAACATAGCCACTGCGCCATACCAGGACTTTCCGCTCATCACTATTTCCCTTAAAAATATCGAATACTTGCAAAAGGATCCGGCTTACGGACGAACAACGCAAGTTGAATGATAGGAAACGCTCGGTACCCCTCTTCGCTCGATGACCAATAACATTGTGTGCGGTTCTTTATCTCGGCAGCGCTCGATACTTTCGAGCGTGGGAGGGGAATTAGCAGCCTACACTCTTCTGAGTCTCTTTTCTACCCTCGACTATATATTTCTAAAACAACCGAAGTCCATCGACCTTCGAGAGCTCGTCGCGACAAAACAATGTCCTACGATGTATTTTTACGGGTGAATACAACCTAAGATACCAGTAAGACGCCTATATAAGACACCTGTAGCTGGGTTTGTCGCATACCCTATCAACAACGCATTATAAAATATCAATCCGGAATTTTGCACCGCCACGACGATAGACGACAATGTCAAATTCACTTGCGCTAACTGGACGGCAGAAAAACGTCGGTGCCCATCTCCCCTCGAAGACCACTCGCTGCACACGCGCTTTTAGGCCTTGGTAGTGCTCGATGTTTCGTACCCATATGCTAAACGCGAAGAAAACAAATACAGGTGACAAGTCCACAAAACAGTACGGTATCAGGGTTTTGCGCCTAATAAACCTCTCCTGTGCAACATCCATCAATCAGAACACATGCGCCGTATCAACGAACGACGGCAAAAAGGTCGCGTGCGCAACGTGGAAGGCAGGAGACGGTGGGTACCGATCTCCGCTCGAAAAACACACACTGCGGCGGTGTAGGCCTCTTGTTTCCCTGATCAGCGATCGATGGTTTCGCACATGCACGTGATTTCGTGCGTCGGGGTAGAGATTGGCAACGCGCTGCTCCTACACTTGCCGCATCTCTCGTCTACTCCCGAATGAACGTCGAAATAGAAAAATATTTAGTACTCAAGTACTACAATAAGGTCAATCATACCAGGACTTTTCGTGTAAAAGGTGTCCACGAACGTTAATCGGTCAGAAAACTGTGGCGACATCATTCAGGGTAAAGTTGCCGTTATCGTAACGGTAACGTCGCCATGCATGACATCATGTGTTATCCACATCACGCCTCATTCAGGGATGTTGCACCAGTCAAAGCTATACCCTAAATCAAACACAAAGTTACCAGAAAAAAGCGGATGAGTCAATCGCGGCGAATATCTTCTAATGACTCAAAGTGACAAGACACCTTAAACGCAAATTGTCATCCAGGTATTTCCCACGAATCGGAACTGTGCCGTCATACCACAACCAATCTGCAAGGAGTGGAGACCCCATTCACGGGGAAAACATCTACGATCGTAGCGGTGAAAAAATCGCCACATCTCCAAACGTAAAGTGTCTCCAGGGAGTTCACACCAACCAGAAATCTCCTATTAAATAGCGACCAATTAGAAAGTGCGGTGACGTCATCCAAGGCGCATTGCCAGAAAGTGACTGTCACTTTTCGTCCAGGAATTTCCACACGTAAGCGACCTCACCATTCTAAAAACGTGGACGAATCAGAAAAATGACGCGGCAGATTTCGGTTCTCAGCCACCCTTGTCTCCCGTCAACGGGGCTTCTTGGCCGACAGCGGCGAGCTGTTCCTTGCAAATATCCCCCAACGCGCCACCGGCGGACTACGTGTCGTGGGCATTGCTAACTTAATACCCCCCCACTTCTCCGTATACCCCGATTTGCCCTTATGCCACAGTTCTACGAGATATGACAGTGCCATGGAGTCAAATGTACATGTGACAGCCCTCTATACAAGCGCAACATCACTTCATTCCGAACATAACCATGGTTTTAGGACAAATTACTCGGGTTTTGTCTGTGGCAAGTGTTGCGGCAGCCAAAGGGTCAACCTTCGCCCTCCTCGGCCGACAGTAACAAACGTCCCAGCCAACCAGTAATCGGCAAAGCACGCGCGATCACGACGACGCCTGCTGCCGTCGCCACACCAATCCATCCGAGCACCCCCACTGAAACTCGCGCGCGTGCTCGCGTATGAGGAAGGGCATCGGCAAGCGCTCTTCCAGCTTGAAGTTGCAGTCGGCTTCCATGATGCTGCAAATCTGGCGCACGGTGGAGGTTTGGTAAGAAGGGATACGGGGGTGGGAGGGAGCGGCTTAATCTATCCCGGTATCATGATGGACTGCATTGTTTACTGGTTCGGTTGGTTGACTCCCGACGGGAAATTTGAGAACAGGGGGACTGTTTAATTAAGCACAGTACTGTGGTTATTTACCTTGAAAACATAGATCGACTGCCAAACCTTGACCAAGTTGTCAGCGAGAGAATTACACATCCTTCATACAGTTTATGCAAGCAAAGGCCGGACTGAGAAAAATCCCGAAAGAGGCGATTTTCGTGTGGATCGTGGCGTCTGGAGACTTCCTGGCGTACCCACGGGTGTATCACTCATGTGTAGACATGTATTCATATTATTACAGTGTTAGGCATGCCATGTTCTTGCTCGAACCGTAACGCGTGACTATCATGTCATGGAGACGTGGGGACACAGCCGACGACGATGCATGTGCTGCCACTCGGTGTTCCTCTTCGATATCGATCTGAGTCCTAAAAATATTGAAAACACAATGACCAGCATGAGATACACATTCTGCGTGTCTTTCTTGGCTCAAAGTTCAGGTGTCAGTGAACACGGCAGACTGGCGACTTCTTTGGAAGGTACGATACGAGCACAGCCAGGCTTTAGTCGCCGGCCGCTGCTGGAACTCTGATAGCATGCAAAAAGCTAACGCTCTCACGCGGTCGACTTTCTCAATTTGTGTGTGGCAACTCACTTCGTCGAAGCTGTCGATAAAAGCCCCATTTCCGTACCCGTTCCCAATGCCGTTTCCGCCCTCTCGACGACCTCCCAGCCATTCCTGAAGGCGAGGCACCCGCAGGAATTGGAGCATTGAAAGACAAACGAGCGGAAATACTCAGGGCGACCAGCAATCGCAGCGGGCACGACAAGAATGTATGAATCAAGCGTGACATCGTAACTCGAAGCGAGGAACAAAGTGCGGTGGCAACGGGAGAAAATGACCCCGCTGATGAGCTCGCGCAAGCTACATTTGCTGTAGTGCCAAGAAGAACCGACTTGAATCGATGCATGCATTTCCGCGGCCAACCAACACCGGACGATCACAACAACACCCGTCGGCAAGAGGAGCGTCCTGCAGGCACCGAACCTCATGACGAACCATAGCCAAGCACTGCACCCTGGCAACTTCGTTGTACTTTCAGGTTTTCACCGCCCGCGTACTCATGATGATTTTCTACCGTTGTCGTGAACTAAACAATCTCATGGAAACACCTGCTTTTTACACGCGTTTCAACGCGCTGATCTGTGGAGGTAACTATACCCCCCCCCGAATTGTTCCCCCCGTCAGTGCTGAATCACTCGGTTCTCCGAAGAACTTCCAGTTTTCAATAGCGCGCTTGAACACAGGCGGAGCTAATGTGCACGAACCAATGACTACTATACTATCGCCGCCACTGGCGTTCTCACAGAGGGATCGGTGTACTCGGCTTGCCACGAGTACGGCGAAATTATCACCGCCACTCCGCCGGGCTTGACAAACTTGTGAAGGTCGCCCAGAAACTTGCGGGGTTTCTGGAGTCTGCGGCGAGCAAGCGCACAGCACAGCACCAAAAGGCAGAAAGTTATCGCCCTCAACAACAGGGCAGCATTAGGAGCAGCAGCAATATGCTGCGGCAGGGGAGCTCTACATAGCACTCTCTTCTGTCTCCGCCGAATATTGATTTTTAAGGGAAAATGTATGCTTAACCAAGTGAACAAATCCTATGGCTTAGGTATACAACGAATATATTTGAGAACCGCAGATGAGATCCCAGTGACAGGGGGAACTTTTGAGGCAGTTGACGAGCCCTGTCAGGCATTCAAAAGTTTGGCCAGGAAAGTGTCCAAAGACAATAAGGCGGCATCTATCATAGCACGCGTCCTAGTCTGAAACGTTTCGCCACGCACCGACAGAGAATGTTGCTGGCGACGACGGCGTCGAACAACCCAAGGGCCTCGGTGTCCAGCGCGCAAGCGTCTCCCCTTACAAACCGAGCGCGAGAGGGGACCGAACCCCCGGGAAGTACCGCGTCCCTACGCAGAGCCACGGACCCTTGCTCCAGGCACTGGTACGGCTGCCTGCAGCGTGAGGAGACATTCATCGGCAACGTATGATATACACGCCCATCTAATTGGCCAGAGCAAGGTCCGACACCAACGGAACTCTCGGAAGCCCCGCAGATCATAGCTACTGTATATAGCTGCGATATATACAAAAATATCGGGGTAGATGGTCGACAGCCCAGTCGTACCCGAGGAAAGGCAGAAGGTTGGGAACTGCCACAACACGTTCGAATGACGTCTGGAATTAATAGTTTCGTAATCTGCTGAGGAGTCCCATGAATGAATAATCATTTTTCTGAAAAGTGCTACATAATTCTATCGTATTACGCATCTTTAATAGGCTAGCTTTGGTGTCGTTGTTCTCGTTGGTGCCGAAGGGAAAGCTGCGACTGCCACTGCATCTGCATCGGTTAGGGATGGAGATACGGGGCATGTTTTGCGGCGAAGAAGTGCGAACACATTCCCAAACGCGTGTGTGTAGAAGACCTACGTCAACGCGGAAAGTTGCTGCTGCGTGCGGCACCGAAAAACGTTCTTGCGATCCAGCACAGCTGAGTGAAGAGGGTCACCGTACCTTCCCTCGACTCGCATGCTTTCGGCGGTCTCGACGAACCTAGCCGAGTAGTCCACCCCGACCACCTGCGAGCGGTGTCACAGCGAACAGGCGACCAGTCACGGCAAGGACGACGCCGGTGGATAATTCGGTGCTTCTGAACCACGACGAGCTTATCTGTTCTACGCTTCAACCCTTCTTTATGTATGGTCGACGCACGCTGCTGTGTACGAACGAGAATGACGAATCCCGTGCATTGGCTGATTGGGTTGGAGTCAGGTTCGGGTCAATTGATCCAGACCATGCACTAGAAACAGTAGTATCGTACACAACACAGCAGTGTACGACGCCATTTCCTTGAATACAATGTAAGTTACCTTTCTGGCGTACGTACCTCTGAAATTCAACCAACGAAACAGGAAATAGACGATGGGGAGATTCGGACCAATAGGAACCCCTGATGTCCAGGATTCATAGCCAGACGAACCCCATGTGTTGTGCCTTTTGTTTCCAGTAGATGGACAATGTATCCACTGAACCAATAGACAGCGCTGACTGCCAGCTCATTCGTATTGCGTATATCTAATACGAGGTAGTTTCAAGCAAAACAGAAAAGGAGTCAGCCACGGCCTTCTTTGTCAAGGACCTTCTTTTGAATCGAGAGGTACTCGCTGGCAGGGCGTCACGGACGTCACCCGGGCTCTGCGCTCTTTGTGGCCGGTGAGTAAACCGGTGGTTTCGGCGGTAGTTATGCTTGTACACAGCTGTAGCAAGGAGGTAAGTCTAAGCAGGTACGAAAACAATCCGTGCGACCGATGCAGAAACGAGTTTTGTCCGGTGCACATAAACTACTTTTACAACGTACACAAAATGTGTTTATACATACAGTTGTACTGCTTCGTAGTACAGAAATATAGCATCATTATTCTTGTTCCCATCTGATAATGGGTATTGTTTGGTGCAAACACACCATTCACATGAAGGGAATCTAGAATCCAACGTCTTCATATACATATCATCCTCAGCCATCTCCTCAATAGCAAGAGAGCGTGGAGGCGTCCGTGGCCCTGCTTCACGTACTACCTTGGTATGACTTTCGCTTCTCGCTCTCGAAAAAGTTGCCCCTTGGCGTTCTGCCGTGTTGTGGGGGGGGCTCGTCTTACCCGAGGAGACCAAATACTACACACACAGGAAAACAAGCCATCATAAGCACCAGCTATTGCCACAAACAATGTTTACCAAACTCCCGCGAAACCGGTACCGCGAACTCAGTCAACACGAAACATATAAGCCCAACCACCGCAGATGCCCCTTTCGCGGCCACCGGACCCGACGGACACAAAGGTGTTGGTTATGTATTACTACCCACCCCGCCTGGATGCAGTCACTTGTCTTCGTCGTACACCAGTTTGTGACCCTGGAGTTTGAATGTCCCTAAAGTATGTAGGACAAACTTTCAGCACAACGCTTGATGTGCTGGATGGCGACAGGTAGAAATAACGGATCAATGCGAAGAACACACACAGCAGTGGGTAGTGCTACTACTGCTTCGTGGTTTCGAGTTTTTCTCGCAGTACAGTCTCAGATCATCGGTGTCTGAGTAATGTATGGTGTGCGAGAGTTCAATTCCCAGAATTATCTTTTTCCGGGGTGACCTACAGTATGGCAGAAGGGCTCGATGGTTCAGGGTATCCAAGCACAGCCCTTGGACAGGGGAGGGCCCCGAAGATCAAGGCTAGCGATAATTGATGCCAACCCACGCAGTCCAGATATCGGTAAACTTTGCTGGTTGTATACAGTAGCAATGCCCACTCTATACTGTACTACTTGCCGACAGTCTGGTTGTAAACATCAGGGGCCAGAAGATACACAGCTATTAATAGGTCATATATTTTAGTTACATACTCTGTAGTGATTCAAGGCCAACAACCCCTCACTTTTCACCTCATCGAAGTATGTCGTCAGCTCGAAGGTCACTCCTCCCACAGAGCAGCCGACATCCATCGCCCGTAGGGGCTGCTTCTGCGGCGTCACCAAACCCATATGGCGTCCTCCGTTCGAGATTCCTACGTCCGTGGTGCCTCCGTTGAGGCCCACTCCGTTGATGGTTACTCCGTTGGTGAACTCCGCGGTCGATGCCTTGCTGCTCCCCATTGCCTTGATGCAGAGTTCGGCGCATCGCTTGGTGAAGCCTAAGGCCTCCATTGGACCGCATTTGTACGGCAGCACTTCTTCAGGCCTGCGACACCATTAAACAAAAGGAAGCGGTCTTAGAAACGGTTGTTCAAGTTTTTTTAGCGGTTGAATGTATAGGGTTTTCGCTTTGACGGTAAATACAGGGCCGCGTGGCGGTACAGCAGTGGCGGCGAGCACCACACCAAATCCTACCAGGGTACATACCAGCCTATGCTCAAAGTTGTGCAAGGATAGTGTCACAGTACGGTTATAAGGTTTGCTCGGACTGAAGACATTTCTTATTTGCGGGGCCATACAGCAACACGTGTTACAAGCGTTTGGGGAAAAATCAACGAAAACATATACAAAACTGCAGCGCCAGCTCACGAAACAGCACGGGCTGTTCTAGTTATAGGGGGTGATCCGTTTAATGTCATTTATTGTCGGACTCCAGTGCAACGAGATCTACAACACACGAGTATGGCATGCCCTATCTATCGTATGTTGCTGGCCCACACTGCTGTGAACCTGCCGCATTACTAGCCGCGATAACGTTATAATAGTAATCCAAAACTCAACGGCCTGGTTATACCATAACTAGTACAGTAGATTATCAGTGCGTTGCAGCACAGAAACGGGTGTGTTCAACTTATCGTGCACAAGCGTTGCGCTATCCGCGTCGGGACTCCTGATGTTCTCGCATCGGCGATGTTTTGGGTAACGTGTCATGGTATGATGTGTATATATACAAAATCATCTTGCGGGTCTTGTACATGTTTTTTTTGCGCCCCGGAGAGCGAGAGGGAACCCCTGTCCACACATATATCTCAACTTTTCGTGTACCGGTTCGAGCCCGGTTAGTTTCTTCCACTTTAGTCGGGCCTGTCTCTGACCGTGCCGTCATCAAACTGTTGCTTACTCCGAGGATGTAGGCACCTGAGTCTAGCTTTTATCTCTCCCGACTCAGGCGGGTCTCCTGCATATTTTTCGATAATCTCTGTTGTTTTTCATCGAGTTTGCACCATATTTATCCGTCATTTATCAAGTGCATGCTGGAAAATACATGGTTTTGCTGTTTTTTCGGCCTGGTATCACAGGGCCATCTATGGAGACTATTACAAGGCCATCAAAAAGGTGATGTATGCCTTTAAATCGGCAGCTGATCCTAATCATTGATTCGACGCAGTTGTTGAGGTATTTCGTTTTTGGAGATGAAGTGCCTTCTGCGGCGACGGTAAAACGTCCACTACTAATTCTCGCCAGTTATTATTAATAGCTACTTCGGAAGAAGTTGCCAAGGTTTGGGCGACATAGTTCAAATCCATCTAGTTCGTTTGAGATGGAATTTTTGTTGTTTTCTCAGAATGCCTCAGAATTTAGACGCAACTCCTGGTACCTTGTTCTTCGTGCTTGATCAGTAGCTTCGTAAAATCCCTGAGAATTAGTCGTCAAGCGGATCATCATAACGTACAACGTACACTGGTCGACCATATACCGATCGCGGTAGTAAAGCCTCGGTTTCGTCCGGTTGCGAGGTTTGTGCGTTGCGGTATCGAGTTGGGAGAATCTTGCGGTGGGCTGCGGCTGTGTAGAAGAATCGAGCCGTAAAAAAAAATAGCGTTCCGATGTTGTTGAGGAGCTAGTATTATTTCATACGTCGCTTCTGAGGTTGACTTCTCCCCCAAATTCCCAAGAAGTTCGGGGCGGAGATGGGCCTCCGCAACACGTGTGCGTACTGGCGTAGTCATGGCAAGCCACTGTCAACTGACCTTCGAAGTGTCGCGCAATCCGTATTGGGTGCTCCTACCTCTGCAGCAGTGTGCTTGAGCGTGACTTCTGGGTTGCCGGCCAAATGGCTTCGAGGCAGCGTGGCTCTCTAGACCCGGGTTCTGTCGAGATCTCTATCGGAGAGGTGCCATCGACTTCCTTGCGCGGGAAATCGCGAAGCTCACAGAGGAGCAAGTGGCTGCCGCTATTCGAGAGAGACTCCTGGACGCTGCCATGGTACGTTTACCCGGAGGAGGACGACAACACGGAGGAGTCGTCAGAGGATGGCGACAGAGGCGGTGATGAATCGAGCAAGACGGCCCATCCTTCGACGCTCATATCTCCGAACGACAAAGGTGCCTTGGGTAGTGGAGGCGACGGCAGCGGGGCCTCGCGTAGTGCAGGCAGCGGTAGCGCCCATGTATAGTGCGGGCGACCGAAGGGGGCCTCGGGCAATGCAGGGGACGAAATAATGGTCTCAGCTAGCGCAGGTGGAGGCGCTTCTGATACTGCAGGCGGCGTTGGTGGAGGTGGTCTGTTTACCCGTGTGCATTCGACGTGCCAGTTCAAACTGAAGATTATTAGTGGCACTCACACGTGCCCATGGGATTATGGTCGCATGCATGATTTTTGTGGGGTGAAGGTGGGTGTGGGGAACGAAGGCTACGGCCAGACCTATGTGGTCGGGTTCCCAACGCTAGCTCACTGAACGAGTGTATTGCCTACGCCATGCAGCAGGGGACGCCAAGATCGCCGGCGAGGGGAAGCGGGAGGACTGGCAGCCGTACTGATACAGTCTAGTAGGTAAACCGCTAACTTACGAAGGTCGTTTTCGCAGATTCGAGCCCCGCCGAGTGCATGTGAGAATGTTCTTGTGCTGAAAGTTGACTTGCAGAAAGCGCGAGAGCGTGAGTGAGCAACATTTGATGGAAAACGACGAGAGAGTCGGCTTGTCCAGAAATATAGAAGCGAAATAAAAAACGAATAGGCTATGGAGGAATACAGAAACGAACCGTTTGACAGGGTAACCGGTCGATCGGTGGAACGCGCGTTACAATAGCCCTGAATTCTAGTAGCTTCGTTCGTTTACGATTCACCGGGGGAGCTCGACAGCCATACTACAGACACTTAAATATATGACGAGAGGACGAGGAGATAGAAGGTAGCGTGGCGAGGTCCACAAATGGCCGACGTGAGTCCATTGGTCCGGTTGATCTACGATGGGCGGGATAACATCATCTTGTAGGCGCAATTCCATCCATTTGTGGGCAAGTGTGCTAATAAAACCCTAAAACGGGAGTGAAGTAAAATATTCATATGTACTATCACTTGTTTGGGCAGTATTGCGACTAACAATATTGCATTCGTCATCCGGCGATGCGTATCATGCATTTCAACACTTTCAACTCTTGTAAGCCCTAACTATTCCGCAAGTATGTCTGGACAATTCCAATAAACGCACGGAGCTTCAAATTAGTTGACAATGTGTGGACTTCACTCGAATTCGTTTGATTGAGCAATTCTGGATATTAGGCGTGGCTCGAAACAATTTGGTTGAGAAATTATGATTACTTGACAGTGGTATTCGAACCCAGCGGTGTGGGCAAATGCACATGACAGACTTTAACCGAAAAAAAAAGGCGAATATAATTCAATTTAAGAGACTCGAAATCGATTGGGTGAGCAATTCCTTTTCACAGGCTTCACTCGAAAGCTGTTGTGTGAACAATTCCAATACATGGACTTCACTCGGAATCAATTGTGTTTCATTTTCATGGACTTCACTCGACATCACTTGGTTGAATAAACACAATGGTCTGACAACATTTGAAAGCAAACTTCACGACAATTCCACAAAGCAGACAGCGTCTGAATTCAACTGTGTGTGAACAAGCCCAATTAATGGAGGCCATCTTAAACAAACTACCCCGACAATTCCTATGAATAGGCAGCACAGGATATAAACATGTATCCACAACAGACGAACCAATTGCCTAGACAAATCCAGTCATAGACTTTACTCGGAAGCAGTTGTATAGAAAATTAAATAATACCAATAGACAACACTCAAAACAAGTTGCCCCGACACTTTCAATTGATAGACTGCAATCGAAATAATAAGGTTCGGCAATCTCAATAATAGACGACACCCAAAAATAGTTGTACACGCAACAGTCTATTACAATAGGAATTGTCCAGGTGTGGATATAGATGCATGTCTTGCCTATACTCTGCACGTACGCGTACGCACAGACGATCGACCCTCTTTACCTTCCAAAATGAAACTGCAGGTATTCGTTCACGGCACGATCTCCCTCGTAGATGAAACACCCCCTCGCGGCAGTGCTTTTCGTGGCTCCATTAAACCCGTTGCCCTCCGTCGACATGATGCTGCGTTGTGCCGTCTAAACGTGTTTGCACCCCGGCTCTCGTTCTGTAAAAAAAAAGGGCAGCCCAACAACAAAAACGTACACCACTAGACATGTTAAGGTGAGACTATTTGCGGATTATCTCGGAGCCAAGACGTGCAGTATGGTATGAACTTACAATGCGGTTTGCCGCTAAAACAGTGCGGTTGAGTGCGGTAAAAGGGGCACTCTTAGGCCCCAAGTATTTGTACTGACGGGGGATGCTCATCTGACGATTTTGCCACAATGATATATTTGCAATCCCTTTCGTGATATCAAACACTTTTCTACTCCCGGTGTGAAGTCAAATATATTTTGCAATCACACTAGTGTTAATAATCGTTCCAATTCCGACTGCGTCAACAAATATATTTGCGGGCCATTTGCGTTGTCATATATATCCAATCCCATTCGATTTTTTACGAATCTGCATATACGGCACTTCAGGGTGGGCTAGTGTTATAGTATCTCTTCTCCCCTGTTGCGGCAATGTGTTTTGTAATATTCGTCCCCGCATCGTTCTGATGAGTGCCTCGCCATTTCGTTCGGAAGACGTCTGGCGAGGCAAGCTGTAACTAATACAAGAGCTTACAACTTCTCACATCGTAAGGCACCTTGTGTGAGTGACCACAGCAAAGCCAAAGGCAGTCGGTCCCTTGGTCCATACTGCCTTACAGATGAGGGCGTCACGATTTTTCATCATTTTTTTCAAAGATCCACTATTGCTGGCCCCAGTTCTGGCGAACAATATCATTTGTTTTACTCTCCAGAAAAAACTGATTGGCTGCCAAAAAAAACCAAACTCGAATTCCGGAAAAACGAAAACTGTTCGAAAAGGCTCTCCGAAAACTCCGGGGAGCATTGTGAGTTGTCTACCCGTGTTTTTGACCGTCCCGCCGAGTAAAACGCGTATATCCGGCCTAAAACCTCAGTTCGTGGAGCCCAGAAATAAGAGAAGATGTTGCTTAGCAACGCCCACTCAATGGGTCTGGATAGCACTTTCTCGACTCGAAGTTGGTAGCGTCGCTTATTGTCCGTCGCTACTACTGCTGAGCTAAGGTTGTTCTAGGTCCGGGGAAGGAGAGAGCGAGAAGACTGTGCTTACTTTAGTCTGGGAGAGGGAGAGGGAAGGGAGGGAGTGCGGTGGTTTGTGTGTGGTGCAGCTGTAGAGGGAAAGCAAATATTTGTATTTTTAGACATCAAGCAAATGGTTCTTGCTCGTCTTCGTCGGTACCAGAGGCATGAACCCTGAGGTGGTGATTAGTCGTTGTGGTCGAATAGTCCGACCATTTCTGGGTAGGCGGGTACCATTATCGGGTACGTCTTGGGCGTAAGTAGCCAAAAAAGGGTATACCCGGCGCAAATGTGGCCAACGTCAGTGGCCGGCGTTTGCCAATAAGATGGCGTCCTTGGGCCGTTGCGGTCACTGATGAAAGAGAAAGGCACCCGATGTAGGCCACAAAGGCACCGGGTATACCCGATTTTGGCCCCTTGCCTATAATATAAGGCCCTTTGGTACAGTTCTTCTTTACCCGCCGGAGGAAAAGGTCCCGAGTGCTTGATTTCGCACACAACCATGGCAACACTCGGGGTCTTTTTCGGGGTCGAGCCACCGGCCCTGCGGCAGGTGCTGCCACCATTCTTGTCCCAAAGCACATTATCTGAAAAGAAGAATTGGTCCTAAGGTTCATCCGTATACATACCATTGGCGTATATATACTCGTAGACAGACGCAATTCATTGCGCTTTGGAATAATGTAGCAAGGTACGGCGTGTTTGACATCACGAAGAGGATTGGGAAGGTTTGATACTACAAACGGGATTATTGCAAAGATGATTATTTAAAATTGTCCTGTTGACCCGGGCAGCATCCAGGGGAGTCGCTGGCCTAAATCTTTAACAAGGAATCACATATAGAATACGCGCGCTCGGTTTATCACGATACTTGTAAAATTCGGTAAAAATGGAATATAGACGAGGCGTATTACGCAGCTTGGAAAGTTGAGTATCAACTATTTATTCAGTCGAACTCACAGCTGACGTATTTCAAAATTTATAAAAAAAGATATTTGGCGACAAGAATGAATGCGATTAAAACTATGTTTGAAGACACTAATGTATCTTCGAACCAGTTCTTCTTTTCAGATATTTTGGGATAAGAATGCCGGGAGCACCTCCCGCAGCCAGTGCTACCACCAGTCCCATACACAATACTGTTCTTCCCGGTAACATGTTGCTCGATTGTAAAAATACATAATACAAGGTTCTCCTTCGGGATGAAGGTAACGTAAAATCCCGGGGGCGTCGCAAGGCGAAAAGGGAGTCACAGGTAACACACGTTTTAGCTGCTCTTGGTGGAAACCTGAGCCATGGGTTATATTATTGTATTGCTCGAAGAAAAGAGTCATGATAATTCTTATATTACACGCACGCGGTACCATGGGTTGACTACAATACTGCTGTTACTATACACCACTAGCACTCCTACGAAGATGAAGTACAGGTAGAAGGGACACATGCACTCTACAAAATACTACACGGTACACTATTACTGCGACTACTAACTATTAATACTACTACAGCAGGAACTATACTACTAAGTACTACTGCTTGGTAGGGCATGACCAATCGTCTACAACACAGACAATCTGGTTAACGGACAGGTCAAGTAACCACGTGGTGCCATGGTTGGGGCGAGACTACTATACTTTGTTACACACTACAGTCTGTTGTACACCACCGCCAGGAATACGAAGATGCAGTACAGGTACGAGCATGAATAAACACTAGTAATACCTGGTACCTACTACTACGACTACTATTAATATTTTATAAATTTTGAAATACGTTACCTGTGAGTTCGACTGATTATAGAGTTGATACTCAACTTTGCAAGCTGCGTAATACGTCTCGTCTATATTCCATTTTTACGGATATTTGTAAATGTACAGGCAACGGTACGGATGAGGGCATCTACTGCTTGCTACTACTTATAGTACAGGTAGTACTATACTGTTATTGGACAGGCATCAATAGAGCAGCAGCATGCACTCGGTACCATGGGCTACGATTAATACTACAACTACAACTAACTATCAATATTACGGTGGCCCATAATAAATATCCCCTCAAAAGCAACTTTTTTGGTATCATTTTTTTTTTGGGCATTTTTTTTTTGGCCATTTTTCAAAGGAATGTATTTTCATTTCGACAAATGAGCACGCACACGGCCACAAAGGGGTGCTCTCGAACCGCGGTTGGGTTGTGATGGAAGCCAGTGACTTCAGCTTTCCAACGATGCTACTTATGGCTAAAAGTATTAGGTTCAAGATGAGGTAGAGCTGGATCAAAATGGGCAAAAAAAAGGTACTATTTTTTATTTTTGAAGGGGCGTAAGAATACAGCCCCTATACCCCTCGGAATAATGCATGTATGGTATCATAGAAAACCCTACAATATGCCGCACAGAACCGTGTATCCACTTTTGGGAGAATCCCAGTCGTTACCGAGATACGAGCGTCCAAAGTAGCGCACCTCTGCCCACCCTGGACATGAGGGCGAAGCAAGGCAAGAAGCGCGCCAAGCCTGAAGGCAAGGAGCGCGGCCGTCCCGGCGGACACGGCACGAAACAGCAGCGATGCGAGAAGCAATTCTATAATGCTTTCAGCCAACAATGATTGCCATGCATGCCATACACAAGCTGTTGACATGGTCCAGCCAACAATGATTGCCATGCATGCCATACACAAGCTGTTGACATGGTCCTACGTGTGTCCAAAAAATAGCTGGTAAAAATATCATCGGTTGAGTGCCGCGGGTGAGTGCCGCGGGGAGAGCACCACGAAATATGTAATATGTCATATCTCAAGTACTACGTGTCTGATTCTGGTTTTTATTCGTTCTGTGCACTCGCCTGGTCGATGCGGTCATTTTAAGCTACTCCACATAGAAATCCGACACCACTAAGACTGTTTTGTCGACAGGGGTGTCTGAGGTGAGAATTGCTGCGAAAACAACACTAAATATACAATAACTTACGAACGGCTTGTCCGATTTGAATTTTTATTCGTTCTACGCACTCGCCTGGTCACTGCGGTCATTTTAAGCTATCGTACGTTGATTTCTGACATGATTTCATTTTTTTCGATTTGGGGTTATTTATTATGGGCCACCGTATGTATGTATGTGTCTGAGCTTTGGCTTCCCATTTTATTTATTTATTTGGGATTCTTCTCCTTTTCTTTTTCTTTTTCTTGTTCTTTTTCGGTTTGGTTTTTTCGTTGCTTCTCTTTCTTTATGGTGCATTTTGGTTGCTGGCGTATGTATGTATGTTGTGTCGGCCGCACCTAGTGCGAAGGCATGGTATTGCGTAGGCTATTAATGCATTACGGTGTGTTATCTCTGTGTCGTAGTCTGTGACCACAGAGCTCGTATCTTTCTAGGGTGAAGAATCAGCACGGACACTGGGCTTGCTGGATGTCGACGAGTAGAAGAACGGTTTAATGTGAAGAACACACACACACACCGTAGTAGTATATGCTCTACTAACTATACTTAGGAATTCTGTACCTGCGTGTCCAAAACAGCGTCAACAATAATACGCCGAGGCCAAAGAACCAAAACGTCACCACTACTGCTGTTTATAACAGTAGGAAGCAGCTTCTCTGTACTAGGTATAAGTATTTATTGATAATATATACAGATGCACGCACGGTTGGGGCACGATGAAAAGTTGTCTCCATTTATTTGCTACCAGCATTAAAAAAAACTAATGATTGTCAAGTAGGTACTCACGGCAACAGCACAGCCGACTCGTGGCAACGGCAGTAAAACTCTATACCGTATCAACATCAATCGGCAGCAACAGGTACGTATACATACGATTGAGGGCATCATGAAAAAATATCGGCACCTGTCCTGAAAAGTTTCTCTCTACTGGCTGCGAAAAACAGTATAATCTGCTCATGGATACAGCAGCAGATTCGAGGCAACGGCAGCACAGCAGTACTACCTACTACCAATGCTACTACTACTACTATCTATACTATCCATACTACTACTACTACTACTACTACCCCATATCTCCTCGAGTACTGGCCCATTTTGGCTACACGATGGCTTCAATGGTAACCCTACACTATGCTGAGACTCTACTGGTAGCGCTACTCCGATCCGGAGCGTGTGCAGCAACCACGGCGCGGTGTTGTAAATACGGTAATAAGGCTTATTTTTACTTGCGACAGGAGGAGCCAGAAGATTCTGCGGGATGTACCAGGATACCCCATATCTCTTCGAGTACTGTGGCCCGTTTGGGCTACACGATGGCTTCAATGGGAGCCCTACACCATGCTGAGACTCTACTGGTAGCGCTTTGCCGATCCGGAGCGTGTGCGCGGTGTTTGCGACACCGATCTGAACGTTTTGCGGGCGCACCAGGATAGCAGATATCTCCTCAAGTCCTGGCCCGTTTCGACCACGCGATAACTTCAATGATGGCCCTGTGAACCATGCCAACACATCCGTGGCGGTGCGGAGCCAATCTGAGATATGTGCCGCGAACGTGACGCGGTGTCGCAAATAAGCCGCTTATTTGCGATACCGCGTCGCAAAGAACAAACTACGACACCGGTGTCGCAAATAGCCTTGCCCATATATAAATGTCACTTTTCATGAACTTGTCGACGAAGCAGAACATTTTTTTTTCGGTTTTAGCAACAAGTAGTTTGAAAAAGAACTTGGCAAGTTTTTTGCTATTTTGGCAAATCCAAATTTCAATAGACTTGATATTTTGGGAAGGAACTCGCCAACAATATGTCGTTAGAATGCCCCTCATCAGCAAACAAGCATGCCAACAATCAAGCAACCAAATACCCAATAAGCAAATAATCTGATAAAAATCCCTTTATGCTATGAGGCTTAGATTGGGTAGGCGATTGGTTAACCTTTTACCTTTAGCCCAACGGACTAAGACCTTAACAAATGGCGTCGTCGGCAGGACATGTGTCGTTGGTCGTAAGTTCGAATCTCACGTCCACCATGAAATCGCTTTTTAAAGAAAAGTGAATTTCCTCATGTCAAAAATCTAAAAAAAATACTTATGGATCCCCAGAAATTGGAACCGCGTGTTGGTGTCACGCGTCGACCCGTATATCCGGTCCGTTCCAGGGGGGGAGAGTGTTATGAGGCTTAGATTGGGTACGCGATTGGTTAACCTTTTACCTTTAGCCCAACGGACTAAGACCTTAACATTTAACCAGTAACTGTTGCTTGCTAACACTATGTGACACGCACATACATATTTTTTATAAAAAACTAAGAAAGCACGTCAGCTGTGAGTTCAACCGATCGGCAGATCGGTCGATACTTAACTTCGCAAGCTGCGTGAACCTATATACATGTAATTTTAACCAGTTGCTTGCTAACACTATGTGACACGCACATACATACTTTTTATAAAAAACTAAGAAAGCACGTCAGCTGTGAGTTCAACCGATCGGCAGATCGGTCGATACTCAACTTCGCAAGCTGCGTGAACCTATACATATGTATTAGGTTCGCATCTTCCCATACTCTCTGCCTCCATCTCGTTATTTGCTGGTCTTTGAGTTTTATAAAAAACTAAGAAAGCACGTCAGCCGGGAGTGTGGCGAAAATAAATCTTGTTTCTATTTGATAAGAAGGCGTGTTCCTGCCTATTTTTCTTCTCCCGCGGATGGCCATACCTAGTACTGGATGCAACGCGGGTTCTCGAAGAAGACTTTAGAGTTTAGAAAATAGTAAGAGTACACTTCGGTTGAACTCACAGCTGACGTGCTTTCTTAGTTTTTTATAAAACTAAATACCAGCAAATAACGAGATGGAGGCAGAGAGTATGGGAAGACAGCCCCTGTCGGCATATGTATATGTATAATATGCATTTTGTTTATTTTTAGGCATGCTGCTCTCCAGCGGCCGAGGGTGCTTTCTCGCAGTTTCGGCTGCGGGACAGGCAAGGGGGCCGTGGGTACATTCCGACGCATGACATGTCTGGATCCCGGCCGAGCACCGCCTCGGTGCATTGAACGTCGCTGAATTGACTCCAAAAAACAAGGGATTGCTTTCCGCCTCGCCGAGCCGAACAGGTGACATGGAAAACCCCACATTTTCTTCTTGGGTTTTCGCCAAAATAAGGTATACCTGACCACTTTTCGGCCAAAATCAGCTACTACATGCTAAAAAGAAGTACAAAGCAAACGCCAGGAGCCCTGCTATTGGCCAGGCTGACATCGTAACTGATTTTGGATCGAACATGCCCATGGCATACCTGTTTTTTTCTACTCTGTCTAGCTTTCAACTGATTTTGGCCAACTTTGAACCAATCAGAGAGGCCGTTACGTACACTTTTTTTTCTCTCTTCGTATGCGTCAGCCCTCCCTCGGTTGAAATTCTTCTGTATTGACGTATAAACTCTGTACTCGTACACACCGTACGTAAAAGTACGAATTGATGAATGCATACATACATGCGTACGCTGGTTTCACTTTATTTTCTTCTCTGGGGTGTGCGATGTGTTCCAGTTATTAGTTGTTGTGATATGTTGGACTCTATGGTCACAGCAGTCTATACAGCACCATGGTCACACGGCATTTCGTGTGCACCATCCCGCGTCGAGATGGTCTAAGGTTTGGTACGGCAAGATAATTTCGTGCCGAGTAGGCGGTTCCGCGAGGACGGTCTAGAAGCTTTAAAGCTGTCAACGGGAGGGGGGGTCCCGCCGTGGCGAAACAAACGAAACATATCAATAGTGACTCTTTGCAGGTCCAAGTGGAGCCCGTGGTACCTACCCTGAAGAACACGAAACCATTCAGATTTGGGAGGCCATATGGCCCACTTAGTGCTTTAGGTGCCTTCTTTTTTACCGGATTTTCACGGACATGACACCGCTCGTGGCGCGCGTTTTTTACTTGATTTAGCATGTACATGGTTTTGGCTCGAATGGATCAGGTATACCTGATTTTGGCATTTGCCCTTTCTTTTTTTTTGTAAATAGCCCGCCACCCTCCAACACTCCCTCTGCTGTGCATACGTTTTCAGCCTCACCAGAAGAAGCATCAGCGGCAGCGGCAGCAGCAGCAGCAGCAGCAGCAAACTTTCAGCAGCAACAGCAGTACACCTCTGTCGGCTGTCGTATTTGTTGCACCAAGCCCTTTGACGGGTGGTGTACACCTATCGGCTGTCGTATTTGTTGCACCAAGCCCTTTGACGGATGGTGTACACCTACACCGAGCACGTTCGCGACCACAACGGTCCGTCTACCTGTGGGATTTTTTTTGGTACCAGGGTAGCAGGTATTATTGGTGTTATAGCTATTAACAGCTAGTGGTACAGTCGCACGCTCCCAGCGGCAGATATTCGCAACGGGCAAGAGCCACAGAGCCAGGCCCATACTGCCTCCCGCCTTGCTGTACTGCCTCGGTGTGTGGCACCGGGCATGGTCCACACTGCCCGGCTGCCTGGCTGGATATTCTTTTCGTACTATTAATAAAATGGCTGGATATTATATTCGTACTAAAATGCGCGTACGATACGACGAGCACTTTCAACAACAAAGAATTTTCTCCGCTGAGTTTTCTCCGCTTAGAAAATAAAAACAATTTTGGGATTGCCGGCTTGTCTAGTTTTGTTTTTTATCGAAACCTCAGCAGCAGCAGCAGTAGATAAAGCAGCAGCAGCAGCAATAAACGCCTGTCGAGCGTCATGTATGTTTCACCTAGCCCTTTGACGTACAGCACACACCTCACACCGAGCACGTGCGTGACACACCATAAACTGGCTCCCTCGGTCCGTCTACCTGGGGGAAATTGGTAGAAGGTACTTGGTAGGTATTTACTGTATTTACCTATTTTTACCGACAATATCTGGTCCTATTTACTATGGTCCTTTGTAATAGTAGTAGTATTTGATGGTAGTATAGTAGCAGTGGTGGTAGTATTAGTAGAAGGAGGAGGCGTAGTAGCAGTAGTAGTAGTAGTAGTAGTAGTAGTAGTAGTGGTAGTAGTAGTAGTAGTAGTAGTAGTAGTAGTAGTAGTAGTAGTAGTAGTAGTAGTAGTAGTAGTAGTAGTAGTAGTAGTAGTAGTAGTAGCAGTAGCAGTAGCAGTAGTAGAGTAGTAGTAGTAGTAGCAGCAGCAGTAGAAGTAGTATATCCTGGTACATCCCGCAGAATCTTCTGGCTTGTGTCGCAAATAAGCCTTATTTGAGTACGTGTCGCAAATACCGTATTTGCGACACCGCGCCGTAGTTGCCGCACACGCTCCGGACCGGCAACGCACTACCATTAGAGTCTCTGCATGATGTAGGGCTACCATTGAAGCTATCGTGTAGCCTAAACGGGCCAGTACTCGAAGAGATATGGGATATCCTATTAATAGTACACGGTCAGAATATTCAACGTGGCTCTTCTACTACTGCTGCTGTGCTACGTATAACAGAGTAAACACACAAACACGATAGGCTTGGAGTGCGAAAACTATACATAACCCGTCAGACTGCCTCGCCGACCAGGGCATCCAAAATAATCGGGAATTGACTGCGTAGCTGGACGAGGGGACTACGCGTGATTTGTGTGGGGCAGGTCAGTGCGCACAATCTGCTGGAGTTGCGGGATGTTGGTGAGTCTTCATCCACAATGGTTGGGGTTCTCTCCGCAAACGTTCTGCCTAAACTTATGAAAAAACTTCCAACCCTCGCACCAGTGTGTGCAGCATACAACAGCACGGTGGGAACTCTACACAATACTGCAGCGCATCGAAGGACACCTTCCAAGCAGCCTACGAACTCCACGACCTTCTATTAATACACGCATTACACATACCGATTTATTCGGCATCATGAACAAGGCGGCTAACCCCTCTGCCGCCTATATTGAACTCATGCAGTCCGCTGTGGGTTTCTATTGTATGTTTCACAACCAACGGTTAGACATGAACATCGGGAATCCGTTTACAAACTACGTGCTACGCATGTGCCCAAAGTTACACTATTGATATTAATAGTATATACAAGGTTCCCCTCCGGGAGGTGCCGTATTAATAGGGGAGTGGCGCAAGAGCGAAATAATAATACTGGTATGAAACCCTGCACACTTTTTTAGAAGTAGCACCTGCACCCATCATTTTAACGTGAAGAACACACACATCATATTTTTGAGGACAGACTATATTATAATGCTGTTCGCGGAATTAGTGTGGGATCATTAATTACTACAATAACATATTATAGGGTATCGGTAAGTTGAGATATATTGATCCAGCTGACTCGCGGCGATTAATTCGTAAGTACATAAAAGTTGCGCGAGGTCCAGGTTGCGCCATAATACTTTGTGACCGGCTGAGTAATAAGGTGCAGCATATACATACATACTACAGGTACTACAATATATATGTTCCCCCAAAATAAATGTTTCTTGGTGCTCAGGGTATAATATCAAGGTTTCACAGGTAAACGCTCGAGAACAAATCGTAGTCCGAGTACTGAGAGTATTGGAATACAGGCGGCAAAACTACTGCGAGTACTGAGAAGGCCCAAATACTGAGAGTAATGAGAGTGTGAGCAGTACCGAACCCCGAGAATACAGGTTGCTTAAAGTATGTACACGCAGTAGTATCGAAACACGACATAAATACTTGGGGTAAAAGCAAAATATATGCGCACAGTACAGAACCTCGAGATACTGAGAGCATTCACAGCAGTCATGCATAATATTATATCGAAATACTGGCAGACTGCTTTGAGTGCTCAAGTTGTCTCCAGCGAAAGTAGTTTGCTCCAACTCCCACTCGTGTGGGACTATCTGGGTGTGTTTTGTGCCGAACGCTGGGCCTGAGACTTGTCGACACGGCGCACAAACGGTTGAAGTATATACTTCATATGCTCGAAGTATACTGGGCATATTGAGGGTATTTCATTACTGCGAGTACTGAGTCTCGCAAAAGAAGCAGCAGTACGAACACTACCAATCGACGAAATACTGCTATAGCGCGCCGCCCAAACTCTTTAATTTGGGCTAAAACACACAAGTAGCATGTACTCTGTCACATTATACGTTCAGAAAAGCAAGGTGTGGACGAATGTATTATTATTACTACTGCTGTAGTACTCTGTTGTAGTTCTGTGGTACAAAAATAGTCAAAAGTGAGATTAAGAAAAAAAACGGAGATGGTGCGAGTCGAACCTCGGAAACGAAAATGTTATCCAGCAAGTGCAGTTTAAACCTATACGCTAGAACAGCGCTCGTACAACTGGCATGTCGTGTTTTTTACGCAATCTAAAACACTTTGCACGATCTTCTACAGCAGTAGAGTAGCTTGTACAGGTACGGCAGCATATATATTCAGCAGTACTGCTGTAAAATGCAACGCGAGGAACGTACGTGTACTGATCCCCTTTCAGCTGGCTCTAGGATCTATCGATCAGCAATGTAGGACACACTGCAATCATAACTACTGTATGTGTATGTACCGCTGTAAGTATATTACGAACGCTGCTGTACGAATGAGCCGCAGTACGATCATCCATACGCGCAAGGTGTGCTCACTGCTGCTGCTGGACAGCAGGGTTGGTTGTGGTGCTGTAGGAAGCTGGAGGTAAGCACGCTCTGTGCACTGCTGTGGGTATTGTTCTCTAGGCGGTGGTTCGTGCTCCGTCAACAACCCAAAAAAAATGTATGATGAGCCGGGGGGAGAAAACAGAGAGCATGGCAATGTACCGATATACGTACGTACAAAATAAGGCCTCTTTATCGAAACCAGGGAAATCGTCTTATCCACTCCCGCCGAAAAAAAAAAAAAAATTAAGCGCCTGCCACGCGCTTCAGAGTGCACGGATCGCGCCGAGACCTAGACCAATGTGTCCGGCAGGGCTTCCCGTGTCCGTGTACTTACTGTTTTGCCTAAAAGTGCTCGTGCGAAGAGAAAAGTTGGCAAAAGTACGAAAATTTGACAAATATACGTATAAAAAATATATACCAATACTACAGCACTACAGCAGTGCGGATACTGTGGACTGCTGTTGGTGCAACAGTAAGCAGGATAACGCGTACAACGAACATGACGCTTAGCTATAGGCAAGCTGCAGCATGGCCGCCCTCTGTGCATCATGGGGTGTGTTCGTTGCCTTAACAAATCCGACAAACACTGTGCACAGCGTTTCGAAAGTGTATTCAGTCCTGTGCGGCTGAACGATAGGCGTTGGTAACTCCCTGAGGGATAGGCGATTTTACACGGCTGTTCAAGGGCAATTAAACAACCACATTGGTGGGTGATGATGGTTGCATGGAACGAACGCCGATTTTACTGCTGTATACTGTAGATAACATACACCCACCTATTTCGATAACATCCACAGACAAGTACAAAAACCATATACAGACATCAGCAGTAACAAACTTCTGTGCCCTTCATTTGTGCCCATGTTAATAGACTCGTAAACAGAGCTCCCGGCGCTTTAAACGATACCAGCGCTCTCAATTATAGTATGTACGACTTATTAGAACACGGGCGCGGAAATATAACCAAGTTAATTTCAAATCCATTGATTCACGATGACGTTGCTAACGATAGATGTACTCGTGGAAACATGCTGTACAGTGTATAGTCCGAGCTCATGCTATAAATAAAATAAGCCACCGTGGTTGTCCTGGTCTAAACGGGGCGCGCGCCACGAACGTCGTGCGATGTCGTCAAATGCGGGTTTACGACACCAGTCTGACTATATTCTGACAAGTGCACCAGCAGAAGAACCAGTAATGGCCCGTTCTGGATAGACGTGGATAGACGTGAATAAATAAGGCTTATTTGCGACATCAGCCTGGGTGTACTAGGATACCCTATATCGCCACTAGGATACCCGATATCTCCTCGAGTACTGGCCTGTTTAGGTTACACGATAGCTTCAATGGTAGCCTTACACCATGCTGAGACTCTACTGGTAGTATGTCGCTGATCCGGAGCGTGTGCGGCAACCACGTCGCGGTGTCGTAAGTACGGTATTTGCAGAAGGTTCTGCGGGTGTTGTACCAGGATACCCCATATCTCCTCGAGTACTGGCCCGTTCAGGTTACACGATGGCCTCAATGGTAGCCTATGCCATGCTGAGACTCTACTGATAGCGCTTTGCCGATCTGGAGCGTGTGCGGCAACCACGTCGCGGTGTCGCAAATTAGGCTTATTTGCGACATCGATCTGAACGTTTTGCGGGTGCATCAAGAGGCCAGATATCTCCTCGGGTCCTGGCCCGTTTCGGTGATGCGATAGCTTCAACGATGGCCCTGCACCATGCCAACGCATCCCTGGCGGTGCGGAGCGAATCTGAGGTATGTGCCGCGAACGTGGCGCGGTGTCGCAGACAAGCCGCATATTCGCGACACCGTGTCGCAAATAAGAAATTACGACACCGGTGTCGCAAATAGCATTACCAATACAGGGTTTTTTACCCATTTCAAACTTCAGCGACGAGGTCCGACTGAAAGCAGGGCACGAAAACTGCTGCCGATTTGCCACCGTCACGGGAGCACACCATGGAGCCCACATCTGCCTTGCCAAATATTGGATCAATGGAAAAGTTTTGAGCTAGAGCAGAATAACGAAATATCGGTGACGAAAAAAACGGAAGTAGAGGTGCTTCCAGGCATTTATTTGATTGTACAACATGCCAAAATGAGTTTATTTTTGTGGGCGCAACTAACTGCACCCGTCATCAACTATATGCACCTCTTGCTCACCCCCTCTGTCCAAGAATGCCAACGATTCAATACCTCTCCACAAACCCCAGATTTCCCCCGTTCAATCTTCTACGCAGCAAGTAACAGAACGTTTGTTTTTTCGGTTCTTATCTCTGTTCTACCTTTTGGCTCATGCTCGGGGTAAGTATGTATGTGTCTGAGCTTTGGCTTCCCATTTTATTTATTTATTTGGGATTCTTCTCCTTTTCTTTTTCTTTTTCTTGTTCTTTTTCGGTTTGGTTTTTTCGTTGCTTCTCTTTCTTTATGGTGTATTTATTTTGGTTGCTGGCGTATGTATATATGTGGTGTCGGCCGCACCTAGTGCGAAGGCATGGTATTACGTAGGCTATTAATGCATTACGGTGTGTTATCTCTGTGTCGTAGTCTGTGACCACAGAGCTCGTATCTTTCTAGGGTGAAGAATCAGCACGGACACTGGGCTTGCTGGATGTCGACGAGTAGAAGAACGGTTTAATGTGAAGAACACACACACACATACACCGGGTCCCCTCTCGCGTAGCTTGCGAGCCTACAATCTGCGAAAAATTGCGCATTCTTCTGTGTGTTTTCCTTCCTTGATTTCTGCCTTTCTTGCTTGAATCGATTTCCGTGTTTGTGTTTTTCTTTCTGTTCCCTTTTTGATTTATTATTTTTTTCGACTTCTTCCTTAGATTTTTCGAGCTCGAAATGATTTTTTCTTCCTTGTTATAATTTCCTGTGGGTAGTTCGTATGCGGTTTAGTCGGTTTATGGGACGACTTGTACGGCGTACCGCATGTACCTGATACGCACGAGCGCGGACCACAAATAATGTTCATTGTCTGAGGTGTAGATATGCTAGGGTTCTCATGTAGTTTTAGCAATGATCTGGGAGAAGAGGGATCTTTAGGGGTGTTTTTTACTTGAAAATTGCCTGGCGCGGTCTGCACTTCGGAATCGTCGTCCGCAATTGAAAAACTTCCTGGTTCAATGCAAACGCGACACGGCCCCGTCTATGGCCAGTTTTGCCCCGTTTTGGCTGCGGTTCGGGGCCAGCGTTAGGGTTAGGGCTACTACGTAGAGTCAGGGGTTGGGTTGGGTCTTCGCCCGTACATTCATCCCAACAGGAACCAAAATACCTGAACGGACTGCCAACCTAAACATCCTTTTTCTCCCAGATTTTAAGTGGACCTCCTCATGTGTGTCATTATTCGCTTGTTTTTTATTTCCTACCGATGATGTATTCTTCCACAGCAGAGTAAATTTTTTTAGAGCCTGTCCTGCGACCAAAGAACGCATTGCAGTTGAACGCAAAGCGCGAAATCGTGTAGCGATGAGGCCCACATGTGCGTCGCAGGCAGTTCTTAGCGTTATTCTACACAAAGTGGAGCAGCACTTGAGACTGAAATAATTAATTCGTACTGAAAACAGAGGTAATTATTTATTTTCCGAATTCGAGGAGACGATATTGTGTGTGTTGTATGTGTTATTCACATTAAACCGTTCTTTCTACCCCTCAACATCCAGCACCACCAGTGTCCGTACCGATTCTTCAATCCTACAAGAGATAAAAGTTTTGTGGACACAAAGCTACACCACATTAGAGATTATACGTTGCCACGTATGCAGTAAGCACAGTGGTGGGCAATGCAATGCCATGTCATAATACTGAGTACGACATGCACGACATACACGTTCTATGAAATAGAGAAACGAAAGGAAACTATTATGAGGCTTAGATTGGGTGGGCGATTGGTTAACATTTTACCTTTAGCCCAACGGACCTCCTACGAACACCGGATCAGACGTTTACCACCTCACCGCTCGCGATCGAAGCTGCAGGCCAAAAGTATAAACAGACGACCCAGTTTTTGGACCTAGGAGGCATTATCCACGAGAACGATGACCTCTCCTTCGAAATCGAGCGACGAATCCGTCTGATGCGGGCATGCCTCAAACGGTATGGTCCGGAACTGTACGATAGGACGAACGCACCGCTTAGTCTGAAAGTCCGGATGCTGAAGGCCGAGGTGATTGAGACCTTGCTGTACGGTTGCGTGACGTGGACCCCCAATGCGGACCACTTCGCCAAGCTTCGATCAGCCCACCACGAAGTCCTTCTGCGAGTCATTGGTTTCCAGCGCCGACTACGCACCGACCACACCACCCTCTCGTATGCGAAGGCGCTCAGGATAACACGATGCGAAAGTATCGAAACGACCATCCGTAAACGGCGACTCTTCTTTGCGGGGGCTGTGGTGCGGCAACACGAGGGGCGATTGCCCAGTCGGTTGATGTTCGGGACGATCGCTGGTGGGGGGAGCCCGAAACCAGGCGGGCAGCCCAAGACTTGGCCTAGGGCCATTGCTGAGGGCCTTAGAGTGTTCAAAGCCACCGAGGGATCAACGGAAGACTCCCCCTTAGTCTTTGGAGTTGGGACCGCACTGTGGCCCACTGCAGCAAAACAGACGGGAAAGTGGTACCGGGGAATCCTCGAAGCAGCTGAACAGTTCATGGGCAGGTGGCACGAGGCTGAGGCAAAGCTGAGTAGACAGCGCCGTGCATCCGCTGCGGGAAGTGTTAGAGGGAATGGGGGGAGGGGTAACAGCAGGAGGGGTAGAAGGAACACCGTACAAGTGTATGGGGGCAGGGGGGGGAACAGGAGGAGTAGAAGGGAAACCGCGGTAGACGAGAGTAGCAGAGAGACCGCAGATAGGGTAGCAAGGTACCAGGCCGACTAATAGGTTGGACTTTTCTTTGCTACTCGTACCGCCAACTGCTGCGGCCGTTCGGTATGCATTTTGGTTTTTTTCCCTTCTTATCCTTATGAAAGAAGTACTACATAGTGGGTGGGTGACGAGCGTATTTTGGCCCACTCACTATTGCTCTTTTTACTTAGTTAAGTGTTCACCGGGATGCATAGTCCCCTTTTTCCTTCTCGTATCTTTCCCCTTGCACGTCCCTTTTGGCTCATGCTCGGGGTAAGTATGTATGTGTCTGAGCTTTGGCTTCCCACTTTATTTATTTATTTGGGATTCTTCTCCTTTTCTTTTTCTTTTTCTTGTTCTTTTTCGGTTTGGTTTTTTCGTTGCTTCTCTTTCTTTATGGTGTATTTTGGTTGCTGGCGTATGTATGTATGTTGTGTCGGCCGCACCTAGTGCGAAGGCATGGTATTGCGTAGGCTATTAATGCATTACGGTGTGTTCTCTCTGTGTCGTAGTCTAGCTCGTATCTTTCTAGGGTGAAGAATCAGCACGGACACTGGGCTTGCTGGATGTCGACGAGTAGAAGAACGGTTTAATGTGAAGAACACACACACACCTAAGACCTTAACAAATGGCGACGACGGCAGAACATGGGCCGTTGGTCGTGAGTTCGAATCTCACGTCCACCATGAAACCGCTTTTTAAAGAAAAGTGAATTTCCTTATGTCAAGAATCTGAAAAAGTACTTCTGGATCCCCAGAAAATGGAACCGCGTGTTGGTGTGGCACGAAAGTTTGTTTCTTATATTTTTTTCTTGGTGTTTATTTTTCCCTTTCGATTTACAATCTTCTTTGTTTTGTTTGTTTTGTTTGTTTTGTTTTTCTTTGTTTCGTTTCGTTTCTCTGTGTCAGCGAATGAATGCGCTTGTCGTGCCTGTGGTATCCAGTAAAAGATGAGCACGGCTTTACATTGCCCACTCTTCTCCTTTTCTTTTTCTTTTTCTTGTTCTTTTTCGGTTTGGTTTCTTCGTTGTCCTTATGGTGTATTTTGGTTGCTGGAGTATGTGTGTATGTGGTGTCGGCCGCACCTAGTGCGAAGGCATGGTATTGCGTAGGCTATTAATGCATTACGGTGTGTTATCTCTGTGTCGTAGTCTGTGACCACAAAGCTCGTATCTTTCTAGGGTGAAGAATCAGCACGGACACTGGGCTTGCTGGATGTCGACGAGTAGAAGAACGGTTTAATGTGAAGAACACACACACACACTACTGCGCCGTGCTTACTGCATACATACGTGGCAGCGTAACATCTCTGTGGCGTAGCTTTGTGACCACAGGACTTCTATCTCTTGTGTTGTTGTTTTCTTCACATTAAACCGTTCATTTCTTCTATCCGTCGACATCCAGCACAACCAGTGTCCGTGCCGATTCTTCAATCAATCCTATCACGAGCAGAGAGATAAAAGTTATGTCGTCAAAAAGCTACGCCACATAGAGATACTACGTTGCCACGTATATGCAGTAAGCACAGTGGTCAATGCAATGCCATGTAATCGTACTGGATACGACAGGCACGACATAAACATTCCATGAAAGAGAGAAACGAAACGAAACGAATAAAAAAAATGAAGAATCGGCACGGACACTGGTTGCCCTGGATGTCGACGGGTAGAAAGAACGGTTCAATGTGAAGAACACACACACAAACATATATGCCGGCGTCCCCGGTGGCTTGGTAGGTGGTCCGCGTGCGTATCAAGATCAATCTCGTGGGTTCAAGTCTCACCGAGTGCATGCTCGTGGGGGCTTTTTCTTGAATAAAAGAGGTTGATTAGCGGAAAGCGCGAGAGCGTGAGTTAGCTACATTCGATGAAAATCGACGAGCAGTGGGAATGCTGAACCCTATGCGTACCGGGGGGGAGAAGGGAAGACACCTGTGACCACGGCTTGCCCAGAAGATCGTCGAGGGTAAAACTTCTTACGAAATAGGCTTGAAAGTGAAAGTGAAGAGAAAAATTAAAAAAAAATAATATATATATATATATGACGCTTTGGACTTGTGTAGGTAGTACGTACGTATTTATGCATACATTTATGGTGTGTTCTTCACATTAAACCGTTCTTCTACTCGTCGACATCCAGCAAGCCCAGTGTCCGTGCTGATTCTTCACCCTAGAAAGATACGAGCTCTGTGGTCACAGACTACGACACAGAGATAACACACCGTAATGCATTAATAGCCTACGTAACACCATGCCTTCGCACTAGGTGCGGCCGACACAACATACATACATACGCCAGCAACCAAAATACATTAGAAAGAAAGAGAAGCAACGAAGAAACCAAACCGAAAATGAAAATGAGAAGAATCCCAAATAAATAAATAAAATGGGAAGTCAAAGCTCAGACACATACCCCGAGCGTGAGCCAAAATGGACGTGCAAGGGGGAAGAAACGGGAAGGAAAAAGGGAAGCATGCATCCCGGGGAACACTTATTGACTAACTAAGTAAAAAGAGAAAGAATAAGAAAGTCCAACCTATTAGTCGGCCTGGTACCTTGTTATGTACGGTGATTTCACCTTTTCTTCTTGGGGGTGTACCTCTTGACCGACAGCAACTTTGTGTCGAAATGCCCCGACTGACACCAAACTACTAGGTTTTAGTCTGGAACACTCGGACCAACACCCATGACAGCGCACGTTTTACCTTGCTTGACATGACTCCCGATATATTTGGTGAACGATGTACTTCAGTTGTTATGACGTATACCACTCTGTTGTTTTCTATGGCCTAGACTCTGATACCCTCAAGAAAACTAAACCCTTCATATTTCGGAGGCCACACACACTATGTTCCGGCGCAGTGTTCTTTAAATGGAATTCCATGGACGAAAAACCGCTCGTGGCGCGGGTTTTTTACTTGGTTTTAGTATATAACTGGTTTTGGTCCCGAAGTGGCCGGCTATACCTGATTGTAGCCATAGCCCTAGAACAAAACGTTTCTTGCTTATATAATACGTACATATGCGTCTGACATGAACCTATAGTATCTTCAAGGCCCGTGGCCGGTCGGAACGCTTTACCCTCGCGCGCGCCAACTCTTCTATACGTAGGAGGATTGGGCGGACCTTGGCCAATAGACAATGGCAACTGCCATAGCAATAGAAAATGACGCAATAATGGACGTGTCTATTGCCGTCCCCGGTAGTGTCTATCGATTTACTACTTCCCCAGTCTATTGTCGCCGGTAGTGGCTATCGATTGACCTACTTCCCAACACATTGTCGTCGTCGGTAGTAGCTATCGATTGACTATATCCCCAGTCTATCGTCAGCGGTAGTGCCTATCGACCGAGTGTTTCGCAATATATTGTGGTGGCAGGCGGTGTCATCGATCGATGATCACATTCCGAATCTATTGTCACCGACAATAGCCATCGATGGATACTCCCCACGATCTGTTGTGGCATGCAATGCCTATCGATTGTTACCGTCCTCAATCTATAGTCACCGACAATGTCCATCGGTGGGCACCGCCCATCATCTACTACCGTAGTCGGCAATGTATATCGATCGAAACACGTACAATATACTTTGCTGAGCACAGCAAGGTATCTATGGTGTGACAACAGCAAGATTTAATGTATTGCGACGGCAGAAGAAGTACAAGTAATGAGTGCATAGTTTATCTTGAAACCACTTGACACGCAGCAATGGGTTTTGTGTTCTCAGCTATTGATCGGCCAGCCAATAAGACAGGAAGCATGTATAATATGTGCGTTTCGATGAATAATTACTGCGATCTCAAAAAAGCCCTTGTAAATAATACGCCATTTTCGATGCTGGACAATAGACAATGGCCGCTGCAGCAATAATAGGATATAATATGGTGCAATGGACGCGTATATTGCTGTCGGCATTGTCCATCTATTGTTGTTACCGTGCCAAATCTGTTGTGACTTACAATATGGTAAGCGATAGACAGACTTCTCAATCCATTGCGGATGCCAGCGGTCCGCGATGGACACGCTGCACAACTTATTATTGTCGTTGGTAATATCTATCGATAGATTCCCCCCCCCCCTATATTATGGAAAAAAACGAGTACCCACCTAGGAGGTGGAGAGAAGGAGTAGTAGTAAATTTATTCGAGATAAGGCTGACCCGGGGAACTATAGAGGGATAACGCTACTAAACACAGTAGGCAAAAGATTTTGTAAGATTTTGAACGATAGAATGGGAACGATGATGGAGAAGGAAGACAAAATAAGCGAGGGGCAAGCAGGGTTTAGGCCAAACCGTAGCTGCGTAGACCATGTGTACACCTTAGGTAAGATTCTTCAAGGTAGGAAAGACGCGGGACCTGCCAGAAAGAAGAAAGAGGTACACCAGTAGCCGGGAGGAGGAGGAAGTAGACGCACAGATGTGCCCGTGT
Source organism: Macrocystis pyrifera (assembly GCA_031763025.1). NCBI lineage: Eukaryota > Phaeophyceae > Laminariales > Laminariaceae > Macrocystis > Macrocystis pyrifera. Next base: position 21,756,068 of record JASSKH010000001.1, on the reverse strand, counting down.
GGCAAGCAATAGAGAGTAGAACTCAGATAGTAGGAGAATGTGAAATATACAAGGAGGAACGAGATGTGTTAGAAGAGGAGAAGAGGAAAATAGACGAATGTGACATGGAGGAGTTTGATACAATGAATAGCAGCGAGAAAACGATCGCTATCCTAGGAGATAGATGGTGGCCACAGGAGGCCAATCAGGAAGGGGATAAGATTAGCAAAAAGTTTCTATGTAATATATGGAAACAACGTAATGAGCGCCCAATTGTTGGAGGTGTCTCTATTAGTAGTAGAACGGTGCTCCGTCTCGAAAGGGATGCGCGGTCAATGGTCAAATGACTAAGGCAAGCAACAAATGAGTACGCCCCTCCCCCCCCCCCCCTATATTATATGTATTATGTTTGGGTTGGGTTGGCGTCGGTTGGCAACGACACTGTAAAACATGCCGCTCACTACGTGAGCTAGACATCCAGGGTACCGTTTTTTTTCATTTGTTTTTTGGCGCTCGCCCACAGCTGGTTGTCGAGTTAGATCATTTGTGCGAGGTAAACAACTTTACTCTGCACAAGGAAATTGATCGTATCACGTAGTGTTCAAGATAAGGCACCCAAGAGGCAGTTACATAGTACTCCCATTGCTGTCTCTGGAAGTGGCTACACCGGAAACAGCTACCATGCTGGGAGTCGGGACCCATTCATTCCATCATTCCATGTGCGCATCATATGCAATGGAGCGAGAAAACGTCTGGTAGATAAATGGATGAATGGACAAGATAGAAGTTTAGGATGGACTTTTTCTTTAGGATGAGATTTCAAATATTTCTATACGTGAAACAATTATTTATTTTCCGAATTCGGGGAGACGCAACAAACTAACTCATTGAAGCTGTCGTCCATATGCAAGTCCGCCCCACAACGAGCGGTTCTTACACATGCCGGCGTCCCCGGTGGCTTGGTAGGTGGTCCGCGAGCCTATCAAGATCAATTTCGTGAGTTCGAGTCTCACCGAGTGCATGCTCATAGGGATTTTTTCTTGCATAAAATTGATCAGCGGAAAGCGCGAGAGCGTGAGTTAGCTGTACCTTCGATGAAAATCGACGAGCAGTGGGAATGCTGAACCCTATGCGCGATAAAAACTAAAGGCACGTACCGGGGGGGAGAAGGGACGACACCTGTGACCACGGCTTGTCCAGAAGATCGTCGAGGGTAAAACCTCATACGAGTGGGCTGGAAAGTAAAAGTGATGAAAAAAAAAAAAAAAAAAAAAAAAAAAAGTAGGATGCAGCTCACCCTTCATGCGACTCGCCGGACACCTCACGGCGCTTCGCGCTTGATGTCTGCCTGGTCGATCAAAACCCGACATATGCTCCGTCCCGGCATTGCAGGGATGCGAGGGTCTATGGCATTGCAGGGATGCGAGGGTCTATGGTTATACGACTACGGCCATGCATGAGATCGCGTACATCTCTCCTATCGAGCACACCCCCTCCCCCCCCCCCCCCCCCCCCCCCCCGTTTGTTGTCACTGCCAATATGTATCGATAGATTTTTACCCGGCCAGTTGACTTTGGCAGTATATATCGATAGATGTTACTCCCGCCTATTGTCGCTGGCAATATATATATCGATATGTTTTCCTCTTCTCTATTTTCCCCTCGTCTATTGTGCTCGCAGTAGATCATTGTTAGTCTATTGTCGAGGGTGTCTCTAAACTATCGAGTGGTCAGCCCTTGCGACGCGTTTTTCTTTTTCTGCATCCCACGGTTTTGGGTCGTGATTTGGTTTCAGACCTTTACCGTTTTTATATTTGTGCACCTTGTTGTGGGTGGGAGCAGGGTGCCAAATGGGATTACATCCGAGTGGGACCAGGTCCGGATGGCATCAGGTCCGGGTGGGATAAGGAGAGCCAACCAGGTGCCTGTTCTTGAATGGAGAATACTTCGATGAACGTGAATATTTACAAGGAAATCTCTACCGGACCCTGGCCCCACACGACCACAAACCCCACACAGACTTCCTTCGTCCAATCCCACCAAACAAATTGAGAATAATGAGACTCGAAAACATTAAGAAAAAGTTGTTCTGGAGTGTGCAGGCAATAATTCCGGTAATAATGTGGAATATTTTTTCGAGAATCTTTAAACCGAAACACATTCATTCATTCTCACAACATTCTCATTTTTTGTCCCGAGATCTTTGTGTGGCCCTGTGTGTGTTCTTCACACATGCAGAGAGGGTACGCGAGAGAGAGGGTTTTCTTTGTACTACCCGGTAAAATAAACCAACGGTATACTGTTGTATGGCCAAGGCCAAAGTTTGGGCTCACCGTGCGAGGGAGCCTTCGAACACAGGTAGTAGTACTACTGCAGTCGGTAGTAGTGCAAGTAGTTGGTTGTGCTAGCAGATGGAGCAGTTCGTGGCAAGAAGACCAATCAATAATGAAGAAGAAGTAACCGGACCGGAAGAAGGACTTCTAACGAGGCGCCCTTTACTCGGCGATGACGAGAGTCCGCACCCGGTCTGACAGCACTAAAGGTGAAGAAGGAGGTGATCTACAGAGCGGTGGACGCAGGGACGTCGGAGGTGTCCTGGCTGTCACACACTCCTCCTGAGGACCTTCGTCTTCGGCTCTATGTCTTAGCTTTATTCGTTCCGCGATGTCGCCTGGATGGTAGAGGAAGCGAAATGATGACGTGTGCGAGTTATGCTACTACTGCTGCTGCTGTGTGTAGACTTACTTGTTGGGCATCCCCTTTCCCCAGACACGCGTAACGCATTAAAAAACTATTTTAAAAGCTTCGTCACAGGCACAACAGCTATTAATACTAGTAGTCACGGGTTTCATTATGACAGACAGTCTGTGGTGCGCTGCGGTGACGAAAATATCGACTATTCTCCTCTCATTATGACAGACAGTCTGTGGTGCGCTCCTCTTGTAGTTGACTAATATCAAATAATACGAAGCGCTGACAAGTATCCGTACGTGCCCAGATGAATCATGCCGGCGTCCCCGGTGGCTTCGTAGGTGGTCCGCGTGCCTGTCGAGATCAATTTCGTGGGTTCAAGTATCACCGAGAGCATTATGACAGACAGTCTGTGGTGCGCTGCGGTGACGAAAATATCGACTATTCTCCTCTCATTATGACAGACAGTCTGTGGTGCGCTCCTCTTGTAGTTTGACTAATATCAAATAATACGAAGCGCTGACAAGTATCCGTACGTGCCCAGATGAATCATGCCGGCGTCCCCGGTGGCTTCGTAGGTGGTCCGCGTGCCTGTCGAGATCAATTTCGTGGGTTCAAGTATCACCGAGAGCATGCTCATAGGGACTTTTTCTTGCATAAAAAATTGAAAAGCGGAAAGCGCGAAAGGAAGGGTGAGTTGGCTACATTCGATGAAAATCGACGAGCAGTGGGAATGCTGAACCCTATGCGCGACAAAAAATAAAGGCACGTACCGGGGGGGAGAAGGAACGACACCTACCTGTGACCACGGCTTGTCCAGAAGATCGTCGAGGGTAACCTCCTACGAGTTTGGCTGGAAAGTAAAAGTGATGAAGAAAAAACAAAAAAAGATGAGGTCTCGAAGGCTCGATGTTGACGACTGCTGCTTTGTGTAGCATTTCATTGGAGCAATTAACTGCAATTCGAATTGCAATATAAAATGTATCTCCGCCCAAAGGAACCTGGTAAACACATACTACTGCGGTATAGAAGGAAGGAACCTGGTGAACACATACTACTGCGGTATAGAAGGTCAAAGTACTACAGCAGTACTGTACTGCTGTTGTATCCGTGATGTACCTCGTACAGCAGCCGTACAAGGTATCCAAATTAAAAAGAAAGTCAACACCAAAACATCGACAAAAAATGTTTCGAAAGTGTACACACGCGTCTTTATTTATACGGCTCTGCTGCTGCAGTGTGATGCAGATTTGCGTTGAGCAAATAAAATGAAGCACACGGCGCTCCGAAGCACTGCACACGCGTGCACGCTGCACACCGCACCCACATCATTTACGTCGTCAGCGCCACGTCACACCAACCACCTTCTTCTCGAAATCGTGAGTTAATTGTTTAAGCCGTCCGGGATCTACCACAAGAACCGCTGGAGCAACCCCTCGAACTCCACAGGTTCCACGAACACCACGCCACACGAAGATATCAGCAACATCATCAACCAAAACAACATGTGGGTGGGAATTTGGAGAACACTTTTTATTATTAACAATACCTATTAATACTACTCGTACGGTTACATATTTTTTCAAGTGCGTGTGTTTCGCTCTTTCTACCCGATTACATCCAGCATTCGTTCTGCCCGTCGACAGCCAGCACAACCAGTGTTTGTGCCGATCTGCCGATCCTTCAAGAGAGTTACATGCAAGTTCTGTCGTCACAAAACTAACAACACACATGCATGTGGAATATTGAACGGAGGAAATATGGGGTTTGTGGAGAGGTATGAATGGTTGGCATGCGAGATGGCAAGAGGGTCGTAGAGTTGATGACTGGTGCAGTTGAATGAACTGGGAAGACAGAGGCTTCGAAGGGTTGAAACTGCCACCACGGTTATGCGAGGGGTGGACAGACCTTGATAGTAGATCTTTATGGGGGTTTTGTGTTATACGCCTGAAGCCGAACCTCCGATGCCAGTGGTCACTGCTGGGATGCTGTGCTTGTTAAGACTCTAGGTTGGCTCGGCCGGCGTGGATGCTGAGCTTGGGAAGACTCGAGGTTGACTCGGGATGACTCCGGATGCTGTCGCTGGGAAAGACTCGAAATTTGATTAAGCCGCGTAGAACATACCCCTAGCCAATCAGAGTGCCTAATTAGCTACCGAAGATCTACTATCAAAGTTTGTCCACTACTGACCAAATTGTATTTGTAGACCTGGAGTTGTAGTACCCCCGAAGGATATCATAGAAGGGGATCGATTAAACGTGCGTGGGCTCGGATGGAGGTTGCTGTTGCATGGGTGGGGTATCAGTCGATCACTGGAAAGCACGGTTCAACCAAAACTGAGAACTTGTGATTGTGAACCGAGAACTCGTGAATTCCTGGCACGAAACGCTCTGAACGCACGGAACACTCTCCCTAAACGCTTGGAACGGTGTCTACACGCTCGTGAGTCACCCGCCTGACCGACCCCTCCGATTTGTGGTCTCCGGAAGCCCACACAGGTCAGACAGTAGAATGAAATGCATGCTTTATTATGATGTCTCACGGGTTTTGTTCTTAATCAGGTAGTTCACTGGTCAGCGAAGGTCGCGCGCTTCCCGTTTGAGATTGTTGTGCTTGTCGAACTGTGTGAGCATGATCTCGTGTACGAGCTCTCTTCTTTGTTTCACCAGGCATTTCAATCTTAACTCATATCAATTGCATCGTAAACTTTTCAAGGTGGTCCTGGGTAACGCTGAACGATTTGTTTGGCGAACACAGGCGGGGCGGTGTTGGTCATTCGACGGTATTTTTTTTGGCAGTAGGCGGTTTTCGTTTTTTGGCGGTATCGACTCTGGCGGCAGGCGTTGTTTCCAAAAACAGTGGTAGTGCATGCAATACTTTTTGGCGGTAAAGCGGTTTCTCGTTTTTCAGCGGAATCGAGTCTGGTGGTGGGCGGTAGTTTGAAAACGGCGGTAATGCAGTTCGGCGGTATTTTTTCGGCGGTGAAGCGGTTTTCTTTTTTCGGCGGTACCATAGACGACTTGGCGGTTATTGCGGTGCCTCGCACTATGCGCGATATTGCTGAAGCCCGCGAACAAACGACAAACCTCCTTCCGACGGTCACCCTGCACGTTTGGTTTTTAATATTTTACGGTGATTTCTAGTTTCAAGCGAGAATCGAGGCAAACCCAACAGGGAAACCTGCGATTAGCAATGCATTTTCATGCCAAACGAAACCCCGCCTACCGCCATAAAACCGTGTCAGCTCTTCTCCAGCATTGCACGTTTACGTCCCCACATAGGTTTTACCGAAAAGCAACCAGAACCAAGAAACCAGAGAATTATAAAAAATATCAACACTATAGAATGAGAAATGAAAATGCCTCGCCTCTCCGTAGGGTTAGCAATCTGGGAGAAAGGATCTTTAGGGGTGTTTTTCACTTGAAAATTGCCTAGCGTGGTCCGCACTTTGGAATTGTCGTGGCGCAGCCGCGTTTATGGCCAGTTTTGGCCCGTTTTGGCTGCGGTTTGGGGTCAGAGTCAGAGTTAGTCAGGGGTCGGGTTGGGACTTCGCCCGTACATTGATCCCACCAGGAACCAAAATACCTAAACAGCCTACCAACGTAAAGCTCCATTCTCCCAGATTGTAAGAGGATCATGGCTAGACCATGAACAACGAACAAAAAACAGAGAACGACCACGAAAAGAAAAGCCGGTACTTCGGGCGGTATCCAGTGTTTGCGGTACTTTTTAGGCTGTATCCAGTGCCAGCGGTACTCTTTCTGCGTTATCTAGTGTCGGCGGTACTTTTTGGGCGATATCCAGTGCCAACAGTACTTTTCGGGCGGTATCCAGTGTCGGCGGTACTTTCGGGCAGTAACTAGAGTTGGCGGGGGGGGGTTGGCGGTAGGCGATATTTCCAAATACGGCGGTAATTATTCGCCGGTAATGCAATATTTCGGTACTTTTCAGGCGGTAGGTGGTTTTTCGTTTTTCGGCGGTATTGGCTTCGACGGTAGGCGGTATCTCCAAAATATGGCGGTAAACCGCCAAAATACCGTTACCGCCCCGGTGAGCGGTAACTTAATGACGGGAAAATTACTCAGGACCACCCTGAATGTTTTGACGTCCGCTTCACCTGGTCAAGCTTAGTTTCGTTTCGCCTAGTCCCTGATCTTCTCAGGGATATACATGTAGTATGTGTTGTCTTTCGCTCATCAATCATACATTGCTTCAACCTCAATATTCGCAATCCGCCCGTTGTCAACTAAACACGGATTGTTTCTCGACTAGTTCAGGAGTCTGTTCACAAGCCTTCCCATTACAAAGGTGTGTAAAAAATCGTGACGGGCATAGGGTCGCTTCCTGTAACATGGCTTCCCTGCCGGAAAATGTGTCCGAGTCTCACGAGTAAAAGTGATATATCCTAACCATTGGACTACAAGGGAAGCTCTCCTGCCGTGCTTGCGTGACCGCTTCTTCCTTCGATCGCATGCTTGTTTACTATCTTCAACTGTGCTTGTACACATGCTCCATCGCATCGTCGAAAAAGGTGTACCTCAAACAGGGTTCTACGCTGTTTGACCTTGTCATGCTCGTGTGGTTTGCGAGACGAAGAGGGAGGAAAAACTGGGTTTGCGACGGCCTAGTAAATGTTTGAGGCGCCGCGGATGTTCTACTCTGTGCTTGGGGCTGTCGGACCTAGCGCTGCGGCTGCTCCGGTAGCCCTGTCTTTCGGGAATGGTTGACCTCACCTGTGAAACAGTCGACGACACGGCTCAAGGTTCCGTGGCTTGCTTCGGTTCCAGGAACATGCCACGTTGAGTTGGACAAACTACCCAAATTGAACAACACGAAGAGCAAAAGAAGTCCCCTAACCCTGACCCAAAAGACTTCTTGTCGAATTCGTTTTTTCGTTTGATTCGAATAAAAAGACAAAACGACTGCTTGGTTTTTTCACTTGTCGACCAATCATATGCAGATCAAATCAAACAAAAAAAAACATAGTGGTGAAATATTTTTTTTTCAAATTCTCGTTAATACGGGCCCTCATGAATCGGGAATTGTATTGATAAGTGCTGGACCTTATCCACACTTGACCTACAATCGCCTAGTGTTCTTTGATGACCATGTTCGAGGATTCGACAAGAACACCTCGTCCCCTTGATATCCTCCTCCCCCTGCCAATTGAATCCCCACTCCAACTACATGTTGTTTATGTTGCAAAGCGTTGACTCGCTCTGCCAACCCTTGATCCCTTGGAAGAGCAACCGCGGGCTGTTCAACGATCGTAGGCATGTAGAGGGGAATTTCTTGGAGCTGATCTACCGCTGGTATCTATATCGATATCACAACACCCTCACCGGCGACACCACCCTGCTTACCCCCAATCCCACCTTGATTACTCCTGCACCCTCGCCAAGGGCTACATTCGCCCCATCCCCCTCGACCTCACCTCCGTAAGCAAGCATCACGTCTTCACCGGCAGCAGCCGCAACAAGCAAGAGCAGCAGCGTTGTTCGCCTCCGTATTAGCAGCTGTATCGATCGGCTGTCGCAGCAGCATTCTCCGCGTCTACTGCAGCAAGCAGCTGCCATGGCATTCTTCTTTCTTCTTTCAACTCGCCGACCGCCGACCTGCTACCGAAAGCCAACCCCCCCTGCCCGTACACACCCACGAGTAGAGTACTACAGCAGTAGTAGATGGTCTTCTTCCACACTGTTTCAACTCTTCGAAGCCTCTGTCTTCCCAGTTCAACCGACTGCACCCGTAATCAACTCTATGACCCTCTTTCCATATTCCTCTATTCAAGCATGCCAACGATTCAATACCTCTCCACAAACCCCAGATTTGCTCCGTTCTATCTAGAGTTGCACCCCGTCTACCTTGGAACCGGGTACCCGGAACCGTCGGAACCGGAACCGTCTCGGTCCAACTTACGAAATCGCGAATAGTTGTACCCCGGGTACCGGGGCATGTACATTCTTATTGTTATTTTTCGCGACATGCCATGGCATGCCGTGGAACCACTTGCGGCAAAACCTTCCACGGCATCTTCCACGGCATACCACAGAACGTTCCACGGACCTTTACGGCATACGGCAGAAACCTATCCCTAACCCTAACCCTACCCTAGGTGCCGAGAACATTGGGGTGCCTTGGGGGTTGCCGTGACATGTTGTGGGGTTGCCATGGACTGCCGTGGGAAATGCTGTGGCGTTTGCCGCGGAGGTTGCCATGGTATCACCCATGGCATGCCGGGCACCCCCCACGGCGTGCCATGGGATCCTATGTCACGCCATGGGATGCCGTGGGGATGCCATGGTATACCATGGGTGGTACCATGGCCATGCCACGGCATGCCACGCAACAGTAAAATGGCGTAGAACCCTGGGGTACCTGGGCACCCGTCAATTGTTCTATACGGAGCTCCCAAGACTAGAGTACACGTTGATTTATACATACACTCAGCGGCTGTGCCCCTAGACCCTTGCCTCTCGCCCCTGCAGGTTACAGATCAATAATGGATAATACCCCTTGCCTTGGCTTCGCACAGCATGCTACACACGATACCCCTACCAGGGTAAGAGCCTGTACTTTACTATCAACCAGGAGATAGACCAATCACAAGAAGTCCATACCTTTCGATGTGCGTTGCTGTTCGCAGAGCGACTGATGTGATTGTGAATGAGAGTCTACACCATTTGACTTTTTCGTGGCATGTCGTGAAAATACCATGGTACACCCATGGCATACCATTGCTTCCCATCGGCATACCTGGGTGGTACCATGGCAACCCCCGTGGCAACCGCCACAGCATCCCCCACGGCGCTCCATGGCAACCCCACCGCATGTCATACGGCATCCCAATGTCCACGGCACCTAGGGTAGGGCTAGGGTTAGGGTTAGGGTCCCATGGTATGCCGTGGAGGTCCGTGGAAGGTTCCGTGGTATGCCGTGGAAGGTGCCGTGGAAGGTTTTGCTGCAGATGGTGCCACGCCATTACCACGGCATGTCGCGAAAAAGGACAATATTGTACATACTCTCCGCAGACTCGACCTATGTGCAGCTGCACCCTGCACAAAAACCTGTGCAGCTTGCGGGTCTTATTGGTCAAGGCGGATCTTTCGGCCGCCCAGCGTCGTTTTTTAATAAAACCGCCACCAAAACACGCAACGGAACCGCGTGACTGCCCCTACCGACCTCAAGTTCCCCAAAGGGTTCGGGTTAGGCTCAGGGTCAGGCCTGGGGTTGGGTTGGTCTGGGTCCACGTGCAAAGTTCAAATAAACGAAACACGCCCTGAACAAAGTTTCGTGCAGGATGCAGCTGCACATAGCGCACGCCGGTTTCCGCACGGGGTTGATATACTGGATGTTTGATGAGATGGTTGGACGGATACCGGCCTGGGTTCTTATATTTTGGGATATGTTCTTGCAAAAATATTGAGTGCATGGTTTATCAACACTTGACACAAGACAACGAATGGGTGTATGGCACGGTATATCGTGATTACGTGTTCTCACCTAGGCCAACAAATGAGACACGAAGAGTGTGCGTTTCGGAAAATATACAACACGATCTCAAGCGTTTAATATATAAACGTGGTTTTCGATCCTGGACAACAGACAATAATGGCCGCTGCAGCAATAATGGGGATATAATGTAGTGCAATGGACGCGTATATTGCTGTCGGCATTGTCCATCTATTGTTGTTACCGTGGCCAATCTGTTGTGATTGAGAATGGCCATCGATGGACAGGCTTATCAATCCATTGCGGATGGCAATGGCCAACGATGGGCACGCTGCACAACCGATTATTGTCGTTGGCAAAACACCCATATCGATAGATTTTCCCGTCGCCAATAATATGTTGACGCTGGCAATGTATAAAGTTACATTATCCCCCCGTCTATTGCCGCTGGCAATATATATATCGATAGTTTTATCCCTCGTCTATTATTGTCGCTAGTAATATATACAGCACCTCCGTTACCCTCGCTGCCTCGGCAAGGCATGTTGCGAGGAATGCCCTATCAGGCTTATAGCGGATGGAGTAGGTCTTTCTGGCGGGTTTATGGCTGGACTCAAGGAGTGATACCTTCTTGCTGCTGCTTGTGGCGACGAGACTCAGCCGGCAGTAGACTTGGGTCGTACGTGGTGCGTCAGGCACGGACACCTATGATTCGCGCGTCTTTTTGTAGGCAGCAGCGGCAGAGCAGCAATGGTCAATCGGGATGTCCGTGCGCGGAGGTAGGCACCACCACAGGCCAAACTACGGCACAGTCTATTGCGCCGGTAGGAGGCTGGATTCGACGACGAAGAAGGAGGGAGAGAGCGTCGACGAGCGGGGGAGAGACGGATTGAACTCACCCTGCGCGAGAATTTTGATTTTTCAGATCAGAACCGCAAGTGTGAGGAGCATTCTGTTTTTCGAGACGGGGGAGAAGAGAAACCGACTGGAAGGGGGCGGCAATGAGAGCACGTGCAAAGGAGCGGCGGGATTGGGCTAAGGAGATGAGGCGGCTATGAAGAACGGCAGCACGATGGCACACGGAGACTCATGGCGGGCGCGCACATCATCACGAGAGAATCAGTCATCGTTTTTCTCTGGTTTTGTTCTTCACGAGGCAGTAGATTTTTCTTGTTATCAACGTCGTCACTGGTCTTTGTAGTACTGGCGAGTTGTATGGCCCTCATGGGGAATGCCCCTCGCAAATATCAGGGACGTGGTATCATATAGCTGCGCAGCACCTTTTGTTTCAGACAGTCCGGGAAGAGATGGCGATCGTTGATATTCGTGTGGTGTTTTTTGTTGGGTAGATTGCTCCATTTTCACTGCATGTTCGCGAGTCGTCACTCTGACAGCACCTAGACAGCAGCCGTGTTCCTCTCTGTGTTCATGACTACCGTGCGTTTCGTTCAGTGCAGGCAGCACTCCAGACAGCAGTCGCTGAAGTCAGCAGCCACGAGTTGGCTAGTTACGGGCGTTACGGGAACGGGGGAACTCTATGCTGTAAATGAGAGGATATACCCACGGCGATGTCATTCATAGTTCAGTTTGCACATTGATTTCATCTTGTATGCGCCTTCTTCGTCTCGTGTATTTTTTAGACAGTTGAATTTCGATTTTTTATCGTTATTCGGATCTTCGTACGTCGTAGGGCTCCAGCTCTTTTGTGTGACCACGGACTCCTTCTTCGTTTGAGAGTCAATGTCAGAACAATATATATATATGTATGTATCTATAGATTTTACTCTCGCCTATTGTCGCTGGCAATATCAATCTCATAGATTTTCCTCTTGTCTATCGTCGCTGGCAATATCTATCGATGGGGATTTTCCCTCCTCTATTGTCGCTGGCGATAGACCATCGTGTGTGTTGTTCAGGGTGGGGGAAGAGCCAGAGTGGCGACTCGCGGACAAGCAGTGAACAAAAAACAATCAAATCGAACCAAAAACCACCATGCGAATACCAACGATCGCCATGCCTTCCCGGATTGTCGCGCTAAAGGTGCAGCACACTATGCTGTATCGTTTGCCACATCTCCCAGCGTGCTCCCGTGGGCACGACACCTTTATGAGTTTTTTATTTGCTTTCATAACAATTGTGAAATACGTCAGCCGTGAGTTCGACAGGTTCGTACTCTCCTTTGTGTCTTTCGATTTTTCTCTTTTTCAACGCTTTGTTTTGCTCATTAATCTGATATTAATATCAACAAGTGTTGGGCCTCGTCCACACTTGACGTATAATATCATATAGAACACACACCCGGTACAGACTGCCAACTTCTACTGTAAAGCCTTCCGTACCATAATTCCAAAGGGGGAGGGCGGGTTCTTCTTTCAACTCACCGACCTCCTTCTGAATGCCAAACCCCTGCTTGTACACACCCACGAGTAGAGTACTACACTGTCAGCAGCAGTAGGAAACGGTATTCTTCCTCACTGGTTTGTTGCGGGAAGCCACCCTATGCACAGAAAGCAAGACGCCCTTGTAGTTCAAGCGGTGGTATGCATCTCGTGTTCAACTCCCCCTGCTTTCACCAACACTGTACCTTTCGGACAGATTGATACCACGGGTACAACAGGGGGACATTGGGGTGCCGTGGGGGTTGCCATGACATGCCGCGGGGTTGCCATCGAGTGCCGTGGCGGTAGCCGCGGAGATTGCCATGGTACTACCCATGGCATGCCGGGCACCCCCCACGGCGTGCCACGGAGTCCTATGCTACACATTGGGATGCCATGGTGATGCCATGGTATGCCACGGGCGGTACCATGGCAATGCCACGGCATGCCCACGACAAAGTCAGATAGTGTAGAACCCTGGCGGACCAGGCCACGACTTCGCTCAGAAGTGCGATCGCTGTATCCCCGTCACTGCTGCCTGCGTGGGACTTCGGGACTGCGCCAACCACCCAAGATATCCCAAGAGCGATAGCCTGTTCGGCGGTGCCGGCAACAACAATCGGCCGCTAACCGTGGCACCCCGGGGAGGACGCGGGCTGTCGCTCGCCTCGTTGGCTGCCCTCGGGTGTTCGTTGACACTTGTGCGTTATTCGACCGTTCATCATAATACGCTATTAATAATCCTCGATGGGACCCAAAGGCATATTTTTCACGATATTCTATTATATTCAAATCAAATTAAATGATTTTTTTCCTATTCGATTATCATGAAAAGGGTTTCTGGTTAAGACGGGCCCTGAGCAAAACAAAGGTCACCTTTCTTTTGTTTCCATGTGTGATTTTATATTCGACGATGCGCAATATATGGATGAAAAGGCTGAATACAATATCTACCAGGGGGTGTGTGTTCTTCTGTCGACATGTCGACATCCAGCACAACCAGTGTCCGTGCCGATTCTTCAATCCTATAGAGGTACAAGTTCTGTCGTCACGAAACTACGCCGCAGAGATACTATTAATATATTGTTACGTACGCAGTAAACACAGTAGTAGACACTACAATACGATGCACATCATACCATACCGGTATTTAGGTGCGCAAGATTTAACATATAAGTTACACCGATTCGCTTCGGCCTTCCCCGTCCTTGGGGTGGACCGAGGAAGTCCGCCAGGACCTGCGACAGTCACACGAACATCGAGCCACAGCCCCCTACAGGTAGCCGCAGCAGTTTGTGGTACGAGTAGCATACTGTGACAGGCAGGTTCTCCCTACTAGTCTGCCTGGGAGACGTTCTACGATAGAGGTTCACCCTAATTTTTTTGGGCCTCCTCCCCCTTAAGGAGCTCCATACCTCACACGAAAACTGACCTCAGCAAAAATCAAATTGCATCCCGATGAATCATCCAATGGCCCAAGTATAGAAAAACTTCATTTTTCGAACAAAATTGGCGTTCCGATGACTTTGGGTTAAGGAGCCTCGTGATTCAAAAACATTTTAGCGGAAATGTGCCACGAACCTCTATCATCGTAGAACACGTCCTGGGTTGGGTATTCACCGAAGGCAAGACATATTTTCATTGTGTTTTTCGGTCTTCCTATTAATAGCGCTCCTGCACCTTTGTGACCATGGACTCCTTGTTTTCAGCGTTTCTCTGAGAACAACAGCAGCATCAACGACAACAACAACAGCAGCAGCAATCCTAACCTGCTGTTTACCTCACCGGTCCTTGTAGTGTTGGTGACTTGCATATACCCTTCATGCGGGCAGTGGGGGATGACCCCCGCCATTATCGGCGAAGTGGAAAAAATGGTTGTGCTGCACCTTTGTCAGACAGCTCTGGAAGACTTACTTGGCGATCGTTGATGTAATTATGTACAAGGTTCTTCTCCGGGAAGTGCCTTGGAGAGTAGCGCAAGGACGATACGAAAACGATACCTGTGCAGCATGCGGTATCGTACCATCCGCATAGGATGCATTCATTACTGCTACATTGCCAAATACCTGCATAAATACACAAATACTTCTATACATTCAGACTTGTACAGCAGATGACCTTTTTTTAGACCTGCACCTGCGTTTTTGGAGACAACACATACTTGGAAATATTGTGGAACTGTTACATCGACTGAATCGCTTTTTTTAATAGATTTTCTTACTTCCCCCAAACATGCGTTAATATTTGTCAGTATATTTGTGCATGTGCATATCTTTGTTGTGGCAGGGTGTGTCTTAACCCCCCCCAGAGAGCATTGATTGGAACGAACCGAATGGAAGATTATTGGCCGCATGAATTGGTGCTATTGGTTGTGGGAAACGAATAGATTCAGTGCAGCCCGAAAAAAACAGTATATCTACGAAGAGGAAGAAGTGTGGCACCCCTTTTTCCCGTTAGGGAGGACCGAACGGCCCGACCGAACGGGAACAAATGGAATAATTACTCAATGTAGATGGACACCACCGAAGATGGATCGTATGACACCAATTTGCCGTAGCATGTGCAACAGATACCGTTCGTACTGATTCGGCTGGCGAGACCCAGGATTCTGCATGGACCCAAACACGGTTTTTTAGGTAGGAACGAAACGAATGACCACGAGAAGCCGTGTTCCGTTCCGCTCGTTCCCATGGTTAAGACACACCCTACACTGCGAAAAAGGCCTCTACCGCACACAACCGAGGACTGCCGATATAATAAATTAAATTTATTCGAACGCGCTCCACGCGTGACGAGCTGAGTTCACCACAAGTAGGTATTATAGTAATATTCCAGGAATGCTCTGTTGTTGTTGTCTTCACATTAAATCATTCTTCTACCCAGTTTCATCAGTGCACCCAGTGTCCGTCCTGAGTCCTTATCCTAGAGAGATACTGATTCCGTGGTCACAGACCGTGAGACAGAGGAAGACCAAAAATAAAAATAGTCGCAAATTCAAGTGTCAAGCAAGTGAAATGTGAGCGTACTGGGTAAGAGAACCTGAACACAACAACATAAGCAGGGCCAAAAAAATAAGAGCAAAAAGACAATGAAAAAAAAAAAAATGAAATGGAAACAGAATACAAACGACGCAAGTACTTCAGAAAGGCTGCCAGACGGACAGCATACGTACTCAGGAAGGACAGATATCTGCTGCGCGGACGAAGCGACACGAAAGAGAGGGAGCTACAGGCAACAGTCTATAAAAGCTAGTCGAACCGATACCTAGCCACCCGATCTATCATTTCGTTTCTGCATTCGTCGACAGCTGTATCAGTACGGCTGCCCTTCCCCCCTCCCCCCCCCTCCCGTTGTCGCCGTTCTTGGCGTCCTCAGCTGCGTGGCGTGGCCGGCTCCTCTGTGCCTCGTCCCTGTGCCACCTCGCCATAAAACAGTTCGCCGCGTCGACGACCCCCCGGTACCACTTCCCGCTCTTCTCAGCCGCCCTCGGCCATAACACCGTTTCTACTCCGAACAGCAGAGGGGAGCTTTTCGTGGACCCCTCGGTGGCTTGGAAAACCCTGAGGTCGTCTGCTAGACATTGGGCCCAGGTCGTTTACGGTCGGCCTGGTCCTGGGTTCTCCCCACCAGCCATCGTCCCAAACATCACCCGGCGCGCCAGCCGCTCATTGGTCGCCCGCTGTACGGCCCCCGCAAAGAGGAGGCGTCTTTGCGGATGGTCGTCTCGTCTCGACGCTCTCGCATTGTGCCTGTACCTGGTAAATGGTTGTACGTACACGTACTGGGACTATAAGGCTGACTCCTATGAGACCAGAAACCAGAAAACAGATCTGGCATGCACCTGTTGAACGTTCTAGTTTGTCCGCGTTTTTTTGGTCATCGGGGATGCTTCCCCCAAAAATAATACGCCGCACATAAAAAACGTGGAAACCTATGAGCATCTGTGTGAACGAGGCAGACCGTCCACCGCGACACCAAGAGCTCGGCGCAGAGGCTGCAATCTCAGGTCGAGGGTCATCGGCTGGCTAGACCAGGAAGGTGAGGTTACTGGCAAGCAGTCAGATCCGCGTGAAGGATTCCTTCGCTTTAAAGACCTGATGGTCCCTGAGAGGTCTTACAGCCTTTGCTATGTTTGGCGATGCGGCGATGCCGGATGCGGTGGTAGCGGGCACTCACGAAGATGCGGCACAGCAGCAGCACAGTAGGCGGTAGTCCACTCGATCTTTCCAGACCGCGCTTGTGCTTGAACAATCGCGTACATTCCTTCAGGTCCAACGGCGGTGTGTACGTCGAGCAGTGTGTCCTTGTGTTCACCAACGCGTAGCTTCTCACGAGTCGGCTGTAAATACTCACTGCTGTACGACCGCTTTGTCCGATAAAGTAAGGACCGCTATGTTATTGGGCCGGAATATTGAACGTGCATTAAATTCGCGACCATTTACTGCTGCACGTCTCTCTGCACGACTTTGTCCGACAATGTAAGGAACGCTGTGCTATTGGTCCGAATTATTGAACGCTCCTTATATATCCGGCCATTTAGTGCTGTACGACTCTGTCCGTATTATACTGCTGTACTGTGTATGCATACATATATACAGACACAAGTACATTGCGGTAGTAGCTTGCAGTTGCCATGCGGCACAGCAGCAACACAGGAGCTGTGAGTCCACCCTACCTTCCACAGCGCTTGTGCTTGGACGATCGCGCACACTTCCTTCGTGTCCCACGGCGGTGTGTCCATCGAGCAGCGTGTCCTCGTGTCTCGCAGCAACGCATAGCTTTGCATGAGTCCGATGGAAATATGGACTGCTGTAATTATGTTGTGTCCGATATAGTAAGGACCGCAGTGTTATTGGGCCGAAGCCCTAAACGTTGGTTACATTCCCGGCCATTCACTGCTGTACGGCTGTGTTTATCGAAGTCGGGTCTTGCTGCATAGTCTTTCATTATTCGGCTGGAATGTGAACATGCTGTACTGTGTGTCCGCCAAAGTAAGGACCGCTCTGTTATTGGGCTCAAGTACTAAACGTTCCTTACATACCTGGCCAATAGCTGCTGTACGGCTATGTCAAAGTTTTGATGAATCGGCTGGATATCGACTGCTGTACGACTGTGTCGGTCAAAGTAAAGACCGCTGTTTTATTGGGCGATAGTATTAAACGTTCCTTAAGTTATCGGCCACTCACTCCCGGCCATTAACTGCTGCTCGACTGCCCGTCAAAGTAAGGTACTCGAGCAACGCAAAACCGTGTGGCGTATCACGAGTCGGCTGGAATAGTGACTAATCATATACGACGTACAACTGCCGTAAAGCAAGGACCACTGCTGTGTTGTTGTGGCGAGATATTAGAAGTTCCTTGACGAACCTGGCCATTTGCTGCTCTACGGCTGTCTATGAACAAAGTCAGGTCTTGCGGCATGGCTTCTCATGATTCGGGCGGGACTTCGACTGCTGTACTACTGTGTCCGTGAAAGCAAGGACCGCGGTTTTGTATTGGGCCGAAGTATGAAACGTTCCGTTCTTGAAATTACCGGCCATTTCCTGCTGTACGGCTGTGTCCGGGCACATGAGGAGCGTACTCTTACACGAAATAATGTACGCCCCTCAAGAACTTACGCCACAGCACTAACGCGCAACGCCAAGCACCAACGCGGCGTAGCAGCCTTGCCGGGCCACAGTACTAGCTGGGGTTCACTCAGACCTCACTGTCCTTCTGCGCGCACCATCGCGTGTATGCCTCGAGCTCTGTCTGTGCCTTACACCACCGTCTTTCCACCCCATCCCATCCTGTTGCTTATATGCTCGCACAGGCAGCGGGCTCGTAACTTACGCCACCTGCGTGACAAGGCTCCCGCCGCAGCAGGCGAGCACTCGGCCTGTCACCTCCACATGTGCTAAGAGAGCTCGCACCTGACATTTTTGAGAGGAAGGGCATCGGTGACCGGCCGGCGTCGTTCAAACCGAGTTGACACCACACACCATCTAGCACATGCAGTTTGGATATGTCGAAAGGAGCGCGCCTGCTTTTATGTTTGAGTTTCGACGTGTCACGGGCTGCACCCCACTAATCGACAACCTAAAACGGGGGACCATAGAAAATAGGACCTACGGTATACAAACACATACATTTACATATTTTTGCTAATAATATTTGGTCCTATTTACTATGGACCCCTGTAATAATACTAGCCGCCATCTTCCAAAGCGTCGGCAGTGCACCGAGAAGCCGGATATTTGTTACATCGTACAGTACACGTGCATCTATACTTGGCAAGTACGATAACTGATAAATACGGCGTCCACGGTCATGCGGTATTTGCGAAATGAACGACTTGGGAATTATTGTTGGGGTTGATCAAACTGGACACACATGTACGTGTACGAAGACAGCCCAGGTACATTTACGTGTAAGATACAGCAGCAAATACAGCGCAGAACACTGCTGTACTACTGCCAAAGGTGTAAGTAGTGCTACGCGTGATGTGTTGGCGATCGAGGGTGTGGGTCCACCCTCTTACCAGTTCCACCCCGGCTCGAAACAGAAAGTGCCAGCTGGGACTAACCTTTCTTTCTGGGGACAGAGTGAGGTGGTACATAACTATCTGTCAGGGGTGTTCTCGCTGCTGCAACCTTGAGAAGATTGGGTACAGCATGAAAAATCAGCACCGCAGACACATACAATAACGGTGTTGTGATTGGTGCTGTCTGGCAGGGTGGCAAGGTACGAACCGGGCTGCGACGGGGTCCACCCTCACACCAGTGCCACCGTGTCCCGAAATATAATTGACACTTGCATTGAATATAAATATGCAAAATGTGGTTATTTTAGGGACGGATTGGTATAAGTTCGCATGGGATCAGGTACGTATGCTCCATACACAGCATTTTGACACACGTGCTCCAATACATAAAAAACGCTCATACCTGGGAGGCCAGAGAGGGATAGCGGCCTAATGGCGAAGCTTGACCGATCTCCATCCTGTGGGGAGATCCGATGTTATCCCTCTGCCGGCGCCACTTGTACTTGAGATACATCGCCGCAACACAGTCGGTACGTAGACACAGCCATTCCCCCGGCTTGAACGGTGAAGCTACGGGGTGGCGCTCGTGGCGCCAGTCTTCGCCCACTGAAGCAGCTCACTCTCCCAACTCCTCCCAGTACGGGCCCGTCCCCACGTGTTTTCCACTTCATCGAGCTTCCGTCGCGACTACCGGCTCTGCCACAGCCAAAACACGCACCGAGCCCGCCGCCAACGCTGACAATCCCATGATGTCCAAACTTACCGCACAAAGCAGCTTTGGGCATGACAATGCTGCGTGCAGTGTTCAGCCGGCAGAAAAAGCCGTTGGAAACACGATTTTCCGTGCTGATAAACCTCGGATGACACTGCCCACCGCCAAGTAATCCTGCCGGGAACCTGACACGATCGCAAGCTGTGGACCTCAGCTATACAGCAATGACTTCAACACGAGTGACGGTGGTCCTTCGGTAAGGGTATGTGCGTTGCCGTGGACGGCCTCGGGTGCTGGTCGTCGCGAAATCACGATGCAGCCTGCGTGGTTTGATACTCAAATTCTAACAGCTAGAAATCGTGTTTTGAGACCGATCAGCCGTACGGAAACGGCCCCGACAGCAGTAACGTGGGCAGGTACACGAGTACCTCGAGACGTATACCCTCTGACGTCGCGAATACGGCCCCCTGCACATAAACCGTCTGAGCTCGTAGCTGCCGTGTTTGTCTGTTTTCCGCAGGGTCCCGCAGAAAAAAAGCCTACGCGATTTTATGCAAACCCAATTTTTTCACCCGGACTGGAAAAGACAACCCAGCCCATCCCAGTCGAGCCACCTAAAGTCGTCGCTATCCGCGCCACAAGCATCGATTTTCATTTTTTCTTCTGCTGTACCCTTCGCCTGGGCCATACCTACTTCGCCTGGGCCATACCTACACGGGAAGCATTCACTCGTGGTTCACGGTGTCTGCTGCTCGGTGCACGGGCGTAAAAGGTGTGGAACCCAGGAAAAAATTCCGTTTAAAACGCTAAGTTTACTTCTTCTGTTTTCGTATGGCAGAGATTCATATGTCGAGTTTCGTCGTCTCCTATCTTGTGGTGTTTTGTGTGGGTATGCCGGGGTTTCGTTGGAGTTGGGAGGACGTTGGAGGGAGGAGTTATCGCAATATTTGAATTCGGCGGACACACAGCAGTAGTAGTATGAGTACCACACAGCAGTACAAGTACACAGCACCCACATATGTACCTGGTATCCTGTTTTGTACCCGCCGGGTAACATGCGGCTTGCTCTCGCAGACTTGAGCTTCCTGGACTGGGTTGTCTTCCTTCGACGAAGGAACCTCAGCTTAGCAGCCTGCTGTAGCATCAACAAGGAGCAGCAGTGCGTTGGCATAAATGCAAATTTGCAGAAAGCTCAAGCACACGGCAACGACAACCGCCACGAGCATGCGGTGTAGTCGGTTGTTCGCCATCACCGGAGCTTGGAGCCTCTAGCAAACGTTATACCCCGGGATACCGTATATCAGAGACACCGAGAGAGTACAACAGTAGTAGCGATGACATGTACACGAGTATATAGGCCCGCCACGTTATGCCTCCTGTGTGGGGATCAAAACCAGTTTGGGCCAGCTCTGGGACCGGCCAGAACTGGTGTCTGGTTTCGTCTGGCCAAGTCATTTCCGATCGAAATACAGAAAATATTCTAGAGATTTTTTCGCCATCGATTAAGATTCGATCAGTCGGATCCGGCACGAAATTCTTCCTGGATCTCTCTAAAAACCCTGTTTTGTTTTCCGGTTTCTGGTCCCATACGAGTCTGACAAAGTAGCCTAAAACAAATGTGGACGGGGTGGGGGGGGGGGGCGGACGGTGGTATAGCTGCGCGGTCTATGGTGCCCAGCTTAGGATGGGTTCAATTCCCTGGTTGCGACGCTTTTGTCTTTTTTCGCATCCGACGATTTCTGACCGTTTACGGTCCGCGTTTCGCGCCTATATTTCTGCACCTTGTGGGTGGGAGCATTGTGCCAAATGGGATCACATCCGGGTGGTATCAGGAGAGCCAAGCAGGGGCCTGTTGTGTTTTCCCGCTTTGTATGGCGCATATTCCCAGAAACTTATTTCTATACAACATGGAGAACTCTACTACTGTGCGTGACACACGGAACACAGAAGTACAGTAGTGAGATGATATTACAGAAACAGAACAGAATGCACGGAAGAAGGCCCTGGAACTCTCGATCACACTCGACTGCCCACGAAACTCGCACCGCAACAGCAACAAAAAGCAGCGTTATTGTACCTGTGGCAGCATGAATGTATCACACACCAACAGGGAGACCCCGAGCTTTACAGATCGCAGGGTCCGATAAAAAAGCAACTATGCGTAGTGTACCTAATAAGCGGAAGCCACAGCAATACAGCGAGCACAAACTACCGTACACGCGTGACGTTGTTTCCTGCTCTGCTCGCGGGCGGCAGGCGTGTATACAGCAGTTATGACCAGCTGGTTGTAGCACGCCCCCTGCACTATTCATTCGTGTTGTGCTGTTTGTTGGAAACTTCTTCTATTAAGTACCAAGTAAGTTTTGAAAAATGCAGATGCGATCTGTGCGAGGATCGGACTTTCACCTTCAAGTCCGAAATCGGATATCGTGACCATTTCGTCTCGCCGAACGCGGAAAATAAATAGTTACCTCTATTTTTAGTACGAATTAACTGAATTGAAATTGCGAGTTTACGGCACCCCGACTTCAAATTTCGTGTCCCCGTTTAACTGCACGATTATTAGCAAACATATATATCACCTGCTACTTACCAGGTAGTATTTTGCTTTATGGCGCGCACAACACACCGCATACACATGCACAGTTAGCTGCACAGCGAAAGAGAGAGAGAGGTGGTGATGACAGACGACGGATCGCAGCCTTCGATAGAGCGAATAGCCTGAACAGTACACCACGGACCTGCGACACGCACGTAGTGTGGCGTGTGGCCCACTGCTGCTTATGCTGGTGGGCGGGGTTGACTTGTTGTTTGTGTTATTTGCATGCTGCTTGATGTGGAATTTCTTGGGTGTGCCTCGGCCAAGAAATAAGAAACATCGAAAATATAAGGACAATTAAGGTCTTCATAGTTTATCCAAACGGCCCTTATATTTCTGTCCAAAGATGAGTGGGTCTGTCACACACTACATCATCGAATATGGGTAGATAGTGGATTATACACAACTAGCCACAGGAATACAGCGCAGATAGGAGTGTGACACACACAGTGATGATGCGCTGCAGCTTTGTAACGTTCTGCTCTCTGCACGTTGTGTCTGTTGTCTATCTGGTACATGTCTGGGCTGTGTGTTCGTGAAAAGGCCAAAAACTAACGACATTTTACCGGTACGTGCGTGTAAAGTAAAGCCTCTCGTGCTGAGACCAGGGAAATCGTCTTATCCACTCCCGCTGAAAAAATGAGTTTAAGGGCTTGTCACGCGTTCCAGAGGGCACGGATCGCGCCCGAACCTCGACCAATGTGTCCGGGTGGGCTTCCCGTGTCGACTACTTAGAGCTTGGCCAAAAAATCATCGTACGAAGAGATTGATACGTTCGAAAAAGTACGGAAAAAAAAAAAAAAAAAAAACGTCATCATCATAATAATATCGTGGTTTTTGGTTCGATTGCTCTTTTAAACCGCATGTCCGCGAGTCGTCAATCTGACAACACCCCAGACAGTAGGCATGCTCCCCTCTGGTTTCACGACTGCCGTGCGTTTCGTACGGTGTAGGCATCACTCCAGACAACAAGTACTGACTGTAGTCAGCAACAACGAGTTGGTTAGATGTGGAAACGGGGGGTACTCTTATGCTGTGGCTGAGTGGACACCCATATAGCTCGGTTTGCACATTGATTTCGTTTGATGTGTGCGCCTTATTCGTCTCGTAGTCTCGTACTTCTCGGGCGGAGAGGGTCGTGCTTCCCAGCCGAATTACATATGTTTTCGGGGTACTCGTCGGGAATTTTCCCAACGTAGAATTACCGCCTTGGTAGGCGGTCCCGGTACTGGCGGTAATTACCAGCATATTTTGGTAGTACCGGGAACCGCTGAAGGCGGTACCACCAAAACACAAAAAATCGCTTACCGCCGAAAAACCACCGCCTTGTTGCATTACCGCCAGTTACCGGCATAGTTTGGTGTTTCCGCGATCGCCAAACAATTACCCCATATCGAACAATTACCGCCATAAAGCATTACCGCGATTTCCACGAAGGCATGCGGGCTCGTGTGGGTACGGGTGACGGCGAGCACTCGGAATGGTTTAATGTTACACAGGGGCTGCGGCAAGGCTGCGTGCCATCACCGTTGCTGTCCAACGTGTTCTTCGCTGCTGCGTTACACGTCGTACTACAGTCGTACGCTTCAGCCAAGACGAAGCCATCTTAAGGGATTTGGTTCAACTCGGTGATGCTGGAGTAATCAGAACAGAGGAGC
Organism: Macrocystis pyrifera; assembly: GCA_031763025.1. Lineage (NCBI taxonomy): Eukaryota > Phaeophyceae > Laminariales > Laminariaceae > Macrocystis > Macrocystis pyrifera. The sequence goes on along the minus strand of JASSKH010000001.1, from coordinate 21,732,078 downwards.
AGGACCCGTTGGCGTACGTGCGATGGGCTGTATGGGGCATGTTGTACTCGAGGTCGGCTGAAGGGCTGGCGACAATGATGACAGTCATCGTGACTGTCTTCAAGGCAGCAGGCCTCGCGGTATAGGGAAAGAGGACTGAGACAATGCTTCTACGAACACCAGACCAGAAACCCTCGCACCGCCGCTCGTCATCGAAGCAGCAGACCAGAGGTGTAAACAGACGACCCAGTTATTATACGAGTACCTAGGCGGCATTATCCGCGAAAACGCTGACCTCTCGCTTGAAATCGACGGACAGTTCCGCCTCATGCGGGCATGCCTAAAACATTTCGGTCCGAAGTTGTATAATAGGACGGCCGCCCACTCAGCCTGAAAGTCCGAATGCTGAAGGCCGAGATGATTAAGACCCTGCTGTACGGATGTGTGACGTGCACCCTCAGAGTGGAACACTTTGCCAAGCTTCGAACACCTCACCACCAATTCCTGCGAGTCATTGGCTTCCAGCGCCGACTTTGCGTCACAGCGGTTTTTGGTGCAACAGGGCATTGCTAACATAGGCCTCGAGAGGCCCGATAGCCGCTTGATGATGTTGCCTTGAAAAGTACTGCCAGGGAGGCTGACATGCGGAGCAGAGTCAAGATCCATGCTGAGCGGTCAGTCAACCTAAAAATAGGGGCCAATGATCAAAAAATACCCAGGGAAACCGGCCTGCATGAAGTCAAACCTCAGACGGAATGGAGCGCAGATGGTCACACAAGCTTTTCCGTGGCCAAGAGCAATCTAAATACTCTGAGACCCGCCTTACGCCCTTAACACGCGTCCGGTCGAGCAACGGAGACGAGAGAACCTAGGATGTTCCACCAAGATTTCAACCAGCACGCGGGGGCCAATATGACCGCAGGTCGAACCAGTTCCGTAGAGGTGCGGGTCGTGGTGAGTGCAGCGAAGAACGGGGCCAGGAGCGTGTGTGGGATGGAGCACAACCATGGGTTAGTATTGGGCTGCCTTCTAGCCGGCAAGTAGGGACCCATGCACAGAGAATGAATTTGATGCATGGTGTCCAATCCGAGAATCAAACTCGGGCTTCTACAGCCACTATGTGGTGTCAAATTCATTTGTACTGACCACACCACCCTCTCGTACGCGAAGTCCCTCACGATCACACGTTCCGAGAGCATCGAAACGACCATCCGTAAAAGGCGGCTCTTCTTTGCGGGGGCCGTGGCACGGCGAAGCAAGGAGCGATTACCCGGTCGGTTAGATGTCCAGGACGATGGCTGGTGGGGAGAACCCGAGACCTGGCGGACAGTTTATCACTTGGCATAGATGCTAGTCGAAGACCTTAGGAAGTTCCAAGCCACCGAAGGGTCGACGGAATTTGTCCCCTTGGTGTTTGGAGTTGAGACCTCGCTGTAGTCCCCTTGCAGCAACAAAGACGGGGAAATGGTACCGGGGGATCCTCGAAGCAGTCGAGCGGTTCATGGTGAGGTGGCACGAGGATAAGGCACAGCTGAGTAGAGGCAGCGCTGCGCATCCGCCGTGGGTGGTGTCCTAGGGAAAGAGGGGAGGGGGCGGGGTAATAGGAGGAGTAGAAGGAAACCCGACCAAGGGAATGCAGGTAGGGGGGGAACAGGAGGAGTAGAAGAGAAACCGCGGTGGACGAAAGTAGGAAGGAGATGGCAGACCGGGTTGCAAGACACCAGGCCGACCGGGAAGTAGAACATGCCTATGCTACTCATGCTACCAACTGGTGAACCTGGTTCGAACATGGTCTTCCTTTGCCTTCTTTTGTTTTTGCTCTTGATCCTCTGTGATTTTATTTTATTCGTTTCTCTTCTTTTCTTCTATTAATGAAAGCCTTACGGAAGGAGACGTGTGGCGTGGGTGGATTACGAGCCTGTTTTGCCTGTTTCGTGTTGTCTGACGCCGAGGGGAGGGGCATAGTTGACGAACGCAGCCCGGAGACGGCAGACAGAGAAGCGAGGTGTCAGGCTGGCTAGTAGGGAGAACCTGGCTTTGCTACTCGTACCACAAACTGCTGCGGCTACCTGGAGGAAGCTTTGTGCTTCGATTTGCCTGGTATTTTCCGTTGGTTCTTAGTCTTACTCTGTTTATAAGTAGTGGCGTTTTTTCTTTAGCTCGTTCTTTTTAAGTGTCTGTCACATCCCCTGCCGGGAAGCACGACGGTTCTTTCTTTCAATTCTCCCTTTTCTCTTTCGATTTTTTTTTTGTATGTTTTCTTTCTTTCTTTCGCTCTCTCTCATAGAATGTGTATTCCGTGCCTGTCATATCCAGTATAATGGCATGGCATTGCGTTGTCTACTACTGCTGTTGTGCTTACTGCATACTGGTACGTAACAATGTACTATTTCTGTGGCGCAGCTTTGTGACCACATAACTAGTATCTCTCTATTAATGGGATTGAAGAATCGGCACGGACACTGGTTGTGCTGGATGTCGACTGGTAGAAAGAACGGTTTAATGTAACGAACACACAACACACACCGCCAATGGCATTACCGCCCAAATGATACCGCCACGGCTGGTCCAATAGGTTACAGCACACGTATACCACCAAAGATGTAGGGAGACAGCACTTTCACCCCTTGACTAGACAGCAACGTTGCCTTGACTTGGTTTGACAGACATGTAACTACCAGGTTTTAGTGGGGTACACTCATCCGTACACCCTTGACAGCGCACATTTTGCTTAGTGGCTTTGCATATCCTGGACCATAGACGAGGGGAAAATCTATCTATATTTATTGCCAGAGACAAGAGACAGACGAGGGGAAAATCTATCGATACATATTGCCAGCGGCAATAGGCGAGGGGATATATATATCGATACAAGATATTGCCAGCGGCAATAGGCGAGGGGAAAATATATCGATATACAAGGCTTTCCCTCGGAGTGGGGGTAAGATGGAGTGGTTTATTTTACCAATACGATTTCGTTTAATTGGCTTTGGGATATTCCGCCAATTATTATTGTAGATTATATGCTGCAATTGAGGCAATAGCCCAAAGAAAGTCGACCAACCGAATAAGTTGTTGTATTCGTGTAAGAAACGGTAAGGTTAACTTGGCAGCTAAAATAATGTAACCGATGTAACCGATGAGCGAGTGACTTAAGAGCAAGGGTTAAACGCGGCGAACAACAACATACCCGGTACTATTTGGTCCGGGGCAAGGGTGGAGTAGTGGCATGGCGGGGAGGAAATTGATTAGAGGAGGGTTCAGTACGGGGGGGAAGGCGGCAGTGCCCGCAACAACAACGGCTATGGAAAGTTGTTGGGCGGCCGCAATTTTTACATTACGGGGGTACATAGTTAATAGGGCCTATGGAACACATAAAAACCTCTATATTCACCTATTTTTACTTACAATATTTAGTCCCGTTAACTATGGACCCCCGTCATAGTTTTTTTTTTCGTGTTACAACAATGAAGACTGAACACTCGTTTTTGCACCTATCTAAATACATGTGTGTGTACTTCGCGCTTGCAAAGACACGGTTTACATTAGATATTGCTACGAACGGCGGTGGTGCGCTGAAGTATACCAGGGCGGGGCCGGTATAATAGCGGACAAAAAACAATTAGATGACCCTGGTGGCATCCAGGGGAGTCACTGGCCAGTAGTCAATCGCGAGGGAAATAATGGAAAACGCGCGAACGGTTCACGCAGCTTGCAAAGTTGAGTATCGACCGATCGGTTAACCTCACAGCAGACGTGCTTTTTTTTAGTTTCTTATAAAAAATATTAAAAAATTAAAGGGTCACTTCCCACATGCACGAAGAAAGCATAATTCACTCACGTGCGAACCGACCGACTGACCGACCCACCAACACACCCACCCACGAATCGTCGACAAACCCACCAAAAGACCCACCCACCCACAACGCTCTGACCAACTGCTGCTGTACGATGAAAACGTAATACTCAAACCGATACGAGTTCTTCACGTGACCACAACGAAAAAACAAAGTAGCACTAAAACACATACCTGGCACTGGTATACTAATTACCTACCGCCCAAAAAAAAGTGTACATACCAGAAATTAAATCAATTCATTGGTGCTGTCATCCATATGCAACAAACTCCGTCCCTAAAGCGGTTCTTAGTAGGAAGCAGCTCACCCTTTATGCGGCTCGCCCAACACCTTACGGCGCTTCGCGCTTGGTGCAAGCAATGTCGGCCTGGTCGGTGTGAACCCGGCGTGCTCCGTCCCGGCATTGTAGGATGCAAGAGTCTCTATGGTCATACGACTACAGCCATGCACGATAATGAGTACACACCCCCCCCCCCCAAAAAAAAAGAAGAAAATGCGTACTGAATGCAGGTGGGATTTGAACCCCCGTGTTTACGCTCGTCCGTCAAGCGCCCTACCTTTGAACTACAGTACATCACCTCGTTCGCGTTGAATCCTTTTTTCGCCGTATATTTTACGTTTGTCCTTTTGTGGTTTTTCATTCAATTCTACATCTTGATTTAGCGTAGGAGCGGCTATCTCGTTCAGTTTTGAGTGTTCTTCCATTCTACCTAGAGTTTTGGGGATCCGCTTTTTTTACTTTTATTCGACTTTATGAATATATATATATACCTGGTATGATTTTAGTGTGGAAAAACTGTCTTGGAACTAGTATGGAATTTATTGACTTGAAATTGGTTAGCAACTATTGTCTTCAAATTATTGTGGAGGGGCTATCACAATCAAGTGTCGAGGGGATCCGCCCCCGCTCCCGGGAAGAGAGCGAGCCGTCCCCGGGAGAGCGCCTCTCCTCACCCCCCCCGCTTGCCGAGTTCGCCATCGGTGCTCGTTGTTTCGACGGAGTCACCGTGGGCGTTGTTACAGGCAGACCAAAGCAACAGCAGCAAAGCGGCAGTATCGAAAGCGTACGAATGTATCAATAGTATACTACGAGTAGAACACTCTCCAAATGTACTTTCACCAAATCGGAGCCTGAACGTATACGTGTATCACACAAAAGCAAAGCAAAACGTGTCCTGTCAAAGGCCCGAGGGTTCCCCACTAACACCTGGTGGTTTTGTGTCAGTCAGTCAAGGCATGTCAATACAAATAAGTTGCTGTCTGTCAACGGGTGAAAGGGCTCTCTTGTTACGTATTTGCTGCGGAGAGCTAAAACAGCAATCAGTGTGTGATGATGATGGCGACGGTGAAGCGAAAGGCCCCAAGAACAGTCTACAGCAGTAGTAGTCCCTCTTCTACTACTCCGAGCCAACCTGTGATTGGAATCGTCAGCATGACTGAATACTTGTGCATCCATCAACATATATTTGTACATTGTTCGTTTAAAGACACGGTTTACATTGTAAATATTACTATGAACAGGGATACTACTACTGTAGTACGTACCCACCCACATGCACGAAGAAAACATTTTCTGCCACGTCCGAACCGACCGACTTATATAATACCCACCCCCCTGCGCACCCACCCACCTGCACACCCACTCACTATTCATCGACAAACCCATCAACAGACCCACACGCCCACAACGCTCTGCCCAAGTACTACCGCTGTGCGATGAAATACGTAACACTCAAATCCATAAAATTGCTTGACGTGACCATAAAACGGAAAAAAGGACGTAGCACTAAAACATTCACCAACCAAAAATAAAAAAAGAGTAAAAACAACAAATACTGTTATTATTCTGCGACCGAGCGGGGGCTTTTGGAAGAGCGGGGTGGATTTGTAAGGACCGTTCGGGCATCAATATGAAGACCAAACCGTCGTTACGTTTCTGCCTAGAATGACACTTATCTTTCTCCGTCGTAGATGGTTGATACTGGGGCCTTTGATAATTTTCCCACATGCTCCAACGAATGGAGTTGATTTTGATGCCTTCGATATAGCTCTACGCGAGGTCGTTCGGGTGTGACTGTTTTTACCACGAGGCTTTCAACTATATAGCACTCGTGGTGGCGTCGCAGCAGAGGGCATATGGCATCGGGCAAGAAATTGAACAAAACTCGAAAGCTTGAGCTACTCGTATCGAAAATGCCTGTGCGCAAGCCTGGAAAAATTATCGCTCTCTTTTTTTTTTTTTTTCCCTCGACCCCCCCACAACAAAACAGTTTTCGATGTCGATTCAGAATTGTGGTAAAAACATTCGCGAGCTCGATTTCCGTCAGATCAGAAACATGGGGATTCAAAGTCGGCGATTCCAGCGCTTAGTCTAAACACTGCCGCCCACCGCCCCGCCCTCCTCTGTTCGTCTGCCTCGAACAATAATGTTTCCGACGTCGTGGCCACGCGTGGCGGTGATCGTGTGTCAAAGTTTCGTCTGCTACTATTCAAGGAGACAGACGAGCTCAACCTCCCAAGCACGCCCAGATGGAAGCTAATATCGACATGGCTGCGGTAGCTGGGGGACCTGTTGACGAGATGGAGAAGATGACCAAGGTGGCGCGGAACCACTACGACTCCGACGACATCTTCAACTACTGCCAACAGGTTAACTACTGTACTGACAGCGCAACAACAGGTTAACTCTACGCGAACGCATATAGCAGCACGTTAACCAGCACACCCGTACGTGGCAGTACGTAGATGGCGGAAGCGTCGCTTCCTGGCTTCATCAACTTGAAGGTCTCACCTTTAGTTTGCGTAGATGACGGAAGCGTCGCTTCCTGGCTTCATCAACTTGAAGTCTTATCACCAGTTTGCGCTGGATCAGTTGTGACACTAAACGCACCTCTCGCCCGTTATTACGGAGACTGCAAGGTCGGAACCCCCCTCACCCTTCAAACCCACCGCTGATTCCTACAAACACGTTTCCTGAACCATATCACCATCAGGTGTGGGGACAAGAGTACATCCACGTAGGCCTGTACACCAAGTTCCAGGGCGAAGACAAAAATCTCAAAGGAGTACAAAGGATCGCCAAGGCAAGCTCTATCAACACGCAGGAGCTTCTATCTCTGTGCTTCCCCAGCGGCGGCGACGGCTCGCTGGCTCCCGACAAGTGCACTCTCGTGGACATGGGCTCCGGACTCGGGGGGACGGCGCGAGTGGCCGCCAAGGAATACGGCTGTGATGTGAGGGGAATGATTCATGCATCGTGATGATTTTTTGCCTCCGACGCAATGCTACAGCAGGGGTTACACCTCACCTTTCTTTATACCTCACACGAGAAGCGCTGTACCTTCCCCGAAAAGGGAATTTGATAGCAATGCTACGGCGCGACCTTATGAACAATCCCTTCAATAGACTACAACACCGTCCAAACAAAAAACAGAAGAATATTCCACGAAAGGGGGTTCCAAAACTGATAGGTAGTCCCTTCGTTCAGGAGCCCCCCCCCCCCCCCCGTCCCGTCCCGTCAGTCAGACATGTTTGAGCCTCGACGTCCCCCCCCCCCCCCCCTACCACCCTGTAGAGGGATGGATCTTCCGGGGCCCCCGTCAGCCAAAAACACATAGGCCGGCCTCAACGTACGAACCCCGTTGACCGCACGGTAGTGGTATGAATCATCCGCCCAAAGCGTCACTATGTGCGAAGAGTGGCATGTGAGACGTTGCTCTTGTTCTGCAATTTCGTGGAGTTGAGGTCTCGCGTATGTGCGACGCCTGGACGATGAGTACTTACGAACGAAGCAGTTCGCTGACTTGCACAGCCACCGACAACAACACGCAGGGGCCTCTGTTGAGCGGGCGAACCCGGAGATTCGCGTCGTCTGACCGAACAACTCTCGGAAAACAATCTTACTTGTATGCCTTCCGCCAGCGGACACAGTTGGTGAGAAATACGTACCACGTACCAGGTATGTAGTTTTCATCATACGTATTTCCACCTAAAGCGAGTACATAGAGAAACCTGCCCAAAAATGAATAATCACAGGAGAGAAGAGAGTAATGGAGGGAGATAGGAAAGGATTTTGACGGGGGATACATAGAGATTCACTGAATGGGATCCAGAGCGACGAGAGGGGGATAACTACGCGAAGAAACGACTGACCGGCCGTGGACAGGAAAAACGGGAAGCCTCCGCTACCCCCTCCCCCACCGCGGCCTCGAATATTCTTGGTCGTGGTGATGGAGTAGGCTCACAAGTATCGGCTCCTTGTTATTTTTTTCGGTTTTTTAGCCTATCTACTAGAACTATGATTCGGCAGTGAGATTCTCCTGAACTATTTCACTTTTCAGTATGCCAAACAGCATGCATGTGTGTGCGAAGCCACAGCACTTCTCCCTACATGCGACCGCTGGCGTCAAACCCGCCCCCAAAACACCCCACCTCCCATGCCGCAGCCTCGAATATACTTTATCGTGGTCTTGGAGTAGGCTAACAAATATCGGCTCCATGTCTTTTTTATTTCTTCATTTACTTGGCCTACTAGAACTATGGTTCAGCTGCGAGCTTTCCTGGACTAATTGACCTTTTAGGGCGCAAAACAGCATGCATATGTCGGAAACCACAAAATATCTCCTTACATGCTACCGCTAGCGTCAAACCCACCCCCCAAAACACCGAAGAAGTACCACCCCCCCCACACACACGCGCGCGCACCCCTCCCGAAGGTGATTTGCATCAACATCTCCAAGAGGCAGAACGACCTAAATAACTCCCTGACTAAGGCGGCCGGCCTGGAGGGAAAAATCAGCATCCCCGGAGAGAGATCCTTCTTCGACACCGGCCTGCCCGACTCGAGCTGCGATGTTATCTGCTCCCAGGACTCGTTTTGCCACGCAGGGGCGGCGCGACACAAAGCCCTAGAGGAGGCGGCGCGCTTGCTGAAACCGGGGGGTAGGATGGTATTCACGGACTTCATGCAGACGGAGGAGGCTGATGACAAGGACGTGGAAGCGGTGAGGTGGAGGGGGGTTACGATACCGTACGGAAAACTGGATATCCCATGGGAGGCCGACACGATTCGATGGGAGACGCGTGCTGCGATAGGGGTAACACTGAGCCAATATGATTCTGACTGTCAATGTGCTTCTGACTGACCGGGCTCCTTTGACTCTTTTAGCACTGCAGTCCCGTTTGGGGACAAGCCAGTCAAATCCCTAGTAGTTTTTCCCCAAACCGGGACTGCGGTGATGAAAGTGTTGACCCAATTTTGTTGGAATGCCGTAATTAATGGTGTTTCTTTGCAACAAGTTTCGTGCTGCACCTTATGTAGGTGCTATGAGAGCGTTCGGCGGGTTGCACTGTTTATCGTTTGTCAAGGCCCAATTATACGGTGAGGTACAGAGCTACTTTACTATACTCAAGTGTGGAGCCTCAGAAACTTCAAGGTGTTCGGCGGGTTGCACTGTTCATCGTTACTCAAGAACCAATTACACAGTGGGGTACAGAGCTACTATACTATAATCAAGTGTGGAGCCGCAGAAACTTCAAGGTGCATCCCTATAAGGCAAGCATGTGTCGGGAACATCCCATGGGATACAAGCGGGGTAGGCTCACGAGTAACAACCTAACGCCAGACTCGCCTTTTGGGGGTGGCGCCAAAGACTTGGGATCGAGAAATCGTGCTCAGCGGCGAGCGCTGCACTAAAATCTTCATGACAATCAACGATTGGGGTTCGTCGAGGATAGCGTCTGAATAGATTCCAAGGCTTGCTCAAAATAAACAAGGCGTTTCTTGCAAGCAGGCCCGTACTGTATGCAGTTTTCCATGGGATATAACATGGTTGTCGCAAGGTGCGAGGGGATATAGACCCGGGCGGACAAGGTCGTGAACCCGGGCCGCAAGGCGATGGTCAAAGGTCGCGCCTTCGTCGATCCCAAACGTACCACCAATGCACACTTCGTATAATGCTGTATTATTAAGCACCTGCTTTCACCGCAAAGTTGGTAATCGTTTGTGAATGGGTTGCGTAGAGACACGAGGGCCATATATCGCTGTGCTGTTCCCGCTGGAGTGGTATGCTTTATTTTTCCGGGAGAGAGTTCCGCCTGTCGTGTCCGAATGTATCCTGCTGGCGCAACGGCGTGTGTTCAAGCTTGTGTTTCATTTGTTTGCGTCGTGTTTCCTCGTTTGTGAACAGCGTATGCGGGAAAATGCGACTTGCCGGCCGTATGTGAGGGCCTAGGGGTTCCATTCGCCATAGCAAGCCAGGGCGGAGCAAAAAGCGTGGGGTTTGTTCGTCGTTGCAATAGTTTACGCCCTTAGTCGCTGTTGCTTGCAGGATTCCCGGGGAATCGTTCGTGCTCAAACTTCTGCACGAATATCGTGTGTGATATGTTGAGGCGGAACCTTGACATGTTCAGCAGATATCTAGTGTAAGTTTCAGGCTGTAGCGACAAGGCAAACATGGTGCGTGTACTGCTGTGGTGTATTGATAGAAATAGAATATCCCCGGTTGCTATGAAACAGTGTCATAATCGCAGGTGGAGTGCGGGACCGATGTCCACGCATCTCGACGACTAACCTCGAACCCCCCTCCCCGAAATATATATGCATCGGCTTTTTGGGCCATACACCCTGTCTTCTTCGGACGCATCTCTTTGTTTTTGTTCAAGGTGTGCAAGCCTCATAGCATGGAAAATATGGCCACAGTAAGCTCTTACAAGCAGTGGGGCGAGACATACGGCCTCAAGTTCGTTGAGTTCGTTGACCTGGTCGAAAACTTCCCCATGCACTTCACGGCGGTGAGAACCTCCCCCCGCCAGGATGCATTCAATACGGTAGATAGTGGCCACAAACTGCGCAACATAAAGCGGATGAGATAGTTAGGAGCAAACGAATGTATACACTGCATGGGCAACACGTACTGAGCACCAAAATGTCGGAGGTGTCTCTATTAGGAGTAGGAACGGCGCTCCGTCTTGAAGGGAAGGCATGGCCAAGGGTTGAGAGACTGACACATCAAACATGACGTGAGTGCCCCCCCCCCCCCCCAGCGTCCAAGGGGACGGGTTGATTGCCTCGTCTATAAATTCCGGCCACCATCGGAAGGGGCAGATAAACACAATCAAAGAACTTGCCGTGACCGAGCTTGCCAAAAGGTTTCGAAATACGACACACCCCAACCTACTCCCAGCCCAGTTGAGAGCGCCTCAATGTAGCCTAAAGACCACACACGGGATGAGTGAACTGCCCCCCTCACCTCTCACGCCTGCGATCACACCCTTTTTTCTCCTCGGTATGTTGTTGTGCCTTGCGTAGATGCTGTGCGCTCTGTGACTTGCCGAACTCGAATCAGGAATCAATTTTCTGTCAATCCCTGCTAGACAGCACCGGAGTAGTAGCTGCATGCTTCGTGATTGACGAGTCACCCCACGGTAGGGGTCGCACTTTTTGGGCGAAAGGTTTGTGACCAATTGAGTTCCTTAAGTGAGGAACTACCAGTTATTAATAGGATGAAAAAAAATACTCGCGTATTCGTCTTAGGACTAGCGCATACAAGTGCCGGTCGGATGGCCCGAACGAATTCCTCTAAGAATTGTATCGGGTGAGATATTGAGTCCCCAATGTGAGGGACTCGGGAACGTCGGGTGCATCCCTGCTGTGGGATGGCTCGGATCCCAAACGAATATGTTTGCGCGTTTGCACAACTTTGTTCTGCGGACGGAGTACACAGCAACTTCGCCCCGTCCCCTTCCCCTCGCATTGCGCTCGCGCAAGGGGCACATAACCATGGACCTTGGGCATCAGTGATGACTCTGGAACGTTTGATCCAGGCGATGTCTAGCGTTGAAGACATCCTCATGAGCAAGCGTCGGCCTTACGACGAATACCTCCCCCCCCTCCCCCCCCCCCCCCCCCCCCCCCCGCAACATACGCAGGCCACTGTTACATATTCATTACACGGTGGGCACGGTCGCCAAGGCCTGCTCCCTTTTGTCCTGTGTTGAAAATCGGGTGCATGTTAAAAGCTGTTCGTCCGATGTTTTCATGCTATGCATACATACGCATATCATACGTAGGAGGGTGCTGTAGTATATGCGACGTGTACGGTGTGACTCTGTTGCAGAGCTTCGATGCGTAGGGCACTGCTGCGACATAATAAAAACACGGTTGGCGTATGATTGTGTACTGACGTAATTACCTCCCACTAACTTTTCCCCACTACTACCTAATCCTGCAGTAGAATGCGCGTGCGCTCACCCTTCCCCCCCAAAACGAAAACGGCAACCCTTCTGCACCTACCTTGCCAGCTTATCGAGGTGCTAGAGGCTGAAGGTAAAGACCTAGAGGGTGTCAGGCAGGAGTTCGTCGCAAAAACACTGATTGGACTGGCGGCTTGGAACACAGCGTGGGACCGCAACCTGATCAGTTGGGGGATGATCGTGCTGCAGAAGCCGGTAGGGGGACATGGTAAAATAGCTCGCATGTGTGCACTTTGTCGCGCTCTCTCTCGTGCTATCGGTAGAAGAAGCACACGTTTTAGCATCACTATCTCAACTTTATATAATTTTCAAGAGAGAGTCGGTCTTTTGGTGTACATTGTGCGTGTTTCACAAATGTCTTGCTGAAGGTCCTCAAGTATTAGATAATGCATTATCATACGTTTTCGTGGCAGTGACGTATTTTTGGATATATTGAGCAGATTTGGTTTCTGAATAGTTTTCACACCGGCTGCTCCCGAGCCACCGACCGCTCCACGACTGCCGCACAAAATCGCATTCAGTATTAAAGACTAATGGGTACGGAAGCGAGATTAGAATGCAAATACATCGTATTAAATTGCGTTTTGTTTCGCCGCCTGATGAGTGTTATTACCACGAGAAACAACTTGGACGTCGGTATGAAAAAAAAATGACAGAAATGTCCGCCAACAAAGGCGTTTGGTTTTTGTACAACTAAGAAGCCTTGCGTACGAGGGGTCAGCACGCCTCTGAACTCTGTGGCTTGGGGGAAGGTGAGCTACGAGTGAGCTAGGCCGGGTGAAGCTCACCCGACAGATGGTGTCATCGTCGGGTCGCTGGAGGGAAGCACGCGTGCACTTGGTGGGGGGTGGCGCTCGTCTCTCTCTCTCTACAACACCTGCTCCTGATAATTAATTTGTGTCGTTAGGCTTTTGTCTCATCTCTTGCGACACCCGAATCACCCAACTCCGGCTCTTCGGTGTACACTGGGCCCATACCCTCCCTCATCGTCGGCAAGTGATCCAGCGCGGCCGCTCTAGTGACCGCGACTGCTGAATAGGCCTGTCCTATCGTACTGCAGCATACTCGACTGGTACCCACTCACGCGGCTACCAGGTACACGATGCCCTCTGGTCTCTGGTGTTCGTGCACTAAACAGAGGCAAAAATAGTACCGCCTAACCTCCCCGTTGGCATTATGGCGGGGGGGGGGGGGATTGCAATCAAATGTACCCTCGGCATTCGAACGAAGCGTCATCTTTGCGGTGCTTTCAAAATGGTGGTCTTGGTTATTTTGGCTCATTCCCTTTTGTACCACTATTAATAGTGTTGTCGGATTCTTTTAGCATAATCTGGGCAGGAATTTCATTTGATGGACAAACTGATTCTTCCGCACCCATTGGTCTAACAACCCCCGCCTAAAATAAAACACAGTCACCGCGGTCAAACTCGGGTGGCAGGGAGGGTAGAAAGGTGGACTCACGGGGGTGGCATACATGGCGACATACATTAGCTCTCCCTTCTTTTGTGTTAGCGGTAAAGCTCTCCACTCTGGAGCCCAGAACATTGGGATAAAATCTTCCCTTTTTTGCCCTGTGGTGCTATTTTCCCTATTTATTCGCTGCCTTTATTTTTTTAGGTAAGTGGGTCGGCGAGTGGGTGGACGTGTCACGTAACAAGAGTATTGCTTTGACGACGGTACTCCGCTGGCGTTATAGCGTACCATTATTATTTTAATGTTTCGCCTATTGTGCGAAAAATAGTGGGCAAGCGAGAAGGTGATAATTTGCGGAGTTTGTTGTCCTTGGTAGACTGTTCTGTTCTACTCAAAGGCACGGAGTCTCTCATTCATAGGGTCGATTCTACAACGCAACAAACCAGTACATCGGGGGGCATGTGTTGATGGGTGTGCACTCGTAGGTTCAGTCGTCTGATGGACCGTTGAAACGCGCAAGCCCGCTCACCGAGATCGAATGCCGGGGTAGGTGCGGTTCCCTTGTGCTGTTCTCTTGTGCTCGTCACCTTCTGATGCGCGGAGCGTCTGTTCTAGTCTTGGTTTTCCTCACCAAGTTCATGCTGTTTCGATGTGAGTTCATGATTGTTGGTCCCGACGCGCCATTCGTGTGTTGTGCATGCCACTGAAGGTTTAGGCCGTCTGCTGGCACCGATGAAGCACCCGGTAGGGTCTCAAGACGACGCTCAACCAAACGGAGGGAAGCGCAGGAGAGGTTGGCGAGGAAGGGCTGAGAGCAGCAACAACATGGCACCTCTCATTTCGCCTACAGTATTATCCTAAGGTCCATCTCCTGCCTACGTCACGTGTAGCGTTCAGGCGGCCCTGTTGTTGTTTCCAATATTTTACGGGCGTTGTCGAGTTACGACAGCGAGAGGATTCGGAGATTCACCTTCTCCCCTGATCGTGTCGCGGAGCGTCGCGTACATTTTATTCGGACTCGAGTCTCGTCGAGATACCGAGGCAGAAGGATGGGAGGGGAGAGGGATGTATAACATTGCATAAACTCGTATCGCGGAGCAAACGCCTCCGTCTTGTGGGCGCGTCCACAGTAGATTAGGTTTAGCCTAAATGCTGCGGAACGAGCTAGGAAAGGGGCCGACCACAGAAGCCATGCAATACAAAACTTGCCGCATGATCATAAACGATATCGCGACAGACGATAGAGGTCGAATGACGTCCGCGTGCCATGATGAGACGAGGGCATTTTACGTTAAAGAAGGCAGCCTCACATTGAACGCAACTCTTTCTATGTTGTGCGTTCCTCTCGAAACTATCTCGCAGTGGGCGAGAAGGAGTAGCTTACCCAAGAGCACATTGAAGGGGGTGATCCATGTGAACCCGATAACGAATGCCAATTCGGGGCTGGGGGGGGCTGAGGAATGACCCCAGTTTTTTTAAGTCTGCGATGAGTTATTACGTTGCTGGAATTTATCCGTGGATCTTCAGAGCGCGTCGTTCACAGCAGGACAGCGAGAGTACGTGTTTCATGCTGCACCTGGCAAAGGGGGAACGCCGTTGGTTCATCTGGTTTGCCGCTTCTGCTTGTTCCTCAGAAGTTGCTATTATGTTCCCAATCTGCATTAAATATAAGAACGCTAAAGAAACTTGACTCCTTTTCTTGAGAACAAATTGTTGACCCCTTTTCAGCAAACAGCGCCAACCACAACCGTGACGGCATGACTCACGAAAATAATGCAATACTCGGCTGGACGTTAGATGTTGCGATGTTGCGGCTACGAGGAGGGGTAGCTGAGACATAGAAAGCTTGTTTGCGCCAAGCCCCACCTACCCCCTTGCCGAACACCTGGTATGCCGAACGCCACGATTTCGCTGAAACGGTGTTTAGTTCAAAATAATCCCTTGCGCGGTTCAATACGAATACATGGTGTCGCCTACATGAAAAAGTGTACCAGCTGCGCCCGGAGAGGCTTCACCCGGCAGCTTCTGACGCTTCTCATCGTCTACTGTAGACAGCGGATCGACAAAAAACGTTCGAGGGTGTTGGTTCCGTTTACTGGGCTTTCCCGGCTCAAAACGGGTTGCATGTTGGCAATGTCTATCCCGGTGTCTTGTGCCACGATCCATCGGCATCGTAGCAGCATCTCTCGATGGATTCAAAATTGCTCTGATCTACTTTCGTATGATATTCTCAGTTTGTAAAACTGAGTCTCAGCTGCGGTAATTGCAATCTTGTCTGTCTGTCTGTCTGACCGCAGCCACAAGGAAACTCCAATCCTTGCAAAATCTGGTCCCAAACCGCTCCCGACGTTGACGTGTATACCGCGCAAATCGATAGCGGACACACTTGCAAGCAGCCTAGGCCAACTTTCAGGTTCAACGGAGCCCTGCGCCGTGAGCTACGCGACTCAGCCTCACCGGGGGGGCAGTCGCTTGTAGACACTCGTGCCAGCGTCGGTACGAGCAACGAAATATTTCGCAAATTGGCTACAGCGCATCGATCGCAACAAAAGTGGGATCACCTTGCAGAACAATGGCTCGCTCAACGTGGTTGGCTAACGGCATTTTTGAGGTCGTTGTCCGCCGCGCGCAAACGGCCGTGCAAGGTCGTTTCTGGCTGCATTGTCTTGACCCATGGGGTTCGCAATATACTCGGTGACGTTTTTCGGCAGGGTCGCTTCCTGCCCTACAGTAAATCGGAGTAATCTGGACCAGTAAAGAGGGGACGCCAGCAGGGTGGATCCCTTTTCGGGAAAGCCTCCTTGTTGTATGGAGAGACAGTGATTGAGTATCACTCCGTGAGCGATATCGCAGCTCTACAACAGCACGACAAAGTAGAAAGAGGCTAGGAAAAAACAGACCACCCCGCCCGCCCATCGTTGGTAGCGAGGTGTACCGTCGACAACGACATCAGTTTTGTTAGTGTTTATTTTACCGGGGTACCTACTCTCTGCGACGAGGTGCCGCGTTGATTGCCAGACAACCAACGAGGGAGTAGTAACGCTGGGTGAGAGTCTCCGGCTGGTCGCAGCAGGAGGCCTCATTGATCCCAAACTATATACGAATTAACGTACGACGCGATGTTACAACAGTATAATTATCAAATACCTGGTACCTGGTAGCCTGGTAGGCAACAACAGCGACAGCATCTGATATCAGCAAACTACTATGACGGGGGACCATAGTAGTAGGACCAAATATTGCTAGTCGAAATATGGAAGTATATAGGTATTTGTGTGTACCGTTGGTCCTATTTACTACCGTTAAGTTGTCTGTACAGACGGTTTCTGCGCTGTGACGTATTTAGAACTGCGAAAACCGATGGAATCGATCCCAATCCTGTCGTACTGGTGGTGCAGGTGCTCGTGCCGCTGTGGTGCCCTGCGACTGTTAGCACCTCAATTGAAACGGAAGTGTTGTTCCTGTGTCCCCGGGGTTGTCCCTGGTTTGTTGTGTGCCCGGAGTCTCCGCCGACTGGCAGCAGCAGTTGTCACCTGTTCCGGTCCTGCTGGCGGGATATCTGACGTTAGAGGACATCCAGTGTACATGCCTATCCTAGACACAGAATCGGACGACTTGGGTGATCAGCTTTTCGTATCGAAAAATAGCAAGCTCTCTGAATTCAAGATGTTGTCCACGACAACAAACAGCAGCAGAACGATCGATGAGTAGGATGGTGACACAGCTGTATAGCGTCGTTGCGCGACGCGCGGTCAGCGGGCGGCGCATCTCTCCGTGTCCAGACTACAGTCGCCTGGCGCGGGTTTGGGCCTAGAGACCAAGAAGCGCACTCGTCGCGCACCGCTCGGTGGATACGTACTCGTAGACTACAGCAGCGGCACAGCAGCAGCAGCAGCAGCAGCAGCAGCAGCAAATAAATGGACCTGAATTTCAATTTAATTAATTCGTACTGAAAATAGAAGTACCGCCGGCGAGCTCTTGCCCCCTAGAGCATGTATCCACCTCAGTTCTCATTTCGCCAACAACAACTATTTCGTGGTACAGAGATCTCTTGTCAATCTGTCGTTTACTTGTTGTAATAAACAGCCGACATGTTTTGCTTTGGCCAAGAGAGCGTCGTCAGCTTTCTCACTGAATGTTGGAGATCTCTCCCCGATCAGGTTTCATTTTCATTGGCCAACAGTCTTGTATTTAGCCCTGCAACCCCAATTACATCTCAATGATGTCGATCCCATTGCTGTGGTACTGGTGCGGGTGCTCGTTCCGTCTTCGTGTGCTGCTGCTGGATATATGTCGCCGCCGAGTACTATAGCAAGTGTTACCGATAGTCAACAAGTAGACGCTCTGCCTGAGCCAAACACAGCACTCTGGGGTTCCGTTTGTGCTGGTCCCGACTGGCCTCTCCCGTCACTCTGAACAACTCCACCTGCGACTTCACAAAAAAAGAGGCAAGCAAACCGAGAACAGCGCTCGAATGCATTTCATCGAGGGCAATAACAATAGGTACCTTAAGGTACACTACCTCTCTGGCCGGGACTACATTCGGCGTCTGGCATCCACATCCTAATAAGCACGGTGATTATCTTCCATGACTACAGTACTTGTAGTATCTTATTATAGGGCAGCTGCGCCCGGAGAGGCTTCCGTCGGCGGGTCCCGATGTTTCTCGTCGTCTAGACAACAGATCGACACAAAACGTTGGAGGTTGTTGCTCTCCTTGCTGGGCTTACGCGACTCAGAACAGACTGTTGCCCTAAATGTATACCCCGGTACCTTAAGGTTATGTTCCTCTTTGGCCGGGAATATGGCCCCCGTTTGATGTCCACAGCATGATCAAAGCAGTGATTATTCCTAAGAGTTTATCTCCTGCGTTCCTGTCCGGACGAAATCTCAAAGCGAACAAAGAATATGTGAAGCAACGGATCGATGCAAAACGTTCGAGGCTGTTATGGGCATGCCCGACTTAAAACGGTTTGTCTGCCGACGATGTCTATCCCGATGCCTTTTGTCACGACCCATCAGCATCACAGCAGCATGTCTCGGCCGATAAAAACTACCCTGGTCGGTGTTCGTACCTGACAGGTACCTTCAGGTATAGTAGCTCTCTGGCCGGGACTATATTTCCCGTTAGATATTCGCTTCAGACTCCAACCAGGAATAATATTCCACGAATGCAGTACGTGTGTTCGGTGTATCCTCATACAGGGTTGCGATGCCCGTATATGTATAGCATCGCGCAGTAGTAACGATGTTTGTTCCACGACATCAACAACAACTATTCACTGCTGCTGCACCCACGACCGCGCATAGCAACATATACCGAAGTCCTGTGTGGCCGGAGCTCCAAAACAGCTCGCCCTGTTTCCGCTGTGACAATGGCCTTCGCCCGCGCTACGGCTGCTCCGGTCGCCCTATTTCGGTTAATGAACCATCAGGATATGGCTGCCGTAGAGCACAGAGCACACACACGCAGTTCGTACCTGGTACGTACAATAGCATACACGTGTTGGAGGCGACGATACCAAACAGCAAACAAAAAACAAACGATGTGATACCGCTGCTTCTACCGGTACACATCAGGTACCACTCTGGCCCGAAGTAATCCCCCAATGTTGGTCACATCAGACCCCAAACGGTGAATATATTCCATGTGAAACAGGATCAGCACGGATTTAAGCAACTGCACAGTACAGCAAACACCATGCTTGCTCCGGTGCAACGATGCTTGTAAGGGATAACCTCGGTGCGGGACGATATGGGAATGGAAAAAAACCCTACCATGCCATGGGCACGTGCAGAAGAACAAGAGTATTCCACGGCGCCAACAACTACCGATGTTTCTCTTGGGCCCACCTCATTATTTGGTAAATGGATGGAAGCTTCCGCTCGACCTCCAAAACTTCCACTTTGACTTCCAAAACAAATGGAAGTCAAAATGGAAGTTTTGGAAGTTGAATGGAAGTCGAGTGGAAGTTTTGCAAAGTTGGATGAAGATGGAATGGAATTCAAGTGGAAGCTTCCAACTGGAAGCGTCCATGTAAGTATAATGGAAGTCCATGAAAGATAAACTTCCATGCATCCCTGCGATAAATTCCATCTACGTCTGTAGAAGCTTCCATCCGCTCTTTTTCGCGATTTTAACTTTCACCTACTTCTACCTACTTCCATTCCTTCCGATGAGCTTCCAGTACTTTCATTGGACATCTGTTTTTACCGAATTTTCCATCTACGTCCGCAGAAACTACTTCCACCTACTTCCGTTCCTTTCAAATAAGCTTCCAGTACCTCCATTTGGCTTATATTTTGATAAAAACTTCTATCTACGTCCGCAAAATTTCCATTCACTATCATCCGACGAATTTTGACCGTTCACCGATTTCTGACCGATTGCAGTTCGCGCTTCGCGCTCACGGCCTTCGACGCCTCCTGTGGAGGGTTACTTATATTTCTGCATATTGTGGGTGGGAACAGGGTGTCAAATGGGAACACATCCGGGTGGGACCAAGTCCGGGTGGAGTATGGGAGTGGACAGAAGATTCGGTGGACGCCGATTCAAGTTTCCTTGAAGATGGAAGTCAAATGAAAGTACTATTAGTAGAAGTCAAGTGGAAGGTGTGGCAGTTTTAACGAAGTTTTGGAAGTTGAATAAAAGTGGCTGGAAGAGGGTGGCAATAGGTGGAAGTAGGCGGAAGAAGATGGAAGTAGGTAGAAGTAGGTGGAACTATATCAAGGCGTATGGAAGCTTAGTGGAAGCTGAATGAAGCTTCCACCGGGCATGGCCGTCGAAGCTTCCACTTTGCTTCCACCTTGGAAGCTTCCGCTGGTTTGCACTAGCTTTCCAAAGTGGAAAAATCCATGGAAGTGCACGGAAGTCTCTATCTACTTCCAATCCACATCCAACTACTTCCATTTGACTTCCAAAACTTTCATTCGACTTCCATTTGACTTCCAAAACTTCCATGTGACTTCCATTCAACTTCCAAAACTTGCATTCAGAATGGAAGTTTTGTACCGAAGTTTTGAATCAAATGGAAGTCGAATGGAGGTTTTAGAAGTCAAATGGAAGTCTGGTGGAAGCTTTCACACAATTACTAAATAATGAGGAAACCCGGGTATGGTATGCCAGGTCAGGTAGCACTATCCTCATTACTATGCATGTATTTGATGCGAAAACATCGATTTCGCCACTATACGTACAGCCGTATATATGTACATGTAACCATGCAATATGACAGGAGTACGTATGTACATTAAATTGTTTTCACGAGTGAACGCGATTTTTCGAGTTCACCCGGCGCCTTTTTTTTTCAGGGGACCGTTTTGAAGTCGCTGTATAAGAATACGCGTTACCATTGGATTTCCATCCGTCGTCCGTCCGTACGGCCGGCATTTTATAAGTTTTTTAAATTTTGAAAAAAACATCTTCCGGGTTTTTGAGCAACAAATAGAACGACAACCAATAGTCGCTCAAGCAAGCAGCAAACCAGTAATCTCCCACCCACATGCACCACACACACACACCGAGCGTCGGCCGAATCAGGAAAGAAGAGAGGTCGACTGCGCGACGGGGGTAGACGCGAAGCCTGGTGGTTTAGGGTGGCGTTTCGTGGTGGTGGTGGTCGCGGTGGTGTCACCTCTTTTTTCCTTTTTCTACAGTAAGCAGTTTATTCTTTCTTTCGGGATTTCAAGTGTTTCTGTCATTCAAGCCTCTTATCCAGACAACAACAGTCCAACAATATATAGTAGCCAACCCAAAAGGTGCCCGCGTAGGCGAAGCATGGCGGAAAAGGGATCGATTGCGGAACAGGACTAGACGCGAAGCCCGGTTCTGGTGGTGGCGATTGGTTGTGCTAGTGGTGGTCGTTGTCGTCGTGATGTTGGTGGTCAAGCGTGGCTGTCGTCGTAACGCCTCTTGCGCCACGAACACGTTAAGATGCTGGATGTCGACGAGTAGAAATGACGGTTCGATGTGAAGAATACACACACCATTCACCCATGTAGACAGTTATAAATGTCTTGATGGGCGAGTACCTATGAATAGCGACAGCTACAATACGATACAGCAGTATATATTGACTGTTTTATTTTTTTAATGTTTCGACTGCAAGAGTTGTGGTCCGCTTTTTGAAGTACGGTATCCAACGGCTTTACCACGGCATACGACAGTATCCCACTCCTCCAGCGTAAAAGCAAGCAGAATGAGCACGAGCATACGTAATTGTTTGTTGTTTAATTGTCTCGGGCAATGCTCATCATGTTTTCGTCTATACCGGCGGCGTCCAGAGACTAGCCTCAACTGTTTCGAAATGCACAAAACATGGCAACTACTGTACCAACAGTAAGGGTTGTGGTTTGTCATCAGTTGTAGTGCTGCTGCTGTGCTATGCCAGGTATGTAGCATAGCGCTGCTGCAGCGATATCCCACCGAGTTCCCTTGGTATCTCCCAGATATTCCACTGTATCCCGATGCCTCACACGGTATCCTACCGACTTCTCACGGCATCCTACGGACTTTCCACGGCATCCCACCTACTGGACACGGTATATCCTACGGTATCCCACGGCATATTTCTGTACTCCACAGATCTGCGGCATATTCACGTAGTCCCCCCCTTTCCGCTCGATATTTCGCGTTTGAATTAAGCTAAACTCCAAGGAAATCAGTGCGTGGTCCCTAACGGCCAATAATTACTGTTATAGTACTGTAGAGCTGCATTACATTGCATTACACTACTTGTGTGATTGGTGTCATCTACTCTGGATAAGCGCTCCTGGCTGGTGTTAGTGGACGGGAACGACGAAGGGGTGTCATGAGAGATGTCGTGGAGACCCTGACACCAACCCTTCAAGACCCAGGACATAGATGATGTATCACTGTATTGGAGCCGGAAAAAATTGAAGCAGGCGACCAGGAAGAAGGTATTGGGGGGGGGATTGTGTGTGATGAGTCAATCGACGTTCACACAGAACTGGGGGGGGGGGGGGGGCGAGGAAGGAATCAGTAAGCATACATATTGTGTCGCTCGCAGCGACAACTCTAAAGGGAGCAAGAGGGAAGCGGGGGGGGTGACGAAGAAGGGATCAGTTCAGACATGCAGCTGTATCATACGCAGCCACCCACCCCACCAAGGAGAGCAGCGTCGACAATCGAGACGGACGGTTAAGGATATATGTCTTGCAGTAATTTTACTCGCTAGGGTGCGAAAGGGAATCTTAGGCGGGTGCGAAACCAAAAAGAATTTCGCGCGCGCTGCGTTAAGCAAAGTATAGGATATGAGCGCTTGAGGTGTCCAAGTGCTCGTTAGAATTGAAGGACTGCACGACCTGACTTTCCGTCCCTGCGGTCTTCGTCTTGTGAATATCTTTGTAGCGAGAGGAAACCTTGACACATGATCAAGAAACGGAGTCAGTGCTTGATGGAAACTCTTGCAGAAGTGCACTTATCATGGAGTACTTGGAAGGGGGTTCAGGTGCCCCGTAGGGTGTTATCAGCTTATCTGTTTGCCACGTCCATTCTTCCAGCAGGCGAATAGGATACCTTTCGGCGATTTGAGCTATTTCCCCGGGTGAATGACCGCCTCTGGTTCGGCTATTACTTCGATACCATTTGCATCCACATGACGAAAACCTAAACATGCGATTTCAACATTGTGCGAGCGAGTGCGGGTCGAGACCCACCTACTTGCAATACCTATTTTATGTGTTTCAGCGATGATGCTCTTCCGAGATAAGAGAAATTTTGCTGTTGCCTGCGGGCTCGTATTTACCCAATAGCCGCTTTGCACATGCCCACTCTGGTATTCGGACTTGACCAACATACGATAGAGACCTCGCTCACGCGCTCAATCGAAGGATGCGTGCTCTTTGTAACTTCTCGTACTGGCTGCTGAGGGCGTCATCTGAGTAAACGCTCCACTATCGCAAATCTAGGCCTCGTCTCCCACCTGCCAGGCCAACACCGCATCCCCCATTCTGCGAAAACATCGCCACGCTCGCTTGTCTTTTCATCCTTACAAGCTGAAGCCTGGGCCGTGCCATCATTACGGCCGGATCGATAGTAGCGACCGTGGTAGAGTATCGTATAAAGCACTGTGCAGGGCTGATCCATGTGTTGCTCGTCCGCTGTGTAATGGTAGACCTACTTATGCCCGTTCATGTAGATGACATCGTGATCGTAGGCTCGCGCGAGACATGAAGAGACCTCCATGTCATTCGATTAACCTAGGGGAACTAACTTGGTACACTGGATGCGCTTTCAGGCGTGACTGGGAATTCGGGGGCGGTAGAGGATACCTAGAAGGAGATGCTTTAGACCATGTTGAATCGTTTTGGCGTGATCCAACATTCTGACATCATCCCCGCGACCTCCAGAGTGGAACTACAGTAGATCCACGGAAGAAGGGTGAGCCCAGATGAGACTTGCCGTGTCGAGAGGCTGCGGGCAGCTTGATGCGGCTGTCGACCATGACAAAGCCGAACATCTCGAACGCTGTGCGTGCTGCAGCGTGTCACTCTCATAAGTCCATGGACAAGCACTGGAAGGAAGATTACGGCATATCTTCACCGGATCAGGGATTGAGGATCGACTTTTGTGCGGGGCTCGATTGGATTTGACTGGGTATAGAGACGCCGACTTCGCCAACAAGCGTAACCACCGGCGTTCGGTATCGGGGACGGTAGTTACTCTAGGGGGTGCGACCGTCGGTTGGGCAGGTACCACCCACAGGTGTGTGACGCTGTCCCAAAACAGAATCATAATACGTTACCCTAGATGAAGGGGTGAAGAAGATTTTGTTCACGGGGGCCGTGTTGTCGTTTATTTGCCCGGATTTTTCGTATGCCAGGTAGCCATATCAGTGGCTAAGAGCCCACTTGGTTCCGCTCGGAGAAGCCACATAAACGTGCGATTCCATTCCGCTGAGAGCTACTTCGTTCGAATAAAGTCGATATTCAGTTTTGCTGCTTCGGCGGAGCAACACGCGGAGATTTTTTTGACGAAATTCCTTGGTGCGACCCCATTTATCTATCACCTAAGGTTACTGCTGAATTTTCTGTTGGAGGTTACGCGCGTTAGGCGACTAGCACCAAGTTTGAGCTATGCGAGGAGCAAGCTGTTAAGCCACCATCCCACTCTACTTTGAAGGAAGGTCATACGTGAGTAAGGTACCACTTGGCATTGTAGTTTATGGTTATGGTCATCGTTTGATATGCGGCCGCTGTTTGTATTGTAATGGCTTGGAGCATATGTGTTGTTCCGAAGGTGTTTGTCGGGTACTCAGGTTCCCCCTGCGGCACTGTCATTCCTTGCGCTTAGGTTATGCCTTGTCTTCAATGACCCTTCGTTCTTGCCCCTTCCCTGGGAGGTTGTTCGTTTGGATCGTACCAACAATGACGATTTCATGTTGTAGAGGGTTCTTATAAACCTTGGCTGGCGTCGTGATGAAGTGCTGTATTGGAGAGGTTGGGCGATCAAGGCCCACTCTCCCTCGTTGCGTCCTCTAATACAACGGATATAACTAAACGCATTCGACCGCGGGGCGGTCAGGCCATCCGGACACGAGCCCTGCGGAAGGTAGTCCTCGTGTCCTGCTCCGCCGTCGCCTGCGCCGCCCTGACTTCTATTAGATACTTGTGTGTACAGCAATAGAAAGGATAGATCTGTCGTTGCCGATGCCGCCTGTAGCCGTGGTGCAGCAAGGGTATGGGTGCAGAAATGACATCGTGGGAGCTCGAGCATGCCTTAATACTACTGTAGTGTTGCAACAGAGGAAACATGAGGCAAGAAGGCCTCATACGTTCAATAAGCCGTGGGCGTTCCAAGTAGTACATGATTGAATAGGTGTGCACGAATCGAACACAAAGCAAAGTACATACGAGTACCTGGTGAACTTTATCTCCTTGTTGAAACAAATAAAGTAGAAATGGTTAAAATGAACGAAAAGTCGCAGGCTCGCGGGATGCAGGAAGACGCGCATGTTAGAAAGTATGTTGACCGACGCTATGAGGGTGAAACTCACGAACCACACATGCAGCTACCCACTATTGTCGAGAGATCCACTGCTGGTATATCCGGGTCCCGGTTAGATCTTCCTGCCGCAGTGCTGGGTATCGCGAGCTATGGTGAGCGTTTGCTCGGCTGTTCCTCTCGAAGCCTCGCCCGCAGGCAAGCAAAAAATGGCTTTTGGCAGAAAGCCTGCAAGTTCGGTACACAAGATACTCAACACGACTTGCAAATAATCTCTGCTGCCGACAATATATCCAACACACTGTACCGCAAACTAGACGCGCATTGCTCAGAGCTGTCGCTACGTAATTTACTCATGTTGCTCGTATGTCCGCACCGCAGATATCATCCTTGTTTACTGAGGACAACTGACAAGACGACTCTGCACCAGCGTGTACGAGACATCCGCTGCACCGACGCGCACGAGACATTCGCTGCACGTCAAGTTGTACGCAGACTCTCGAGTCGACGATGTACTCCAAATAGAACTCGTAGTTGGAGCTGCTGTGCAAATATTAACGTTTGAAAAAATATGTCGGCTGCTCGCAGAAATCACTACGATAATCATCAACGCCCGAGTGCGCCTTTGAGTACAACAGCTCCCGCTGTCCTGGAGAGTAGTAACGACCTCACCAAAGTACTGTAGGGACTACAAATGACAGCGAAAGGGACCCTGCCCGATTCGATGAGTGATGCAAGGATACCTGCATCTCCCTCGGTATGGCAATAGTATCATAAGACGTACCACGCTGACTAGGATGGCGCACGCATGAGGACGCCACCGGTCTCAGCGTTGGCGGACAACAATGCCTATCAGGAGCTCGTAACCACGTACATAATTGTGACCATTCAAGTGATCCGCACCAAGACCAGATAATAAGCAGTAGTCATCAAGATGGGCCCCGGGAAAGACGTAGGCACCCATATGCAGGAAGCTGGCTTCCTGTGTGATGATTTCGAGCGCATGGAAGAACTTCTGACCAACCGGAGGTTCAAGCGAATCCCCATTCACAGCAGAATTGAGGACCACAACGACGTGTGGTTCAGAACGCACCGCGAGGTACCTTCGATCTGGCACAGATCGAGAAACCGATGTCTAACTTGTATCTGGACAGCCTGTCGCGCCACAAGAAAACCGATGGAAGGATAGGCGGACGTGGCATGGCCATTACGGCACAGTCATCTCTCGTCCTCAGCAAGTATACTACTGGTATAGATTCAGCAGAGTAGGGCACTACATTTACGACAGTCCCTCGCCCCTCACCGCTCACCAGCGGTGGCAGCACCGGCGAGGACGGCAGCGACAGCGGCGAGAACAACAATCATATCCATGGGAACGGTGCCAACACAGGCAAAAATGGCAACAACAGCTACAACAGCGGCCAGAAAGCCCGCAGAAGGAGTGGCCAGGGCCGCGGGAAAAGAAAAATGACGGCTTCGATGGCAAAAAAGTGGGGCTAACTACCCAACTCCGCATCCCATATCGGCGCGGGCTGTCACGAGCAGGGAGAATTACGCCTACCCAAGGTGACGTTTACTCCGCAGACGTAATCGGCACCCCTGTAAAACCGACTTCGATGGCGGCTTCGGTCGAATGGCTGCTACAGTAGCGGAATGTCCTTCCAGTCCAGCAACAACACAATAAACATACCGGTCGATAGCGGGGCAACGGAATACATGATGGGCGATGAACTCGTTCAAGAATTGAAGAACACCTTGCTGGACTACAAGCTGCTCGACGACCCGAACAAGATCGTACCCGCTGGCCAGTGGGTGCTCTTGTATTTGGAACTGCCACCAGTGTCATCGCCGGAATCATCACCAACGAGAACGATGACAGGCATGGAGGGAAGGATTTGTGTCTCAATCGTACCGGGACTTGGGCGCCACCGATTAATAGTAGCTTCCTCTACCGGAATGACCGGGAGAATCTTCCCCAGTCTCCACATAATAAGAGGACATCTCTCCCGACGAAGGGCGGCGTTTTGGTGCTGCTACGGAAGCCGAGTGAGGACAACGAGTTGTGCATATATCGACACGGACATCAGCGCAGAGAGGAGCATGCAGATATGAAGTAGACCCAGCACGGCCATGACAGCAAACATGAGTGGTGGCATCAGGCATAGTCATGGACATGAAGTCAGCAACACAATCCAGAGATGGTCAATCCCGCGTAGTTGGAGCGTCATCATGTGGGGCCGCTGGGGCAGGACACCCTTATAATCTGGAGTCGCTGGAGCAAAAGCACCACCATCTGGTGTGACGGGTGCAGGAACATAATCACCTGCGACGGCCAAACTCGTTTAACCGGGCTACGCGTGACTCGTTCTGTGGCCCGAACCAGCCCCAACCCCGAGGACAAATATGTCAAAAACCCACTGCCGACATACTGGTGCCAGCGCGAGAACCGCCACAGGTCTGAGTCGTGGCAGAGTTTGAAAAATTATTCCCGCAATCACACTCACAGATTTCGCTCGAGCTACCGGCAGCCTGTAAAGCACAGGGTTCTTAAGGAAGAAAAGGGTGTCATTAAGCTTGCCGTCAAGTACCCAGGAGTAATAAACTCCGCTCAATAAATGCTGTGGGAAGCCGCAGTAGACAGGGAATTAAATGGCCTGGGCGATTCTGAGATCTACGAGCTGGTGCCTAATACTGAAGTACCAGCGTGGCCAAGAGGCAAGAAGTGATTGGCTTCTGCTTCACCTTCAGAAAATACGTGAATGGTATACTAAGGTTGGCTTAGTAATAGTACGTTCAGGCTACTCCCGAGAACTAGGCAGTTAGCGCCAAACATTTCGCACCCCTATGCAGGATCAGGAGCAAGCGCATACTGCCCGTGATAGCACGGAGGCATGACAGGCCTGCATTCCAATTTGATGTTTCCTTCCCCAAAAATATTTAAAGTTTCCGTGAAACCCACTTCGGGACATAAAGAAACGAGTGCCAAGACCGGCCTCCCCATCGTTGTGGAGCTCAAGCATCTATAAGTTATGTATAGATAGCCCTGATGCCCACTTGACATATTGAAAATAGAGTTGAGCTTTGATGCCTATTTTTTTTTCACGCAGAATCAAGAAGCAGTTTAACGCCTGGCAGTTGCATTTGTTGCACCGTTTGCCCTACTGAAGGTTTGTACAGAGTAACGCTTAGATCGGCCCTTCCAAGCACTTCTCTTCGCCATCATCTGCACAACGAAGCCGACGATACACATTGATCCCGACACATGGCGACGCACTCAGCGACGACGACCACACACACATCCATATCATCTACAGACTTCTGAAAAGCATGCACCAGTCGAACGATACGACGAAGCACCACCCTGCGCCCTCATTGGTCTCCTCCTTGACAAGCCGCCCCCGAGCTTTTATTGTTCTGGCCTCTGAAACACTCAACCCAACACAACGGCGTGTGTATCTCCTTTTCGCACATACGCACGTTTCTACCTCCTGGTAGCACATACAGCAGCTGACAAACGTGTACACGAACTCATAGCTACGACAACAAACTTGGATGCATTACACATCAGCACAGAGTGACGACGACACCACAGATATCACCGTCCGTACACCCACCCAGACGATAGCCAAACACCAGTCTGCGTCAATGAGTTATCAGTGATTGTTGCTACGAAGTGTATGCCTGCTTCTAGCACACACGTCTCTATCTCCTTCAACTGTTCGACATATTATACAACAGTACCACAAACACGTACACAGATCCATATCTGGTGGTTACGAAGCAGCAGCAGCACTGCTGACGCGCGTACACGAACGCATGTTGTCGAACAAGAAACATGGAAATCTTACACATCAGTAGAAAGACGACGTCACCACACAGTTCGCAGTCCCTGAACCCACCCCAGACGACAGCACGAACACCAGCCGTCCTCGATAGCTTCTCAGTCCCTGTTGCTTACCGCGTGCAACTCCCATACCGGTACTTGTACTCGTAGCTCCTACGAGTACGTCCTTCAACCAATCTAACAGCAGTATAGTATCCGTACGTCCGCGCTCCCAGTACCACACACCAGGGTACCGGCAGTTCCTAAGAGTACGTCCTTCTATCAATCAAACCGCAGTATCCACACATCCACATGCTTACCAGGTACATTACAAACATCACACGCACGCTATGAATAGTTGCCAAGTAGATTGTGTATCTCACGAACGGTCTACGGCTAATGCTGTACTCGTAATCTAACCCAACGCAGTCTAAATAATCACGCCGCATGTGCAATCCATTCCTCTCATGTATACCCTAACCTCATTTTGCTCCGTATTCAAACGCCCTATCCACATTTCAGCACGTATCCAAATGTCAGCAACGATGCCGTCGACTACGAGATGTTCAAGCGCGAAGGTGGCTATGCCCTACTTCGCTTACCACTCACTTGCTGTGCCTGGCAACACGTACCGCATCTACCCTATCTATGTTCGAAGTGTTCCTTCATGTTGGTACAATACTTCAGACCTTAGGCCCTCCACCTTCTCTTTCTCTGGCTCCGGCTACCCTTCTGCATGCTAGAGCAAGAAGCCATCCGCCAAAGCACCGAGAATACGCCAACCACTCAGGAGATTCTGCCGATTGGCTGAAGGTACGTCGCAGCGGACCCGATAGGCAGCCTCAGAGAATCGTTGCGAATTCACATTTGATTGTTTACGTGCTATATTTAGACGTGTGGGGCAACTCCCACTAAGACGTGTCACTCCATGGTCTTCTGTGCGAGACCGATCATATTAAACACTCACCATTCGTCCCCGGTGGCTTGGTAGGTGGTCCGCGAGCCTATCAAGATCAATTTCGTGAGTTCGAGTCTCACCGAGTGCATGCTCACTCGTAGGGACTTTTTCTTGCATAAAATTGATTAGCGGAAAGCGCGAGAGCGTGAGTCAGCTGTACATTCGATGAAAATCGACGAGCAGTGGGAATGCTGAACCCTATGCGCGATAAAAACTAAAGGCACGCACCGGGGGGGAGAAGGGACGACACCTGTGACCACGGCTTGTCCAGAAGATCGTCGAGGGTAAAACCTCCCCTACGAGTGGGCTGGAAAGTAAAAGTGATGATTAAAAAAAAAAAAAAAAAAAAAAAAAAAAAAAAAAATCTACTACCGTTCATTGGCGTATTTCTATCACCATGTCCTCAGCGCGCATCTTCTGCTGTACGATACACTTTAAAAAAAAACTCCACTGAAACGTTCGTTTATGTGACTACTCTGTCTAGTCCTAATCTATACGCCTCTCAGATCTACGAAGAAATTAAATACCTGGTACAAATCTAAGACGGCAAATACAGCAGTTCGTTCTTCGGGCACACACTGGTTACTCGGCACCAGGTGATATATTTACTACAAACTACAGTATGTACACAACATCATCGTATTACGTAACTATATCACTCCTCATTACTTCATATCAGGTATATTCTACGGCAACAACATATTTAATTACGCGAAATCGCACGTCTCACTTACCGAATACCTGGTACCAGGTAAGGACCATAAGGCATACCATCGTATATTTGTATGTGCAATACCTCCACTTACTTCATGTGGCCCTGCCGCCGTGGGGGCGGGAGGGCCGCTCATTCCCTATTACCCTATACAGATGACCGCAGTCACTCCCTGTATGGCAATACACTACTGATGCGATACTGCTGGGCGTCGACTTCGCGCCGACGCTATGAGATGCTTGATTGAATCTACACAAAATAGCAGAAGCAGCACCTTCGTGAGCGTCAGTCTTTGAGGCGACGACACACTCAACCCTGGAAGGAGCGAAGAGGTACAGCAGCTCAATAAGGCGGTCAAGGACCCCTCCACCATGAAAACATGGACGAGCACAGTATCGTCCTTGGGATGACTGCCACCCACTACTACAACGAAGCAATTATGATTCCCACGAAAAATTAGTACTTGGACGTCCACGACGCTGGAAAGGTCCCAGATGCTAGACTCCACATAGTGGACTCCAGACCGACGTACGTGTCAGGCTTTGGGCCGGAGCTGTTCAACACGCAGCACGAGGACAAACTACAAAGTAAGAGGCTCATCAGGCATCTCAGGCCATCAATGGGTGGGTGCTCTGCTGGGCTCTGTGTACTCTGTTCGACATCTATTTATAGGTGAAGTGACGTGCAGTAAGCTTGTGGGGGTGCGCATGAACATTGGCAAGGATCTTCTTTGCTGCCTAAAGGGATCTCCGGATCTGGGGATAACCTTGAAGCGGGAACAGTTCGCAATGGACGGTTGCACTGACACCTCCAATGGCAGCCAATTCCAACAACTGCAGGTCAACGGCGGGCTACCTCGTGATGATGGCCGGACCAACCAACAATATCGGGCCCAACACACAGACCTTGGCTGAGCAACCATCAGAAGAGTCAGGGCTGATCGTGATCAGCTTTGGAGGTAGGGAATTTCAATGCTACCTCTTCAACTTCCTGAAGGAGTTAACCTTCGCCTTCAGCACTACACTTATGAATTACGACAGTAGTGGCGCCCCCTTTACATCGCGACAAACTCTTCCTATAGCTCAAGGAAAGCGTACATATATGTTCGCTTATTTCCGATTTCGCGAGCTGGGGTCAAGAGCCGCAGGACCACCATCTAGTAGGGATGACACCTAATACGGGGGACCATAGTTAATAGGACCTACGGTACACACAAAAACCTATATGTTTTCATATTTTTACTAATATTATTTGGTCCTATTTACTATGGCCCCCTGTAATACTACAGCAGTACGTAGGCAGCATCATCTAAACGCTGCTTCATAAGGCAGGATTGTCTGGTACAACGTAGCTCGTACCACAGCACGTAGGCAGTACCCATCTAGGAGTAGGGATCTGTTCCGTAGGACGGTTTTCATGTGATACAATACCAGTATGCAACGGCAGGTCTTACACTCTTTTGTGCACTCGCACACATAGCGAGTACTTTCTGGTAGCATAGCAAAGCTACAGTACTCGTAGTGTGGATATATAAAACAGCACATGTAGTACGTACTGGTAAGCATGGAGAAGATACATTTAGTATTTACCGTGTCTACAGCAGCGTATGTAGTACGTGCGTACTGGTAAACCATGGAGAAGATATTTTCGGTATCCCTCCGGGACCGGTAGCAAAGTTTTTGTTATGGCTGAAGTAACGGTATAGGTTACACAGGGTCGTGACCTCGTACCCCAAATGATATCGGCTGTTACATGAAAACTAGGTTTCTCCCCTGTTACTCTTTTAGCTCGTTACAAGAGTCCTTCCCTGTTTTGTTTTGTTCTGAACGGATTGTGAGGGTCTTCCGTTGTGTTCTCGAGCTGTGAGCGCACAAGCGCGCCGCTCCCCTACGAGCTCACTCTACTTTTATTTTGCTCACCATCAGCTTTCATCTGCTGAGAAAAACAATAAATCAACACTGTGGCTCAGGGTCACCACGCCATCTCGTCGTATTCTCTTCTATTGAAACTTTTCGTGCAAGTCGCCTCACCGTGATTTCATTTTTGCGTCAAACATCGACTGTGTATTGACCGGCCATCGACAATCGAGTCTAGACGTACACATCAGTTACTATTAATAGCTGGTACACACGTTAATCGCCATTACCTAATACCACCCACCGCGTAGACAAGCACGACATGCTTGCCAGCATCGCGACCAAGCATCTCGCCAAAAACACTTTCAACTCAATCATCTGGTGGATCAAGGACTACTCGTGCCGAAGAGAAGCAACTATCTGACTGGAGAAGGGGACTACAGGTACCCTTCAAAGCTCATGACTTCCTACCCATCGTTGACTGGGGGCGTCCATATTCGGCTGGGGTTGTGATCACTGTTCTCGGACCCTCCGAGCACCATCGCCTTAGATCACCACCATTTCATCTAGGATCACCGGAGCGGTTTTGCCGGGGTCGCTATCTTCATTTAAGCACCACCGGGGCGTCATTGCCCGGGTTTTCACTGAACCTTCGCCTGGGGTCGCCGTGCATCGCCTATAGGGTTGGTACAACGACTTGCGAAAGTTTCCCACTACAGCATCTGCTATGCGACCAACCAACTGCCGAGGGTATGGGGCAGCCATTGGCGGTGAGCATAGGGCAAGCCATTGGCGGTAGGCATAGCTGCCACCAGACATCCTCACGATCTTCCAAAGACTGGCCGGAACTATCTGTCACATGCAAGAGGAGAAAGGCTCCGGTACACGCGGACACCGTCAAACGTTACTGCGGTATACATGCTGCATGTATAGTCGTACGTGTACACAACAATAATTAAAGTTCGGATTCTCGAAATAGAAACGAAAGTTGAACAAGTGCAGGCGTGGGGACGAATACCTACTGGCTGTGAGTGGAAGATCTTCAGCATGAGCGTAAAGTACACATTTGCCTGTAAAAAGAGTGTACAATGTCAACTGGCCTCTGATTTCAGTTGGAACGTTGACAGTGAAAGACGCGCATACCTCCAAAAAACGTTGTTGTGCTACCGTTTTGTGGCCTGTGGCCACTGAGGTCTTGGAACCCGAACAGACCATTTAACAATCCATTGCATTCGGCACTCCAATTCCTGTGAAAAATGTACATTGTCCTTGATTTCGAGGTCTTGTTGCTGAAGCTTGACATTTGGGTGTCTTTTTGCGTATGCCGTCAGTGCTGTCTCCTGCGATCTATTCGCTGGCGTTGTCAGCGGCGTCTGATGTTACGTAGTACCGTACGACGAATTATCTTGTGGTATTGGTAGTGTCACCCTAACCGGGGACGGGCTGACACCACACGCGGGAGCGACTCAACTGGAAGCCTCCGAGGCCGGGTGAGGTCGATGCACGCGAGGGCAGAAGACCCTTGGAGGGACACGACTGCGCCTTGAACTCTCGAGTAGGTGTAAGCACGTTCGAGCGCCAAAGCTATCAACCCGCAGTATCTGGGGCCATCCCGCCACCCGACCTGCAACCGCAAATGCACGACCACATGATCGCCGACCACGTACCCAAAAGCCGACGCGCTGGCCGGCCCAACCAGAACTTGTCGACAGGCATAATGGACGTCTACGTGTCAAGAGAGGGTCCAAGCTATACTCCCGTGCTTATGTCGCCAAACCAACACTCGTAACAACAAATCACGCAGCGCGTGGTCTAGCTCGCAAGGTGGCGCGGACGAAACATCGGCATCACCGTCCATGCTTGTCCATACGCCCACGACGCGCGCCAACTAAATATCGTGGATTTTCTGAACGTTTAGTTGGAGACGGACTGCCAACGGTGACACGTGAAGCCCCAACTGTGGACAGCGAAAATCTAGCCAAACAAGAGAACGCC
Source organism: Macrocystis pyrifera (assembly GCA_031763025.1). Lineage (NCBI taxonomy): Eukaryota > Phaeophyceae > Laminariales > Laminariaceae > Macrocystis > Macrocystis pyrifera. Next base: position 21,697,267 of record JASSKH010000001.1, on the reverse strand, counting down.
TGCGCACAACACCTGCGCAGATGCTTTTATTAATAGCGACAGCATGCGGGGCGACACTCGGGTGGTTACCATATGCAAGTTCCCCGATAGAACATCCCCCACGCACAGCGTACACGGGCGAGCCTGACGCCAACCAACGACACAATCGATAAGTATCGGGAAATTTCTTGACGGTACGAAATGATTGATGGTTAGAAGAAACATTGTTGGGCGGGGCGAACAATATGGAGCCGACGGCAGTGTACAAGGCCACCCGATTGTAGCAATGTCGCAAGAGGGAGAAACACCTACAGCGCCGGCATGATTGAGGTACTGCACGGCACTCGCCCGAGCGGAAAACCACGCATCGATCGAAGTACCTCGCGAATCGCGCGTGTGTGTGCTGGCATCTGCGCCAAGAGAACGCATCGGATCGACTCGCAAAATCCGCGCACGCTACGAAACTCGCCTCTTTCCCCGACGGTGAAGGATCCTAGGGCAAGGGCTACGCGAGCGCGCCCAACATCGCAATCACTTGCCAGAGCTCCCAACGCCCAACCCTTGAATCCCTGCGCTCCTTCAGTAGTGGCCAGCACCCCGAACACTTCTTCTCCTGCGACCTGCGCCGTAGTCGCCCAACCGACAGCCAGCCTCCTACCATCTCCACCAGGTGTTGGACCAACCGACAGGTAAAGGTCGCGTCCTCATCCCGAACCGCTACTACCTTCGCCCCCCCAACCCTCATCTCGGCGCCTGATCGACAGAGCACGCGATCCACCCGCCGGCGCCGCCACACTCCCGCAACCACCGCCACGGAGGGCGACCAGAGAGGAGTAGTCCGCCGGGGGAAAATAAAGCAGGAAGATGCACGGATTTCACTTGCACACTGAGAGGGACGTTTTCTTTCTAGGAGTGCTGGCGTTGGGTGCGGACAAACCGGTCTTGGCTGGGCTTGTCTTCGCTTGATGGACCTGTCCCAGTTGTCGCGCGGGCCGTCGTGTGTGCTCTCCACGAGTTGGCCCTCGACGATATTGAAGACGTCACCCCCGCTCCGATATAAGCTATGGTGGGCTCAGTGGAGGGTGGCGGCGGCATTTCACCGCCAGCCGGCGAACTTCCTGTGCCGAGCGAATGGGGTCGATGACGGAGATCTTCGTTCACCAAACCGCTTATCACACCTCGTCCCGAGGAGGTAGAAAAGAACAGGATGTTGAAGAGAGTGCGCTTGCGAGCGTGGGCCGCAGCAGACGTGAACGACGTGCTCAGGGCGGTCACCCGCTCCAGACAGTAGCGGTCTTCGATTATCACGGTCGAGAGTCTAACGGGCAGAACAGCATTGAGACCCGCTCCTTCATGCGCATTTCACACTCTCCCTGATGCAGGAAGTCGAAGTGGTCAGTGACCATGACCAGGTGGTCGACCCTTCCGCACAAGGCCCATGCAGGGTCACGACAAAGTCGATGATGGCGCGGAGGGCTGCGGCCACGTGCACCATCACTTAGACATTCTACCCCACGAAGAACTGAGGACTTGCTGCATGTTCGCCGAGGTTCGGGGCAAGCGTGCACAAAGGAGCCAATAAGCCCGCGAGGGCATATTCTTCTACAATGCACAGTCGTCGTTATGCTGAGAGTTGTCGAGCTGGTGCTCTCGCGCATCCCCACAATTCTGCAAGTCCGACGCCCGGTCGGTGTCATTGTCGATAGACTGCTGCAGAGGAGGACCACGAGATAGGAGGTCTGGGATGCCCTGGAGGCCACCTCGTCCCGAAGGGAAGCGATTGGTGTAGCCAGTGAATTAATATTTCAGGCAAGAATGAGGATGTCTCCCCTCTCACGCGCAAATCCACCCTCCACTTGTCCTGGCCGTGAGAAAAGGTCGGTCGTTGTTATCTCCTCCGCATCTACGGGTTCGGCAGGAGGGAACCCGGACCCCGCGAAGGATGCCTCGGCTAGCAAGCGTGTAGCAGCCGCAGCAAGGAAGCCTCAGCTTAAGCTTGGGCCTCGGCAGCCGCAGAAATGTGAATAACGGCCTCGGGTGGTTCTATTTCCTAAGCGATTGTTGATAACACCAGCCCTCGACAACAAAACGAAACGTCGCGAGATTGTTACAGTGCCAATTCAAACGACAACAAAGTAGTCGACAGCACGTCCGTATCCCGGCGATTTGAACTAGCCTACATCACACCATGAACATTCGCGCCGGCTCTACTTCGCATCGTGCGGCGTCCGCTCGTCAATGACTACAAGATTGGCCCACCAAGGTGTTTTTCAAAATTATGTCGGTACGATTACCCCTCGTTGAACTGTAGCCCAACTTCTTCGGAACGTGCACAAATCACAATATCTCGTTCCTTGATACCAGCACGCTTCCTTTGTGTCTCGTCCGGTGGGACAGATCGACAGAAAGTTTCTCGTAGACTATCGTAGTAACAGATACACACTCTTAGACGTGTCCGTGCCATGGGTTGTTGTGGCACTTTGGAAGGGGCTGGAATCTGCTTGTCATGGCCTTGCCATGATCTTCATCGTAAGCTCGCCTTGCCCTGGGCTTCACGGCACTGTCATAGCATTGCCATGGTTTGTGCCAGCTGCATGGCAATATCATAACAGTTTCCATGGCGCATCCATGACAGTCGGTGCCTTGAAAGCCCAAGGCAGTCTCGTGACAGAGTCGTTTCCAAGGGGGCAGGGGGGGCGTGTCCGTTAAACGTTCACGATCTCAGACCGTATACGCGGGAACACCGTGGTGACGAGGGCAGCGGTCCATGAAGACCGTCGCGCAGTTTTGCGAGTCCACCTTTATTCTATCGTAAACCCCAGGTGAATCGGGTCTCGGAGTCTCTCATGTAGCCGCGTTCCACACGGTATGCTATTCTGCTCACCAATTATTCTTCCTGTTTGGGTTGATTAACACGTGCTATAGTCCCTGCCCAAATGTTGTTTTTTCTGCTGGGGTTGATTGGTACGTTGTGATTTTCTGTTTTTTTTTCCGAAACCTGAAGAACCACCGCACCGAAGCATGCCGCTGCAGTCAGGTCTGCGAGGCAGCCAATCGAGAGGTTGCGTCTGATCTTCCTGCCAAGACAAAGGAGGGCGGAGGGATTGATGTCATCGAAAAAAGGGGATATCGTATCAATGTGGAGCGCCCATGGCTTACTTCTCGCCCTCATCGCAAAGAAAAGTGAGTGCTGTGGCGACGAGCTCCGCGACGGGAGTGGGAAGGGGCGTGCACGACACTCCCAAGATCGTGGTTGGCTGTGAACCAGTCTGACGTGACATGTGGTGGAACTTGCTTGGCGTAAGCAGTATCACCTTCACATATGTATGTATGCCTCCACTGCAACGCACAAATCTCGAAGAATGGTGTGGTGCTGCCGAGGGCTTCACTGGGAATGGCGTGAAGGGCTGCTTAACATTTAGCGTGGAACGAGCATGTGCGGTACCAGGCCGAATCGCCGACGCCAGATGCGTAGAGAAGGGGTATGGTCTCCCCCTAATGTCACTCATAACCACACCGTTGGTAAAGTCCAAGCCTGGATGTCCTGACCACCACGTGGTCTGATGAGACTCTTTATAGTCCTTGTAGTAGAGGACAGAGGAGGGGAGAGAGAGCTGAGCCTAGCTCGTAGCTCGGAGCAGAGAACGGAGTGCTCAAACTCTCCTCATAAACACACGGCATAATTCATACTAACGCCTGCGAAGATATACGCAACCCTCTACTACTTGTAACCGTCGCTGCTGGAACGATCTAAACGAACACCCTCCCTGGCTCTTCACAGCAGTGACGAGACCGAAAAGACATTCAAGACTTGCTCGGACCTAAGAACAGCCAACGACAATCCCGCAGGAGGAAACCCGGCCACCGGGTCAAAACCCCCTGTATAACCCATATACTCCAAACCATCGCAATTGAAACAACGGCCGCATTCCAAACGATGACCATGGCCAGAAAATAAAATGCCAAGCGGTGCCCTACTCCCCCATGCCCCTCAAAGTAGAGCAGGGTTGGCGACCTAACAAATTATTTCTCGCATCACTCAAACATGGTCCTCATCGAATAATGCTCACACCCCCTTACCCACCCTCCAAAGGCAGATTCAACAAGAACCTACGGTGAGACTTAAAAGGGGTCGCAGCAAGGGATTTAGTCAAACTATCCGCGTGCTGCTCTCTCGAAGCTACGAACTGAATGTCGATCTTCTTAGCACGAAGTAGCTCTCTGCCAAAATGAAAACGCGCGTCGATTTGCTTACTCCGAGTAGAACTAAGAGGGTTTTCAGCCAACGCTATGGCCCCCTGGTTATCCTCGAAAACCCGGACACATGATCCGCTTAGCTCTGGACAGATAAATGACAACACCGCGCCCGTAAACAAAGCTTCCTTCACCCCTTCACCCAGGGCGACATACTCTGCTTCTGCTGTCGACAACGTAACACACCTCTGCGTGCTACTTGCCCAACTGACGGCCGCACCCCCTAGGGTAATTACCGTCCCCGATACCAGCGCCTGTCGTTCGACTTATCCGCATAATCAGCTTAACTATATGCAGTCAAATCCAATCCCGAGCCCCGCACAAAAGTCAATCCCATAAACCTGGTCCCGTGGAGGTAAGCCATAATCTTCAAAACTGCCTTCCAGTGCCTCTCCGTTGGGTTGTGGGAGTGGCGCGCCACAGCACTCACGGCGTTCGAGATGTCCGGCCTCGTTATGGCCGACAGCCACATCAAGCTGCCCACAGCCTCCCTGTACGGCAAGTCTCCTCCAAGTTCGCCCTCCTGTCTTGGACCTAGTTCCACACCGGGGGTCGCGGGGATGTCAGAGGATGAGTAAACACCAAAACGATTCAGCATGCTCTCAATGAACGCCTTCTGCGTAATCTCCAATGTCCCCAGTTCCCAGTCGCGTTTGAAAGCACAACCAGTGCACCAAGTCGGTTCGCCGAGGTTATTCGTGGGAAATTCCATAGCTAGCGCGGAATGGAAATCTCTGCATGTCTCATCCGATCCTGCGATCACGATGTCATCTACATGAACGACCATGATCAGTTCTGCCTTGCCGTCCACAACCATGCGAAACACACACGGGTCAGACCTACACTGCTCCATTCCGTACTCTACCACGGTCTCTAGCAATAATCCGGCCCACTGCCGTCCGCTCTGTTTTAGACCATACAGTGATCTGTTTAGGCGGACGATATTTCCTGACATTCCACCACACCCACCGGGCAGTTTCATGTATATCTCGGCGTCGAGTTTCGCGCGAACAAAAGCTCGTGCGACGCCTAGATGAAAAATCTTTAAACCATGTTCATTTGCAACAGCCGCCAGAATTTTAACTGACGCTGACGAGGGAGTTCGTGCAAAATTTTAAATAATCTACATCCTGCACCTGGCTATAACCCTTAGCCACAAGTTTGGCCTTTGTCTCTACTATCAAGCCATCCTTATCCGTCTTGTAGGTAAACACCCACTTCGCACCTACAAGTTTCCGCCCTTTTGGCGGTGTCGCGGCTTTGTACGTACCGGTCATTTAGTGACCGTCCAACTTAATTTTCATGTCCTTGTGCCACGCCGCTTGGTATTGAGAACGCTCTACAACTGCTACGGACTGCGGGGGCGGTTCCACGTCTTCCGGGAAACCATTCGGCATGCACACGCTCAACTCCCTTTTTTTCTCCACAGCAGGTCCTCCGGCCATCAAAGCCACTGCGTCCTCCGTCGTCCAGGACGTACGATTCAGCATACTCCCAGGCTTCGTCCACGACTCGTACGCTGCCGCAAGCAGCGCGTCTGCGGCTCCTTCATCCATCCTTTCCTGGTGCACGGCAGGTTCACCCTCCAGGCGTTGGCTCTGACCCCGGGTCCGGCCCCGTACTGTCGGGGGGAGCCGGCCCCAGCTGCTGAGCTCGTGTGCTGTCCTCTCCGACAGAACCGCGGGGGGATCCTCACCCTTGGACGGTGTCGGAGGCTGATGCTGCGTCCGGGTCGCTTCCGGCCCTCCCTGCCGGGACCGAGGAGGCGTCCACGGCGCCCCTTGAGACGAACTCATCGTCTCGGGTGTTTCGCCGCCGGCCTCGCCGGCGGCAAGTGCCTGCTGTGCGCGCTTCTGCATAAACGCGTCCAGGCCAAAACCCCACGTCCCGTCGAGGTCGTTCAAGTGAGCCAGACCGTCGTCCAGCTCATCCACCACCCCCCCACCACCTCGATCCGACGTGCTCACGTCGTCTGCCTTTGACCCCCCCTTTTCCGTAGACAGGGAGCCATTCGCCTCGGCAGGTACAGGTGGTGCAGGCTTGTTGGGCAGTTGCCCCGGGGCGAGTACAGCGGCTGTAGAGGATCCCACTCAACGGAAACACGATCGAACGCTCTGACTTGAGCCTGACTACAACCCCCGTGGGGCGCCCTTCGAAAGTATGGCCGTTTATAACGAGAGTGGGCAGGGAAAATAAGTGGTAGCGGAGATCCGGTACGTGCGCAACGTTCGTAAGCAGCGCTTGCACGGGACCGTTTCCGGACCGAAAGACAACGCTCACGTCACCGTAACATTCGATCGCTCGAGTTGATCCGTCAGCGATTTGGAGAGTCAAGTTGGATTCTCTATAGTTTATCATGCAGTCTGCGGAGGACGTCATGTGAGTAGACGCACCACTATCGCATATCCAGGCCTCGCCTCCTACCTGCCAAGCAGACTCCCCTTCCCCCGAACCATCGCTGCACTTGCCTGCCTCTTCGGCCTTGAAAGCTGAGGCTCCGACCGTACCTTTTTCTTGGTCGTCGTCCCTTGCCCCATCCTCGCTCGTCACCGCCATGACAGCTTCTTCTTTCGATCAGAGGCAGACATCAGCAGCGTGCCCCCGCCCGTTGCATCGATTGCATCGATCCGTGGACGTGGGACAGGCATCGGCAGAGTGCCCGCGTCCCTGGCATCGGCTGCATAGCTTCGCCGTGCACTCTTCTAATGGCCCTTCTTGCCACACCTATGACACTTGCCCACTGGAGTACTTCCGCTGGCGGCTTTGGCGCTGCTGCCATTGCCACCAGCAGCCGCGGTCGAGCCACGACCGTCCTCGTTGGTGCCTCTACCGCCTTGTCCGTGACCCCGTCGTCCACCTTTATTTCTGCCATTTCCTCCACCTTTCCCGCGACCGCCGCTACCGCCGCCGCCGGCGTACATCGCATGGCCTGCGTGGCCAGCGTTGGACCCCTTCTTCTTGTTTCCAGAAAGTCGGTGATGCCGTTCTCGAGTAGCCTTGATGATGTCATCACGGCCGATGCTGTCACGTGATGCCAGGTCCCGAGCCTCCACCTCGTCTTCAGCGCCAGGGTATGCACCCCATCCTCCTGTCCTCCCATACTGGTCTGGCTGACTGACCCTCGGTGGGCCAACCTCGACAGGCAACGCAGTTCCTCCGCGTCCAGTTGTTCCCAAATCTGGCGAGGCGCCCTCACGCAAATTTGTCTCTTGTTCTGCTGCAATATCCCTTGCCATGCCTACAGCAGCAGCAGGGATCTCTCTCACAGCATTGGGTACTGCCCCTTGTGGGCTCTCCCCTACAGCAGCGCTATCCTCAGCGCTGCCGGACTCCGATCGACCAATGCCTGCTTCAACAGCAGCAGTAGTGTCTCGTACTTCAGCAGTGGGCACTGCCCCTCTTGGGCTTTCTCCTACAGCAGTGGTTCCTACCTCTGCTGGACTCTCTCCTACAGCAACGCTGCCTTCAGCGCTGCCTGACTCCGATCGACCGTTGTTCCTCATGAACTCGGCCATCATGCTCCTCATGGCATACATCATCGATGCCTGCCTCTGCTCCAACGCCAGCTTGATCTCGCGTCGCAGCGTTTCAACTTCACTCGGAGAATCGTACTCTTCTTGAGCCGATCCCTTCAAAGGTATCGTGGGCTTCTGGTACCAGACCTCAAACGTCCAAGTCACTAGTGTGTTCGTAGAGTCCAAGCCTGGATGCCCTGATCACCACGTGGTCTGATGAAAATCTTTATAGTCCTTGTATTGGAGGACAGAGGAGGGGAGAGAGAGCGGAGCCTAGCTCGTACCTGGTAGCTCGGAGCAGAGAACGGAGTGCTCAAACTCTCCTCATGAACACACGGCATAATTCATAATAACGCCTGCGAAGATATACGCAACCCTCTACAACTTGTAACCGTCGCTGCTGGAACGATCCAAACGAACACACACCAGCGTGAGTCGGGCGCCTCACGTGGCCTTTTGCGCCATTGTCGAAAAAACCCGACCTCCTCCTGGATCCACATTATTCAACTGTTTCGTGGCAGCGCCAGCGGCAGTGCCCGCGGCATGTCTCGGCATGTCGCGACAAGGCCCACGGACTTCCATCTGCAGCGGGACGTGCCACGGTTGTGCCCGCGGATTGTGCCGTGGGACTTGCCATGACATCTCACGGCAAGCTCCGCCGCAATACTCACCGCAAACCTCACGCCAAGGCCCGCGGCAAGCCGTACGCCAAGCCCCGCGACAGCGAACCCCACGCCAAGGCCCGCAGCAAGGCCCACGCCAAGACCCGCGGCAGCAAACCTCACGCCGAGACTCGTGGCAAGACCTACGCCAAGGCTCACGGCAAGGCCAACGGCATGACCCACGGCAAGACCCACCTCAAGACCCACCGTCAGACCCGTGACAAGACTCGCGATAAAACCCACGGCAAGACCCGCGATAAGACCCGCCGCACGCCCTGCGGCAAGACCCGCGGCAAGTCCGTCGGCAACAAATACAGCAAATATCGCGGCAAGACCCACGACAAGACCCGCGGCAAGTCCTGCGGCAACACGCGCGGTAGGTACCACGGCTAGACCCACGACAACACCCGCAGCACGTACCGCGGCCAGTCCCGCGGCAACGTCTACGACAAAATCCGCGGCAAGTCCCTCGATAAAACCCGCGGCATCATCCATGGCAAGTGCCGGGGTAAGACCCACCGCAATATCCACGGTAAAACACGTACCTGGCATCTTGTTCCCATTTGGCACTTTGACCCCGCATTGGGCCCATCCCATTTGGCATCTTGTTCCCACCGGGATCCAGCCCTGTTCCCAATAGGCCTTGCCTCGGGTTTTTCGGCGGTTATCGCGGGACTTGCTGCGGGACTCGCCGCCGGTGTTGACGCGGTACTTGCCGCGGTACTTGTCGTGGTACGTGCCGCGGCACCTGCCGCAAAACTTGCAGCGAGACTTGACACGGGTGTTGAAGTGGGATGTTGCCACAGAACCTACCGTGGGACCTTTCCGTAAGACATGTCGCGGGCTTTGCCGCAGGACTTGCTCCGGGACTTGCCGCGCGGGGCATTATCGCTGTACTTGTCGCAAGTGTTGCCGTGGGCATGGCCGCGGGGCTTTCCGTGAGGCTTCCCGTGGATCTTGCCGTGGTGTGCCGTGGCTCCGCGTGGCTTGCCGTGACGTTCCGCGAGGGGGTTACCTTGGCGCTGGCCGTGGGCCTTGCCACGGCAGTTCCACGGTATATCGTGGTATGTTGTGGCATATCGTGGTTTGTTGTGGTATGCAGCATGTCACGGCAGTGCCCACAAATGTGAGTGCAGTTTTATAAGGAGGTATTGTGCTGTTTGCTGTATTTATGCTGCCTGGGTCGTCCAAGACTCGGATCACAGTAGTAGTAAGCGCTTGACGCTCCAATTTCGGGCAATGTACTACCGTAGGCATCTCGTAGGTCTACGACTGACTGTACTCGTAGCTCTTTCAAAACAGTTGTGGCTGGCGGAAACGTCACTATTGTTTTGTGCAGAGTGCATCGACCCCAGATATTACCTCGGGGTGTACTGTAGGAACGTGATGGGAGATAGTCCAGCATAATTTGGGGTCAAAGGGGAAAGTCCAAAGCTCACAGGAGGCTTGCTGGTTTGAACCAAGCACGACAGCAGGGCCTTACGCCCGGACGTGGATCAGTGTTACGCGGACGCTCTTGGCAAGGTTGTGAGTAACGGTGGTCTGGCCCTTACCAACCAAGGCACGGTTCTTCGGCAAAAGCTGGCGTGTACTATCATTTGCTTCGCGGTTCCAGGAAAGCCGCGACAAACTCTTTTCAAAGTGAAAGCTGCTTCTGCTTCGTTTTAGGAGTAAAAATTAGGCTCCTGACCCTTACAAACAAACGCACATTCATCGTGGTTAGAGAAAATCCGCGACGAACCACATGTAGTAGGCTGGACACGCTTGAAGACGCTAGCGCTAGCTACGCTAATCCTTCGCTATAGCAGTATCAATACGGGCTCAGCAGGCGCGTACACGAGCAACGGGGTGATCTCTCTTTGCAGTGGACTATATAAAAAGGAGGCGCACCATGAAACGAAACAGGTGAAATATTACAAAAAGCTGTAATCGACTTAAGGATGAATCTACATTGTAGAAAGCTTATGCGATGTTTGTTCCAGTATTTGGATCGGACACGTTTAGATCAGCCAAATACGTGGATCGGACGGACATATTTGAGCTTGCCGCCCCGGAGAACCCTGACATACTGGGGGGGGGTGTTGTGCTCGACTTACGCACGACACAGTAAAGGAGAGCCGCCTTTGTCACCGTCACGACCTTCCGCCCGACGCCGTTGTCGTATGAGTGCACCCAGATAGTATTTTACCCGAGGGCATATCATGCGGTGAAGCTTTAGTGTCAACCCATTCCGGCCACCAAATCATCAACCACACAAGCACGTAGGGCTTAACCTGTAAAGGCCTTCGTATTTGTATTTCCCTGCGCGTGCAACAGCGTGAGGCGCGCACATAAAAATTGCCTGGTATTCTCCCGTATTGTAGAGCAGGGCAAGGGTTGACCTGCAGTTCTCTAGGTGTTACCATTTAATCCAAGGTTGGATAGCAGAGGTATGGAAATTTCAGGGATTGGTCGGGCTTAGAATAGCGGACAAAAAGCAGGAACGATACGTTCGCAAAGACGTCGGCCAGAAACAATAACAACATGTATGTGCATTTTGGGTAGGAGATTAAAATGCAGCAGCGAGACACGAGAACTGTACACCTCACAAAAAGGTCGGTAGAGTACCATTGCCCAGTCATCGAGACTCAGTAGTTGACTCGCGAATACCAGTCATTTTGATGTAACGAGTCCAAAAGTTCGTCAAAGTACTGAAACGACAGAGTCCTCGTGAGTGTCAAGGATGCGAGGGGCTGAAACGACTGAGTCCTCGCGAGTCTCATGGGTACTTTAGATTCGAAATATAAAACCAAAACACATTATTACAACGGTCGAATCGCGAAGATTGCCTTCAACGTGCCGTGAACACACCCATACCAAATAAGACGCCGCAGAAAAGTCCAAGATCGCAAACGTCATACAAGGAGAACGTTCGCCGATGATCGTTACGTACATGCACCCCGTGAACAAAACTCTGTAGACGAAACAGATAATAATAATATAAATGCAGCTGCGCAGAGCCGGAAGGCCTCGCCGCGCCGTGCAACAACCTGAACCAAAAGAACCAACGCAGGCACGACCTCAACGGTGATGGATAGCAGAGTAGGTACACTGTCGTCTGTCGTGGGCCGTTATCGTCGTAATAATGTAGGCAGGTGTCGATAATACGTAGAAAGCACTTACTCGTTCTTTAAGTGTAATACAGTTCGTAGTCCAGTACGGCAACAAGTAGTAGGTTGCAGGTTTGGGGGAAAAGATCGTTGTAATGTACTGTAGATATCGACAAAGGACGTAGAAAGTAAGTACGTACTCGTGCCTTAGTCTAATGCAGTACCTGGTAGTCTATTAAGAGTACAGCAGTAAGTGCGTTGGTCTTCCATGGTCTATAGTAGTAATAGTCACGAAGATTACCCTCACAATTTTGCGATTTTTTTCATCGTCTGTATTCGTTTTTAGCGATTATCTTGCTCTCAGCTCGAATTATTTTTATTTTCCGTTTTTTGTTTTGTTTTGGTCGATCGATTTTTTCGAATTTTTCACCTGTTTTCTTCGTTTTCGTATAATTTTTCGCATTTTTGCCGATTCTTAACGTTATTCCGTGGAGTCGCGTCCTGCTTTTGTGATTGTTGGTATGCCAGCTCGCAGTACGCACGTATCGTCCGGAGTTATAGAAGGGGGCGCATGTAAAGCACAGCTTGCATGTGCGTTTTCGAAGAGGTCACAACGTTTACCCCATTTTTTCGATGTTTTCATCGTTTTTGTCGGTTTTTCGAGAGTATCTCGCTCGGGTTTAATTATTTTCCTTTTTTTTTTTGAGTTTTGGTCGATGAATTTTTTCGATTTATTTGGATTTTTTATTCGTTTTCGTTTTTTGCCGATTCTGCTTTTCCTCGGTTTCGTCCGTTTTTGGTATTTATGTCACTCGTGAGGTATTTATTTATTCATAAATATGAGCTACGCTTGACTATTCGTATGAGTTGTACAAGGGGACACATGTAAAGCACCGCTTGCATGTTCGTTTTCGAAGAATTTACGATGTTTACCCCATTTTTGCGTTTTTTTTTTCGGTCTTATCCGTTTTTCTTGAGTATCTCGCTCAATTTTGATTATGTTCCATTATTTTTTGGACTTTAAAAAGCGAAACGAAAAAAAAAAACAAAAAAAAATGCGAAAAAAAAAAAAAACATTTTTTTTCTCATTTTTTGGGGGGGGGTTCGTTTCGCTTTTTTTCCGATTTTTAACGTTTTTCCTCGGGTTCGTCCTTTTTTGGTATTTTTCTCATTCGTGAGGTATTTGTTGAGAAATATAAGCTACGCTTGACTATTCGCATGAATACGAAAAAGCGCGAAAAGAAAAAAAATCTCCGTCCCCTCATGTAATAATGTTCTGCCTGATTGGAACACCTTGCACCGGTCAACAAGAAAAAAATCAAACAGCACAGCTCTCTCAGCCTCGTACGCCGCCGCCCGCCGTCTCGCGACCACCTCACCACCGATTCGGTCCGGGTAAAGCTTTCCTTCTTCTCTGCTGCAGTGAGCCCCGTCGCCCGCCTCGCGTGGAGCCCTTTGCTCACCGTGGCCCTCGTTCACCAGGTCGACAAAGTTGGTGCTCAGACTGCGTAGCTCTGTGAATTTTAGCTTGGTCGCAAAAATAATCACCGCTTGAATTTCATTTTACATACCAAAAAGACCCTTATAGACTCGTACATAGTATAAGCGGCGCCTTCCCTCGTGTCTCGAGGCACACACGACGCCTAGTCACGAAAACGGCGACCGCGCTCCATGCAAACCCCTCCCTACCCGCCAGCATCCGCTTAACCCGCGACGGCGCCGGGCTCGCCCGCGGTGCCGTGCTCTGAGCATACGCACGCGCACCAAACCAAAGAAGACTACTTCAGAAATATAAGCTACGCTTGACTATTCGTCTGAATACGAGTACGAGAAGCTTGTATTCATGAACGCGGCTTTTGTTCGTAATTCGAAGCTTCACCCCGACATTGCTTCTTTGCCATAAAAAGGTATACCATGAAAAAACGACATCTAACTCGGGTTTGGTGTGCCATGATTACCTGGTTTCGTTTTTTTTGTACCGTAAACTGGCAAAAATACACTGGTGTACCGCTTGTTGTCATTTTTGTGACTTGGACGGACGGATAATGATTTTTAGCCAGACAACAGTACACCTTGACAGAAAACGTCACCTAACTTGGTTTGGTGTACCTTGATTTCCTGGCTTTCATGTTTTGTATCGTAAAATGACTGGTGTACCATTTTTTGTTATTTTTTCCAGTAGGAAAAATTTTATTTTTGCTCCTAGAAACCCTATTACGGGGGACCATAGTAAACAGGACCAAATATTGTTACTAAAAATACCTAAATGCGGAGTATCTCTACGTTCACGAGAGATGCATGTTTTGTTCACAACCGACGGAATTAATCATTTATAGTCATGGGCTCTACCGACGGAAACTAATAGCTGAAGTTGCCCAGAGGCAGAGAGAAGAGAAGAACGGCCACACTCGTCCCGCGCCCCCGCCTAGCTTCTCGTGATAGGTGCACAAGCAGAGCACGGCACTGCTCGCTGCCGATTGATAGGCCTAGAGGCTAGGTCTACTGTTGTGGTTTCTAGCCCGGTAGCTCCGCTGCCAGGGCCGCCCCGCGGGACCATTCCCCCAGCACCGCCCTACTCGGACCGCCGACCGGACAGCTCTTCGGGAGCCCCGCTGCCGGGGTCCTCCCCCCAGACTCCAGCATCGCCGACCAACCCGTCGATGGAGCCGCGGGCGGCCGCGCGGGCCTGCGCGGGTCCCTCAACCCCGCACAGAGCAGGCTCGCCGTAGGCCCGGGGCGAGCAAGGGACTACGGCGGTACTCCGGGCGGCGCCGGAGCCGCCGGAGCTCCTCTCGGACAAGCAGGCCCGGGTGGCTACGGCGGTATTCTGGGCGGCGCCGGAGCTGCCGGCCCTCCTCTCGGACAGGAAGGCCAGTTCGCCGTAGGACCGGGAGGGCGGGGCTACGGGAGCGTCTCCAGCGGTATCGAGGCCACCGCGGGCCCAGCTGGAAGGGCGACCTACGGTGGTGCCCTGGCCGGTACCGGAGCCGCCCGCGTCCACCTCGGCCAGGCGGGCGGGCTCGTAGTGGGTCCGGTGGGGGGGCTCGGCTACGGGGCATATGCGGGCGGCACCGGAGGCGCCGGCGCATTCTCCGGACAAGCGGGCGGGCTCGCCGCCGGCTCGGCCAGGGGCCTCGGCTTCGCCCCGGGCGGGACAGGAGCCAACGGCGCTCCATCGGCTGCACTCGGCCATGTGGCCAACGACGGGCCGGGCGGGTTTGCGGTCGGTGCGGATATGTACGGGGACGGCAGCGCCGGCAACCCGTTTACCGCTCTGGGCAGACAGGTCGGAAAAATCATGACCAACCGCGCGGTGGCCTCGTGGGGCAACCCCGCGACTCGGCTATGGCAGATACTATGCGGCGGCCGCCCTGCATCGATGCAGAGTTCGGCCGTGCAGGGGTACGTGGGGGCCTCGGTCAACATATCGGCCGGCGTCCATGGCATGTTGGAAGAGCTGGACGACCTCGACTTTCTGGCCTTCACACCGCGCGGCGGGGCCGGCATCACCCTCCCACTGGCGCAACACCTGAGCATTTTGGGGCACGCGATCGTCACCATCGCGTCCCGCGGACTCCCACAAGGGGGTGCGGATCTCCAGGTGGCGCGCGCCCGCTTGGAGGCGCTCGCCCGAGCCATCAGCGCGGGGGCGACGATCCTCAACGATCACGTGATGGAGCACTTTGCGGTCGCCGACCGCCCGGCAAACCGGGCCAGGCTGGCGGCTCTGGTGACAAAGGACCTCGAGACCTTCGCGCTCGACCTGCGTTGCATCTCCGACTCCTGCGGCCACGCGTGGGCCTACCCCCCGCCGGTGGAGTCCTTCCCCGCCATCCCGGAGCCCCGTTGGCCCCGCCTTTCCGGATACGTGGCCCTCGGCGGTCTGATCAACGCCGAAGTCCAGCAACCTCGTCGCACTTCCGCCACGATGGCCGGGGTCGGGGCCGGTGAATGCCGGCAATGGGGGAAGACCGGCAAGTGTCGCTTCGGTGACGCCTGCGTGTTCACCCACGTCGGCCCCGCTCGCAAGACGAGCAGCGGCAACAAGCGCAAGGCGGCTACCGGCGGGGGATCGGCCGACAGCGGCGTCGCAGCCAGCGGCGCGGCATCCGGGGAACCCCCGGCCAAGAGGGCCAAAGGAAAAGGAAAAGGGAGGGCGGGGGGCGGCGGCGCGAGTAACGGAAGCAGCGGCGGCGGCAGCGGCGGCAATAGCAGCGGCAGTGGTAGCGGCGGTGGTTCCGGCAGCGGCGGCAGCGGCGGCAGCGGCAGCGGCGGCGGCAGCGGTAGCGGCAGTGGCAACGGGGCGTCGAGCGGGGGGGCCTTCACTCGCTCGGCGGCGGCCAGGGCTGATGAATAGGGGGACGGGCCTCGCCCCTCAGCAGGGGCGAGGCCGATCGTAGGGCGTACGGAAGCAGCAGCGCGAGATGCACAGCTTGCACGTCCGGGGTCGGCGTCCGTTGGGGGACCAGGTGTGACGAGTATGTTTGAGCGTTGTGTGGTGTTGTTGCGCGATATGCAGCACGTCGCATCCCCTACTAGCGCGTTTCGGTCGGAGATTATGGACCGCGTAGCTCAACAGTATGTACAGTATTTTCGGGCGAGCGATAGCCACTTTGGGTGTATGCCGGCCATCGAGACATCCCTGAACGTCCCGCGTGTGAAAGCAGCTAGGATTCGTTTTTGGTTCGGACGACAGAAAGGGTTCCCTGGGGTAGAGCAGTTAGCGGAAACCGTCGAACACGGCGCGCCCGTCCACGTGGAGGGGAGCACAGACATTGGGGCGGCCTTGGCATACTCAACCCATAGCAGCGTAGCCCGACACTCTGACACTATAATCGCGAAGATTTTTGACGACGTACGGTTTGGGCGGGCAGTCATATTTCCGCGCAGCGAGGCGCACACCATTCCCGGCCTGCGGCTGTCTCCGCTAGCCGTGATTGTATCCCCGTCAAAAACCCGGATCATCCACGATCTGACGTTTTCGTCGTCGCAGTACGCCCACAGCGTCAACGCGGATACTGACTTCGAGCGAGCCCCCTCCGTGGCGCTGGGCCACGTGTTGCGAGACGTTATTTGGCGCATCCTGTACCTGCGTCGGCGGTTTGGACCGAGCGCGCGTATTGTGTTGAGCAAAATCGATGTCACTGAGGCGTTCCGTCAGGTTAGCGTACAGTGGGCAGGGGCGCCCGTATTTGGATATAGATTTCGCGAGTGGATTGTGACCGACCGCCGGCTCCAGTTCGGATGGCGCAGTTCACCGGGGTTCTTTTGTATGTTTTCGGCAGCCCTCGAACACGCGCATGGCCACACGTCGTACGAGGACGCTGTGGTGATGGAACAGGGGCGTATCGCGACGCAACACACGTCGCGGTCACCCCGCCGAGGGCAACCGACCGGCCGACCCCCTTGCCACCTGGGTGCCGGGTCCCCGTCGGGAAGGGAGGGGGGAGGCGTAGCCAATTTTTCGCGCGGTATTATGTAGATGACGGGATACTAGTGGAGGTACAATGGTGGCCCGACGGTCGGCGCTGTAGACGCGCGTCCGCATCTTTGGCGCCGGACCATTTTCGGCTTTTCGGGGAGAGATCCTCACGGGACCCCCCTCTGCTGTCTTCTCGAAAGATATCACAGTGGGACACCGTGTTGTGTGTGCTGGGGTGGGAAATTGATACCGTGGCAATGACTATTTCCGTTCCCGTAGCCAAGCTGGAGCAACTCCGCGACACGCTGAGCGAGTGGCCTTCGGACCGCGCGTTCGCGTCCGAGGGCGAGCTCCGCTCTCTGACCGGTCGATTACTGCACCTGTGCGAAGTCGTGCGACCAGGAAAATACTTCGTTCGACGCATGCTCAACCAAGTAGGCCTGGCTCCGGTGCGCGCGTGGAGCGAGAAGTTCCACGTGCCGCACGCGCGCGCGGCGTCGTCCTCACGGATCCAATTGGGTCCTGAGTTCCACGCCGACGTATCCTTCTGGCGTCTGTTGGTAGAAGGAGGGCTAGGCTCCGTGGCGGGTCGCCTCTCTGCCCCCCTGTGCCGAAGTTACATGCAGCCGCCGGCGTTTACACTGTGGTCAGACGCTTCCGGCGACGCCATGGGGGGTTATTTTTTGGGGCCCGTTCCCGGGGCCGGCGTATGGTGGCGTGTCGAATTTAACGCCGACGTCCGCGCTCGCCTGCGCGAGAAGGTCTTGGGGCCAACGGGCGTCGCGCTATGCTCAGGAGTGCTGGCAGCCAGCTCATCCGCCAGTCGGTTGCGCCGTCGTCTCACCGAGCTTATACGTCAGGTTTCCGGTCTTGGACCGCTTTTCGGGGGTTGATAAGGGAGGCTCCGTATTTCGACACGTCAGCCGCCAATTCGGATAAGATTCAGGCGTTACTTGAGTTCGTAGCGTGGTGCGCGTCGGAGGGCAATCAAGCCGGTACTATAGCCAGTAAATTATCAGCTGTGTTGCACTTTCACCGCGTGAATGTGCAGATGGAGTTGCCCACGTCGTCGCCGCTTGTCAAACGCGCTTTGAAAGGGGTGTCACGGTCGCACGTTGTCGCCGGTACCCCGAAAAGAATTCGGCGCCCTATATCGTGGGTCACGTTGGTGGAAGGACAGGGCCTGGCCCTGTCGTGGGGTCCGGGCGGCCGAGTGCTTTGGCTGTCGCTAGCGTTGGGCTATTTTTTCATGGCGAGGTCTGACGAAATATTCGCCTCCTCGTCCGGGGTAGTACACCCCGTGCATTGCTTGACGAGGGGGGACATAGCGTTGTTCGCGGGGGGACGGCGGTTGAACTCGATGCAGTGGCATCAGGCTACCAGCATCGAGGTTCTATTTCGAGGCCATAAAGGCGACCAGGCTCAGCAAGGATCGGTTATCGTGCGCACACGGGACGACGCCTTCGGGGCGCGTTCCGGGGTAGGAGCAGGCGGCGGTGCCGTCGCTCTTATGGTGGAGTTGTTGTCGGGATATCCGACGTTGCCGGAAAGCGCCCCCCTGTCGTCGTATCGGTACGGTAATGAGGTCAGAGTGTGGGGGTACACGGAGGCCCTCGGGGCACTCCGCGAAGTGGTAGCCGAAGCAGGAGACGATCCCAGCGAAGTCGGCCTCCACTCATTGCGTATCGGCGCAACCACTACTCTAGCGGCGGGGGGGGAAGTACCGCAGAGGGTGATTCAGAGAGAAGGTAGATGGAAGTCCCCAGAGTCTTCCAAGACGTACACCCGCAATAACCCAGAGGACGCGGATATCGTATCTCGTAAACTAGCAGAGACGGATAACATAAGGCAGAGGCAGCCAGGCCAGGGTACTGTCTGGGGCCGAACACCGTAGTATCGACGCGACCGCGGTATGGGGGGTATGTCAATGGTTTTCTACCATTGGGGGTCTCGGTCGTCCGAGACTGCGCTTGTTAGAGCCCCGGCCAGTCGGCTGGGGGGGGGGGGGACGCCTGGGTACTGGCAGTACGATAAGGCAACGAGAGTCAGCGGCCGGTGCCGCGGCTCTCGTACCACGCCAGGAGACTCCCCCCCCCCGACGTCGGAGAGAATAATGATAACATGACAATTCGAAGGATATACAACAAAATGTAGGTTTTTATGTATGCCATAGGTCCTGTTAACTATAGACCCCCGTAGTAGGTAAACCTAGGGAATAGCACAAACGAGAATCACGGAGACTTGAAAAACGTGTCTCAGCCACGTATGGGCCGCCTCCCCGTGCAATTGGGGTACAGTATTGATGACTGTAGAGCAGAGCCAACGCTATGTATTGCCGTGCCGTTCTCTCGGTGCTAATATGGTACGTAATAAGGTTGAATGGACGAGGCATGGATTTTTCAGTGATCGGACAACCACGCTCGCCTTAATTTGTTCGTGTATGCCGATCGAGTACGGCATAGGGAAAGTATCAGCGTCGGCTGAGAGAGACCGCGAGTCGTATTTCAACGAAAGAGGATACTGGCCCTGCCTGTCGAGTCGCGGGGGATACACGTGCGATGTTCGCAGGAGTCTCAGTGATTAGCAGAGATCACATAATTGTTTACTATGGAATCCTTGTACATATTACTACCAGTATGAAAATAACTCCACCCTAAATCCGAGTCCCCAACGTGGGTGCACAGATGCCATGCAACTAAAAGATCGTGACCTCGATCGGATACACCGGTTTTGATGGAGCTATTATATGATATAATATCCGTCCAACGTAAGGAAGAATACCTGGAACGCGATTGGAAGCGTGGTTTCGGTCACAACGACTTACACCCCAAACCATCACGGCTGGCCATCGAGTTGGATAGTGGCAAAAATATGTATCATCGAGCTTTGTATGTCAAGAAAGCCGGAAAGAGTGCATACGGGCATTGAACCAAACGGGTACTAAACCGAACGGGTACTGAACCCAGCCGGAACTGAACCGAACGGGTACTGAACCGAACAAGTACTAAACCCAACGAGTACTGGACCGAATGAGTACTAAACCGAACAGGCACTGAACCGAAAGGGTTTCAACTGAACGGGTACTGAACCGAACGGTTACCTAGCCACCTATAACACCGACAGTCCCTCTTTTTCTCCACGAAAATCAGTTCGCCCATCCCTCAGCTCCAAGCGCCTGCCTGTACCTTTCGACTGTAAAAACAAAAGACGCTCGGAACGCTCGTAGTTCGGCGCTGATCGGGGCCTGGAGGCAATCCTACCAAAAACCGCTTTTCGCACCAAAAAGCCCAAGTTTAGCCACAACGCCCACACGGTCAGACTTGATCACGGGAGGAGACACCGACAACCCAACCCAGTCCCCAGCGACTACACTCGACACACTTCAAGCACGTGACACCACAGCGTCGCTGCCTCCTCCTCGCCTCCACCTCCGTCCGTTTATGCCATCCCTGATTCCGCAGGCTGGTCCTGATTCAACCGGGAAAGACGAAAGGGGCAGAAAACTAGGTGAGGTACTTGGGTGTGACATTTGGGCAGCGACAACTTTACGCGCGGCTGCCCCTTCTCTTGGGGGTGAAGGAAGAACTAGCGATAGTCAAACAAACAGTACGTATGATTTTCGTGCGCTGGAAGCATCAACCTAATGCAGCTGTGTACCCTGCCAAACCTCTTTGACCATGTGACTTTGCCGATTTTCGCGGCGGCCTCGCGTTGACCAGGCCTCGCTACATGGGCCGCACCCTGGTGAAAAAAGGTAGGCGTAACGCAAATCATCTTCCATGCCGCCCTCCTCGCTCTTGCCACACGTCACCGTGGCTGACATCTGCCATCTGCCCGACACGCCTGCCAGGCCTGTTTATCTTGACCAATCGTGAGCCGCCCGGGACACCTTGCGCAACCGGACCATGTGGTCGTTATGATAAATATGCAACAACCATTGCCGCTATCAAGTTTGCTGAACAACTGTAAATATCGCACGTGGAATCGTCCTCGTCAAAGATTTAAATCACAAATTTGCTACTTGCCGTCGGTGCTGTGGTTACTCCCCGGAGGTTCAAATTTGAATTTCCGCAAACACATTATTACCGCAGTACACGACTTCTGCTATTCGATTCAAATATTTCAGCAGACATGCAGTTTTGTAGTGTACTGTATGCAGTCGACGAGGGAAGAAAGGGCTGAAGCCTTGCCGCGACCAAAACGCAAGGCACGAACCGTAGTGGTGAGGAGGGAGGAGACCCTGCTGTGTGACCCCGGGTTTGAGTTACGACTGATACGAAAGGCCATAGTAAATAGGACCTAAGGTACAGACAAAAACCTATATATTTTACTATTTTTGCGAACATCATTTGGTCCTATTTACTATGGTCTCCCGTAAGTAGGAGAGGTAAAGCCAAAAGAATGGCGAACTTAAGAAACGAAAGGTGAGGGAAAAAGGCCACCAATGGGCATACTTAATTATATGTTCACACTTAATTGTATGTTCATATCATTATTAATAGTTGTGGCGTATCGTACGCACGGTACGTATCATATTTTCATTATTTCCTCGTCGATATGTACCGAACCGGGGATCCAAAGACAGTAAATGCTGGCATACGATACCGTATCTACGAAGCAACAAAAAAAGTTCGACGTTTACGGGTTCTGGCAACAACAACGGCGGCTCGAGATTTGCACGGAGTCCGACCATAACCATAGCTCCCGCGCCACAAGTCGCGACGACCTGCTACATAGCGTCTCCAAGACACTTGCGGTAATATTTCCCACAGTCCCATTAATCAAGGCTCGCCACGCTACTATTTACGGGGGACCCTAGTAAATAGGACCAAACAATTGTTAGAAAAAATAGGGAGAAATATAGTTTTGGTGTATACCGTAGGTCCTGTTTATCATGGCCCCCCGTAAATAGATACTGATTGCACGAGGTCGCATCATCCAGGGGCGTGGCTACTGTATAGCCTGTCCCATTTGTCGGACGGGTTTTTCACGAAGAAGACGCAAGACAGCAGACCCCCTGCGACAAATTCCCGAGCCGAGCTTCTCAAAGTCCAGGCGGGGGTACACACGACGAAAATGCTGGCTGCTTCCAGAAAGACCTCGGACGAGATATTTCCATAGACGCATCGGTCGGCGCTTGCACCTATCCTCGTTGTTGAGAAAATAAGCCTTGAAAATGAAAGGTGTCCGAGGGCTTGTCTTATCTTATCGCGCGTGATACGCACTGTTATACAGTACCGTACTTCGTTCTATACAGACGTTTGGTGCGTGTCCACCATTTGCACCATGGGACGGGTACGTCAGACTGCCACTACGCTTGATTCAAGGGCAACAGGATGTTCTGGTGGCCCCGTGAAACGTTGGCAATATGTCCACAACTCCAGCAGCGGCCTGGGGGGCTTGCTCAAAATGGATACCGCCTTCGTTACGTGTGGAGTCCATCCGGGTCGTCGATATTCCGTTGTACACAACATTACGGTGTTCCGTATACCCCGACCACTATACTTCTGCTTGGTGGTCGGTCTTCTGCGTGGTGTTCGGGGTATGCGGAACCGTAGAATGTCTCACACAGCTGAATATCGACGATTCGAATAAGCTCTACTTCTGCGCGGTGGTCGGGGTGCACGGAACAACATGCCTCACACACCGGAATCTCGACGATTCGGATGGGCTCCACACGCGGACGACGGCAATATCCTTTGAAACAAATCCCCCCAGCCGGCTGGAAGGCTAAAAGAAAGGCCAGCGCAACGCATGCCTCTAGAAACCACGCGAACATGGTGGCAATTACCAACCTGTTCACAATTACCCCTTGTTGGCCCGCCATCTTTCATATCGAGCAGTATCATCACGTTCAAGTGTGACCATCCTAATCCCACGCACGCTTGATTGCGATGTGCACGAATGCCTCCTTATCCATACGTATACGTCGTCGGTTAGTGCAGTAATGTATGAAAATCTCCTTCTGAGCTACGGCTTTGCAAATGTTTCCGTCAACCATATGGTTGTTTCCAATACAAAAAAACAAGGCCTCTCGCTAATCCCAAGAGCTGTCCAACGCATTCCCCCATTTTATTATGCGGAAGAATGCGGGGAGGCGTTTCAAGTCGTGGTCTTTGTCATATTACAGCAAATGTGTCTCTCCATTGTTTACCTTAAACTTAAGTAAATCCCACTTCTCCAATGTTCGCAATCAGTGTACATCAAGTATGAATACAGTAGTAACTACTATACGCAGAGAATCGACCCCCCCTTCGAGAGCAGAACGCAGATAGTAGTAAAACGTGAAATATACAAGGAGGAACGGGATGTGTTAGAAGAGAAGAGAGGAATAGACGAATGTGACACGGAGGAGTTTGATACACTACATAGCAGCGAGAAAACGATAGCTATCCTAGGAGATAGATGGTGGCCACAGGCGGCGAAACAGGAACAAAATACGATTAACAAAAGTTTGTATGTAATATAGGGAAACAACGTAACCGGCGCCCAAAAACTGGAGGGCTCTATTAGGAGTAGGAACGGTGCTCCATCTCGAACTCAAAAGGGATGCGTGGTGAATGGTCGAATGACAAATGCAAGCAATAAATGAGTATACCCCCCCGCCCGAGGGTCTATGGTCATACGACTACGGCCATGCATGATAATGAGTACACCCTCTCCCCCCCCCCCCTCCCTTTTTTTGGTTTTGCCCGATTTTTAGACGGACGGCGATATATAAACCGCTTCTTGCCCTACGACTATGCAGTTTATTTCTACATTCAATGCATATATTACGGGGGACCATAGTAAATAGGACCAAATATTGTTAGTAAAGATAGGGAACTATGTAGGTTTTCGTGTGTACCGTAGGTCCTTTTTGCGATGGTCCTCCGTAATAGCTTCCAATCCGAGTTTTCACATATAGGCCCCACCGAAGTCACGCATAAAGGCAAGCGGCAAGGCCCTTCTGAACGTTTCGTTTGTTACACCCTTTCTACGGCAAGAACACATATCGGCAAACAACCCATCAAGAAGAAAAACGGAGTCTCCCGGAAATACTCCAACGCCATATCTCCTCATACCACCCGCACTCGTTTGACATGCAAGTCGGAGCGTGCGAGGCGTTATTGTTCGGCTTGCCTTTTCCTCCTCTACGCCGGCCTCTTCCATAGGTTGCGCCGCGTTCCCTTCCAGCTCGATCGCGTCCATGTACGGCTGCAGCTGGTCACCCTCAATCACCTCAAACACCTTGTCCTGGGGTCGAAAAAAAAAAACGCAACACCGCGGTGAGGGAGCAGGCAGGGTTGATCATATGCTTGGTAGCCCGTCGGTGGCGCCCGTTGCGAGCGCCGGCGCGGGGAGGGGAGCAAAAAACGCTTCACCAGAGCCTAGCCTGAGCGGACGGACGGCCAATACCGTTCACCACGCAAAAGAGAGAGCACACACACCTACTATGGATGAAATTTCGTGCTGTTTTTATCTATCAACAACGGGGGCGCACCCAACCAAGGAGGTGGGGCCTTGGAAACATCTCGTCGCGACCTTTCCGTAACTGTTTTCATATTATTGTTCGATTTGACTCTGTAATTTTTCTCCCTGAAGTACTTTTTCCGCTCCAGTCTTTAGGAGCCTGTCCCGTTACCACGGACTCGATATTTTGGACATCAGTTAATGTGAGCAGCAACAAACATCAACAACAACAACAAACACAACAACTTATAGACGCATCGCTCGGCGTTTTGCACTCTCATCGTTATCGAGAAAATCGAGATTGGAAAAACTCGTCCGAGGAGACGTGTTGTCTTATCAAAACGCGCTACCCGGTATTCACGCCACGCGTCGCAAGAGGTGAGGGTAACGAGTAGCGCGACGGGTGCATGTGTACCCACAACCCGGAGATATCTCATAGCAATACTGACAAGTGAATGTGAGTCCCTGGTGTACACGGCGCCAAAAAAGAAGGTACTGATGCACGCCTTTCGGGCGACCAACGTGAGTTCCTACCTTACGCGGCGCCGAAAAAAAGGTACTGCCGTACCTCTTCCGAGATGGCTGAAGCGACCGACCTAGTGGGCTCCACAAACACACAAGCTCACGACAGATACAAATACCCTGCCGCGCGGGTTCCTAGAGCTAGCTATGCTGTCTTCGGGCAGCATAAACGCCTTCCATATCCCCACAGTGGAACTCCAATGGCTGCGCTTTTCGTTCGGCCAATGGTTGAATTTGAAACTACCTCAGGTGATTTTCAGTTAAAAACAACCACACACACTTGCTGTGCAGTATAGTCTAAGTGGCCTTCAAAACGCCATCGGAATCGGTCCCGCCTCACCGCGCATCCTTTGCCACTACTTCATCCAATACGCAGCCTCTACAAAGCCTGTGTCTACGAACACGGCGCCGCAAGACGCACAGCCAGCGTGCTCAAGCTGCACTTAGGCGTGTCGACTACACAGTGATTTGATACGAATCAAAAAAGACACCAAAGACAACACCAACACCAAATCCAACAACAACAAAAAATATTGTGTCAGCCAGCTGTTTCGAGCACGGCCATGACGAACAGGGATCACGATTAACAAGCAGCCAGCCGTCGCGAGTTACGTACGTACGTAAATGATCGGAGGTGCGTCAGAGGCACAAGCGTGCGACAAACCCCATTGCAACTGCAACCATCTGTCGGAGGGAGTCAACAAATGGAGCAAACCTTTCCCTAGAAAGGGATGTGACCCTTGCGGTCCCGTTTGGGGGACACAACTACTTGGAAATAGAGTGCTTTGTGCGCAACACGGGACTGCGGTCCTAAAATAAATTTAAAAAAACGGCACAGCAGTGGCGTCTTGCGTACTACAATTCGTCCTATGCTATTATTACCAAGAGTAAAAACGTTAATAGTACATGAGTCAGAAAATGTCTTCGCTCAAGGTAAAATGGTTGTTATTAATAGTAGTGCTTGTGATGAGAAAAAAGAAAATACTAATCGTATGCAAGTAAAAAAGGTCAATCGTTTTAACGAGTCAAAAACTGCGTTTCTTCGGTCATATGGTTCATACTTACATGAATAGTCAGAGCCTGCCATTTAACTTGGCTGAATGAAACGTCGGGCCGGTCGGCTGCCAATGCGACTAACTAAAATCACCTTCCCGACGATGGCCAGAGTGGCCCCCTGAGCGTCGAGCTCCTTGTCCCCGGTAACACAGCCGGATAACGCCTTCAAGGCATGCTTCACCAACTCGTCCACTCCGCAGTTCTTCGCGTCATATAGAGCGAGACAGAAGGAGACATATCGAGAGAGAAGGAGGTCATGTAAGAGAGACGGGGAGGGTTGGAAAGAGAACGGGAGGAGCGACAAAAACGAGGCGGAGTGGGGGTGTACTCAATATCATGCATGGCTGCAATCGTATGACCATACAATGCCACTACGGAGAACGTCGGGTTTTTACCGACCAGGCAGACATCGCTAGCAACGAGCGCGAAGCACCGTGAGACAGTTCAGCGAGTCGCATGAAGGGTGAGCTGCATCCTACTAAAAACCGTTTGAGACGCGGACTTTCTTGCATGTGGTTGACAGCGTCGAAGCAAATGATTTGTTTTCCGGTGAGGCCACTTCCATAGACAGCAAGGGGGCTCTTCTGTAACTGACTCGTGGGTGCCTTACCATGAGCACTACTGCCTCGTACGTGATACGACAATTTCCCTTGTGCTAAGTAAAAGGTCCTCCCCCCCGCGCACCGATCTATGACTCGACCGCCAGTTGCGGTGACCTCCCCAAAAAAACGAAAAAAAAAAAAACGTACCCTGGTTGTCTAGCAAACGTAGTGAGCGGCATGTTCGATACTGTCGTTGCCAACCGACGCCAACTCAACCTGCAATATACATATTGGGGGGGGGGGGGGGGGGGTACTCGATATCATGCATGGCCGTAGTCGTATGGCCGGGAAACGGAGAGCGCGGGCGACAGCAGAATAGGTACAGAGAGGAGAGAACGTAAAGGAGAGGCAGAGAGAAGAGAAAGTAGGGGGCAGGGAGGACAGACACGGAGCAGTGACAAGCGTCAACAAAGACGTGGGGTGTGGGCACGACAACCGGGTACCGTACGAACTCGGCCGTGGAGAGCGTGCTCAGAACTTCAAAACTCATACGTTTACGCGTTTGAACAACCGCGCGGTATGAAGGCATGGCGTGAGGGCCACAACTCGCCATCAGGGGGCCAACAATAAAACAAGCAATTGATATCACAAGAAGGATGCGATATACCGACACTAGACACTCCCCCGTAGCATTCCCGCCTCCATCGTACGTGCCTCCCCACCTTTTGCCGACACTCAAAAGGACCCGGTGGATGTACGACCAACTCCAACCACCCCAGCGTACGGCTTGAAAGCGACGGATACGCAGCTTCCCTTCCCCTCCCTTTCCCCTCCCCTCCCCTTTCCCCGCCCCCCCTCTTTCAACAGTACTTACAACTTTGCTCAGCTTCGACAATCCGGTTGATGGTCCAACACTAACTCCTCTTCACATCGAACATTCTAAGAAATTTCCCCGGCGGTCGGGATTGGTTAGGGTTAGCGTTTTAAGTCAAAAGTATATTTAAGCCATTTTGATTACGCTGAGCCAACGTCTACACAGCCCTTCCCCGTTCCCCCACTCCCTCCCCCCCCCCCACCCCACCCCATCCCGTTTTTCCGAGCCCTGTAACATCGCGGGCACGTGCTCGAAGTCAAGTAGGAATTAGGGCTCGTGTTCAAAGTCAAGTACAGTGGTCTACCCACTTCAAGGTCACCTTAGGACAGGCAATTTCCGTGGTCTTATCTCCAACATGGTCGCATATTTTAGTATTAAAAAAACGACCCCATGCTAGTTCCAAGTACATTATTCTCGTGACTTGTAAAGCCGATTTACCTGCTGAAGGTCTTGTCCACCCGAAACTCCTGAATCGATGGGCCTGTTTTTTCGAGATTCAGATTTCAACCATACTTTCGAAGATGGACCAAGGTGAACACAGCCTACTCCCCCCCTCCCCCGTCCCCGTCCCCTCCACCCCCCCCCCCCCTATGGAAAAAAACGTATCGAGCCCCAAAATGTTAGAGGTGTCTCTACTAGGAGTAGGAACGGCGCTCCGTCTCGATTGGGATGCGTGGTCAAGGCCAAATGACCTACTAGTAAGGCAAGCAACAAAGGAGTATGCTCCGCCTCGAAAGGCATGAGGGGCCAGTCTTCAAAGTACTAAGGCGAGCAACAACTGGGTACAGAGGCCTGTCCCCCAACCCCCTCTTTTCGTGTGTCCTGCAACACGATCGCAATCACCGATACCATAGCCATACGCTCTCACCTCGAAGTCCTCGAAGTGCTTCTCGAGGTACGTCTTGGCCGACTGCGATCGCGCACCGATGGCCATGGCGAGGTACTCGAAGTAGTTTCCGCTAGGACACGTCTGAAACAGGTGCGGCCCCGTCTGGTCATAAGCCGCCACCAGCATCCCCACCCCATAAGGCCGCCTGACGTAGCTCTGAGTCGTCCTTTGGTGCATGTCCGCCAGGTCTAGGACCAAGCGGCCGGCCTGCATGGTGGTGCCGTACACGTACCTGCGCGCGCACGAAGCGAGGCGTGTGCACGGCAGGAACGGGGGATGGGGGGGAAGAGGACTCGTCGGTTACCCTTTCGGCGCGCGCGCTGTGTGGACGACCGGCTTGTGCGTCTCCCCCTGGTGCCCGATTGTTTCAGGTACAGCAAACCAATGCCTTCCATAACGCCACCCTGTCCGGAATTAGAGAAGAAAGAGTGTTTCAGCATATTCATACCTGGTGTGAGTATGACCTCGTACAGTACCTAAAAAGGGTCCTTTCATTTTCGGGCAGAGTGGTACAGGACAAGCACTGCTGTGTTTCCACAATATGCCTTATTGTTTTCGGTACAGTATACCGCGATCATGACGAAAATTTGGAAACCGTTTATTATACGTGTATCGTATGCATACCCAAGCGGTCCTTGAATTTGGGGACGTATTGGAAAAGAACAAATGTGACCTTATACCTGCTACGTGTTGCAAGTTTTCCTCTTGCGTTTGTGCACCATGTGCTTAGGACTGCACACATTTCGGGGACAAATTACTTGGAACTAGAGTTGGATCATTTTGGCGGTAGCTAAAGCTGAAGCGCAGTCAGCCAGTCTTCACTCGAAAGCGAGAAGAGCTCCCGTGCCTCGTAAAACACGAAAATTTTAAACAAAACACACATAAGCTCGGTCACGCTTCCGTGTCCCCCCTCGCATGGAGCCTCACGTCGGAGTAGCCCTTGTCTCCAATCCCCCCTCGTTCTCCCGAAACGGCAAAATATTATCACGCCACCGTCTACGACATGTCTAGGACATCCGGCAAGGACAGCCTTTAAGGACTACCGTCACGTACAGACGTCAAGGGCGACCGTCAAGGGCAACCGTCAAGGATAGCCGTCAAAGATAACCGTCAAGGACAACCGTCAAGGGAAGCCATCAAGGATAGACGACAAGGACAGACGTCAAGGACAACCGTCGAGGACAGACGTCAAGGACAGCCAGCCGTCAATGACAGACGTCAAGGACAACCGTCAAGGACATACGTCAAGGGCGACCGCCAATCTGTCTGGGCCGGCCCTCCATCGCTTTCTCGTCTGATTTCCACCTCCCTGCCTTTTCGGTGAACGCGGACATGGCCAGCAGCACCGTTCTCCCAGTTGGCTCTATCAAGTACTATGGTGGCAGCTCGGCATCGGCCACCCGCTAGGCTCCGTGAGTACGCAGTGCTACAGTGACAGCTGCAACCGCCCGGCAGGTGATAACCGCCAGGAGGAAGCCGCGGCATCCTCTCCCCGACAGCAAACCGCCCACCGTCACTGCGCGCTCCGAAGCATCGCCCTTGTGCTATAACCCCTTTAGAACTGCGCCCATATTTTTGGGAAATTACTCGGAATTAAAGCAGGATAAGTATTGCGGTGGTACAAGTACTTCTCTTTCAAGGCTGACATTTATGTACGAGTAGTGCCGAGTAAAACAAGTTGCACCACAAACCCTCCCACGCTCCATAGGCCTGCTCAGCAGTGCGTCGTACACATCAAAAATGTCGTTTCGGCCTCATACATGCCTCCGCAGGGTTGACTTAATTTAATGGCGAGGCGAAAACTAGAGAAGGCAAAAGCTGCCGACGTTTTTTTTTACCACTGTAAACAATTAAAGCACTCTGGCCGGTAACGTTGTCTCCGTTTTATCTTCACATCAAATTTCAAATGAAGACTGTACCCACATAAGAGCGGTACTATAACACATTCAAAAAACATAAGTGTTGAGTAAATTATCATATTTGTACATCCAATTCAAATATTACGCAAATGATCTCGCACAAAATTCAACTGGTATGGTCCCCTAATGAGTTGGTGAAGTTTTTAAAGGGGACGGCCTTCGAACACGTAAGCTCACTTGTGGTTGAGGCACTCCGTCCGCATATACTTGGCCAGGGTCCTCGCGTCTGCCGTCAGCCCAGCGATGGCCACCCCCATGTTGCTGTCGAGCTTGAACACCTTCTTCTGCGGCGCCGA
Organism: Macrocystis pyrifera; assembly: GCA_031763025.1. NCBI lineage: Eukaryota > Phaeophyceae > Laminariales > Laminariaceae > Macrocystis > Macrocystis pyrifera. The sequence continues at coordinate 21,666,796 of JASSKH010000001.1, read as the reverse complement.
CATCTCATTCGGCGCCCGCTTCAAGGCAGCCAGGACAACGTGGCTCCCGCTGCGGAGACCCAAAGAAGCCCCCCCCTGCTTCACCGCCTCCATCGCGTACTCCACCTGTCATCCAGGCAGCCGGAGAAAAGAAGAGGGGGGGCGGGTACTCATTTGTTGCTTGCCTTACAGTAGTATTTTGACCATTGACCACTCATCCCTTTCGAGAAGGAGCAGCGTTCCTACTCCTAACAGAGACACCTCCCAACAACTGGGCGCTCATTACGTTGTTTCCATATATTACAAGGAACCTGTTCGCTTGTTGTATCCCCTTCCTGCTTCGCCGTCTGTAGCCACCATCTACCTCCTAGGATAGCGATCGCTTTCTCGCTACTATCTAGTGGGAGGCATCCCAAGGAGCTGAGGAGGGGCGAGTTAGGTTTACTCATTATCATGAGGGGGGGTCACGGGGTACTCTTGCGTAACGATGCGTCGCAGTGGCTGACTCTTCGGCGACCACGGCCGCGTGGTGGGCAGTGCCGCGCGTCGAGTAACAGCAGCGTGACGAAAGCGCTGAGCCGGAAAGATAATACAACCATGTGAGATCGTGGAAAGCTTGAAGCTGCGGGCCTTTTGAGAGGAGGCAAAAAGGATCGATATAACGTTCGGGTTATATTAAGTGCATCAAACCTTCCGGATATGTGCAGTCAAATTGGTACTAAAAAGTAGGCTTGGCGTTGAGCAAGCTCTGAACGCGTGGAGGGGGAAGCCTCGAGGCAGGCGTCGAAAACCTGACCGTCCCACGCCCTTTACCGTTCTCTGTGTGCATCGACATATGACAAAAGTCATGGAAAAAATAGAGAAAAGTGTGCTCACTCAGTGCGTATTCGGTATCATGACGCTCAAATGGCACAGACTCGAATACTCCTATCTCTCTACCATCGAGGCCAAAAGGTGCGTTGTTCTCGTGTGCAAAGCATATGGAGGCAGAGCAATACAGCTGATCTTGCCAGGTTCAAGGTGTCTCTTGTCTCGATGTGGGGCAACGGTGCATCTATATATGGGGTCGCTGCGGGACGACACGACAGCAAGGCACAACAGGAGCACCAACCCGCTCACCAGAAGGCACTGCTAAACCCACAGTCATGGCTTGCGGCGGAGGCGGCTGCCTTCTCCCAAACAGGAAACACGAGCCTCACGACGTTCACTCGCCCAGCTTCAATTTGTGCGGCACCGGAATACGTCGCAAGTATCAGGAGTATAAAAGCCAAATGTGCTAAAAACTCATGCCGGTATCAACCATCTGGTACGAAAATGCTGGTATAACTGCTGTAGAAACTGACGAAGGCCAGCGCCCAGATCGCAAGGAAGCCCTACGACCCGTAAAAAGTCCTCACCCCCCCGCCCCTCAGTCCCAAAAGGTACAACTAAGGGTGTCCTACACACGAACACCACGCCTCTTTATCTTTACAATGTCTCACCTGGTGGAGTCGCCCTTGTGGGCTCCATACCGTCACATCCGTGTCATACTGATTGCGAAACATGCTGTCTCCGGCTCGCGCTTGCCACGAACTCCAAGCTGCTACGGGGCGGAGTACAGCAGAGACTTAACAGCTTTGCCGCGACGGTCTTCCACAGAACCGATCCCCGCTCTCGATCTGCCTGGAATTCAAACACGAAGTGTTTACGCAAGCTCTGATTTAGTGACGCCTCGCCCTCCTCTGCAAAACGTCGGTAAGTACGTAAGTCCGAAATAAGGCGATGCGCAATGGGAATACACACGGACATCAAAACCGGAGTCATTAAATGAGCTTAGTGCAACACCGACAAACGAAAAACCAAAGCGATACCATTTTGATACTTGTTGCAATACGTATATGTACAGTGGGCATTCTGAGTTAAGCGCACCACCTGCCAATCTCAACCAGAAAACAACACGATGTTCTTATATTTAGCAGTACCACATAGCTTGGTGTATAGGCGGAACAGACCGATCTGACCGTTCTCAAGCCCCGAAATCAGTTGTCTTGGGTGCTCCTAGTTCGAGGTACCCACTGCTGTTGCAGTGGATACAGGAGTACGTCCAAACGATTATCGTTCAGTGGCTACTTGGGAGCACGATACCAGCTTCAAAAAAAATAAAACCACAGGGGTGCCAGCGGGTGGGGGTAAAAAACGCGCTCGATACGATATCATACTTCGAAAGTTCGACATTTCGATGAACGAAATTCTCGATACAAACCATACCCAATCCTACTATAAAAGGGAGACGGGTCGCTCGTTTTCTGGTACCAGGTGCAAGATACTGACATGTGGCACATACCACCTTACTACAAGTAGTCAATAGTCAAACCTATTAATAGGGCGGTTCTGCCTGTCCAGCCCCAACTTCTTCGGGTTCCCTTGCCGCGAAAAGGGTTTGCGTGACTGCAAAGCACCAGTGCACCAACGCGGCCTGTGACGGAATAACGCCGTCCTCTACTCGCACCACACTACCTTATACCAGGTACCTGGTGGGATCCAAGATACCGGTAACACACACCCCCCGCCGCCCAACGAAAATGATGGCGTTGGGAAGATCCCGTCCAGATCTCTTTCCATAAACGAGTGTCTCGGCGTTGGTGATCTCTCCGGTGTCGAGAAAACCAGCAATGGGATTCGTTTCGAGGGGGTTCGGCATCGTGCGTGTTGTATGGTACCATGCCGTGTAGTCACAGCTCAAAATCTCCAAATGGGTTGTCGGTTGGCGCGGAGTACGGATCGCCAGAATATGACGGGCGGACGGAAAATGAATGTACCTCAAAAAGAGACCTATCCACGACTGCAAGACCGCGCGACTGCACCTCCGTCGAGCTCAGATGTCAAGAGAAAGCACCTTCCACTCCCTGGCAAGACAGCAAATATGGCTTAGATTGCCTACTACTGCTGTAGACGGCCGCCATACTACTGGGTTGTAGTGTGCATCACTACACCCTGCACTGGACCCTCGACAAAAGTGCACGTTTCCCTCGAGATGATAAGAACATATTTGCTGCCGAGGGATACAGGAGACACATGGACCGCGTCACAGAAATACTTCATCGATGCTTAGGCAAATCAACTGCACTGATGTAGTCTCCACCAGAGGTATTTTGGTCGGCCTGTGACTCGCAAAGCTCGCCATCTCGCCATACACCAGCCATTCCAGCAGTAACACGGTCAGTGCCTTTGTCGGTTGTGGCTGCTGCTGTGTGTACGAGTGCACGAGGACGCGTACTCGTACGAGTATCCTCTTGATAATACTGTAAGGGACGCAGATACCACAGCAGCAGAGTGGTACATGGCCGGCATCCACTGGAGAACAAAAAACATCATATCTACTCAGGATGCAACCACGCCTCACCTACACAAGAAGATACGTTAGACGGCACTAGTGATGATTAGGTTGGCTACAACGCAGGCCCAAAAGGGCTGCCGAGCAAGCTTGGTGCCTGCCGAGCCTGTCAAGCGGCTTCCGCCGAAAATGCCCCTCAAATCAAACAGCAAAAGAAGGCCTTAGGATTTCGATGCCTTCGCAAGGCAAAAGCACACGCCAAAAGCACCGCACACTCTCTATCTCGTTTCTCACCCTTATCCTTTGCAATAATCCAGTTGTTGTCGTCACTTGCACGAGTCTCTTGTGTCTCAAGGCGCTAGGAGTGGAGTCTTTGCGTCCGGAAGCCGGGAGAAAAACAGCCTCAAAGGAGTTCGGACTGGTATAGAGGCCGTAGGCAATAGGGTAGAAAATGTTTTTGACCCCACGGACAAAAGTGAACCTGGTGCTGGAACTCAGAACTTTTTGTGCAGTTGCAGCTGCTGTTTGTTGTGTGTTTCCTAAGCGTCAGTCAGCGAACACCGCCTGTCTTACACGCCTCGCAGCCTGCCTTCGCCCCACCCCTTCCTGCTGCGTTGGGCGTCTTCTAAGGGATCCCTCGTATCTGCTGCTGTGCTCAGTTTTCCCGTCAGTGGTGACTTGACATCGCACTTACGCGGCATCTACAGCAGTACAGCAGTGTTTCACGTGTAGCAAGCAAGCAATAGCAGCTTCACGTGTCATAATCTCCTGTGATGGCCGCACCTACGAGCGATGACTTCTCGGGCAGGGAGTGGAAGGACGGCGACGCCCACGAGATTCTACCCAACATCTTCCTCGGTTCCATGGTGGGAGTTGCACGAATTGATGCGTTGGTCCCCACCCCCCGGCTCTCTGCTTGCAAGTTCACTTTATGGTTCATGTTTTTGCGCTTCATCTTTGGGTCCGTGTTATATATCATTGTCACACATCTTTTATTAATACAGTATTAATAGTAGCTCTAGCCGTCGTATCTTCTTGGTGCTCGACAGACAGAGTTTGCCCCACTCGGTTCCGAGTTCGTCGTGCTGTCGAGTAGGTGGGGTGCGACCACCACACTGCCGTATTCAGTCTTTCAGCACAGCGGTTGCTTTGATATGAAAATTGCTTGCGTAGGAGGGGAGGGGGGGGGGGGGGGGTATACTGCCTTGCTGGGAACCGTATAACGCTACAGCAGTATAATAGAGTTCGTCGGCCTCGAAGTTTCATATTTGTAACAAGCAGGTGTGATATTATAGCATATTCGCTTCGATTCATGTCCCAGCACAAGTTCAAAGACGACGTTTTACGATGTTTGCAACCCCCTCCCTCGCCTGTTTCCCCCTGGCCGCCGATGCAGGAAGCCGCAAAGGACAAGGACAGCCTAAAGTCTCATGGCGTGAGCCATATCCTGACTGTCAACGGGAAGGACCCCGCTTTCAAAGACGACTTCAAGTACAAGTAAGACAGATATTTATAGCAAATGTCAACCGATATCGTAGCCTTGTCGTAGCTATTTTTCTGCTCGCGGTGTATTTTTAATTCGAAATGCTGTTCCTACAACAGCACTATAATAATAGTACTGGAATACTGTTGAACTTTTGCTGGTTCTGGCTGTTCTGCTGTTTTAATTTGTCATTTTTTCACCGATTTTTTGCTCTTGTGTCGCTGGAAGAGGCCAGCTGACAACGAAACCCCCAATGCTACACCCCCCATATACCACTTTACTCGCACCTGGTACTATACCTGGTGTGCAGTAAGCAGTACATAATGGACCCAAAAGGTTTGCCCTGCCAGTCTACCAAGTAAGTTACAGCAGCATGTGTTGCTAGAAGGTGTTTCCGTAGCTCGCCCGCAATCAAAATACCACCAGATCCCGAAATAGCAAGCGACTCCCCGGGACTTGAGGTTCACAGCGGTGTTTGGTGGTGTTCGTGTGTTGTCAGTTGCTGGGTACTACTCGTACAGTAATTTAAAGGGCACGTGGCAGAAAGAGGTACACCGGCCCTTAATGCGATTCGCTGAACACCTCACGGCGCTTCGCGCTTGATGCACGCGATGTCCGCCTGGTCGGTGAAAACCCGACGTGCTCCGTCCCGGCATTGCAGGGATGCGAAAGTCTGTAGTCATACGACTACATTCATGCATGATATGGAGTACAACCCCCCCCCCGCCCTCTCCTCAAAACCTAAAAAAACATTGACTGAAAGGGGAAAACTGCTTTTCGGGGTCGGCGGGGCTCTGGGTTCTTGATATGCACATGGTCGCCATCACCAATCCAACGGCGTACGTAGCACGCTTCCACCAAGTCCATCATACGTAGCGCGTTTCGAAGCACGCCCGGGTTGAGGTATTGCGCGTACGACTCATCATGACGTTGATCCAAACAACCTGGACCAATCACAGAAGTTCAGTGACATCACCCACGGAAATAAAAGGTGCATGGATAGAAAGTTACATCACCTTGGATGACCCCATGTGTCATTCAAGCACTTCAACTATTACAGGGGTCCATAGTTAACGGGACCAAATGTTGTTAGTAAAAATAGTAAAATATATAGGTTTTTATGTGCACCATAGGTCCTGTTAACTATGGACCCCCGTAATAATCAGAAACCCCTTCATGTACACAAATGAACAATCAGAACACTGCGGATGAGAGATATTTTCAAGGTATAGGCCATGCATCTACAGTAGACTGGTATATACAGTTGTATGTGGCTATACATATCAGAAAAACGTAAACGTATACAAGCGTAGGCTTTGGAATTCCATGGATTCCCCGAGAGCTCGATACGACGCCCAATGGCCACGCAGTTTTCACGAGGAGACTTTCGTCGCCGCCCGGAGTTAGACGTGGCCCGTGCCATTAACCCGTCCTCGTGTGTGCACTCCATGATACGATGTAACGAGCATATAGACCCTGCGGAACCTACAGAACTCTATCTCCTCCGAGAGCCACGATGGAGCATTTGTTTTAGGTTTGTCTTTTATTTAATGTGCTTGGTACACGTGTTGCGAGCGAGGCGATTTTATAAAGCCGCCTAAAATGGTGAAGCAGGAGAGACCCCAAATCTCTCCGAAAAAAAGAAGGTTCATTTCCGAAAAAGTCCTTATTTTTTCTAGAATCCACCAGCACACGCACATAGTTGGCGACACATAAAGCCACTCGATCGGTCGAACTCAAAGCTGACGTATTTGTGCTGATTTTTTTTAATGTCAGTCCGTACGGGATACCCTAATTTGTAAGTAAATGCGGTATGTACGTGCCGTTCGCCGACTCCGACCTGTGTGCTTGAGCATAGTCGGACGTGAAATAACAGCGTGCATCTATCCACTGCCCTAGAAAAAAATGTGTCGTCCACGTAACCCAACAAGAGCCCCCTCTATTCGGAGCGCCCCTTTGCTATACATCGACTTGACCGTATCTACCCCAAAAACATAACATGTAGAATGATATAGGATGACATTACTCACTCACTCACTCACTGTTATTCCCGCTGCAACGGTGTTTTTTTGCCATGGGTGCGCGCCGCAGGGTGATCAACTTTGGAGGCGACAACGGAAACCTCACGCCCCATTTGGAGGACAGCGTGGCGTTCGTCAATTCTGGCGCGGAGAGCGGCGGGGTATTGATCCACTGCACTCACGGGACAGGCCGAAGCGCAGCCATGGCGATCGCCGCTGTGATGAAAGCGAACGGGGATGGAACTCCAGGAAGCGTTGTTGGCGATTTCGCAGAAGCATTCAGGCAGGTGAAGGCGCGCCGCCCCGGCACGGACCCTCCAATGCCCTTTCAGCTGGAGTTAGACGCGTGGGAGAAGTCGAAGTCTACTTCAAATGACAACTAAAGAGCGATACGACAAGATGGACTTGGCTCGTGTTATTCCCTGAGATGTCGTCTGCTTGTAACACGGGCCTACAACGCAGCAGTAGTACGTGGTAGTTTTGTTTTTTTGCTCAGCAGAGAATACCATACGAGTATATCCAATCGGATAACGTGGCACGGGGCGTATGTATATCCGGTGAATCTGTATCGGTAGGGTTGAGCGAGCTCTATCGAAGTTTTTTTGTTCTCGGGGAACGTTTATTTTGCGCGAACGGAGCGTCTGAGACAACTCTGACGCGGACGACTGGTTTACCCAGCCGGCGGTTTCCACTCGTGCGGTCGGGGTCGTCTGCAACAACAGCAGTGGAATGGGGTACTTGTTTGGATCTATTTGCACGGGTGAGCATAGTAATTTGTGTATCTGTTGGGGCGTAGAGACTCGCGCCAACTGTGTGGTGTCGTGTGCTCGCCTCGCGTAGTAATGGTGCATGCCTACTGCTGTAGTACATGGTGTGCTTATATAAATTACCTGTTAGCAAAGTGACGAAATATGCCGGAAATTCCTGAGGAAGTGCTGAGGTTTTGCCCTGTTACAGAATGGTGACTGTTGCTTCCTGCTTCAACCTATGAAGAGTTCTACAGAGTCTTAGTTTGAGTATTATATAAGTATGGGTTCAAGATGTGTCTCGCAGAACGGTTGGCGATTTTGGCACATCCTACTGCTTTATTCGCCGGTTGGGCCGGTTTCTGGTCGGGTGTATTGGTGGGACGTGTAGAAAAACGAAGCCCTTAGGCAGACAGAAATCAGGTAGACAAGGAAACTGCGTTGTGGACATGTGTACAACTGCTGTAAGCGCCAGTTTGGCCGGTTTTTGGTCGGATACATCGGTGCGAGGTGCAGAAAAAGAAGCCCCAGGTACACACAGAAATCGGCGGACAAGGAAACTGCGTTGTGGACGCGTGTGTATGCTAACTGGTACAAGGCAAGAAGCATGAATGGCGCTTACGACGCTCTAGAGGCTGGTTCATTCAACCATGAACGCTGCATGCAATTGCTACTACGTAGAGTGCCACATACTTGGCCTCACACCGACCGTATTACAGCGGAAGTGGATAGCATACCCAGTCTTTTTGTGAAGGGCCTAGAGCTGGCGCTAGCGGCGAAGTTGTGTCCCCACCAACCCCAGGCCTTAAAAAAGGGTCAACAATGGTCAGGCGTTTCCCTATAATAGGAAGAAATCCTATATTTTTTCTCTTTTTTCTGAACGAAACGGTTCTAGGTACTTCCAACACATTTCTGTAGGAAGAGTTTCCGCAAATATTCGAAGACTTGACTGCGTATGATCGCGCAAAAACTACCTGTTAAGAGTTCATTCCATACTGAAGTCAAGTACGGTATTTTCGAAACAAAGCTTTAAAAAAAACGGTGAAATCCACGTTTTTTCCCCCAAATAGCCCAGACGTTCACACGGTTTTTCCTTATTAGATCCTATTGCTTCGCACCCACTTTCCATGTCATTATACCTAGGAGTGTACGCGGGGGGTGCGAGCTCTTACTTTTTGTTCACTAGATATCTGGGGTCCCAGGAAGCCCGATATTAAGAAAAAACCGAAGAGGCAGATAACTGATGGTACAAAAAACAAAAACAAAAAGTTGTCCCACCTACATTCAGCCCTCGGCATAAGGACACGGAAGGTGTGTGCGAAGTTTCAGGGTCTAACTAAAAAAACGGCGTGAACTCCTGATGTCAAAATATTTTTGGTGGAGTTCCCTGAACCACCTCGTAGCTATGCTGGGTTAGCGAGAGGGTTTGTTACTCCATTTTTTTTAATTTTGTCGTCGTGCAGATGGGTGCAGAGCGCAGGGTAGCGGTACACACACGGAATGGAGTTTTGGTTGAAAACCTCAAGGAAAAAAAATGACAAAAAATAATGACACACAAAAACGTGTCTCAAAGTCACCGAAAATCGTAGGTACGGCTAATTCTTAATAAAGTCTGATACGTGGATTAAAAAGAACGGTTTCCGATCGGAGACAAAATCGGGGGTTATACTGTTGAAAACGAGTATTTTCGATCGAGCAATCCGATCCACGAATCTCGGCGAAAAACTCGAGTTTTGCAACGGGAGGTGTGGATCGGATCTCTCGATCGATTTGTTTTTGAAGTCCACTTCATCTCCAACCATCCCACCAAACACACGGGCACACGACACGGGAGAACTATGAACCCCTCGATTCTGGTTTGCCTGCTCTGCTGCTGCTGCTGCTACTGCTCACAGCGTAGCAGCTGGAGGATGCACCTCCGAGAACCCGCGAGCAGGACACGAATCAGATACCAAAATACTTTTGCTTGCGATACTCCAAATAGCACAAAAACTGCAACCTTGGTCCGACTGACGATAGGGATGGCATCCAGACACACCCGGTCGAACTAGTCGTGGATCGCAAACCGGCCTTTTCGACACTTCCAATCCGACGGCATAAGAATTAGCCTACTCGTACGCTTGTGGAAAATTGTTTGTCCATTGGGTTTACTCGACTGTCTCTAAGCCGGCGTATCATGGAAATATTTCACCACGCGCCCCACTCTGCAGAGAGAAAGATATTTCGTTCTCGCAGTTTTCTGATTGGTATTTCTCTCGTACGGCATTACCTAGGACCAACTCATGTGCACAGCCAAGGGGCGCAAAATGATCCAGTTCAAAATGCATACCGGTCACTGGTATGATACGGCTCAATAATCGTTCAAAACCTTGCGCCGCAGATATTACGAGTAAATCTTCGAGCCGACCAAGCTTTGTCTTGCTTGTTCAAGTTATGACCCCAAACAAAAAAAGGTGACATGATAATCCACCGCCAAAGCAAAAAAGTGGCGTTGTGGCCCTGGATGACGGCACCGGATGTTCCACCAATCAGAAATATCCGCTTCAAAAAAAACCCAGTGAAAGAACTCCGGGCACGAAATACCTCTCTATCACACCAAGCCGCCCGACGCACAATCTCTCGGGATTGCGCAGCACACTCCAACCAGGGAAACATGGTGTACACACACACACAACACAAAAAACAGAAACGCTAGAGACTGGCCCGCAGTGCTTCTATACTTCAGTATAGCGTATCACCCGTTTTTTTTCTTCTATATGCACAAAAAAGGTTTGCCGACTACCGGTCCAGCCCCTGATTCTGCGGACGTGTCTACACGAGCAAAGCGTAGCAGGCAGGCCGCCACGCTCACACGGACTGCATGTTAGACAAAAACAAAATGCTTGAGCCCAGACATATCTCTCTCTTGAGGCACTTCGGCGAGTCAGACAATCGCGGCTACAAAAATTTCTCTCTCACTCAAGTATTCTCGCCCAAAATAGTTCCATCCCGGAGCCAACGAGGGGCGGGGGTGGGGGGGGGGGGGGGGGGCGCAACGACGCCAGGCCGCCAACTGATAAACACGACCATCCACCCTCTCTTTGCTCCACAACTGGCCGAATCCCGCTTAAAGTACATTAAAAGCGAGCATCGTGCTGGTTAAACATCGTGCCAATGTGCCCGCACTTAATATTCGCCACCAGTGACTATGCCCACATGTTAACCACCGCCCTCTGATTAAAAAAAACTCCGGAACGTCGGTACGGCTGTACCAGTAGAGGATTCCCAACATGGGGCCTTTCGGCTTCAACGTGTGTCCTGCAGGGGTGCCAACGCTCCCGACACCGGCTGTCAAGTCTTTGAAGGTCTGGCCGTCAGGATGGATCACCACTCGGGCTTGTTCGCGTCATAAGTCCACCCGACTTTCAACGCATCCTGCGTGGAGTGGGGGGGGGGGGGGGGGGGGGTGGAAGAGGCATGCGGGTGAAAGAAGGGGGGTGGAGCCACGTTATAGTTCGCCTGCGTCTTTCTCCGAACTGTACTCGCACTCGTTTTGAGTCACAGGAATCGCCTTGGACGCGCCTTGTCAAGGACGTTTTTCATTCTCAGGCCCTACTGTATATATGGAGCATATTCAACCAACAGAGGCGTTCGCGACGAGGGCACATGCCGTTGCGGGAAAATATTTTCCAAAGCAACTTCTCCCGGCACAAGTCCACCGCTCGTTTCCCTTCGACGCGAGGTCGTCATATAACTCAACAGTCGCGAGAGGGATATAGGTCGATGCCCGAGAGAGAACAGAGACCGCTTTCGTTTAGGAGGCATGATGAATGGCAGGGATGCCGGTACAGGGCCTGTTGCCGCCAACAATTCCTTCGCACCGATTGGTACGGAGATCAGTCAGCGCAGCCTTGCCTTGCTTGATTGCTTGTGGGCCCCTCGTTTACGGTGTCACTTGAGCGCGTTGAGAGGACAAGCACGTCGACCTATCGCAACGACAGGGTGTGCTGATGATATTACAGCCGTCGATGCACCCGCATGTTATACAACAGGATCTCCATGAAGGATATTAATTAGTGTCATCGGTCGATTTTGCTTCTGGTTGTAATGGTCAAGCCAAGTTTTCCGCTGCGGTGTGAGCATCATAGACCAGTACCCTTCGCTTCACGATCGAGACGCTACACCGCACAACTCACTCCGGAAAACTAGACGCGGCGCGTGGTGCAGAATACACAAAAGCAGGAGAGTGTGTCTGTCATCACCTTCTGCACGTTGACGACCTTCTCTTCGAAGTACTCAGCCGTGTTCTCCGTCGTGATCACGTCCCCGAGCGCCTTGATCAGCTCCTCCGTTATCTGCCTGCACTCTTGACCCTGACGACGACACCCAAGCACACCACCGCGAAAGGGACAGGCTTAGCGAGCGACTGCAGTGCGTATGGAAGTGTTGTGCAGTCGTGGCTAGCGTGGTGCTTTGCGCGAAAGCATGCCGGTCGCTCCGGTGGTCTAGCGGTTTAAACTCGAAAACTACTAGCGCATGAGGGCCGGGGTTCGAATCCCGGCGGGTTCTAAAAAAAAAAACGAACATGTTTTATTTGTTTATTCTCATCGCGGAAAGAGCAAGAGCAAGAAAGAAAACTTATATGAAAATCGACGACCTGTGGGAATGCTGATGAGCTCTCTAAGCGATAAAACTGAAGGCATCCCTGTACCGGGGCGGGGGGGGGGGGTACTCATTTGTTGCTTGCCTTAGTCATTTGACCTTTGACCACGCATCCCTTTCAAGACGGAGCACCGTTCTACTACTAATAGAGACACCTCCAACAATTGGGCGCTCATAACGTTGTTTCCATATATCACATAGAAACTTTTTGCTAATCTTATCCCCTTCCTGTCTGGCCGCCTGTGGCCACCATCTATCTCCTAGGATAGCGATCGTTTTCTCGGGGGAGGGGGGGGACATTTGTGACCACGGCTTGTCCAGAGCGCTGGAAAGTAGAAATTACCGTTAACAAACAAAAATGTTTGCAGAACTCCGTAGCTGCGTGATAGGCGGCTGTGTTTTCGGGGGCACAGTGATTAATCTGGGATACTTCGCCATGTTATTTAAGCCACTTGTCGCTTGAGGTGACCATGAAACGAACAAAACCACAACATCAGGTGGACATCTCGAGTCTCGCTCTGAAAGTTTCCACTCGACTACAGTTGTGCCCCCCGCACGTGATACTATGGGGGGAACCAGCCAAGAGCTAACTGGTCAGCAGCGCAGTCGCTTGAGAAGAATAGATGGGCCAGTCGGCTGACTTCGGCTTAGCAAGAGAGCGCGAGGGTTCCGCCGCTAGCGGACAATGCCTCAACACTCAACGCCCAACACCAACGCCCTTGTTGAGCCCTGCACCTATCGCAGGCATGCTTGCCCATGTCGGAGATAGACGCTGTACGCATCAGAGCTGCTGTAGGCACGGCACCGCATGGGTCACACATCGTTTTGTTGCTGCTCACGCTCTTGTAATAGCCACGGATGCCTTGAGCGGGGGACAGGGGACGTGAGCCGACAGCTATCCAGGTCACAAAACAGATACCGTAGTGGGACACAGTAGCATACGACCGGCAGACCGGCCAAGCATGACAATGTCTGAGTGCGTGCGCGACACAGCGCCAACACGAATACATACTCCAGGGGTGGCGGCATGCAACGCAACCCAGAAATGGTTTCAGGTGTCTGGTGTCGGGGGGCGTTTCTGTACCAGGTGAAACATATCAAAACCACGCGATAACAGGAGCCGCACACCAGGTACCAGGCACCGGTTACACTGCTGTGTTACTCGGGTTGATTTGCAGAGAGGGCACAACAGCCCACCGCCTCCCCGTTTTTATCTGTGCAGAGAAGAGAGATTCAATGAACAAACTCCAGCAGTGTATATATCTACATCGCAGATCTAGGCACATACTGGTAACGTATTGTCAGGCACCTGGGTACACTCGCACCGTGGGCGAGACTCAAGACTTGGATCTGGGATAGGCGCGTGCCTAAGCACGAATTCAAGATTTGCCGGTATTTTTAGGCACGTGCCGACATCAGACAGACACCTTGCATGGCGTTGTTGTGTCAGTATTATTTTATTATAAGAAACACATACACAACCCCCTCAGGGAAAATGAATATAGGCGCTTTCAGGCGCGAGCGCGATTGGGCTTGATACCAGATATTGATCCTGTAGATACGCATTTGCCCACTCGCAAGCATGTTAGCTTGCGGTGAGCCTTTTCTCGCGTGCGTAAGCCCCTCTCGGCGCGTATATTGCTGCAGATTCACGCACGAGTAGAGGGCCTGGTGTACATGCACAGCACTAGTAACGACTCCGGACGGGCCGAGTGTTGAGTTTTAAAGTTTCTGCTGGTGTGTGGTGCGATATTCGCAAAAAATGCGAGCGAGAAAAAAAACAGCGAAGTTCTTGTCCTCGGCTGCTTGTTTGCATCGTTGCACTACTGCTGTGCCATCTTCGACGCATACCGTGCTGGACACGGCGTACCCTCCTCGGGCTGCTAACGCGTTAGTTTTGCCCGCGGCGTGCCTACGTACAGCAGCTACAAAGGCTGGGCTATGGCCTGTGATCTGGAAATCATCTGTCTGTGCGCATGATGAGAAATGAGATGCTGCAGCAAGCAAGACTGTCTGCTGCGCAACCCAAACAAAGTCCGCTAGTTTTCAAACGCATTTTCTGAGTACGTACTCTGGTCACTCCCTACCTTGACTCCCTTGACTTCCAGCAAGATTCGTCCGTCATCGGTGAAGTCTACAATCAGCTCCTGCATCTCCATCTCTATCTCGCCACTGCCCGCCGACGCTCCGTCATCGTACGCCGCCATGCGGGGTGCTGGTGCGAGAGCAGTCCGAGTATCGAAGCAACCAAGAGGCGCCATGCTTCTCGTTGTTGTTGGGATCGAGGTTGAACTAGGACCGACGAGCGACGACGATGGAGAAGGGGTGTGGATCGTTGCAACGAACGCTTCCGCCGCATACATCGCGAACACAGCCAAGCAAAGGACTTGGACGAGTGGGGGAAAGATCATACTTCACAGGAACAACACCTGGCGGTGTATTGCTCGACTGCGTGCTCGAGTGTTCGCCAGCTCAGTTGATATTTGATATTCAATATTCAATATTCAGAAGGCCGGGTCTATATAGATATCGAAGGCCTTAAAAGCTCGGGCCTGCTCGCGGCAAGAATATCCCAGACGACTGAGTCCAGAGTTGAGAGCAGAACTTCAGGCACCCGAACGTGAGCACCAAGGACGCACTGGGAGCTATGCCCGGCAAAAAGAAAGGGCGACAACGAGGTAGTGCTGGGAGCAAGGCTCAAAGGTTTGTGAGAAACGTCGAGGTGGTCAGTTCGCGTTGCACCATCAGGTCGATATGGCAATGGATTGCAGCATCATGGCGTGTAGTAATAGCGGTATAATGTATAGCGTGTACCATGTAGCTTGTACCTCCTGAAGATGAACTTTACACTGCTGTACCTGCTGTGAGTAACTTCACCCAAATGACGTGCTTCGTTGACGTATCGTATGTATACCAGTACAAGGCGCGTCGCTCCGCGGGCGGCATATGCCGCCCGCTACGCTCGCTCAGGAAGGAAAAGTACATCGAATTGTGCGAAGCGGACAGAGGTCCATGATTGAATGCAGTTTTTTCCGATTGTAGTTGCAAACTGGCGACTTGACAACGTCAAGAGTCCAGCCGCAATGCTTCAGGAAAAAGCAGGTCGGACACCACATACATACGCTTCGCGTCGTCAGCTCGCTAGGAAGAAGAATGGAACGGAACAGACGGCCCAAACAATTAGGTGCAAACAGGCGATTTGCAAGTACCAAGAGCTCCATGTTCCACCCAGGAAAACAACCCGAATGCCGCATGCCGTGCACACGTATATATCCCAAGTACGTCGTAGGTACTTACGTTCTTTTGATATGGGCAAATTTTATACGTCACGGGACAGCTTACGCGGACTTTAATTGCGCGCCGCGCAATGTATGTAAAACCCCTGTTTTGGCAGATACTGGAGCGATGTATAGTCATTCCCAGTGACTAGAGCCAACTTTTATGAGAATCCTCGGCAGACATCGATCGACAAAACCAACGACACCGTCATGAAATCTGAACGGAATGCGCTGGTTAAGGTCTCCGACCCAGCCTAGTGTCACAGTGCTCACACCTCGGTCGGTGATATGTGGCGTGGGCTGACCAGGCGTCTGATAAAAAAACATTTTGGCACTGGTCTGTAGAAGACAGACGACAAAAAATCTCTACCCCTCACCGATGGCAAAAAATAGACAATTTTTCTCAGGTTTGACATCGATCGACAAACCCAACGATTACGTCACGAACTCTGAATGAAGTGCGCTGGTTAGAGGCTCCGACCCACACTAGTATCACAGTTCTCACACCTCGATCGGTGATATGTGGCGTGGGTGGGCCAGGCGTCTACTAAAGACATATTTGGCAGCTGGTATGTAGAAAACAGACGACAAAAACTCTCGATTCCTCTCCGTTGGCACGAAACAGAACTTTTTGAAAGCTCTGACGAAGAGCATAGGACGCCGCGGCCAACCTCTCGCCCCCTAGACGACGGATTCCGATTATACCTCCCAGGCCATAATTTACACTCATTGGCCTTGCCCGGTACCAAGTTCGTTGACCGTGGGTGGAGTATATGTCGAGATCGAAGGTCAATCGTCGCGTGACTTCGGGTGTGCGAGCTGCGAGCTGACTTCTAGTTTCTGTGCGGCGTGATTTCACGTGGTTCCCGTGGTTCCTGTTAATACAGCGATTTTATTGGAAGATGGCTCCCGTCGTTCGCGTTATTTCAGTCATTTGATTGGAAGATAGCTGGCGTCAACTGCCCCGTGTTATTTTAGACCTGCCTTTGATATGCTGTACGTATGAACCTGGTATGTCTGATGTACGAAATAGAAAGCACGACAGGGCACAGCAGCAGCACCGCAAAAACAATGAAAATGAAACCGAAATTCCGGAAAGAAAAAAACAACCGTCCCCTCTCATGTGATAATTTTCTGCCTGATTGGAACACCTTGCACCGGCCAAAAAAGAAAAAAATCGAACAGCAGAGCTTCTATCTCGGCCTCGTACGCCGCCCGCCCCTCTCGCGACCACCTCGCTACCGATCCGGTCCGTGTAAAGCTTTCCTCCCGCTCTCCCACAGTGAGCCCCGTCGCCCGCCCCGCGTGAAGTCCGGTGCTCACCATGACCCTCTTTCGCCAGCTCGACGATGATGGTGCTCAGACTGCGCAGCTCTCTCTATGATCTTCAGATTGGTCGCAAAAATAAGCCCGGCTTGAATCTTATCTTGCAATCGCGAACGACCCTTACTACTTGTACGTACCCAATCTAATTTTTCAGATGAAGGCCAGACAGAGCCTATTCATGCTTCCCTCGTGTCTCGAGGGACACACGACGCCTAGCCACGAAAACGGCGATCGCGCTCCTTGCAAACCCCCCTCTACCCGCCAGCATCGGCTGACATCCATGACGGCGCCGGGCTCGCCCGCGGTGCCGTGCTCCGAGTACACGCACACACAAGAAACGAAAGAAGAAAAGGCGGGAAAAATAGCTGAAAGGGCAAAAGAAATTTCAACGACCCAGTGAAAAAAAGCGAAAGCGAGCCTGCCAAACCGCTGAAAAAACAAAATCGACTTTTTCTTTTTTCCGAGATTTTTTTCTTTTTTTGTTCTTCCGGGAAAAAAAGTGTGGCACGATAAGATAAGAAAGCACGCAAAGAAACCAAAGAACGCGAAGAAACAAAGATCGTAGAAGCGACAAAAAATCGTGGTAGACTCGCTGGGCGCGAGGAAGGTCCTTATAATCAAGTAATTTTAAGAAACGGATAAACGTAAGTTATGTTCATGTATGTCTGGTACACAAGTATTCACCAGCAGTGTTGGTACCACTGCCCTGCACGGCTGCGAACGCAAGACAATCAGCTGGCTGTGATTAAGCACCTTAGCCACCATGGCAGCAAGTAACGGTAAGTATTAA
Source organism: Macrocystis pyrifera (assembly GCA_031763025.1). Classification (NCBI taxonomy): domain Eukaryota; class Phaeophyceae; order Laminariales; family Laminariaceae; genus Macrocystis; species Macrocystis pyrifera. The sequence goes on along the minus strand of JASSKH010000001.1, from coordinate 21,649,219 downwards.
TAGCAGCAAGACATTGGGGCAACTTTTAAAACCTGCAAAGTACGGTGGTTGCTCAGCGAGTGCACGCGAAATGTAACCGGTAACGCGGTGTACAAGGTACGCAGCACGTGTACAAGGTTCAAGCTCATACAGTAGATAAATGCCGCTGTATGCGTACGGTACATGCTCCGAGATGAAGCGAGATGCCAGAAACTCGCACGAGTGTACAGCGCATGTAGAGCAAACTGTAGTAGCCAAGTACAGCAGTAATACTCGTGACGAGAGCCTTGGACGTAATCTAGAACTAGTTGCCAAGGACACTATTAATATGAATATTATTAATAACTATTGGTGTCGCACCCCCCTATTCATAGTAGTCGTACACAAAAGAGTTGCTTTTTCCCGCTTCAATTCAGGTACCTTTGGTATTCGGGGTTCGGCAGGAACGTGGGATAAAACGGTTGGAAGTAGACTTGGACCCTTCTTGGGTGATGAATATTAAGTGTGAAATCTGGAAATGTTAATGGCCAACCCTACCGTATGTTCTACCCCGGGCCTTACAACATGCGTCAGAGCTAGGAAATGGAACGATACGATCAGAGAGGCGAACGAAGACCTCGCTTCGGGTCGGAGGAGAGCGCGGGCTGCGCGAGGCCAAGACTCCGCCCCTCCCAGGCTTAGCGCCCAAGGTTTCCGCTCCGTCGCCACCCTTCTGCGTCAACGAGTGAGAGCAGACGAGGTAAACTCTCAACACCTCAGATAGATCATCGATTCCCATTTCATGGATCTGAATATTTCAGGGCAGATAGCTATATTCCTGATCTGTATTGTCTGTATGATCTGTATGATCTGTATGATCTAGCTCAAGTTGCCGGGTGGGACCCGTGTAACCTGCATGATCTAGGGCATTATTTCTGGGTTGTATATATACTATGCACAATCCCACAGCCGCAAGTTAGGATCTACTACTGTAGATGGTCTTGTATGCAGTAGATCGTGATCGAAGTGATCCACTGTTATAGATCCTACGTATTGATATGAAGAACGCCGTTGTGATTTATCGTGCAAGAGCGATATCATACAGACCCCACCCGGAAAATATTTGCTCAAGAGCCGTGTCGTACAGATCCCACGCGGAAAACAATATCCAGATCGCGCGCATCATGTATGCAAATACAAATCAGGGAAGTATCTGCCCCGAATAAGCTACTATATCATGATCAAATGGGCATCTGATCTGTCGGATACGTGCTATATTTGGTAATCTTTCAATTCGGGAGGTGAGCTGTTGCCTAAGCGCTTCGGTTACCGTTACGACAACGTTGTGGGGACACCTTATAGGGACCGGGAAGAGAAGGGAACGGCCGAAACGGTGTCTTTGACGCTGGCTGCTCGGGACTATGTCGGAGATGCAGTGGTGTGGGACGTGCAGCAAGCCGGGGAAGCCTCGCAGCAATGGTTCGCTGCACCGCGATATTCACGCCACTATCAGATTTGGCACGTGTTGTCGGCACGGGCGATGTTTCCGTAGTGTCCACGCCTTCCCCCATGAGATTCGAGGTGCACAGCACGCACAGAAGCCGCACGGCCTGAAGAAATTGTCGTACCGTATAAATAATTGTGCACAGCAGCAGTACCTACCGGGTCATTGGTACTGGCGTAAGGTTGGCACGTTGTCTCGTTGGGACTGAGCGACTGATGAAGTATGTGTACAGAGAACGTACGGGGTGCTAGATTATGCTATACGACAGCACTGCTTTCAACTGATACCTGGTGGCTGATGGACGTGAGAGCTTAGGAGACGGGCCGACGAGCATCATAATTCATAGATTCTGGTGACTGATAACATTCCACAGGATGTATAACAGTTGGTGTTGGATACCGAACGATAATCGAGTTTGTTGTCATAACGATAAACCAAAGTACCAATCGATAGGCATACGATGTTTGATACATGGGAGGTGTCGCTCATTATCTGCATAAAAAAGACAGGGATGCCAGGGGGTGGCGGGCGAAACACGTTCGATACGATATATCGAAATTTCCGATTCGACATTCAACCCTAAAACCAGCAGCGCCTTCATTAGAAATCTGTCCCTGCTTCTTGTGGCAGAGGGCAAATTCGGGCAATGGTCTTCCTTCCTTTCGCACCCCACCCTACTATTGTCGCCGAGCCTGGGTTTTATATAGTTGTGCATCCGAGCTATTACGGGGGGCCATACTTAACAGGACTAAATATTGTTAGTAAAAATAGGTAAATATATCGGGTTTTGTGTTTACCATAGGTCCTATTAACTATGGACCCCCGTAATAAGTAACACAAGACACTCGCGTCTGGATCAAAACAGGTATGTTCCTCAGAGTTGACCATCCAACAATAAGGCTTCATTAACGCCCGAACGCCTTTTATTTGTGCACCGTCTGTTTCTGCCGGGGGATTTTGCAGGTCGCGGCCGAAGTCCCACGGTCGGTTTACGGGCCCGCGCGTGAGGCTGGGTGGTCCGCGCCCGCGGCGAAAACAAGCTACTTTTCGCCCGAGAGCATCGACAGCCGGCCTCGTAGAGCGCGTAGTTTGCTTTCGCTGTGTATCGGCCAGATAGGTGAGCAGTCAGTTTTGTTGTGTGGAGTGGCTCACATGTCTCAAGTCTGGGCGTTGGGGCCTACCGAACTATTCGGGTGGGATGTTTTTTGTTTGTGTGTTGGTCAGTTCGTGTTTTCGTCTTTTTATCTCTGTGAAGGCGCGAAAAGTACTACTTTGTTTATTGTATATATGTGTTTTATTAGTAGGGTCAGCTGCAGAAAAAAACCCGGTAAGTGGGTGTGCAAACGTCGTCTGTTGGGTTTGCTCTTCGTGCCGCTCCTACTCCCGAGCCCTTGTCTGACTACCGCCGCGCCTGTTTTTTTCCTACCGTTCGTCCGTGCCCTCCAACCAGGGCGAGATTTTCTCGCGTACCACTCGGAGGATGACGCAATAGCCCAAGCGTTTCTTCTTCTACCTCCTCTTTGCCTTGCTCGATTGTCTCGAGCGGCTGCCGCGAGGGGTACCGTTGCAGACCACAACATTGAGCTGCTGTGCAGCCCTGGAGTCAACTCGTTGTGGCTTAGGGGAAGCTTCACAGACGAGGCACGTTTTGCGCGATTGGTGGCATATCGCACATATGGGCGGGGTGGGGTCGGGGGGAGGGACGGGATGCTTGCGGGTATGATAGCGTCACGTGTAAAGGCGAGTTGTTTTAAACCGATCGAGGCTCGTTGCCTCCCGCAGGAGCTGCTGCTGCAGTCTGCGTTCACGGAATTGGGCGCAAACACGTGTCCTCGCGTCCTCTCTCACTCAGGCGAACGCTGCATCCTTTTCGTCGTCCCTGACGGTTCTCGCACTCACCGAAGAGCGGGCTGCTCCGCTTCGAGTCACCGAGCGTATCCTACACTCCCCGCCCGGTCTAACTCGACGGAGCGCGACATTGTATATAATCGGTGCCGCGCAGGGAGCGAGTGCTCTTCTCCCGGTGTTACACACTGCCGACACGCCAAAAAAAGGGCCGCAAGCCTCGCGAGATTTCGTCGACCTTGCCGAGGTGTTTCGAGATGGCGGTGCGGAGAAACCCGATGCCAAAGAAGGCAAGACTGGTCAACGGGACGCAGGATTTTCCGTCCCGGAGACTGGCCAGGCTGCCCGTGAAGCCGCTCGTGGTGCGATTGGCCAGGCTGTTGGAGGAGAGGATGATTGGGAAACTGCGGGCGATCGCATGGAGCGGTGTCTCCGAGGAGGGTTCTCGCTGACGTCATTGGACATCAGCAGCCCCCTTGTTACCGCTGTGTTTGTCGAAAGGTGTGTGACTGTGCACACCGCACTGTACGCTGTGCATGTTCTCGTCCCTGGCTGCGGCCTTCACTTTCGACCATTGGCAGGCTTGTTTGTGGTCGGCCAAATGAAACACCCGCCCTTGACTTTCTCCGGTTGCTGACGCTGCTCTTCGAGCGTGCTACGATAGAAGTCGTAGCAGTTTTTGGACAAATTTTCTGACTGAGGGGGCTTCGAAACTGAGGGACTACCCAATATGGTTTGTTTCTTCCCTATATTTTTCGAATATAGACCCTCGCACATCCTGCATGGGGTTAACCGCATAGTTTTCTCAAAGCCCTCTTTTTTTGGGGTGGGGTGTACAGAGCTTCTCATGCGAGCAGCCTCACGCGCCCCTATCGTGACGTGCATCGGTTCATAGCGTAATTTGTGGGGAGGAGCTAATCGGTCGCCATCGCCCTTCCCGCGCTCGACCCAATGGTGCAGGCTCGTGCGCACGATTCCTTCGCTGCGAAGGCTTGGGCTGAGGGGGTCTCTCGGCGTAGGTGGAGGTCCAGAAGCAGTGTGCGATAAAGTGCCCCGGCTCACGGCCTTGCGAGAGCTCGACGTGTCACACTGCAGGTGAACCCCAAAAATGGGACCAGGACACAGTCGGCCTTGCCGCGCTGGTGCCCGCACTGCGTGTAGCGCTCGGTACCCGTGGTGGGTGCGGTTGATGCTAGCACAAAAAAAAAAAACGGGCATAGCCATACCGGACGCTGAACGATACAAGAGGGACGCACGACTCCCCCTTTCTACGTCGTAAATGTATGATGTTTTGGAGGTTCACGCTGACCAGCAACCCACCATCCTGGTAGAACAAGCCGCGAACTGGATATTAAACCAAACTTGCGGCATGGCTACAAAAAAAAAAAACGGTCCCGACCTGAGCACCCTTCAAAACGCACCACTCCTGTGTGCTGCCGTGTACCACCCACAGCTGGTTCTGCGACATCAGTCTCCGACGATTCGCCAAGACTCTCTCCCGGGGGTGCTCATCTGCAGAAGCCGAAGACCAAGACGAACCTGCTTCGAGAGGGGTTGCTTCGTTTGCCGAGCAACTCGACGAACGTAGTAGCTGGGGCGCGGCGTCCGCGACAGCAAACACGCTAGCATTCCGGGGGCACGCACCGATGGGTTCGTTGGCAGAGGAGTTGGTGCTCGTTGCGACCGGTTGGGGGAGTGGTGGTGGGGGTGGGGGGGGGTGAGGACAGTAAAGCCTCAAGCTCTAGGGAGCACCTTCGGTTCCGCACGTTTACGGTAACTTGCGCGAAAACTGCGGTAACGGAGAAGGGGGCGAAGGCAGCAGAGGCTTTGTCTCCCGGCCTGTTGGTTGTGCTCGAAGACCATCCTACGGCTCGTGGTGTACTGCACGTGATGCGTTGAACAAGACGGATAACCGCAGCTTGCGGTTCTCCACGCTGTGACGTACGAGTGAGGGCAGATACATGGGTTTCGGTATTGTGCTGAGCTCTGGTTTTCTTCGTGATGCGAAGATTTGCTACGACTTCCTTCCTACTTTTTGTGTCGGTCCATATGGGCCGTGCTTATCGAAGCGCGTTTTGTCGACATGTTTTGACATCATGTTTCTTGACTTCCAAATAAATGCCAGAAACGAATGAAAAAAGTGGGAATCTAAGCTCTTGCATGCTTTATTTCCCCCTGCTAAATTTCCAGATTTTCCGCGGGGGGGGGGGGTTCATTTACTTGGAACCAATAAAAAAAAGTGAAAAAATCGACAAAACTTGGTCCGACGAGCACGGCCCTCACCACCAGCAGTATTTCCATGTTTTTTTTGCGTCGGCTGCGGTTGGTTTTTGCGGCTCAGGCCTGCGACTGTTTCTGCGTTCAACATTGACAGCCGTACCAGGTATTGTATTGGAAGGGAGCCTGAATAAGACACACGCCGCAACGGACAGCCAAGTATCGGACGCACTTTACTTTCGCCGAGCTGCCATTTGATGTGGTTCCTCCAGGCTTCTGAGACGCGTTGGCCTTTGAACGACGACATGCCTTCCATAACTACGCAACCCGTGCACGTACGTAGTGCACGTGCGAGCTGCTACAGGCCAACCATGAATGGCGATCCACGTACTTACAGCACAAAACGGCGGTAGCATAGTGTTCAACCTCCGCAACGTACCAAAATATGTGAAACATTCGTAGCGCGCGATGAGCAGTGGCAGCCGAACAATCGATACTCCCGGCTTCTCTACAGACGGGGTCTCGTTCGATCACGGCCGACATGGCGTGGCAGACTGGAAGTCAAACACACACAAGCGATGAAGCGCTCGCGCCAAAGGGTTCTAGAATTATGATACTGCATGCATTGAACTACATGGTACAAGTAGTAATAGTAGTTCTGACTAATGCAATGTGCATGGTATTGATGATGCTGAAGTTCATATTCTACAGAAATCTTGGCTGTGCCAACGAAACAGGCTGCGTACGAAAAAAAGGTTCTCGATGGCACAAAACAAGGACGAGGTACACAATCATAGGCGGAGTACGTAAGGGAACGGTACTGAAGAGCCGTGGTATATCATCCCGTATCACTAGCAAACAGAAAATACCAGGAGCTTTCGTCTAATATCCTTTATCGGGGGATTTTTTCCATCCCAATCATTATCTTCGCACTTCTTTTCTCTCTCTCCTGGTCGTAACTTATATCCGGAGTCACAGCTGGCTCCTCCTCCCCACGGTCCGTGCTTAGCTCTTTTATCGCGAGAATACTTAGCTCTGTCACCGCAAGAATACTTCCGTTCAGCTCGGTTCTGTCCTCGTCGAATTGCGCCTACCCCCGCTAAGCGCTCTCGGCAGCTGCTTTTTTACTTATTCGGCAAATAAAGTCAAAATATCACTATGAACTCAACTATCAACCTTATTCATACTAAAAATGGTATAATTCGAGAGCATACACTAAATCACAAGGCCGTACACCAGAAAAAAAAAACGAAGTAGGACAAAAAAAAAAAAAAAAAAGAGGAAAAATACAGGAATTAAACACAAAATAAACAAAGCAAACATGCGTTCACGGGCGTTCAGGCCGAGCCCCGAGGGGACGAGGTTGCTGTTTGCTGGTACGATAAGTCCAGTGATAGGTCCGGTTGATGGACCAACATAGGACGACACAAGACAGACCTGGCGGAAGAGAAGTCCAGAATAGGGCAGAGAAAAAAGACATGAATAAAGAACGAGTAGTCCTATGTTCAGCTGGCGGGCCAAGGGCGCCAAGTACGTAGCAGCCTTGTGTTGACCCGCGTCCAAAAATCACCTGATCAAAGTCATCCTACATGGCGTGCTGTAAAATATGCGTGCCGAAACAACAACTCCATTTGCCGCGTGCGTTGGTGCGTGGCATTGCGGCCCTACAGTATACACTGCCAGCATACACAAACTTGGCAGAGACAACGAATACTTGGATACCTGAGGAGCAATCACGCGCGACAAGAAAAACGCACTCAGCGAACTTAAAGCCAGAGCTACTGTATGTAGATTCGCAGGACTGCAACGCTCCACCGTCCGAGGAAAACGTGCGACAACGCCAACAACACCACACCATAGCCGGGCAAAACGAAAACTGCGTCAGATAGTCTCGGACTTCCACCGCGCCTACTAGTGTACTCCGGCAAACCGCCGGCATCGGCGCAGGTTTCACTTCCCCGTCTTTCCCCAGACTTGAAAACGACTGACAACTCCGACTCACTTCCCGTCATAGGCGGGGCTTCCTGGACTGCGGTAACGGTCTAACGGTGAGCGCTCCTTGTCGCTCCCGAAGTACCACCCTGTAGCAGCAACATCACCAGAGGCCAAATACACTAGGACCTTCGCGCCCTCCGAAGGGGGCTTCGCGCCGATCTCGTCGAGCGTCACATTGAATTTCGCCTCGAACTGCCTACCCAAGTCGGTCTTAATCATACCCGGTGTACAGGCGTTCACAAGCAAAGACGGGTTCTCCCGCGCCAGCTGCATGGTGTACATGTTCACAAGCGCTTTCGAGAGCCCGTACCCGCCCATGGACTCTGCTTCAGACAGTCCGGCAGCAGCGAACTTTTCCGCGACGTCATCACCACCGCGGCGCGCGATGGCCAAGCTCTCGTCGACCAAACCCGCGATCTCCGCGCGGGTGACATTCGGGTCAACCATGGCGGTCTGGCGGTCGGCGCTGCACTTGGCGACGAACGAAGGTCCCGACGACGACGAAGTCATCACGATCCTGCCCCCCGGCTTGATGAGCGGCAGGAAGGCCTCCGTTGAACGAACCACCCCTCGGAAGTTCACCTCCAAGCAGGACTCGAAGGCGGCGGGAGAGAAGTCTGTGGGGGCCACGCCGGCGTTGTTGATGAGGACGTCCAAGTACGATGGGGTCTCGGAGCCACCGCCAAGGCGCGTCCGCACGACGTCCGCCGCTCGCGCAACAGAACCGGCGTCAGACACGTCGATCTCGATGGCTTCGACACGCCCAGAGTACAAGTCGGAGTCCTCGGTGATGAGAGATTGTACGGCGTCCTGCCCCCGCCCGGCGTCCCGACTGCCGAGGAAGACGAAGGCAGTCTTGTTCGCATCGAGTAGACCTTTCACGACCGCCAAACCGATGCCTTTGTTGGCTCCAGTCACGAAGAATCGTTGCATATTTCCTGATTTGGTGATACCTGAAAACAACGGCACCGAGGACACAAGTTGGGCACCGTATGAGACAAAACAGGCAGCAGTTGCGCACCGGCATACCGTAGTGGTGGACTACCAGTGAGCCCCGTTTTCGGTCGTACTATTACGGGGGACCATAGTAAATAGGACCAAAGAAAATATTGTTAGTAAAAATAGGGAAATATATAGGATTTAGTGTGTACCGTAGGTCCTACATACTGAGGTCCCCCGTAAATAGTACGATGGACGTTTCGTGACCCCCTCCGCGGAGCACGCCTACGAATACATTACTATTAATGACAAGGCACTACAATTTTAGTCCAGGTGATACTAACTCCACCGGTTCATCAAAGACACATCAGGACGGCCGGCAACTCCGTCTAGTGAAAACGCTCCACGATCCACAACACAATAACATATGGGAGTTTCGGCCCACCATGTCACAACTATGCACACGCAACCAGTACACAGACGGCAGTACATGTGCCCCGTTTCGAGGGGGGTACAAATCGTGCAGGGGTTCCGATTCGCCATTTGAACGCTTATACATACGCGTACGTAGAGCGATTGCTGTTAATTTGCAAACACGTAATTGGGTGTATAGTGCTGCCGAAATAAGGAAATCCCAGCAAAAATACGTGCTGATACGACACAATAACCGCGGGTCGGAGTTGCAGTAGGAAGGGTAGAGCAGAATGAAACGACTACACAAGGGTTATTGTGGATGCCGGCATACCTCCATGCCCCGGGAAGGGGAAAAGGAGCAAAGAGGTCACATTTCGAGAAATCGAGAAAAACAACTGGGCATGAGATATTGTAACGAATAAAATATGAAGCCATGGTGTTCAATGAACGCCAATACCAAGAGTTTGGTACGGAGCCGGAAGCATTGGAATTCTACGAATGTTTGTTGTGTAATAGTTTCTATACACTACTTGATGGTGATCCGGTCACAATTTGAACCCTATGTGCTCTGCGCGAGGTGGAACAAGCGTGTACCGAGGGGAGGCGTACTCACGTGTTGATTGCCTTAATTTCTTGGCCATTGACCATGCATCCCTTTCGCACCGTTCCTACTCCCAATAGAGACACCTCCAACGCTTGGGCGCTCAATAAGTTGTTTCCATTATTTCATAGTTTAGCTTTGCTTATCTTACCCGTGGGTGGCGGGGGGAGCGAAAAACACCCAATCCGCGTTTTGTTCAGAATGGCATTCAGCGTAAAATATCTGAGTAGACGTGGAGAGTAAATCATGCTGAAGAATAAGTGTAATTCCCAGTGACGTCAGTACTGGGTTCTGTCAGACAATGATTTCACATCCCAAAAATCTCCTGTTCAACTCTATGCCGAGGTATAATTCCAGTTATTATTAGCAATCCCCTACCCTAATTATTTAGTAAACACACGATTAGGCCCTGTAGCTCATCAATCATCTATCGAAATCTCATCCTATTTATTAAATCTGGATCTGTATTCTCCCCGTCGCCAAATGGTTGATGTATTCCATGCTCCGCCCGAATTAGTACAAATCTCCGCTTTGGCTGGCGTCAATCGTTCGTTGTGATCGAGCGGGACCATGGGTCTGGTAAAAAAATCTCGAACAACTACCAAAAGCGTCCTGCCGACGACACCAGTGATAAGTGTAAGCAGTACGTACCTAGGGACCGACTGCTGCTAGCAGGTTGACGCCTTTGGCTCTGTTCTGGTCACTCACACGAGGTGCTTGACGAGGTCATAAGCTTTTCTTGTATTAGTTGCTGTTTGCCTCTCCAGATCTCTTCTGAACGAAAGGGTGAGGCGCTCATCAGAAAAAGCAGGCGATAACGCCTGCCAGGCATGATGAGGGGACGATTGCTACAAAGCATAACGCCGCAACAGGGGAGAGGGTATATATCGCCGCAACAGCGGGAGAAGGGATACCATAACACATACCGGTACAAGATGAAACATGAAATACATGGTCACCACCAATGTTGTAATCAAAACCGAAGATAGCTCGGTCGGTTTTTCGTTTTGTCGACAATATCGGTCTGTTTCAGGCGATTTTGTTTTTCAACCGAAAACGACCGAAACCGAAGACTTATCGGTCGGTTCCTCGGTCGGTTTCTCAGCAAAACCGCCAATTAGTCGAGAATTCGAAGGATTCGGTGTGCATGTTTCGGTGTCAGGGTTGTGGACCAACTCGGAAAAAAGCTCCGTCGATTTTTTCGTTTGTTTGCCGAAAGTGGTCGGTTTCGGTCGTTTTTTTGCCGAAAATGCCGCTTGGTTTTGGTCAGCTTTCAGGGGTTTACATACATTTATCTGGGCGTTATCGGCGTTGCGGACATAGAAGCTCGTTGATGGCTTCTCATTCTGCGCTTGCTTGTTGTCGTCTTATTTGTGCCTGCTGTTGTAGATAGCATACGTAGCGTTCAGAGGGGTCGCTCTGCACGCGGGTCTAAGTGACACGTTCTTGGCATCCTTGGCAGGGGAGGCGTGGGTCGGGGCTCCCCGCCGCCCTCGCCTGCGACATGTGGTGGCCAGTGTTGTGAACCGCAACCCGAAACACCGTTTTTCGAAAATCGAACGAAATCGACCATTTTGGGGTCGGTTTTTCGGGGCCAAAACCGACCGAAACCGGAAACCGACTTGTCTTTTTTACTTCGTGATGCTATTATTCTTGAAAACGAGGCTGTTCTGCTACTGCTGCTGCTGTGCATGATCCTTTTCAATCCTTGTGAAGATCACCCCTCCCTGTATTTCGACTCCGAGTTTCACTAATTTTAGCTCACATTCTGTATAATACTAGGTACCAGGTATCATAGGTCGTAACTGAAGTATTCGCGAGTACCAGTACAGTACATTTGGAAGTCGATCCTGGAGGTACTGGTCTATTCTTCGTACATTTCGGGGTTTGATGCTGCAAGTACTGGGTTCTATTGTACATTTCGGAGTTTGACACTGCGAGTACTGGGCTAGGCTTATTCACAGTACATTTCGGGGGGTGAAAACTGAGAGTACTGGGCTGTACACAATATTCACGAGGGTTGGTACTGCGAATATATGAAGCCTAAGCACACACTGGCAGTAATCCAGAACACTGGCATAGAACTACTTACTTAGATCTCGATCTCTGAGCGTGCTCGGTTGGTACATCCCTGGCCTCTCAGAGATCCCACTTGGAAATCGCCCCCTTTTATTACTTGCCGGACCTTTCCAGCGGGTCATTGTTTTCTCAATTTCTGGTCGTACTTTCAGTCCTTCTTTCCTTTTTTCTTTTCGTTTCGTTTCGTGTGCGTGCGTGTACTCCGAGCACGGTTGCGCGGGCGAACCCGGCACCGTCGCGGGTGTCAGCGGATGCTGGCGGGTAGAGGGGGAGTTGCAAGGAGCGCGGCCGCCGCTTTCGTGCCTAGGCGTCGCGTGTGCCTCGAGACACGAGGGATGCATCAATCGGCGCTGTTTGGCCTCCATTTGTGATTTTTTATAGAGTACGAGTATTTAAGGGTCGTTCGGGATTGTAAGATAATATTCAAGCGGTGCTTATTTTTGCGACCGGGCTGAAAGTCACAAGAGGGAGGTACCCCGATTGAGCACCAACATTGTCGAGCTTGCGTCGAGGTCCACGGTGAGCACCGGGCTTCACGCGAGGCGGGCGGCAGGGCTCACTGTGGAAGAGAGGGAGGGAAGCTTTACCCGGACTGAATCGGTGGCGAGATGGTCGCGAGAGGGGCGGGCGGCGTACGAAGCTGAGAGAGAAGCTCTGCTGTTTGATTATTTCTTTTTTTCATTTTGTCTTTTTGACTGGTGTAAGGTGTTCCAATCCGGTAGTAAATTATTATACGAAAGGGGACGGAGATTTTTTTCATTCAGGAATTTTCCGTTTCATTTTCATTGTTTTGCTGTGTTGCTGTGCCGTGCTGTGCTTTATCTTTCGTACATACGAGTACAGACACAGAGCATATCGAAAGAAGAAAATAAGTACCCTACCTGGGGTATGTACGTATGTACGACATGTGAACGAGCGTAGCAGAAAACCGCCCGCGACGCGAAGCATATGTGGCGTCCGAGCTATTTTCTCCTGAAGCATGGCGGCGGGACTCTTGGCATCATCAAGTCGCCAGTTTGCAACTACAGCAATCATGGAAAAACCATATTCAATCATGGACCTCTGTCCGCTTCGCATAATTTGATGTATAGTTTTCCTTCCTGAGCGAGCGTAGCGGGCGGCATAGGCCGCCCGCGGAGCGAAGCGCCTTGTATACATCACCCAGTAAACTGCCAGAAATAAATTGTTACGACCTTTGTTTGCACTACGCCAGTTCCTGTCGCCCGGGTTCGCGTATTATCGTAGTGACTGCAGTGTCTGTCCCAGTATACCGTCTCAGTATCTAGAGTGTGTGAGGGTTTGATACTGCGAGTACAGGGCTGTACTCAGTATGATACTGCGAATACTGGGGAATACCTTGTACTACGACCGATATGTACGTACGAGTACGAGTTATTACTAAAAAGTATTTTCGAGGTTTCATACTTCTCTACAGCAATATGTACTTGGTGAGAAAGTACTGGGCACAAATCCAATATACTCAAGGTTTTAATAATGCGAGTGCTGGGCAATACGACGTACCAAAAGATCATTTCGAGGTTTGACACAGCAAGTACTGGGACATACTCAGTAGTTTGGACGCCTGGTGCTGCTGTGAGTGCTATGAAAAAATGGTACTGCCCCATAATACTGGCAGAGTAGTACCTACCATGCGCTTCCAGGTGTGTAACCAGGAGCCGGACGATGCATGTCAAACGCAAGCTGTAAAGACGACCAGGTACGTACGAGCGAAGTGGGGCTCTGCATGTGGCTGACGTGAGAGTTTTGTACGGAACGAAAGGGTGCCCCTCTCATTTACCACTGGGCTGACGAAAGGGTGCGTCTCTCATTTACCACTGGGCTGCCTCTGCAAGCACGTGGTAGTTTCGAAATCAGCGATGGCACCTTTGCTGTGTGTACGTAACGTGGTAAGGTTCGCGCTTTTATCACACGCCCACAGGTACAGCAGTATTCATAGGTGTGGTGCATAATAATATCAAGGCGCACGCTGAGAAACCTAGACGAATCCTTCTGCGCGAAGTGGTGCAAGCTACGAAGGCTTGCCCCGACGGGCAGTGGTACTATTGAGGTACCGCGCTGTGGCTTTGATTCATGCCGTAACGCGCGACGAGAACAACAGTGACGACGGCCTTCAGCCCAGGGTAGGTTATGTACACGTAGTTGAGCAGCTAAAGTCCCGACGGGTGCCTCGAAGAGTCTCCCCCCGAGGGTGTATCTACTCGTACGATGCTACAAAAAGGTACCTGGTATCTAAGACGGATAGGAGGGGCTTGTTTGGCACTGACCTTTTCACACGGTTTCTGTCTCTGTCTTCCTCGAGCTAGCAGCAGTGGTGGTGAAGTGGTGGAGTAGTTGTGACAGGAGCTGCGGGATGCGGGAGACATGTTTCTGGATTTCGCCGGCGGAGCGGAAAAGCGGAAGGGATGTCGGTTGGCCCGCGGGGAGTACCAACGATGAAAAAGGCGTTTTGGTTCTCTTTTTCCATCCCCTGGTTTGATTGGCGACTCCTCCATTTTTGTACCTCGGGTACAGCAGTTTCAACGTTTCAACCGTTTTTCATGTTTTAGTATGGCTGTAGTCTGTATAGTTGCTGCCTGCTGCCTGCTCTTCTGCTCTTCTGCGTGCTGCTGTTGCGCGACACTGCTGTGCATATAGAGGTATCCCCTGGTATTTGCATACAGCTGTACACGTACAAGTCGAGGTCCGTGTATCTCTCTGCGCAGACTGCAGACAGGAAGACGTTGTGAGGAAGGAAAAGGATTCGACAAGAACCTTGTACGTACTAAACGCATATTTTTATCATTTCCGCTCGTCATGCTATGCAGAGTGATACTACAGCAGTATACCAGCTAGACTTCAGTTCAGCTTGTGCGAAATCGAAGTCCCGACGTTTGCGCATACATTATTTATAAGGAGAATTGCTCCTGCGCAGGACCCGCGGCATCGCTGCTAGGTGGCCTGACTTTGTGATTCGAAAGTCACCTCTCTTCTGGGCTGGAAGCTTCCACAACCTTAGACCAACTATTATGGGAAATTATTTCTGAGCTCTCAGAACTGGGGTTTTAGGCCGAATATACGCGTTTTACTTGGCGGGAAAGCCAGAAACACCGATAGACTCCTCAAAATGCTCCCCGTAGTTTTTTGCGAGCTTTCAGGAACAATTTCCCGTTTCTCCAGAGTCTAATTTGAATTTTGGAGTTGCCAATCACTTTTCTCTGGAGGGTCAGAAATAAGGCTGTTGGTCAGAACTGGGGCTAGAAATAGTGGATCTTCGAGGATTTTTGATGAAAAATCACGATGTCCTCAGAACTGGAAATATGGACGAACATTCCTACGACGACTCTGGAGAAACGGAAAAGTGCTCGAGAAAGCTCTCGGAAAACTAAGGGGGGCATCCTGAGGAGTCTACCGGTGTTTTTGACAGTCCCGTTGAGTAAATCGCGGTTTTTTTTCGGCAAAAAAAGCCAGTTCTGAGACCCCTTCAAAAATTTCCCAATATAGTTGGTCTTACGGACCAATAAATATCTGCGAAGCGTTCCGTGGAAAACTTGATTCATTTTTTTTCAAGCCGGGCACAAATATCATCGAGAGAAGACAATGACAGTGTAGCTTGTCGAGCGTAAAAACAATTGTTGCCCTGTAAGTTGTCCTTGCTCTATTTTCACGGGCGCCGATGCTTCAAGGAAGACGCGCCATATCTATAATAATAATATTTTTTATGCATGCACACATGTCTATCAACGATGCCTACAATGATGTTCATGCCTCTTTTCCGTTCCTTGATGAGTCTTTTTAATCTTGACGTTTCTCCTCATCAACAGGCTTGTTGAGATGGTCCAGTCATGTGCGTACCGTACGCTGGGCTGCTCCTGGCAAACATGTGTCCCCAGCGTGTATATATCTCATCCCGCTCAGGGCGACGTTAAGATCAAGCTTGCGGGACACTTTGTATCCCTGGAAAGGTCTGCCTTTTAAGTCGGTACTCGTTGGTACTCACGTGTGTTGCTTGCTTAGCTGTAGAAGAAGAGCAGTTATATTCCTTTCGTGCACGCGGAGACTGAGACCAAGCTCGTGCGTCTCTGGAAAACCTCTGGTTTTCCATCTAAGATACGCCTTCCAAGTACTACAAATATGTTCCCAGTGCCTGGACCCAGCTAAATACCGAACTTTCAACCTCATGCAAAGCAGTATCATAACACTAGCCCACTCTGATGAGTGCCGTATATGCAGAATTAGGGAAAATCATGGAAACCCCGATTCCACGAACTAGAACATGAGTCGAAGATGCGGCTCCTCAAAACCCACTCCCACACTTCTGAACGGCGAGGCAATGAAGCCGACAAAGTACGTTGAAAAAATGAACGGAAGACCTAGCCTTAAGGGACAGGAAGAAATCGTCAATGAAAGCCATCGCCATGCCTCCCGCACGGGGGGGGAGGGCGAGGAAGATGCATGGAAAGCGAAAAGTGAATACGGAAACGAAAAGAAAAAAAATACGGAAGCTGGCAAGAACCACCTAAACCCAGCCCACAACTCTGAAAACGCGTCCTGGGCCGCAAATGAGAGGCCGATTATCCAGGCCAGACCCGACACTGAGCGGGGGGGTTAGGCAGGACAAAATACGCAAAAACCCATCCCTAACCCAGCCCAAAAACAGAAAAAATAAAAAATAAAACAAACCCAGAAACACATCGAGCAGAAAAAAAAAAAAAACACCTCCCAAAGTCCAAGAAAACGACAAAAAAAAAGATATATATCGAGTGCAGTCAAGAAGCGAAAATCAGCTATCCACGGCGGCGCCTCGAGTTCATCTACGTTACGCTGGACCCCCCGTGCAAACGTGCTAGCCAAGTGAATTTGCAAACACCAAGAACCTCGTACAGCTCTCGTCGAAGTCGTGTCGCGCGCCGGAGAAAGAAGAAGCTTGATTGGTCCCGGGTCGTTTAAAAATCGAACCAAATATACTCCATCCGTTGGCGTAGTTGCGCTGATTTTCCCGAGCCACCACAGACCGTCGTCGCCCTTGTACCAAAAGTGGGCCCCGTTGGGAAGTACATTGTTGCTGTATCGGCGGAGCCAATCGGCGTGCGATACGCAACCATAGCTGGGTGTCAGAAACCGCTCGCCGTTACTCCGAGAAAGCTCCCGTTGTGCCGCGCCAATTCTC
Source organism: Macrocystis pyrifera (assembly GCA_031763025.1). Classification (NCBI taxonomy): domain Eukaryota; class Phaeophyceae; order Laminariales; family Laminariaceae; genus Macrocystis; species Macrocystis pyrifera. The sequence goes on along the minus strand of JASSKH010000001.1, from coordinate 21,632,500 downwards.
ATTCGGCAGTACAGGCGGTTGGTTTGGCGGTGTTGGTTCGGGGTGCCGACCCAGTAGCGCAAAATTGCGTGGCGAGAAAGCTGAAGGTCCATTTCCCGTTCCCAGGATGGCCGGGATAGTCCTGTCCAGTGCGTCTCGCACATCACCGCGATGACGCCACCTCGACCTCTAACTGATTGATGTCCAGTAATCTTTTCCACTTCGAGTCGTTCAAGAGGGGTCGAAACTTCGTCCTCGGTGACGTGGTACGGGGTGGATTTCTTGGAGAAATTGTTGAGCACGTATTGCGTCAACCCCGCCGGCAAATACTTCAGCATGTCGCCACGGTCGTGGGTGTTGGCACAGGGCTTGCAGCGTTGAACAGATACTCGCCGGCGAGCCTCAACGCCGGGCATACCGGCAGGAAGATCCAAATACAGGAGCTTTGCTCCGAGAGGAGATCCATCCGAGGTGTCCGCTGAGGAGCAGGGGCCAACTGCGAGAACTTTGTAGCGGCCCGTCCAGTTGAGTGAGAGTTTGGCCTTGAGGGCCTTGGCGTCCGTGTCTGGTTTCGCGCCCTGGCGGATGGTGGCCGCCGTATTGTACACCCACACCCCAACCGCCAACGTCAAATTTGGGGACCGGCCGCAGAGCGTCGGAGAGGGCGGAGTTGCGGCGGTTCACGCGAGCAACAGTGAGGGCGTGGTGTTAGGCGCTCTGCGCCGCGGTAATGTTTTTTAGGGTTATTTGATCCGTCTCATCACATAATACACATTTTTCGTTTTCGATTTGCATGGATGGACATCATTACTGCGGTAGAGGGCGCCCATGCGCGGTAGATGTGTCGTCGGGGAGGGAATCAATGACACGTATCATTTATGATGTGACTATGTTTACATATACGGTCATATTTACCTGCCTTTTTGGCGAACTTTGCTTAGTCGATGGTTCTTGTTGCGCAACGATGGTTGATGCAGAATTCAATGATTCGTGGATCTAGCGAATGGCGGACGGCTCGAAACTGTAACATCTAAGGGTTATGTATCGGTCTGTACTTGATGGCCTCGGGCTCTATCCGACCTTACCGCGACGAAAACTCACTAAACAAAGCTTGGAAGCGCGATAATCTTCGGCTCTCAAGGACTTTCAAGGCTCAATGAAGTGTACCTTTCTCCAGCGGCACTGCACGAGGCTCATATTATTGATCAGCGCAAAACATTTTACGTCAGATCTGACTGGGTGGTACCGTCGGTGGAGGTGGCACTGCACAGCGGTTTGGCTGATCCGAGCGCCAGCATCGAGTGGTGCAGAGCTTGCTCGTGGTCGCCAAAAATGAAGAGTTGGTACCTGGTTGGCATGCTGACAACAGGCTTGTGGGCCAACGAAACCTTGAATAAACTACTTAAACAAAAGTAAGAGGCTGTGGGCCTCGCGTGTGGGGGTGTAATAATTTTTCACCTTGCGAATTTGTCAAGTGTAAGGCAGCATGGTCCTAGGGGCGACTACGGCTAGCAGGTGTGTCTCCGGCTCTGTTCTGGTCACTCACACAAAGTGCTTGACGATGTTGGAAGTTATAGACTCTTGTGCTAGTTGATGTTTGCCTTGCCGGATGTCTTTTGAACGAAGGGGCGAGTCATTCATCAGCCAGGCAGGCGATAATGACTGCCAGGTATGATGAGGGGACGCTTGCTGCAAACATAACGCCGAAACGGGGGAGAGCGGATACCACAAAAAAATCCGGCTAGTGTAACTACGATATAAATAACTACGATATCAATGAATTTTATTTATATTCGCATGTATTTTCTACTCATCTTTTTAGCTGTTGGCTTACATCTTCGCCCTTAATTTAGATCCTGAGCGTTGACACGTATAATAGTACGCGTCGCGAATCACGTAATTTAAAAACTCGACGTGAACTTTTGGTTCGCGCGAGGGCGCCTTGTTGGCCATGGCAGGCCTTACGCGAATCATTGACTATTTATTTGTCTCCGACGTGCGTAGTTCTAGCTCCTCGCCTCCTCTGACCTAAATTAACGCGCTTTTTAGATCGGTGCCGGGCAGGGAGTGCATGCTCTTCAGATGATGGTGCGCAGAGAAGACACTCTAAACAATCGGGGGCAGTTTCAATGTTAACGGCCGAGCTTATTTCGGTGCATCGAGATGGGGAGGCTGCGAGGGGACACTGAGAAAACGAAGGCGAAATTGGTGAATGAGTAGAAGGGTAGCCTGCTCGGGGACGTGGACGCCAGTGATTCGGTTTACGGGGCTCTTTTGTAGAGGAGGCGGAGGCTATGAAATTTCCGGCGATCCCGTGGCAACGTGTTTCGGGGGGAGTCTCCTTGCCGACGCTAGCAGCCCCGTTGTTACCATTGGCTGGGCTTAAAACTAAGCACATACATGTCCACTGCGCTGCGCATTGCGCATTCTCTATTCCTTGGCTGGTAATAAAAGCCAACGATAGGATGCCATGGGGGTCGTCGTCGACGGGCAAGCCCGTATGTTCGACCTTGCTGGCTGCGGTCTGAAACACATTCGACTTATGATTAGTCGAATCACACACGTTGTCCTCCACTATTTCCTGCGTTTCTGCGATACCATGTCGTGTTTATCTTAGGTCTGAAGGATGCAACTGTAGTCGACGACCAATGCTCTCCCCGCGCTCGTAGTACTGGTGCAGAGTTGCTCATACCACAATTTCGCTACAAAGGCCTTAGGCAGCTGACTCTGCATAGATGACAAACCAGAAGCCATGCCCGACCAGGCGCTAGGGTTCATTACATCCTAGAAGCTTGACGTTTCACACTGCAAGTACTAAACACCTCAACGAATGCCGGGACGACGCAGACTCCCTTACCGTTTGCACTCATACTGCGTAACTTTATGCGCTTGCGGAGGGTGCGGTTGTTGACACCGGCAAATAGTGCCGGCCGTGTCCATGCCGAACATCGAGCGTCAGATAAGGTTATTACCCTTCACCCCACCCCTCTCTTCACCTTTGCAATGATATGGTACTCTAGAGTTATGTATCGTCCTGACCACTAATCCTACTTTCGGGCACAAGAATCCGCGAGGACGGGAAATAAACAGTCCTTTACTTCAAACACTCCCCCCCCGGACCTGCGCGCCCTTCGCAACATAGCTGTAGCTAACTATACACCGGTGATTTTTCGCTTTCAAGCTCGCACGTTTCGTCAACGCGCTGCAATGGTCGAAAACTGGGCGCTTCCTGGAGGCCAAGACGAGCCTAATTCGCGGGGGGGGTTGTGTCTACTGATCTACACGAAAGTAGACAATTTATAGCTTGGGGTGTCGTATCCGTGGCAATCAACACCCTGTTTCCGAGGGCATGCCCCATTGGAGTCTAGGGGACGATGGTTGGTACTGCCTGGAGTGTTTGCAGGGGGTCGGGGGGGGTGATGGCTGTGACGGGAGCAGGAGTTCGAGGTCTGAGGGACATCTCCGCTTCCGCTCGTTTACGGTACTTACGCTCATACGGCAGTTTCTGATAAGGGGGTGGGTTTTGCGGAGGCTATTTCGCAGTCTATTGCTGGCGCTCGAGGATCAGTCCACGGCATGCGATGCAATGCGCTTCGTGCTGTAAACATGATAGGTCTAAGTGTTCCGCACTTTGAACCACGGCGACCGATGGGCGTTGAGAATTTTTGTTCTGAGGTTTTCCAAAGCTTTGGTTCGGAGATGCGACGTTTTGAATGGCGTCCGACTGATTTGCGTCGTCGGCATGCACCAGCTGTTCTTCCAGTTTTGGTCCCGCCTGCGGTTGAGAACTACTGCCGCCGCGCTGTACCTTGACGGTTCAGGTTGCATAGCTTTCAGGTAATGCTGTCAATGTGCACAGCTTAAATTTTGGAAGGAAGACTCGACGAAAAAACTCTCATCCGGGCGAGCAATTTCAACGGATGCAACACGTTTGTGCGTCAGCTGCGAACAACTGTTGCTTCTCCAGGCTCGGAGTTGTATCATGTTGATCAGTGTTTTGAAGGAGCAACCCCGCCCAAAAGCATTCAACACGCGCAGTGCACTTGCGAACTACCGGCATACGCGTAATCAGCGAATGGTACACGGCAACGATCTACTACGACATTCAAAGTCCTTACGTCAAGAGGGCGGTGGTTTCATGGAAGCAAACTGCGAGTCACAGCTAATTCATGGTTGCCGGCGTAAGCAGCGAACGGCCGGTATCCAAGTGTATGTATGGGCAAATTATCAAGCGTAAGCACAATGGCAGCAGACTCAATCGTCCCCCCCCCCCTCTGGCCGAGAAAAGGCGCTCCTCCCATCAGTCCTACATACGAACAAAAACATTGTAGAAGACTCCAGATGTTTAAAAAAAAAACCCAAGTATTGACAACGCTCTACCGTCACCTAACTACTGTAGAGCTGTATAATCACATGTATGTCGTCATAGCAGTCGGCCAAACACACAAAAAACGGCTGCGTCTGGGCAAGTGTTAACTGCTCAACGTCAGAGAGCAGAACAGTGGTACCGGGCGAACACATGCGCGCCGACTAACGCTACCCCTCTGCCCCCATCTAATTTAGTTGGAAACCAAAAGCCGTACAACAGCAGTAGTACCAAACACGGTTGGTTTTTTTGAAAAAGCGTTGAATGCGAGGCTTCTGCAGAAAATACGCGCGACTGACGAAATCGGAAGCGAGTCACCACATAGAGCTTTGACTGCGGTCGTATCTGAAATACTGCAGTGTTCAACACGGACCGACAACCCCCCCCAAGCAAAAGCATATCCAGGAGACCTTCAATATTGAGAGCTGAACCGCAATGTCTTCCTTCCACGTTACAAAACTCGATAACTTCAACTCAATTCCTGTCATAGGGGGCGCTTCCGACGCCAACAGCTGAGCCGCGAGCGCTGCTTTTTGCTCTCAAAGTACCACCCGCTAGCGGTAACATCGCCAACCGAAAAACGAAAAACAGGGCTCGTCGTGATCCACCTAACTATTGCCCATTAGATTTTGGTAATGTCGATGTTTTATTCTTCGACATCACAAAACTCGACAACTTTGACTCAGTGTCCACCAGAGTGGTGTGTATAGTTTGTGCCGATTCGACTGTTTGTTTTGTCAAACACCGTTGTTTATTCTTCCGTCACAGACGGAGCTTCCGGGGGAAAGTTAACGGTCCATTCTCGAGCGCTGCCTGTTGCTCTCGAAGTACCCCCCGCTAGACGTCACATCACCAATGGCCAGAAACACCAGGACACCAGCGCCCTCCGCAGGAGACCCCGCGCCCCCAGCTCATCGGGAGTTCCTCCAAATTGTGACCCCAGTTTCTGGGTCATGTCGGTCTTGATGAAACCCGGCGTACAAGCGTTCACAAGCAACGACGAGTTCTGCCGCGCCAGCTGCAGGGTGTACATGTTGACAAGGGCTTTCGAGAGCCCGTACCCGCCCAGGTTCTGTGCCCCAGACAGCCCAGCCGCACGGAACTTTTGCGCGATGTCACCACCACCGCTGTGCGCGATGGCCGAGCACTCGTCCACCAGCGCCGTGATTTGGGCGTGGGTGACTTCGGGATTGATCATGGCGGCCTGGCGCTCGGCGCTGCACTTGGCGACGAACGATGGCCCCAGCGAAGATGAAGCCATCACGATCCTTCCCTTGGACGGCTTGATGAGCGGAAGGAAGGCCTCCGTTGCACGCACGACGCCACGAAAGTTGACCTCCATGCAAGACTCGAACTCGGAGGGGGAGAAGACTTCGGGGGCCACGCCGGCGTTATTGATTAAGGCGTCCAGATATGATTGGGTCTCGGTGCCACCACCCAAGCGCGTACGCACGTCATCCGCCGCCCGCGCAACAGAACCGGCGTCAGACACGTCGATCTGGACGGCTTCGACACGCCCAGAGTACAAGTCGGGGTTCTCAGAGATGAGCGATTGTACGGCGTCCTGGCCGCGCCCAGCATCCCGGCTTCCGAGGAAGACGAAGGCAACCTTGCTGGCGTCAAGTAGACCTCTCACGACGGCCAGCCCAATGCCCTTGTTGGCTCCAGTCACGAGGAATCGCTGCATGCTTTCCGGTTTGTAGATACCTATATATCAGGGACAAGAAGTCGGTTAGTGTCGCTTTAACAACTTGGACAACAGGCCTATACCAGTGTACTGGTTGAACAGGCAGTTGTCTCCTTTCCGACAGTGTGTTATCTGTGGGCTTCCGCGCCGTGGAGCGCAGCCCTAAATTAAATGCTATTAATAGATTATACTAATACTATTGTGTTCACTACACTTACTCACGATGGGTACAGCCGGACAAACCGACTGCTTCTTCCCTTGACAGCGCCGCCACCCACAACACAATAAGAAGCGTTTACAGATATTCTGGCCCGGCGTAACTACACGCAAACACACAATACACAGGCTGTACGAGTAACACACAGTTGCCGTTTGGAGGGCGACGCAGATCGTACGGGGGTTCCGAGTCGCTGCAGATATTTGCTTCAAACACGTAGGTGTGAGTTTGGTAAAATTGATCGAAAGCCAACAAGTGAACAATAAGGGCAAGACCGGTAAAGTCGCGGAAAATATGGACCGGAGGTGAAGAGAAGGTGGGAAAAACAAATTATGTGGGTGCTGTGGGGAGTCGTGTACGCTGAGGATGCGGGAATTGCAATCCGGTCACCAGGAAAAAACTTGTAGAAGACGCGAAGGTTCATCGCGACCACGTGCGCGGAAATCGGGTTGGTAGGTTAGGGGGCTAAGATGGACATCATGCGTCTACGGACAAAGCGTGTTTTTTTATGCTATGTATTGCATTCGGCGAGGAACCCGAACAGGCGAGCAATTCCACCTATCTTTCCGGGACTATCAGCCGAGACGGCAACCTAGAGGTGGCGCGATCGTGCGGTCAATGAGGAGGGCTTCGTGCTCGCTCCTGAGGTGATTTATTTTCTAGAATTTATTACCACCCGAGCGTGCGTCTATGGCTGATGGTGCGGATTGAAAGCCGGAATAATGGATCCCCTGCCGAACGGAAGCGTTTCATAAAGTCCGGGTAATGCTAGCCACGAATTGTGGCAAGCCCACCACTCACTGTTCGTCGATCCCACGATCAGAGAGAACGGAAGAGCGCCGCATCTACTACACCGTCTCCTAAATCAACGTATTCTGTGAGACAGGCTGCTGGGTCATTGAGAGGACGGTGCGGAGACGAGGGGTTTCGTTTGCGGGGTCCGTTGCACTCACGGGAGATAAACGCCTGCCAAAGGGGTTGACTTTAGAGTAGCTGGTCGGTGGCAAAATACTATTCTGGGGCCACAAAGGATTGAGGAACTTGTTCGGGTTTGAGTTCTCGCCACTATCACGCATGGCCATCACAATTTTACGTGGTCGCAGCACAGGCTCTAATAATCATGGAGTGGTGGGACAATAAAGCAAACCAGAAAAAAACAAAGCAAACTAGAGAATACGCTACCTTGAAACAAAAAAGTGCTACGATGTCCTAACCGCTTTGGTCTACCCTAGGTCGCTAAATACTACCTACTACAATAGGTAGCGGGCATCTGAGCGACGGAAGAAGGAATGGGTGGAAGGCCCAAGTCTCGATCAACAGGAGACCGGAATCAACGTCGAAGGGTGTCCCGAGGTAGCGCAGATGGCAGGTAAAATGGTGCAGAGGTGGGTGCAAACATTTGGAGGGCGGAGACCTTCCTGTGGAGAGGGTGTCCTCCGGCGGATTGGTGAAAAATAAAGCTAAAATGACATGAAATCAGATCAACTGAAGCAACAACAAATAAAGCCCCGCGCATCCCCGTAATGACCGAGGCCGGAAAATCGAGGCCGTAAGTGCGACAGTACTGCCAAGTGGCACCTTGAGAATAAGAATACATATCGTGTTTGTGTGAAGGAAACGAAAACACTGGAATCAGATTCAATGGACCAGCAACAACTAAATGTTGCTACCCGGCACACGTTTTACCGCCTGGCACATTGTGTAGATCAACTCAAACATTGCACCTGGTAGTGCACAGAGTTGGCCACGAATTACGCGAAAAGGCAACTCAAATACTTCGAACATTACCATCAAGGATCGCCCTCATCTGGTTATTTCGCCGTCTCCCCTCTTGGGCCTACTTGAAGGTGCCGCTGTTACCTACTTGCAATTGTTCGTACAGCAGCAGCAAGAGCAATACCATTAACACGAGAACATTGCTCGTTCGCACACCTGCCGCATTTTATTACGATAAAATATGACACAACATGATCAAATAACGTTGTCGTCAACAACAAACAGCAGCAGCATAACAAATACATGGTGCCAAACAGAGAAAGACAACACATACGAGGCACCCAAATAATTAAAAAAAAAGTTTGCTAGACTCGAACAACAAATAGCAGCATAGCAGTAGCAAATACTTGGTACCGAACAGAGAAAGGAGAAACATACGAGCCTCATACAAAACAAAAAAAAAACGTTTGCCGGACTTGAACTGGGGATCGTCCAGGCGAAAGTAGAGATAATACTGCTTGTGCCTTAAGCCACCCGACATACAGTATACTGATGTTCCACAGACTGATGCCTTTCTATATATGGTACGAGTAAGCACTTGAAATCGAAACATTTGTTTTCGTAGAAAAACGAAACTATTAATAGCACTCGCCCACGGGTTCTATGCGAGCAAGGTCGAGGCCGCCCCTGGCAGGGTTGGGAGGGGGTGAGCAAGGTGACGAACGCCCAGCAAAAAGCGTACCGAGAGACGGACCTCGTCTCAAGCTCGCTCGGTTTCGGCTCAAACCTAGTTCGAAATCGACATTCAAACTGCATACAGCCGATTTCTGACGTGCGTCATCCTACATATATTTATATATATACGACAAGTACATCAGAACAAAATATGGCAAAACAGTCAGACGCAGACGGCCACCTCATTACTTTGGGGGTTCCGCATGGGCGCGAGGCCCGCTTCGTGTTCGCACCGGATATGTACACACAAAACGGAACTGGGTCGGTATAACCCGTCTGTTAGATATACCTGTGCCTTGTACAGGCTTCAAAGTTGTGTGCACCTTCGGCAGACCTGCCTCACATACTACTGTACCGACCGCTCGTTTCCGTACGTACCGTTTGTGCTGTTGCGCTGCTGTACATACTGCTGTGCAAGATCCTCTTCGGACGAGGAAGCTGCATTTTGTACTTCGAATATCAACATTGACAACACGCCAGAAACGCTTGACAAAAAACCCGGACTCGACTTCAATCTAACAACAGTATCAGGAAACCACAAGCGAGGAGCGCGCTGCTTGTGGCTAACTATGTTGTGTCAGAGCTATGCAAACAGATCGAGAGGGACGAAAGGTTGCCTCTCTCTGCAAGCCTCGGCAAGTAGTGAGCGCTTGCTGCTGAGGTTCGCACAGCGTGCCCAATTTTTTTTTTGCCGCGATATCAGGTACCAGTATATACCATACAAGAGGGGTTTCGCCGCGGCGGACTGACGCCCGCCTGCGGCTCCGCACGTCCACAATGGCCGAGGATTTCATAGAGGGGCAAACAGCGGCTGTAAATATGGCATTACTGCCGAGGGGTGCATTCAAATAGGCAATGTTCCTACCGCAACAGCTCTCCATGGGGGGCCCGGTGCTATGAAACGTCAATTTGTCGTCCAGGCTCAAATTCTGTTCTTGTTGGTGCCTTCATCAGCTAAATTTCTTCGTTCATGGTTTCTTATTTTCTCGGCCCAAACTCAACCGCTTTCTTTCAGCGTTGCATGCTCTTTATGATTGCGTGCACCGCAAAAACCGCGTTTCAGTTAAGGGGACGCTATTAATAGCACCCTCAGGAATGTGTCGTCAAGCACCCGCCCGTAGAGGTTTCGGCAACATGCATGTACATACGACTTGAAATTAAAGTTAGGGATTTGCAATGAAAATCCACATTTCGTAGTTGTAGAATAATTGATGCATATACACAAGAATCCTGAGCTTTTTAGCCCTTTTCGGCTCACTTTAGGGCCGATAACTTGCTATCTATCATGATAACGTACTCTTTCCTCCCGCAGCATCTTCGACGACGACTGCCTAAGATATATCATCCTTTGGATAACTGTAATCTTCTGGTGTCAGGCCGTTTCTTCCTCGGTAATGTACCCATTGTCCTACGCTCCCTTGCGTGAAAAGAAACATGTTATTACGGGGGTCCGTAGTTAATAGGACCTATGGTATACATAAACACCTATATATTTAACTATTTTTACTCAAAAAAATTGGTCCCGTTAACTATGGACCCCCGTAGTAGCGTTTTCGCGAGCTTTTGGTGTTATTCGCTCGCAACTTCGAACGCTTAAAACACCTCGTGAGTCGTTTCCCGCCGCCTACGGCTACCGTCTGGCGCACCCGACGCTCTCACAGACCCCAGCAGGAGCATCCCTCAATTTCTTAGGATGTAGTTTCCTGTGAGGAACTGTATGTAGCTGTCCAACAAGTAAAGTGCAAACGTTCAGTTGGGGGTTGTTTTTTGTCTCATTTTGTGCACCCCAAATTTGGACCAATCTCGACCGCTGCAACACCTATCAGTCGAGGTGCAGGCCTTTGTTGAGAATCTGCGGGAGATGAATCTCGAGAGAAACTATTTGAAGTAACCGTCGCTATCGGGTAAGCATGAACCGACCGGAATTCCAAACGCGGCGTGTTGAAGTATCGACGGTTTCTTCTGTTCCGATAACACATCTAGAGATTAGAGTGACCGGAAACCCGGGGGCCAGGAGGCGTTTGTGTGCCAGCGTGGCCTTGAGAGTAAACGCAGAGCACCTCATTCTTGAATCGTGACTGCACGGGCTTACGGGCGGGGGGTGTACTCGATATTCGATATAAGCATGGTCGTAGTAGTATGACCATAGACCCTCGCATCTCTACAATGCCGGGACGGAGCAAGTCGGGTTTTCACCCACCAGGCAGACAACTGCTTGCACCAACCGTGAAGCGCTGTGATGTGTCCGGTGTGTCGCATGAAGGGTGAGCTGCATCCTATAAAGAACCGCTTGTGAGGCGGACTTGCACATCAACGGCAACTTCAACGAGTTAATTCAATTCCGGTGTGGCCACTTCCAGATACAGCAATGGGAGTACTATCTAACTGCCTCGTGGGTGCCTTACCATAAATACTAGATGTGACACGATATTTCCCCTTGTGCGGAGTATAGGTTCTTCACCCTGCACAAATGATCGAACTCGACCACCAGCTGTGACCGACGGTAGTCTGGTTGTCTAGCTGAGATAGTGAGCGGCATGTTTTACAGTGACGTTGCCAACCGATGCCAACCCAAGCTATATATGATATATGCGGGCACGGGCTCACGGGGTGTGCATTTGTGGTTCTGGGCAGCAGGGGAGACAACACTGAAGTGAACCGACCGCCACTATGTTCATGTAGCACAGCAGTCTTCTTGACGGTAACAACGCTGTTTTCTTTTGCTTCTGTTCTCAAGTACCAAGCTCCGGATCGACCCCATTGCTTATCTTTGATACCCGTCGATCAAAATGTTTCTTGTATGACACGTCTGTTGAAAAAGTTGTTGCGCATTTTGAGCCGTGGTTCTTAAACTGAACTTCCTTCATGCGCTGGCAACTTGAATATATATACATAACAATATATATCAAAATGTATATATACAGCCCTGATGCGTACTCAACACACTGGAAACAGAGGTGAGCTTTGATACGCACTTATTTCTTTTTTTCGCAGAATAAAAAAACCCTTTTTTCGCCTGACCGCTGCATTTACTGCACCGTTTGTCCTCCTGCAGGTTTGTACCGTGCAACGCTTAGATCAGCTCTTCTAAGCACTCCTCTTCGCCAGGATCTGCACGACAACGCTGAAGATACACATTGATCCGGACACGCAGCCGTGCATTCAGCAACGACGACCACACACACATGCATCTAATCTACAAAATACGGCAAAGCATACACCAGTCGAACAATACGACGAAGCACCAGCCTGCGTCGGTATTTGTCTCCCCCTTGAAAAGCCTCCCTCCAGCTATTATTGGTATGGCTTCTGAAACACTCAAACTCGGCACAGCGGCACTTCTATCTCCTTTTCGCAGATACGTTCTACTTCCTGGCGACACATACAGCAGCTGACAAACGCGAGCACGAATGCATAGCTACGACAAGAAACTCGGATATCTTACAGATCAGTACAGAGGGGCGACGACGCGACATACGTCGCCGTCCGTACACCCACCCAGACGACAGCTGCCAATCACCAGTCTGCCTCGTCAATGACCCATCAGTGATTGATGCTACGAAGTGTATGCCTGCTTCTAGCACACACGTCTCTATCTCCTTCTTCTACTGTTCGACATATATACAACGGTATCACACACACGTACACTGATCCTTACCTGGTAGTTACGAAGCAGCAGCAGCAGCAGCAGCAGTGCTGACACGCGTACACGAACGCATGTTGTTGAACAAGAAACACCCACACGGCTTACACATCAGCAAAGCGACGATGACACCACACATTTCCCAGTCCGGAAACCCGCGGCAGACGACGGCACGAGCACCAGCCTTCCTCGATGACTTAATCCCCCTTGTAGCTTACCGCTGCAACTCCCAATATCACGTCATACCGGCAGTTCCTACGAGTACGTACGTCCTTCTATCGCATCAAACAGCAGTATCCGCACATCCGCACTCCCAATACAAAGCACCAGGGTACCGAGAACTCCTACGAGTACGTGATTCTAATAATCAAACAGCAGTATCCACACATCCACACGCTTACATAAACAAACACACACGCACGCTATGGATATTGCCCAGTAGCTTGTGTATCTCACGAAAGATGTACTGCTGTACTCCTAATCTGAACACGTTCTCTGTTTCAGATCCAATGCAGTCTAAATAATCACGCCGCATGTGCGATCCATTCCTTTCATGTATGCCCTACCCTCACTTTGCTCCGTATTCAAGCACCCTCTCCGCAACTCCTTTAAGTATCCAAACGCCAGCAACGATGCCGTCGACTACGAGAGGTTCAAGCGCGAAGGTGACCATGTCCTACTACACTTGTTGTTGTTGTTGTTGTTGTTGTTGTTGTGGTTGTTGTTATTCTCACATTAACTCATCCCCACAATAGAGTGCAGTCTGTGGCCGCAGGACAGGCTCCAATAATACCCTCTGGAGGGAATAGCTCGGTAAAAATAAAAACAAGCAGAGAATAATACACATGATTACTGAAGTACGTCTACACCTCAGACAGAAATAAAAAGTGAGGTCCGCGCACGTATGTATCAGTTACATGCGGTACGCTGTACAAGTCGGCACAGAAACCGAAAAGACCGCATACTACCCAGAAAAAATAGACAGAAAGAAAAAAAAACAACTCGACGTCGAAAAATCGACATCGAGATCGAAAAGATCAAAAATAAAAAAGGGAAGAGAGAGAGAAAAAAGTTCAATTCAAGCAAGAAAGCAAGAAAGGAAGCACACAAGAGAATGCGCAGATTTTCGCAGATTGCAGGCTCGCAAGTTCCGCGAGGGGTGTAGAACAGAGATAAGAACCAAAAAACAAACATACTTACTCCGCTACAAAGAACACCAGGGAAGCGAAAAAGAAACTAAGGGCCGGTCCTAACGAGGAAAAATAAACGAAATAAAAAAGGAAGAGCAGAACTAAAGAGTACGTGAGTTTTGTTAGTCAAATTAAAAAAACTAGAAGCAGAGATCCCGATACCTCCGTTTTCACATTTCGTTTTTCCAAAGTCCCAGAGGACTAAAAAAAAACGAAATGGGTGCCAAATAAACGAAATATGGGTTACCCAGGGTCGAAGAGGAACATATTATAGGAGGAGCTCGAAGCGTTGGGATGAAGTTCCGATGAAGTTCCTACGACCGGTTGGCAAGCGCACGATGGCCGAGGTAGTGCATGTGGCGGCCACGCAGCTTGTCTGCTGACGGCGCGAGCATTTATGGGTAGGGGATCACCAAGGGGTGCCCTCGCAAAAAACCGGGGGATCAGGAAGTGGCGGTATATTTTTCGATATGAGTTCCATTCGACATTCAAACGTCTGCCAGCGATGGCCGATACACAAGTTCTAGAGCACTCCGGAGGGAGCGGGTTGGACCACGAGAACCGCCGGCTGTGGAGGGTGCCTTGCGTGTGCGAGTTGTGTCTATCCACCGTCGTCGCTGTCGAGCGCTACTGCTGGGAATCACGTGCTGTGGCGGTTGAGTCATTCTGAAAAATTGCACCGCGTACAAATTCGACTCGGCTTCTTCTTTTGTTTCGCTTTTTTTCTTCGTTTTTTTTTCTCGTTAGAACTCAACCTGGTATTTTTTACGAAAAATGAAAGTCCGATCGTTTATTTCGTTTTTCCGTTTCGTTTTTTCGTCCTCGTTAGGACCGGCCCTAATATACAAAAAACAACGAAAAGGGAAACGACGAAGCAAAGCCAAGAGAAAAAGCAGAGCGCAAAAAGCAAAAAGGAGGATACACACAGAGACACAAAGAGGGGCAACCGGGAAAAAAGGAAAGAGCAAAAAAAAAAAAAAAAAAAAAAAAAAAAAAGGGAAAACAGGGACAAAAAAGGGAGAAAAGGGGGCGGGGGGGGGGAAATAATACGAAAGGCAGGCACTGGTGCAGACAGACACCCAAAGTTGCCCGGGTGGCACCGTGCTATTAATCATTACTTGAGTCCCGAAGAGGCGTTCTACGATAGAGGTTCACCCTAAATCTTCTGAGGATCCTCACTTGACCTTAAGGAGCTCCATACCTCACTCGAAAATTGACTTCAACAAAAATCAAATTGCATCCCGACGAATAATCCCATGGCCCAAGTATACAAACCCTCATCATCGAAAAGGTTGGCATTCCGACGATTTCGGGAAAAGGAGCCCTGTCATTCAGAAAACATTTAGCGGAAACGTGCTACCTCTTATCATTATCGTAGAACGCGTCCAAAGAAAAAGGAGCTTACCACCCACTTGCTGTACCTGGTAACGTACCGCATCTATATACCCTGTTTTTTTTTCCATCATCGAGCACTGCCAAAGCTCGAGGAGTCGACTTCGAGCACAGCAGTACGTGGAACTCGCGCTACTGCTGTTCTGTGTACGTGTGTGCTGTGATGACTGCGATCTTCTTGGAAGCATGCCGATTGGCGTATATGTATTTTAAATGTGATATTACGGGGGACCATAGTAAATAGGACCAAATATTGTTATTAATAATACGTAAACATATAGGCTTTTGTGTGTATCGTAGGTTCTATTAAAATATGCCCCCCCGTATTATTAGTAGAACGGAAGACGCGGGAAAAACAAACTGGTCAATAACACATTCTATTAATAGCACGCTCCACATTTCACGCTGCGGGTGCGGCCGAGGCTGCCACTGGCGGGGTCGGGAGGGGCGAGCAAGGTGAGGCACGTCCAACAAACAGCTCGCCGAGAGGTGGACCTCATCTCCCAAAACCTACCTATCGTAGTACGAAATCGACTTTCAAACGGCTGAGCTGTGAGCAACAAGGTCAAGGATCAACATATGCCTGTGGATATGCCTGTGGTATGTCTTTTACCCAACCAAGTTTTACCAGGTAGTTTTTTTACTGCGGTGCCACTGCCTGTGGACGGAAATGTAAGAACCGTTAGATACTGATATATATCTACCAACCAAACTTACTTTCACGTCCACAGACCATAGATGTCAGGAGACAGTACTTTCATGCCTTGACAGACAGCAACTTTGCCTTGACATGCATTGACTGACACCACACTACTAGGTTTTAGAATATAAAAATCGGCCAAACACCCTTGACAGCGCACGTTTTGCCTTTCTTGACATCTCCTGACATATTTGCCACAGGCTAGTGGTATACCTGGTACCTGGTATTGATAGTATGAAATGGCCAACACGAAGTACTTTAAGCACCTGGAGGTACGCTGTGAGCATCAACCATGACAACAGGTGGAAGGAGCTTGTACCTCGTATTGTAGCCTTCTGCGTGTCGGGTTCAAGCCATTTCGGTAGGCTTGAACCCGACTCGCAGTAGTATTAGAGCTCGTGCTGTGGTTTGGGCGCGTACAAGTACTACGGTATCGGCAGTGTCTTCACGGTTGACTGCTTTATGTGCACACTCAGCACTGGGGTAGACTACTGCTGTACGTTGTACCGGTAGTACTCATGCCCCAGTGTACTGCTGTAGGACAATAACTGGGGCAAATCCTGACTGCTACTCACACTACAACCTGTTTCGCACTGACCTCTTTACTCGTGTTCGGACTCTGGCTCTCTCGTGTAAACACAGCAGCAGTGGTGGCCTGCTGGGGTGGTGGAGTGGTGGGGTGGTTGAGTAGTGGGGCGGTTGAGTGGTGGGGTGGTAGTGACATGATGAGCGAGCTGCACGAGAGTACAGAGGTCAGGGCGGAACGAAAGAGCGGAAGGATTAGGAATGGAAAATGAAAAATGAGGTTCGCGGCAAAAAATGCGGGGAGTACCAACATAAAAAAGGCGTTTTGGTTCGTTGTTTCGTCACCGTTTGCCTGCACCACCACCACGCACCGCCGTCTCAGCTGTTGTTCGAGCTGTGCGGCTGGTATTTTGGATCAACAAGCTCGTCACAATTTCATTGACGTATATAGTGGACCCTAAAACGCCTCAAAACCTTTTAATTGACTAAAGGCAAAGTTGTCCCTATCCCTGGGAGGTGAGCCGAAGTGGTACCAGGTATTAATAGTGTTTGTTGTTGATTTTTGATCGACGAAACTCCTCCAGAGGATCCTAACCGTTTCAACCATCACGAACCGTTTTGTTGTTACATACCTGCTGGCTGACGTCCGTGGTCTGCTCTTGTTCTTCTGCTCTTCTGCGTGCTGCCGTTGCACGGCACTTGAGAAGGTGTTGCCTACTGAGCTATAGGGGTAAAAGATCGATCGATTAACCAGCCCAGGGTAATGCTTATAACACTCTCCCCCCCTCTGAACGGCGGGATGTTTGGGGCGTCGGAACCGTGTACGTATGTACGCTGACCTACCCGCTTCGTTTCATGATTAATTACCTGGGGAACCAGGGAAATGCGTTTTTAGGCACGCGCATTGCAGCGTTTCTGTAAAATAAACGTTCGAAGTGAAGTTCGAACCCGTGACCTGGACGACGTCAAACGTGATGGTGTTACCTACTACTGAGCTATAGGGGTAAAAGGTAAAAGATCGATCGACTACCCAGCCCAGCAGGCAGGGTATATAATCCTTATAACACTCTTGTCCCCCCCTCTGAACGGCGGGATCTTTGGGGCGTCAAAACCGTATACATCTGTACGCTGACCTACCCGCTTCGTTTCATTACCTGGGGAACCAGGGAGATGTGTTCTTTTAAAATAGATTTCTTCTTGTTGTGTTGTCGCCTTAGTCCTCATGACGAGAGAAGAGAGCTGTTGAGAGAGTGAATCGATACGGGCTTGATTCAAGGCATCAAGTCCACTCTGCTCTCCTTCTAACCCGCTGGACGGGTAAAGGCACTTGTCCGAGGAACTTTCCTCGGGCGCATGTCTACTCTTCTCCTATCGGCTATACTAGTACGGTATATCCTAACCATTGTACTGCAAAGGAAACTTCAGAGCCCCGGACCGCGCCTTCATCAACCGCCTGGACTGCCCGTGCTGCCTCCAAAATAAGGCTATATAGGTATGACCCACTGACAGTTGTCTTCGCCGCTTGCGTCGTTAGTGTAGACGCCCGCTCACTATTTACCGCCTATTGAGGGGTTGCTCTGTCTTGAAGTTGAGGTCATGTGGTGTCTACGACGGCTGTCCGCGGGTTGAACAATGCCGTATTGTTGAGGATATTCTAGGGGTAGGAGCAATGTATGCTCCAGTCGATGTTGCTGCCTTATTCACTATGGTAGTGTTGAACGATGGGGTTTTCAAGAACATGACGTTTCTCGATTCCACGACAAATCTGTGGCGATTGAATTATTGTGTACGCAAACATGATATTATCAACGGCATCTCCGTGTGAGGCGCATGCCGCGGCTACCGGGTTTCGTCAGACAGCCTGCAGGAGACTAGCATTGCCAATCGGGGCCAACCAAAACTACTGCCAGTTGTACGGGAGCTTCAACTCCAGAGAGCCTATGAAAAGAATGACGCCTCAAGGCTAGTTGTAGTGGTTAGTGGTGTTTTCCTCCATGATGACAGGATGAAGAGAAAAAAGAGGAGTGTTATACAATACGCAACAGCGGGTAAGGGTTGATCTTAACGAGGACTGTTTTCATTTTGTTTTCAGTATTTTCCCGTTTTTTCTTCGGGAAAAGCCGAAAAATTCCAACCCCGAAAATAACGTCTTCAAGTTTTTTTTTTAGGTTCTTCAGGAATTTAGGTACAAGGCTGTGGAGAATCGGGCAGCCCCACCGCTCGAGCTGTGCCGCACAACTTGCGAGGACAAGGCTGACCAGGCGAGTCGTTCCCAAGGTCATTCACCAGTCATATGGCCGACTGCAAAAGGCGCAATAGCTTTCTGGGCTCTCGTGGCCGAGTTCACAAGGTGACCGCACATCGAGGTGGCCAACCGACTGAGCTCGGTAAGGGCAATAATTGAGACTTAGTCGCGTTGGGCGTTGCGGACGAGTTGGCGATGGACTTCACTCTCCAAGGTACCAACAACACACCTGCCTACGAGCCAGGCCGACGGCAGTGGGACCACTGCAAAGTTGGTAGATGCTGTAGAGACGGTTCTGTGCCGGGTGGACGATTATTTCGCGAGTCAACCGAGGCACGTATTCGACAAGATTCAACCCTCGCTTAATTAGGTGAAATGCCGAAATTTTTAAGAAAAAAAGAAGTAATACGTGTCGTTAAGATCGACCCTAGGAAACTCTTATTTTGGCCGAGACGTTTCGGCAAAGGAGTGCACCGCAACTTTTTTTTCTTGGTAGGTTGTCAAGACACTATACGAAGTATCATATACCGCAAGACATCCATCCACCCGGAAAAAATGTTTAAGATGTTAAACAATATGCTTGAGGGCTGTCGGCATCAACGCTCTTCATGGGCCCACTTTCAACAAAAAATGATTATAGCTATAATTTCTTGAATTTTTTACAATGTAAGGCTGAAATTCTCAGCACCTAAATTCTCAACAGATGTTGAGTACTGCATACCGTAGTGTGCGAGGAGCACGCCTTTCTCAGCTTAAAACTAATTTAACGCAGACACCCTAAGTACGAACAAGAGACACGACTGAAGGCCCCGTGACCCTCATTCGTCGATATTCTTTTGGGGGTCCCAATATACTGCATTACTCATCTACAAAACGATAATTTGGCAGTGCAACATGTCTACGTGTCGACTTTTTGTTTTTTGACATACCACTCTGCTTTACGCCGTCGAATCACCTTGTTGCCTGCTGGGTCTCACTCGTTATAGGCGACTATGGTACCGATCTGCGACTCGGTAGGCTGCTGGCTACTGCTGTGTAGCAAAGTGGCTATCTTTCGTACAACCCCTCGATGGAGGTGACATAGTCAGAATAGCTATCAATATCAACATTGTTATTACCCTCGAAGAAATGCATTCGAGCGCTGTTCTCAGTTTGCTTGTCTTTTTTTTTTTTTGAAGTCGTAGTTGGAGTTGGTGAGAGTGACGCGAGAGACCAGTCGGCGCCGTGATCCCCAACAAGCAGTTCCGCAACAACAGGATTTTTCCCGTCGTACTTTGTGAACAGGCACATTCTGCCTACGACTCGTATAGAGTTGGGTTTCGTTTGGTAGAACTTAAAAAAGAAACCTTTATGACAGGTGCCACCACTATTAGCATAGAATACTACTACTGTACTACTACTACTACTACTACTGCTACTACTACTACTACTACCTCTACTACTACTGCATACTGCTTACCGACATCTACAACAGATCTTCTCCTGCTTCTCCGTCCCCTCATCAGTAGAAGGAGGATGGGCCTGACAACGCCACCTGCAGTATGTCTTAGGACACGGCCCGCACGTTGCTGCTGTGGACAGGCGCAGTCTGCCTACGAGTACTCGTTAATAAGTAAAACTAAAAAAACCGAACCGTTGGATGTTTTTCGGTTCTGTTTCACCAGCCATGTGTGTCTACACGCGTTGCCGCATCTACTGTTGTAGCTCGACCGACTCGCGCTTCTCGCTCGCACACCTCACTATAATATTATTTGGTAGCAAGCTTCTTCGCATTTTTTTCGTGCATTTTGTCTCCCCGAATTCGGAAAATAAATAATCACCTCTATTTCCAATACGGTTTTTGTTCATGCGTCCCACCAGGTCCCGCCGAAGTCCCATCGCCCCAGCGTGTACTATTACGGGGTTCCACAGTTAATAGGACCTATGGCATACATAAAAACCTATATATTTACCTATTTTTAATAACAACATTTGGTCCCGTTAACTATGGACCCCCGTAGTAGTACGTATTTGTATCAAGGTGCCAGGTTCGTATTCATTACTCGTATCTATACGTACGTACGAAGTACGAGTTTATTTATTCATTTGAAAAAGGCCGCAGAAAAGAAGGGGGGAAATGGGGAGAGGGCATTCGCTCGCACGTCATATACAATACACATGATCGATATCGGAAGTAATAAGCGTGAAACATGCTGTAGTGCATAGTATTCGTATCAATATCATACTCCTGCGGACTGCCTATCGAGATTCGAACCCGAATTACTGCTGCGTGTGGAGCTGGACTATTGACATGAGTACAGCTGTAGTACATAGCTTACTGTATAACAATGTACAGGAGTAGTTTCTCGGTGCCGCAGTTTTGTGACAGCAGAACTTGCATCTATCTAGGATTGAAGAATCGGCACGGACACTGGTTGAACTGGATGTCGACGGGTACAAGGAACGGCTAAATGTGAAGAACACCCACAGTTCAAAGACGACAACATCACGCCGGTCTCTGCGGTCTTCAGTCTAGAGTTTCGAATCTTGAGCAGCACAGCAGGGGTACCGCAGTAGCAAATGTCTGCGATCTTCCTGCTCATGATGAGCTAACGAGTGTCTTTCGGGGTTCCGCGTTCTCCGTTTTTTTTTTGTTGTTGCACGTCCTGGCCCAGCAAAAACGCACAGGACAGCACACCGCACAGCTCTGCAGCAGCATGCAGCAGGAGCAGCGACACAGCTATGCAGCGACAGCGCATATATAGCACCGCCATACAATCCGAACCTTCAACCCAAGTAAAACCGCCTCTCGGAGCACACAAACATGAACGGGGATAAGAGATCCCCAACAAGCGGTCAGAGAGCCGATGGCTCTCTGTTGTCCACTGAAAAACATGTCGGTTGAGATAAACGACAGACTGACAAGATCTCTGTACCGCGAAACATTAGAGATCCCCACCAAGCAGTTCCGCAACAGAATGTATTTTCAACAGCGGGGTTATTATTTTAGCACCGAAATATGCGTTAAGCATCGCAAAATGAAGAAAACAGTACACAATGAGGAGGCACACAAACATGAACGGGGATAAGAGATCCTCAACAAGCGGTCGGAGAGCTGACGACGCTCTGTTGGCCAATGAAAAACATGTCGTCGGTTGTTTACTGCGTACAATGTATTGAGCGACAGATTGACAAGAGATCGCTGTACCGTGAAATATTAGAGATCCCTCAAGGAATGTGCTCTTCTCGTGTTGGAGCAGCAGTCAGTGTGGTATCTATACTCGGTTCTGCTCTGTCGCCTTGAAGGCATATGCTCTAAGATCTTGACAAAATGTGCACTTGACGTACTTTCAACAGCGGGGTTGTTAGAGTTGGTACAGCAGTATCTATACTCGTTCCTGCTCTGTCGCCCTGAAGGCATATGCTTTTCTTGTGCACTTGACGCTCTGCCAGCGCTCGTCATATAAGAGATCCCCAACTAGCGTTTTGGTACTGTACAGTATGATACCTAACGAGCGAAGGCATGCTCTTGTGCACTTGTTGTTGCTGTTGTTGTGCTTCCGGGCGATTGTCGTAAGCGCTTAGCGGACCCACTTGGTCCTGCTGCTGCCGTTGTTGCAGACGTGACTGCTGGCTGCTGTTGCCGTTGCGGCTACTGCTGCTCCTTGTTGCCATCGCTCTCTCTTTGCACTTCACCTCCTCATATATCACCCCATCACCTTGCACCTTCGACATATGCTTTCTTGTGCTCCGGCTGATGCTGTTTGTTGCAGACGTGTCTGCTGGAGCTGCTGTTGGCGTTGCGGCTGCTGCTGTTCCTGCTGGTGCCATCGCTCTCCCTTCACACCTTCACCTCCTCATATATCACCTCATCACCTTGTACGTTCACCTCACTTATCACCTCATCACATTGTGCCTTCAACGTATGCTCTCGTGTGCTTACTTGATGTGATATCGTATGTTGGTATATGGTACCTAGTATGATGGTACTACGGTTTGATATACTATATCGACAAAATGCGGTATGGGATGTGGGAAAAAAACACCGTATGTGGTATGGCATGTGGTACCGGAAAAATCGGCGCAATAGTTCGGGAAAAACACAGTAGTATTTGGTATGGTACGATGGTACGGTGTCGTGGATATATTATATGGCTAAATTTGCCTGGTGGTATGGTATGTTTTAGTATATAAGGTCCGTAAGGGTCGAATACGTCATACGAATATCATCCGTAACAACCTTGTATATCGACCATTGGAAAGTGTTCGAAAATATAAGCCATGTCGACAGACAGACAGACAGACAAGCTTGCAATTACCGCAGCTGAGACTCAGTTTTACTAACTTAAAATATTCAATTATTATACCTGTAATGAAATTGGCTTGTTCCGTTGTGCTTGCTGGAAACTTCCAACTTTTAGTACTGGTTGAAATCCGTTGGTACCTGATATATCGCAACAAATTCCAATTCTCCTATGCCGCGTCGAAACATACCAACCGTTCCTGCTTCGCTTTCGGCGGGCGATCAACTCTTCTAGAGCTAACGCAACAAATACGACGCATAGCGTCGCAATATTGTAGGCATACTACTACTGCTTTGACAGACTTGAAGCATGGGCGAGCATGCGAACCGAAAAGTAACACACACAGACCCCCGAACCCGCGCGGGTCTCACTACACGTATACCACGCAGGTATAAACCTATACATCATGTCCAGATGCGTGTCGTCGCAGCACTGGAATTCCGAGTCCTCTACGTGCGCGCTTCGAGATCCTTTTCTCGACGCAAAGTGGACCTTTTCGCTTGCTTCTTCCGCTACTGTGCCCGCTTGCCGCCACCTCGCCCGGGGAGGGCTTGCCCGGTGACCTGCTCGAGGGCTCGTGCCGAAGGTCTAAGCTCAAAAGTATGCCAAACGGTGAAGACGACGGCCCGCTGGCCTGTTTCAAAACAATAAACTTATTCTTCCGAAGGCGCGAGCATCGCATGAGCAAGAAATACATACTCGTAGCATGATGATATGTGCTGTACCTATTATTCTTTGACTATTTACAGAACGTCCATAGGAACGCACATGTACTCTTCTCAAAAATTCTGTTCACGGCTTACCATCACGATAACCAATAACAGATCACCCGCTTTTGAAAACAAACGTATAAAACGCACCTGGTACATATTATACGTGCAACGAAAAAAAAAAAACGCAAGTACCAGGTATGGTTTTGGCTATGGTCCACCGATGGAGGGTCCAAAGCCCACGTGGGGCATCACCAGCAGCAGCTGAAAGCTCGGAAAACAATGTATTAATAATAGTAGTACACTGTACTGGCTCAGTACTCGTTGTACTCATAGCAGTAGTACATTAGTATAGTAGCGTCCCCTTCCAAACCAAGTACCGTCGCAGCTATACTTACGTGTTCAGCAGGAACGGCGGCATTGCCTTGGGTCGTGGGTGGACGTCGCACGCATAATTAGATAACGTCAATGCGGCAGCGGCGGTGCTGTCGTGCACGTCATTGATAATCATATCACTTCTACTACTATAGATGTGCTACCTGATTTGTTTCTGCATTCTATTCGTTGGAGTTTGATATGCGATCATCGACTTCGCTTCCTGCCAACTGTTCATTACTACTACTGTGCTATTTCGTTGTCGACTACCAGGTATTCCGCAAATACATCTCCAACCTCAACATAATGCCGTAAACACGTACTGTCGCTTCGGCTCATTCCACCCTACCTACATCTATCACCCATTTTACGGGCATACGTGGAGCAGCGGCGGCGGAGCCCCCTAGTACTCGACACGATATTACTCCGTACGTTAATCGCGATTCCGCCATAAACCGTAGGTGATACTTCTAGAATGATGCTTGAATAGCAGAGCCAACTAAATTTTGTATAACAATTGTGAACCGCAATCCATGTGGTCATGGCGCTGTAGCGTCCAAAGGGAAATTGACACTTGAAGACAGCTTTCGTTAGACAGGAGCAAGACGTGCTGTATCAATAATACAATCAATCTCGCAGCTGCATACCTGGTATATATATACCAGCCCAGAGTAAGCCTGAACATTTCTGCCCCCACTGTGCAGCGAAAATGTGTGGTGCCACTACAAAAAGAAATTGTGCCGTCAAGCTGGTCAGTGGAAAGCTTTGCCAAAAACAAAATCGGACTGACAGGGTTTCTCAAGGGCACTGAGAAACTTCCAAATATTTTTTTTTTTTTTTTTTTTACTCATCACTTTCACTTTCCAGCCTAATTCGTAAGAGGTTTTTACCCTCGACGACCTTCTGGACAAGCCTTGGTCACAGGTGTCTTCCCGGCACATGCCTTTATTTTTTATCGCGCATAGGGTTCAGCATTCCCACTGCTCGTCGATTTTCATCGAATGTAGCTTACTCACGCTCTCGCGCTTTCCGCTAATCAATCCCTTTTATGCAAGAAAAAGGCCCTACGAGCATGCACTCGGTGAGACTTGAACCCACGAAATTGATCTTGATCGGCACGCGGACCACCTACCAAGCCACCGGGGACGCCGGACTAAATATACAGTAGTTGATCCCACTTTCGCTTTACAATATAGTTCGAAGAACACCTGCGATATGCCGAGGTTGGTTATCTCGACCTTTATTTGGGGGGGGGGGGGGATACAGTGCTCCTCAAGAACGAGGAGCTTCAGAAAAACTATGTGCTTACCCCTACCGTGGCACACGTCGTCCGCAGCAAGCAGTAGAAGATTTTGGGTTTCCCGAAAGCGAACGTCTTCCAGAATTCGCCACATCGTCGCCATCGCTGAGAGCTGTGCTGGACTACCGCTTCTGGGGTCACTTGTCATCGCTAAGTACTTGCGCGGAATATCGCTCTTGGGCGCTGGACACTTGATCGCTTGGGATTGGGGAATCCATTTTCTGAGGTCACAGCACCACGTCGTCATCTGGGTCGCCAGCAGGATACGTGCATCGCTTATACTACAGTAGCACGCGTCTGATCATTCCCGAAAGACACCTCGGCGGCCCCACGCTGCTTTTGCGGCGAACTCGGACGCTCTGAAAGGCGTATGCCCGGCAATCCCAAGCGATAAGATGGTTGCAGCGATCCCGTGAAACGTCTTCTCGACTACCCCGTGCTAATACCTGTACGACCCCTGGTGACGATGATTATCTGGCGGTCCCTGTTGTATGTTCACATCTAAAATATGAAGGCCTTGTCGAATTCGTCGTCCAAAATAACAGCCAACTTATTTGGGGTGTCATCGAGGCGGGTTTGGCCGCTGATCACAGTCGCCGTGCACGCGATATCCGACTGTGAGATCGGGGCTCTTTGAACGTATAATAGCGCTTGGCGTCGCTGTGCGTATAGCGCTCGGCGTCGCTGTGCGTGGTTGTCTTGCGCGCAGTGCGCACTTCTGCCCAAACCCACTGCCCAAACGCACGCCCTGATCCGGCATTCTTTTGTCGAGCGAAACACAGGCATCACGCAAATCATGCTGCGACATCGACGACGGTTTCATGTAAAATGCCAGACCCTGACCCCAGTTCAACGTTGTGGCCCGCGAAATAGTTTTGACAGAGGCTGCTCAATGTTCTGACACGCGTGGTGAGGTCTGCCATTCCTTGGGGCAATTCGCCATTGAGGTAGTGGTTAAATAGCACCGGGCGAAACCACGCGCACTAAACAAACCTACTCCCCATTTCCATCTATCACTATTGGAAACCAAAAAGAGGTGCCCCAGTAGTATGCTTCAGCAAGAAATACGTGAAGAACGAAGTCGGACGCGAGCACACGAACAGGAGCTAAGTACGACAGCTGTAGTTTCTTCGTGACACTGAAGTGTTTAACACAGCTCGCCAACCCTCCTATTACGGAGGACCATAGTAAATAGGACCAAATTTTGTTAGTAAAAATAGGTAAATATATAGTTTTTTATGTATACCATAGGTCCTGTTAACTATGGACCCCCGAAATAGAAAAAAGCACATCCAGGGGATGTTCCATCTTGATATCTTTGGTGAAGGGATGTTTTCACCTCCGCGCTACAATTACCGACAACTTCGGCTTGTCTTCCGTCATAGACGGGTTCCCCGCGTCACGTTAGCGGCCGAGCGGCGAGCGCTGCTTGTCGCACTCAAAGTAACTCCCGCTAGCAGCAACATCGCCAATAGCTAAATACACTAGGACGTCAGCGCCCTCCGACGGAGACTTCGCGCCCAGCTCTTCGAGAGTTCCACCCAAATGCGCCTCGAACTTTCTGGTCATGTCGGTTCTGATGAAACCCGGCATACAAGCATTTACAAGCAACGACGGGTTCTCCCGCGCCAGCTGTAGGGTGTACATGTTCACCAACGCTTTCGAGAGACCGTACCCACAATAGGTTTGTGCGCCAGGCAGCCCAGCAGAAGCGAACTTTCCCGCGAAGTCATCGCCACCGCTGTGCGCGATGGCCAAACACTTGTCGACCAACCCCGTGATATGGGCATGGGTGACCTCGGGGTTAAGCATAGCCGCCTGGCGCTCGGTACTGCAATTGGCGACGAACGATGGCCCCAATGCAGACGACGTCATCACGATCCTTCCCTCTGACGGCTTGATAAGCGGTAGGAAGGCCTCCGTTGTACGAACCACGCCTCGAAAGTTGACCTCCACGCAGGACTCGAAAGCGGAGGGGGAGAAGTCTTGGGTAGCCATGCCGGCGTTGTTGATGAGGGGCGTCCAAGTAGGACGACGTCTCGGAGCCATCGCCCAGGCGTATCCGCACGACGTCCGCCGCTCGCTCAACAGAATCAGCGTCAGACACGTCGATTTGGATGGCTTCGACACGTCCAGAGTACAAGTCAGGATTCTCGGCGATGAGAGATTGTACGGCGGTTTGGCCTCGTCCAGCATCCCGGCTGCCGAGAAAGACGAACGCAACCTTGCTGGCGTCAAGCAGACTTCTCACGACGGCCAGCCCAATACCTTTGTTGGCTCCAGTCACGAAAAATCGCTGCATGTTTTCCGTTCTTGTCTGGGACCTGCAAACGGCGGCATGACGACAGCAGGGTCAAAACAGGCAGCAATAGCACTACAGCTGTTGGATGCTTCGACAGGCGGTGCCTCTAAAATGGTGCCTACAGCCAGTAGATATTTCAGATTTCAGTGTTGGTATGAGCTTTCTCCCGTTCAGAACAACACATGCGACTATACGACTATACATGGTACAAGGTTCCCCTCCGGGAAGTGCCTAGGGGAGTGGCGCAAGAACGAAACAATAATAATACTCGGATGCATTACCTGCACACCTGTTTAAAACTAATTGCATCTCGCCCATCATTATTAATGTGATGAAGAACACGCACATATTTTTGAGGACAGAAGAACTGCTGCTGCATTGCTGGTGTTTGTGAAATTGATCTTGATAGGCTCGCGGACCACCTACCAAGCCACCGGGGATGCCGGACCCCCGTAATAGTATGCTCATGACAAGGTTGATTCAAGATGGCGCCCCAATAAGAATCTCAGGCTTGCCCATACTGTACCCATTCGGTTGACTGTACCAATCACGCCGACCGCTATACTACTACTATTACTCTGTTCGCTGTAGGACAAGCCCGGTAGTGTACAGCTGCAGCAAAGGTAGGGTAAACATCAGTCAGTGCTTCGTCGTACGATACTTGTGCGAACGACGTATTTTAGTATTAATAATGTACATGACATGTTTTATACCTGGTGGTGTGAGAGAGCTTACACTGGCGGCAGGAATCGATTCCACTTCTTGGGTGCCTAGAACAAAAATATTCAAAAAATGCCTGCAGACCGCAGCAAAAGCTGAGCACATAGCTGTGTGCATGGTGCGTAGCAGTCAACATGACAACAGCAGCGAGCACTCGTAGGCACATAATTGCTGACTGCTGGCCTCTCCGCTGCTGCGAGCATCGCACCACTGCTTCAGTGTTGCCGCTGCTCTGCTGCTGTCTATCTAACAAAAGCAGAAGAAGAGCACGCCAGCAGCGGTAGAAATCAATTTCTGCCGTCGCACACCAAAGATGTCAGGAGACATGCCAATCAAGGCAAAACGTGAACTAGGGCCGACTGTTCAATACTAAAACCTACCTACAGCAGTAGTAGTATTTTGGTGTCGGTCGAGGCATGTCTTTAGGCAAAATTGCTTTCCGTCATAGGCTAAAAATTATGTCTCATACGACATCTTTACACAGCAAGCACACAGACTCTGATTAACCATCCACCGTACAGCGTGGCTCTACCACACGTGCATGGTGTTAGCGACGGTTGATGCTGTAGTTAGCTGGCAGTCAGCACGCCCTCTGCGCTGCTGGTGTCGATGTCTGTTGCCAGAGTCACACTGCTGTGTGCAACAGCCCCAACATGTTGTACGATCGCACGATCGCGCACAGCGTAATAGAGAGAGAGGTGTGTTGTATCGGGATGATCGATCTCAGGGTCAGAGAAAAGCAGCTAGCAACAGCAATACAGCGCAGACCTACGCGCATGTAGACCTGCCTAACGTGCCCGTGGCTGCCCACTGTGCTACTGCTGCTGCTGCTGCTGCTGAACGGCAGGGTTGTGGTGTCTGGTGTTGTATCCAGCCGGGGCTCTCTGCTCTGCTGCTGGTGATATTGAATTGTCTGTAGTATTCAGAAGCAGAACAATGGTACTACTGGTACATACTCCAACAGCACATGAAAGACCAAACAGATGCGACATTACGTACGTACAAAATAAGGCCTCTCGCACTGAAACCAGGGAAATCGTCTTATCCACTGCTGCCGGAAAATAACTTTGAGCGCCCGCCACGAGCTTCAGAGTGCACAGATCGCGCCGAGACCTAGACCAATGTGTCCGGCCGGGTTTCCCGTGTCGGAGTACTTACTATATTGCCGAAAAGTGCTCGTGCGAAGAGAAAAGTTGGCAAAAGTACGAAAATGTGACAAACATACGTACACATATATCATATTGCTGAGTAGGCTCGTATTGGTACATGGTACGACTGTAGTATACTGCTGCCGTTGTTGATGAATCTCACAATAGTTAACTTCCAAAATCCAGTCCCTGGTCACGAAACCGCGCCAGGAATTTACAGGTAGAGTAGGTGGGAAAATCAAACCAAACAAAATTCAGTGGGGGCGCCACGATGGCAACCTTTTCCACGATGTTTGGTACAAACGCAACAAAAAGAGACAAATGTCACGTGCGACACAAAAAATGTACCGGTGCTTGATTGCCACTGTTTTACTAGAGTAAATACGAGCGCGCGATATGGGTATACTTCGTATAAAACAGGCTGCAGCAACAAACAAGCCTCGCGTCTGCACTGCTACTGCATGCTACTGGCTACGGCGTGGACCGCTGTCAATATTCAACGCCTCATCGCCGAACAGAACTACACGTGCAGCTACACAGTCCAACGCGATGCCTGTATATAATAAAGCTCAAGAGCGAAAGAGAGAAATAAATGACCAGCCGTCAGAGTTGTTACCCAATCCGGCACAAACAAGTGAAAAACAAAATACAAAAAAGTATAACGATGTGTTTACGCTGTGTATGATACAGTATGCATGAAAACGCTCCCCGCCTCCCCCATGTCATAGTACCAAAGCTAGAATAGGCAGGAGAAGTACGGGAAAGGAACGCGAAGTTCGTAAAACAGTTGGAAACACTACAGATGACAGCAGCTGAAAAAAATACCAAGATGCTCAAGTACGACCAGTAGTACAGTATTAAGAGCAGAACTGGGAAGGCACCCACTCAAGACAAAGATCGAGACATGAGAAAATTGAAATGGCAATATGAAGTCAGGAACATGCCACAGAAGAGTTTGACAGCCATAGTTGATAGAGCTGTATGGGAGAAAGTAACAAAAGGGCGAGCTGGAATAAGGTGGGATAACGTAGTCGAAAAGGTATGGAAGATTATAGGAGCAAATCAAGAAGAGATATGCCCGCAGAGAAGTTTGGGAGGTACAAGGCAAAAGTACAAGAAGGGATAGAAAGAAGGGAAAGGCTAGAGCCAAAAAAACAAGGTGACTCGGAGAAACGATATACGGGGGATTAAGCGATAGGATAGGAGTGGAAACTCATCTGTACGGCCCAATGGACTTCGTGAAAACGCTGAAGCTACGATTTCGTGTAGGGGACCTGGACCTGCCAGAAAGAAGAAAGAGGTATGCCAGTAGCCAGGAGGAGGAAGAAGTAGATGCACAGATGTGCCCGTGTGGCAAAGCAATAGAGCGTAGAACTCACATAGTAGGAGAATGTGAAATGTACAAGGAGGGAGCGGATGCATTAACACGGGGGACCAAAGTAAATAGGACCAAATATTGTTAGTAAAAATAGGAAAATACAAGGCTTTCCTTCGGAGTGGGTATTCCGTCGTTTCGTGTACATACAACTGCAATTAATTGGCGACATAGCCCAAAGCCAACCAAACTAAATGTATTTGTGTAAGAAACGGTGAAGGATGTAATAATCGCGTTTATTTATGAATGTAATGTGAAACGTAAGATCGGGTGACGCAAGAGTAAGAATGGCATTCGTCTAATAATAAGAATAACATATTTCATCAGTGTGGGGAGAGAGTGGAGTAGTGCTTGGCATGTGGATGATATACAACATACAGGCTGTTGTTTAAAGGAAGGTTTGGGACAGGAGAGAAAGCAGCAGTGCCGGCACGACAACGGTTATGGAAATGTTGTATAATTGTTGGGCGGCCCGCGATTTCGATGTAGCCAGCATAGGAGTTTGGATGAGACATGATATGTAAATAGTCTTCCAGGATGCTGTAGTAACGAGGCGGGAGGCCCAGAATGTGGATCTGTTCGCTGTTGAACCCGTTGGATATGTGTAGGAAGAAATAATCGTGATTTTGGGAAATGTGGGAAACAATTTGTTTCCTCTCGTTCGTCCTGGATGGCGACAATCTGCTTGGTGTACTGCTTCGGAATTCCGCGAAGCCCTGGAGCAGGCGAAATGGAAGGGAGTCTTTTTGCGCTTGATGATGATGTCTCCGTCTTTGATGGTGGAGTCCGTCAGGCGGCAGTTGTAGCACTTGCCACGGACCTGGTCGAAGTAAACATATAGGGTGCGCGGGGCGGGAGTGGCGTGCAGGGAATGGCGGGGGAGGGGGAAGGGGGGGGGGGGGGGCAGAATTCATTATTTGTACTACTCTACAGCGGCACAACAGCAGTACGTAATCGCTTGCTATACGACGGCAGCAGCAGCAGAAGCAGCAAGTACGTAATTTCAGTGACGATACAGAAATATGTACACACACAAGTGTAGTACAGCACACACACAAATCACGTCCAGCATGATGTACGGCAACAACGCAGCAGCAGCACAAAAAAAATCATTGACGATACAGAAATATGTACACACGCACGAGTTTAAGTGTAATAATAGACACACAAATCATGCCCAGTATGATGTACGGCAACAACGCAGCAGCGCCACAAAACGACCAGGAAACACTATTATCCGAGTACATACAAACATTCAGTGAATATTGCGGCCGCACTAAAAGCAGAGCAGCAGCTGCTGCAGCAGCAGCAGAAGCAGCAACGGAACGCCACAGCTGCTAGCAACGATATGAAAAGGAGGGAGAAAACAAGTACGTACCCCGAGGCCGTCCGAAAAGTATTTTTGGTACCTCACTATAGACCCACCTCCGCATGCTGTACGGCAACAACGCAGCAGCAGCATAGCAACAATACGAAATACGAGAAAAAGTAGTACGTACGCAAAATGCAGGAGCAAAACGACCAAAATATTTTTTTTACGTATCAAAAAAAAAAAATTTGCGCCAATAAAAACAATAATCCGCGTTGGCAGCAGCGGCATAGCAACGATATGAAAATAAGGAAGAAAAAAAGTATGTACCCTGGTATGCCGCAATCGCAAAACCTACGGAATTTCATTGACGATACCGAAATATGTACACACACAAGTGCAGCATGATGTACGGCAACAACGCAGCAGCACCACAGCAGCAGCATAGCAACGATATACGTATATGAAAATAACCAAGCCAAAAACGAGAAATTGCAGTACGTACGCAAAATGCAGGAGCAAAACGACAAAAATATTTTTTTCACGTATCAAAAGCAACCATTTGGGTTCAAAAACGACCAAGAAAAACAGTAATCCGAGTACATACGAACATTCAGTGGATATTGCGGCAGCACATTAGCAGCAGCAGCAGCAGCAGAAAGCAGCTACAGCATTAGCAGCAGCAGAAGCTGCAACGAATCGCCGCAGCGTTGGCAGCAGCGTTGGCAGCAGCGTTGGCAGCAGCAGCAGCAGCATAGCAACGATATGAAAATAAGGAAGAAAAAAAGCATGTACCCTGGCATGCCGCCATCGCAAAACCTACGGAATTGACGATCCGAAAATATGTACGCTTCCAGCATGATGCACGGCAACAACGCAGCAGCACTACATACAGCAGCAGCAAGTGCACAGGAGCAGCAGGTGCACAGCACGGCAACAACGCAGCAGCACTACAGCAGCAGCGAGTGCACAGGAGAAGCAGGTGCACAGCAGCAGCAGCACTCATGGCGTGGCGCTGACAGCAGCAGCAGCAGCAGCAGCAGCGGCAGCCGAAAACGAGCAAAATGAGCATGTGGGGTCACCCAAACATGTACACACAGAAATCGTGTGCATGCACCGAAAATGCACCACAGTAGCAGCAGCACTCACGTCGTTCGGTGCAGTGGTGACGGCGACAGCTGAATCCTCCGTTCCTTCGTTCACGTCCCGCAAACAGTTGTGCATGTGCGCGTTCGCGTGCACTGTGTGTAAGAGGAGTCGACGCAACGCACGAAGGGGAAAGAACGAGCATGGATGAGTCAAAAAAAAAAAAAAAAAAACGCTTGGACGTAAGTTTGTATGCAAAAAGGCAATTGAAAACCCCAAAAAAACGTATTGGCAACATACAGCATGCACAATAGACATAAGACACTCACCACTGTCAGCAGTCTCGAGGGAGTACGAGACAGTCCCTTCCTTGATCGGGCGAGCACAGAACTCGCAGTCGGTTGCCCTGTCAGGATGATCCCGCCACCACGCACGTGAGATCCTTGCAGGTGGCGAAGGCCACGTTTTTGCCACCAGGCGCGGAGTTCTTGACCAAGTGCTGGTCCGTGCACTGGTCGCAAACAACAGCCGGCACCAGGTCGGTCTTTGTCGTTGCCGCTCTCTTGCCAGAGAGCGAGGACCACGCGCCTCTCGACGAGGGGGAGGTGAGCTTAGGGGGCGTGGAGAAGGGAGAGGCGGGGGCTGCAGCACCAGCAGGTTCGCCACCGACAGCAGCAGCTTGGCCGCCGACAGCTGCACCTATCTATGCCGTTCGTCGAAGGCGAGACGGCTCTTTTAGGCGCCGTGCGAAGAGCTGTCTATTGGTTGGCAGTTTGCGGAAGAAGAAAGAAGAAAGGTTGTTTGGCTGTTCGGCTGTTTCAAAGAAGAAGGGCTGTTTGCGAAGAGCTGTCTATCAGTCGGTCTGTCTGCCAAGAGCTAGCAAGTGACAACGACCTCAAAAATCGTAATTATAGTTGTATTTATATAGGTTTTTATGCGTACCGTAGCTCCTATTTACTAGGGTCCCCCGTAATAGAAGAAATGAGAGAAATAGACGAATGTGACATGGAGGGGTTTGGTACACCAGATAGCAGCGAGAAAAAGATCGCTATCCTAGGAGATGGATGGGGGCACAGGCGGCGAAGCAGGAAAGGGGTAAGATTAGTAAAACGTTTCCACGTAATATATGGAAAACGAAATTAGCGCCCAACTGTTGGAGGTGGAGGTCCAACTGTTGGAGGTGGAGGTGTCTCTATTAGGAGTAGGAGCGGTGCTCCGTCTCGAACGGGATGCGTGGTCAATGAATGATCAGATGACCAAGGCAAGCAACAAATGAGTACGCCTCGCTCCCCCCTGGTCATACGACTGCGTCCATGCATGATAATGAGTACACCCCCCCCCCCGCCGCCTTGTCTATTATATACTCACTCGCACTCGAATTCGAGTGGTGGGAGAGGGTTTTCAAGGTATGGGTTATTAAGTCTTCGTAATTCACGAATCTCAACTATCCGTCGTCGCAGTCGTCGGCAGACTCTGCAGAATTAACGAGCCGCCTCTTTGCTTTCTGGGTTCACAGGATCTGTACGCGACCAGCAAGGTTTGCACCCGAGACAAGTATAGGACATCTACGATTATAAATCAAGGCTTTTCGCGAAGCGGTTTTCTCTCAAGATGCGATGCGGCTCGGTGCGGTGCGGTTTTGTGAACCGCACCGCACCGTATGATTTGCCTTTAACAACCCCCCCGCACCGTAGGACTTCGAAACATATAAATCCGCACCGTACCGCACCGCAGGATGAAATAAAACTGAAATCCGCACCGAACGGCACCGCTCGGTTCCTACAAAAAAAAACGCAGCGAGGAGGCCTCAAGACCTTTAATATCAAGTTGTTTGCTACGGTGCGGTGCGGTTTTCGCCGACTTTTTTACATCACCGTACCGTACGACGTCAAACCGCACCGCACCGCATTAAACATGCAACTAAAATCTGCGTCGGACAACACCGCACGATTCTTGAGTACCAAACTCCGCGCCGCATCGCCCACAAGATTCCGTGAACATGAAAATCCGAACCACGGTTCGGTGTGAAATGGTGAGAAAGCCTTTATTGATACATACTGGTGTATACCTGGTATAAGCTGAACATGCATTGGTTTTGCACTTTGTCATGCTTTTCTCCGCCGGTCGCGGGGCTCTTTCTGGCGCTCTCGGCTGCGGGGCAGGCAGGTGGCTCGCGTTTACACCACGGCGCAAGTGTGGGTCCCGGCCGGGCTACGTGGTGCGTGCTCTGGGCGTTCAAAGTCGCCAAATCTGGCAAGTAATCGCGGGATCACGTTCCGCACAGCCAGGGTCAAGCAGGTCCATGGAAACTCCAAACTGGCATAGTTTCATGTTTTCATCCCTGCTGCCGTTCCGCTGAAACACAGCCCACAGAGCCACGGTACAACAGACGCCGCAAGCTCTTACCATTGTGACAGCCACGAGCAGTGCTTCTGCGTGCGTGTGCGTGAGCGTGCGCTTGTGTGAATATCATCGCAGGATCCTATAGCGGTAGGAACTATGAACACAGTCCGCCTCAACGAGAGAGGTGCAATTTCAGCTCTTATTTTTCCCTTCCTTGCTATATTATCTGCTGCTTGCTGCCTGTGTACATGTACAGCATATCACCGCAAATATTTTTTGACGCCGTAGCAGCCACGTTACAATAGTATCCATCCTTCGAGATATTTGTTTTGTGACGGCTCCTAACGGTGCTGCTGGCGTGTATGCCTGAGTGTGCGTATGTCTGTGGGCGTGCCGCGCCATCCTGAGCACAAGGAGATGGACGATTACAACCCAACTTTCCTCCGGACTTCAAAGACACCCGCGCAGTACAGCAGTAGCGGGCAACAGCAGCGGTACAACACCAGCGAAATCCAGATAGGCTAATATACATACCCGGTACTTGATACAATAGGAACACCAGTGCTTTTCGTTTTCAACCTGCCACACCCCGGGGATTTCAAGTCAACCATTTCCCGAAGGGGAAACTTGTACATACCTGGTATAATACATGTACGTGCACGTATTTACCGGCCCGCATAACGCTATACCAGTATATATGAAACAATAATCCGGGGAAAGGCTGCATTTCCTATTTTTCCTTTGCTGAGTCTCTTCGTTATCGAGCTCTTTCATAAATTCATCAAATAGAAATCGACTCGTATTACGCAGCTTGCAAAGTTGAGTATCAACTATTTAATCAGTCGAACTCACAGCTGACGTATTTCAAAATTTATAAAATCGACTCGACAAAGCTGAAAAGTCGCTGGGCGGCTCCTGTAAAATTGAGACGGCGGCAAGCAGCAGGGCGACCCCAGGGCTTCGTCGGGCTTCGCCCCAGAGGAAAACAGCAGTGTTTTTTGTTTTTGCAGCGGAGGCCCAGCCTAGAATATTTATCAAATTTTGGGAGTTTGCAGCCTGCGTTCCTTAATATCTTGTTTATTATTACTGTAGAGCATACAGGATGTCCTGTACTGTTCGTACGTAATATCAACTACTTAGAGGGTACTACTGTAGGAACTGGATTCCGCATCCCGTACGGCATGTGTAAGGTATCCATGCGTATGTATCGTTCGGCAGGCTACAATGCCGCGGCCCCATTTCAGCATGCCAGTCACGATAGAACGCTGCTCTGTACATACCAGCCGTGATATCATAGGTTGGGAACTGGACAGCAGCAGACTGTCCGCGGCATAGCTGTGTATGCTGTGCATGTCGCACAGGCTCCACAAAGTAAGTTGCTCAATTTTGCCTGCACAAGCAGTATCACTCCATCCAGATCGCACTTCTGAAACTGGTTTCAAATCGAATGATACAATTACGTACAGTATGAGCCCGCCCCGTGAAAAAGAAACTTTGAATATGTGCTTTCCTAGACCAAATAGTTTATTGTCCTCCCAAAAGTGAGGGTAAGCTCTTACTAGGTTATTTCTTATTCGTGGTCCCGCATTTTACAGCACCGGCCCGCTCATCATAAGTAACCCCACAAGAAAGTCAGCCCGAAACATTGAAAAAAATAAAAGAAAGGTCTCTGCCTAATCATTGTCGATGCTTGAAGAAGGTTGACCCCTTCCTGTGGCTGGCCTGGGCCCAAGGTACCAATCATTGTGCACTACTTGGGAAAACGCCTTCTCTGTGACCAAAACAAGAAAGTGCAGAACAAGAAAGTCGGCCTGAGACCGATTTCAGGTTTCTTGTGAGGGCCGATACTGTACCGGTATCGCAGTAGGCTGCAAGGTTGTTCGTCGAGTTGTAGTTGACTTGCAATCCCGGGGGTATCGCAAAGTTGAAAAGGGGGAACACAGAACAAAGAAAGGTGCTCCTCTTGTACGTGCAACCAACGTGAGTTTGCTGGTGTTGTTGTGCCGCTGCTGTCAAACATTGTTCTCGGCGGGTACTTTGGAAACCCAAAGGAAGTGTTCGGGGGATGAGCTGCTGCTGCCTGGATGTGCTGCCGCTGCTATTGCCGCAGGGGGTGATGAGACGGTATGTGATGTGGCTCGAGGTTGCAGCTGCGAACCAAATGAAAGTTCCCAAATCAACACAGCAACCTTCAACAAAAGGGCCCACAAAGGACTTCCCGTTGCGGAATCGATTGCATCCCTGTTTGTGAGATATTTTTATTTGTCGTCCTCACAAGCGACATATACGAAATTACCGTGGCACGAAGAAAGGAGCTCGAAGCGAGACTCCTGTTGCATGCGAGAAGGACCGGGGTGCGAGGTTGCCACGCGGCAACACTCGAGATGCGAGGTGGTCAGGCGACCAGGCGAGGCGTCAGCTATTACACGTGCACAGCACAGAACATGCGAACACCTGCTGCTGCTAATTTTGTTCGTATGGGTTTCCATCGTTGTGCTTGGGTTCAGCAGGTCGGAACGCATCCCCGTGGTTACTTGGCAGAATTCGCGACTTTGAAGCCCCAGAGCATGTGTCACAGAGCCCGGCGGGGACCCGCATCCGCGCCGTGGTGTACACGCGGCCCCTCTACGTGCCGCGCAGCCGAGAGCCCGAGAAGAAACCGGCGGCCCGAAGAGAAAAGTTGCGTGTTCCACTAAAAAGTGTATTTCATACTTAGACATACCTGGCCCTTACGTACTTCATGTACCGTAAGAACATAACTCCATAGTTACCGTAGTCTACTGCAATAAAATCGCCACACAATGGTCTGTTCACATGCGTACTAAAAAACAAGGAGCCGAGCTTCCGAGCGACCCAATCCAAGAGCAGCCTCTTGAGGCTATAGGCAAGGTGCTCGCGTAGATCTGCCATGCCTCGGCAAAGTTCCTGGCAGCAAATAGAGCCTGTCCGAACACAACGACCAGCTGGCACACCAACCAAGCAGGCCTCTCTCTGGTGAGGGTTAGGGTCAGGGTAGAGATATGGTTAGAGTTCCGGGTCGAGGTGGTGGCCGCCGTGAGCCTAAGCCGGGAAAAATCTCAACATCGGGGAAAAAAACCCTTACAGTATCGTCACAAAACCCCTCTCCCATTAGAACAGCAATCATTTTATTCGGCACTCCCGAAAAACTTTGCCAGACATGGCGGATTTACGGCGGCTATAAACGGAAGTGTGTAGTTTTGTTTGTGGTCGTGATATTATTGACACTTCTAACGAACAAAACAAATACGACTCGTAAGGTTTTTGCCACGAATTGTGCTTTTTCTATTCACGTTACACGACAAAAAAACTCACGATTCATGATGCCGTGTTTTTTAGCTTTTCCTCGAGAAAACGCAAGTCGCGAAACGTGAGCTTTAGTCGTGGCTCGAAATACGCCTGATGAAGGCACTACGCAACCCGCGCGCCGAACGGTACCCGAAGGAAGGTGTAGGGGCATGGAAGACTCTGCTTCGTACGCCGATTGTGGACAACGGGCGGCTGCCCAAAAGACACCGCTGGGTGCGGGCTAACGAGCATGTTGTGGCCTCGGAATCTCTAGGAGGAGGAGCCACAGCGCCAAGAAAAAACGAAAATAATCTGAAAAATATCACAGGGCAGGCCTGGTAGACGACCTGTGAGATTGGAAAATCGCGGACCGGGCTTGACCGACGGCGGGTGAGCTTGAAATCCCGCAGGCCGGGTCAGGCTTCGGCCCGTGATTTGAATATATCACGGGCCGTGCCCCACCCGCGAAAGTTAGCCCACCCGCAAAAAACTGAATTTGAAATGTACAGCATAATAGGATTTTTACAACTTGAGAATATCATGAAACGTTACGTTTTTCAGCTTTTTTTTCGTTTGGGCTCGTCCAAACGAATCGTTTTGAAGCTAAAAACAAAATATATATTGTACTGATTTTACTATGGAAATGTATTCCCGATAAAATAGCGCCTCCCCAAGCACAACGACCAATGTCCATATCTATCTCTCGAACTACAACTCGCATGCGAAATATCTCTTAACTGATGTGTTTCCTTGTCCCCGTTGCCAATGCGGTCATTAATAAAACCTTCAGTGTCGAAAACTTCGACGTATTCTATACTATATTTGATCGCCCGAAGGTGAAATCTTGTGCCTCTTGCGGAAACATACAGCTCGGAGCGAGTGCCGGCGTCCCCGGTAGCTTGGTGGGTGGTCCGCGTGCCTACTAAGATCAATTTCGTGGGTTCGAGTCTCACCGAGTACATACTCGTAAACACTTTTTCCTGCATAAACATTGAGCACCGGAAAGCGCGAGAGCGGGAGTGAGCAACATTCGATAAACACCGACGAGCAGTTGGAATGCCGAACCCTATGCGCGACAAAAGTGAAGGCACGTACCGGGGGGGGAGAAGGGACGACCGACACGACAGTGGTGGTGCACCATAACAATTCCGACGCTCAGAGTCCTACCCCCCACTCTAAGGGCCCATCTTATCCAGGACTTGATTTTTTTTCAATTTGATTTGATTTGATTTTTTTTTCTAATTTAATTTGCACCTGATTGGCCGAAGAGTGAATCACTAAGCAGGCATTCTCAAGGCGAATTAAAATTTTTCAATTCGAGTGAAAAGTCTTTTGGGACTTTTTTCGTGTGATTTAAAAAAACAAAAAAATCTGGAATTTGGGAATTGATCAGTCTTGATGTAGTATGTTCATGGTGGGTCAACACGGAGTCCGGGGTGATTCTTGGCCGCTTCGGTGACCACGATCGAGGCGATAAAACGCGAACCTCAACGAGAGGCGACAGAAGTAATAGCGCGCCCACGCCCACAGACCATAGCACATCGTACCCTGGCGGTGGCACCTAAAAAAAAACATGGCGGCCGCAAGGCCAATTTTTCGGCCTGCTCGATCGGTCAACCATCACGAAAACCGAGCAAACGAATAAAAAAACAGAGGATACGCTCCAGACCTCGATAGCTGCATCACCGTTGCTGTCCCGCACGTGGCGCATGAGGGCTCCCTCCGCCCACCCAAGACACCCTGAGAGTGACAGCTTCTTATCCTGCGCCACCAAAAAGAAAAAGAGGCTGGCGGCGGCGCGGACGCGACAACGCAAACCTTCTCTCTCGTCTACGCTGGTCGCTGTTTGTCGGCTGGGCGCTATGTGACGCGGTGCGTTATTCCAGGTTATTCCGAATTATTTTCTGTTTGACAAATTAATACGCCGTTTCCCGATAGGACACAAACACGTATTTTTTTCGAAATCAAATTAAAATTCATTGAGGTTAAATTTCCAAATAACGAAAGTTAGCGTTCCCCCTAACATTGAAACAGAGAGAAGTCAAGAAGTGCAGCCCGATGAAAAATCACACAACCCATACACACATGGGTACATAACGAAAAATAATGTAAAACGCCGATATGAATGATATATCATTCCAACAATATTGGGTTGGGGGGCCCTGTCAGTGAGAAGAAAAAAAGTGGCCAAAAATTGATTCTACTTCTATCGTCGCACGCGTCACCTGTGAACGAATGACCACGGCTTGTCCAGAACAAGATCGGCAAGGACAAAACCTTCTACCAGGTACGAGTTAAGCTGGAAAGCAAAAGTCATGATTTAAAAAAAAGTGATGCTGCTGTTTGAACAGCCCCCGTATTTTATCGAGCGCAGATCTCGTGCTTCAGGATACCGGTGCCCTTGCAGCAGCAGAGTATCGTCGACTAGCCGTGTGGGCCGTGTGGGCACAGACCTCCTTTTTTTTAAGGCCGGGCGCCGCCCCTACCGCACCTGGATGGCAAATCAGTGCTAGTACTCCACCTCGACCGTTGACTCGTTTTCGTTTTGGATTTCATGTTTTATTTTCCATGCGGATTGCGTTTGTACACCACTCTCTTTTTTCGCAGGGAAAAACATTTTCTGTTTCTTTCTTCAGCTTTCGCTTTCTCCGTTTCGACAGGCCCAGAACCAAAAATATCACGGATCGGGATTTTTTGCAAAGCTAAAAAGT
The DNA here is from genome assembly GCA_031763025.1 of Macrocystis pyrifera. Lineage (NCBI taxonomy): Eukaryota > Phaeophyceae > Laminariales > Laminariaceae > Macrocystis > Macrocystis pyrifera. Next base: position 21,591,137 of record JASSKH010000001.1, on the reverse strand, counting down.
CCACACCTTGTATAACGTAGCGCTTAACGTCTTATGTTAATGTCAGGCGTCAGCGAAAAAACCCGTAACATTCCGTTACCACGTTAACTGCTTTCTGGATTTTGTGATAACTTATTGTTGGTGCGTTATGATACTGGTGGGCGATCTCGTAACATTTTGTCAGAGTGTGACCTTAATCCCGTACTGACCTCGTAACATTACGTTACTACGTTAACTACTTTCTGGATTAAGTGATAACTTAGTGTTGGTGTGTTATGATACTGGTGGGCGATCTGGTAACTTTATGTTAGAGTGTGACCTTGATCCCGTACTGACCTCAGTACATTTGTCAATGTGTTAGGGTATGCAGCCTGTAGTAGTAGTAGCGAGTGGCACTATGTTAGCATGTTAGCGGAATTCCTTGTGGCTGTCGTTACACACGTTAAAGGGATAACGTACATGGTCGATTAAACGTTAACATTATGTTACCACCGTGTTAGCGACATCAGCCCGTAGCGAGTAACGTTATGTTAGTGTGTCAGCGGGATTCTTACTTGCTACTGTAACACCCTTTAGACGGATAACGTACACGGCCAAATAAACGCGTACATAACACTATGTTAACGTGTAAGTGCAATTCCTAGAGGCTATCGTATCACACGTCAGATGCGTGACGTATACTATCCAGGTATGGTCAATGCAACGTTAACATTATGTTACCGTATCAGCCGCAGCAGCAGTCCGTATTGAGCGACGTTATGTGAGGGTGTTACGGAAGTCTTGCTACCATAACGTACGTCAAATGGATAACGTATAATATGATCGATAAAACATTAGCATTATGTGTTCACGTGTTAGCTCGTGTAATGTAGGTGGTGACACAAGTCAGCAGATAACGTACACCTCCAATCTAACATCAACAATATGTCACTGCCGTGTTAACTCGTACGTGTGAGTATGCAGATTGCGTTATAGATGGATGTATTATGTTGCAGATGGATGACGTACTGGCGGGGTTTCAGAAAAAAAAGAGGGTTTTTTAGCGGGGATCCCTCCTAAATATCCCCAGCTTTGGGATTCCAAAATATTGAGGCGTTTTTTAACGGGGATACCATGCTATCCTCCCCCGGATATTTTGTAGGTATCACCTACTGGGATGTCAGCGAAATTGGATAACACGGCTGGCTACGTTGTGTTACTCCCACAAGCCGCTTTGCTACTATTAATAACACAGGTAACACATGTTAGATCTCGGGAAGATCCACTGGGTAACGTAGTAACCTTACGTTAGAATGACTTCGGCCCCAACGGTAACTCAGTAACATAATGTTAGACTCGGATTGATTTTTATGGTAACACGGTAACGGAATGTTACCATCAGATATTTACTGACGGTAAAACCGTAACATAAGGTTACAGAGACTTGCCTTTAGGCTAACATCCTAACATAATGTTAAGTATGGACCGGCTAAGACAGTAACTAACGTATCTAACATACAGTAAATAAGGCAATCACAAATGGGGGTCCAGATAACGCAGTGCTAGTAGTGCTGGCCACTGCGTTATGTTGCGTTAGTGTGTTATCAGTAACACAATGTTATGTGTTAGTAGTGCTGGCGAACATGGTAACGTTATGATTGGGTGTCATGTATAACACTCCTCCTAAGGGTAACACTATGTTTGTGTGTCATGTCTAACGCTGCGTCGACAGTAACATTTTGTCATCGTGTTATTAATAGTAAAAATGCGGATGGGTATCGATCTGGTCATGATATGTTAGAGCGATAACGCACTCATCCATTTCAAGGACTGATCACGGCATAACAAAAATGTTACTCACTGCACCAGACCTGGACGAGACCGAGCAGCAACATAACGCTAAGGCACGTGCACGTTCGTGGGTTTCCAGTTAACACTGCTGTGTTACCGTGCTACCGTGATCGCTCCTCCAGTGCTAACACTATGTTAATACATTACCACGTTCGTGTCTTAGGCCCCATAACGTAGATAAGTGTTATCCGAGTGTTACGTTATCCGAGGTTTGAACTCTTTAAAGTCATGAATCGTGTTTTTTTTTTGGTTCGTTGGGCACGGCCCTTAAGGGGTCCCTTCGGTCAACACAAAAAAGAGTATACTCGAGTCGTTTAGGATTTTTAGTTTCTAGTTTTTTTTACAGCAGCAATGCCATGGCTGGTTGTTATGGTATCCCCTCTCCCCTGTTCCGGCGTTATATCCCCTCTCCCCTGTTGCGGCATTATGGTTTGTAGCAATCGTCCCCTCATCATACACGGCAGGTGTTGTCGCCTGCTTTTCTGATGAGCGCCTCGCCCCTTCGTTCAGAAGAGATCTGGCGAGGCAAACAGCAACTAATACAAGAAAAGCTTTTAACATCGTCAAACACCTCGTGTGAGTGACCAGAACAGAGCCAAAGGCATCAATCTGCTAGCAGTAGTCGGTCCCTAGGTCCATACCGCCTTACACTTAACACTGGCGTCGTCAACGCCTAATCATGACACCTCACTGAAGACGGCATACCTCCAGTTCTAATGTAGTGCTCAGACCGTCTCCCTACCAATGTACAACATGTAGACCATCTCCCTACCAACAATGTATAACATCTTTGTTAAGGTCTCTTGCCCTTGGATCTGAAAGTGAGGGCAGGCAATGATGTGTTTGCGTCATGAAACGAAATTGCTCCAAAACAATATTTTTTTTATCATATTCCGAAGCTCCTATTTTCGGTATTTTACTCTCTGCTCTAACCACGTATGACGCTACGGACGGTCGAACAAGAGGCCCAGGTAGGTGCGCCTACTATTAATATTAATAATATCATATTGAAAGTGCTCCGCGATATCATCGAAAATCTGAGTCGAAACAGATCAGCAGCCCGAGAAACTTTCAATTTGCCAGATTTGCAAAATCGTCTACGAGTAGCAGAGATATGGCGAGTTGTTGTTTAGTAAGAGGCACGTTTCGCGATGAGAAAGGCATCGGATCGGTGCGGCACCTGACACGAAAATATTGCCTATGATGATGCACACTCTAAAACTGCGAAGAGGGAGATGGTCCGAGCATTAGAACTGGCGAAAAATCGTGATTCGGTAGGGAGTCGTGAGTCTTGGAAGGTCCAAATTATACCAGAAATAGAAGGGCATCGCAACTGAAAAAAAAACGAGGTTGATTTTCAAACGACTGCAGTGCTCGTGTATTTTTCCCATGGAAACGGTATGTTAATCCCTTCGGGACCCCGAGACAGCGGCCGAAACAATGGTAGTTTCGGTGTTAACCGTCTACGGGTAACGTGGCGGGTAGAGCCCTGTTGTGCCCATTCCATGCGGCTCCTGGCGTTGTAACTCGGGACACCCGTCTGCATCATACCCCAATCACGCAGCAGTGGCCGTTGTTGCTGTGATCGTCACTTTTTATCGCTAATTTTCTCCTCCCAAGAAGCAGGAAGAGAGTTTGGGACCCCGAGACAACGGCCGAGACAATGGTAGCTTTGGTGTTGTCAACGGTCTACAGGCCGTGTATATAACGTGAACTCCCAGCGGTAAGGGTATTTATAGGACCAAGTTGTGTCCATGCCATACGACTCCTTGCGTCGCAACTTGTGGAAACCAATCAATCTTCATCATCCCATCATCCCCCAATCACGCAGCAGTGGCCTTTGTCGCTGTGATGGTGATCGTCACTTTGTATCGTCAATTTTTTCCTTCTCTAAAGTCCCTATAGCAGGAGGGTCGTACCATCGTACCAGCCCAAAGGACAAAGGAGAAACGTTTGTAGAGGTGTCCCTTTCCGACAGCATGCATATGATACACTGATATTTATACCTTGATACCTTGCCGTACGATGATTCATACCGCAAACCAATCAATACGCCAAGATGGGAGTACTGCTGTTTGTACATGTACGTACTGCTTATAGACTGCTGGCTATACGGTTACGTATGGACGGATCCACAGACTAGTCAGCCAGCAGCAGCGTCTTTCGGGCAAGTAAGTGTCGCGAATCACAACCTACGAAGCGTTTTGGCTGCCGTGCAGTGGCACCACAACTCGAGCTCGCCCTGACTGGCTTTGGGCGCCGAGCACGAAGAACGTGCCCACACGATACGCATTCATACGTACCTGTGGTACATCACAAGTTTGGGCACACAATCTTCGGCGCGTTCTTATACTGATTACGTACTCTCCTCGTCATCCTGACAGAGCGACGAAGTGCATCGTATATAGTGCTGCTGCCGGCTTTGCTCTTTCGCTGTTTGTGCTCACCTCTTCATTCCTTTCTTTTCTCTGGTCGTTTGATTTGCGGCAATGCTGCACTTGGGCATACCACATTCCACAGGATCCCACATTCCGCGCGAAGCAACCGAGAAGGAGACGCGCGCGGGAGGGAGGCTAGCGGGTCGGAAAAACGTTCAAAAAACGAAAAAGCCGAAAATATTGGTTTCCATTTATTTTGAGGCGTTCGGGTTCATTCGGGTTCTATTCTCAACCAGCACGAACCCGAACCTCCTTTTTCACCCTTGGTTGAACCGTTTCAACCATAAACATGCATCAACATGTCTGTTACTTTTCTCGCCGTGTCCATCAAAGGTCCATGGAAATAAGCGGGGTCTTTCCGAATTTCATCTCGGGCTTCTTGTCTGCTGTGGACTGCGACTGGCATAAAGAGAAAAGTGTGCTCGACCTATTCGTACGGCTCACTACCAAAGCAGGAGCAGCAGGAGGAGGAAGCCTCTCCCGCGTCCCAGAACGAGGCAGCCCTCGCAGAACAAAGGAGCCACTATGGGATGTGCGTCGTCTAAAAACGCACAAGAAGAAGCACCCACTAACCACGTGGATGTGGAGTTGGCTGAGGCGGCCGCGGCGGAGCGCTATCATTTCAAGGTCGGTCTCTCTCTGAAACGATGCTGCTTGCCTCGGGTATCATCTTCGCCTGCGAGTCCAACCAAAACCGCCCCAAATGTTACGGCGGGTGGCTGCCCCGTTCGCTCTCGGCGTGTCGGGATACCGCTGCATCAGGCGGCAGCAAGTAGCCTGTGCAGTCCGTTAGCTTTTTCTGTAGGGAGGCAAGCAGGGGGCACGATGAGGCTATTTATAGGTAAAGGTCAGATGTCAGATATGTACGGGTATGCCCACCCTACAGGTAGATACTGTTGTTTTTAATCGTGTAAAATACCAGGTGTTGATATTAATAGTTGAATGTACCAGGTATGGATTGATATGCCGTAGTCCCGCACGAAACTTACGATTTCTGCTCCTCCTTACGATTATGTATACTTCAGTTTCAGCATATTTTTTGTGGAAAAGTTCAGGAGAGCAGCGCTCCTGCCTCCCCCGGTCTTCGGAGATTGCCCTCGGCCCTTGCTCTTGACCTTTCGCATAAGTGTCAGTAGTATTGTTGGCGAAATCGGCTGGCCGCGGGCAGTAGTGTTGCGGTTGCGCTTGCATCTTCGCCCTGCGTCCGGACGAGTTAGTTGATGTCGCGACCGGGGTTGACTGGTTTTCCGACTGCCGATCCTCCCTGCCTTGGCAGGTCTTGCTTTTGGGGGCGGGGGAGTCGGGAAAAAGCACCTTCGGCAAGCAGCTCAAGATGCTCACCAAGGGGAGCCTTGCTGAGGGAGAGAAGGTGCTCTATCGAAAAGGTGTGTGTGTGAGAGAGAGAAAGAGACAGGGGGATTAGCCCAACTAACGGCCAGCAAAGCGTGCTCACGTGCCTGCCTTGGCAAGAAGGGAGTATTAATAGTCTCACCGCACACACTCACGCACACAGACCCTTCACGAAGAACGTGCTGAAGGCTGCAAGCGATTATTGCGGTCCGCGGTACAAACACCACTACTTTTCGGAACTAGTCGCAAAGCTAAAGCTTGGGCGCGACAGCAGAACACAGCAGCAGCGGCAGCAGTAGTGGCAGCAACAGCAGCAGCAGCAGCAGCAGCAGCAGCAGCCAGTGCCCCTAAGAGTACCGGTATTCGATGAAGCATTGTTTGGTCATTTAGTTTGAGCATTGAAATCGGCAAGTCTGTCTTGCTTTTGTTTACTTGTACAGTGTAGTACCCTTGACACGTTTTGAGCTTTACGTACACCGTATACGGTGGGTACAACGACGAACACGGCAAATAAGCTGCTCGTGCGCGTACGAGTTCCATAAATAAATTGACAGCCGCTTGAAGCTTCTGTGTAACAGCAGCATTTGCAATCGAGAGCAGGAATGGCACCCAATGTAGTCGACAACATGTTGCTGAGCTGGTGAGCGTGAGCTGTTGGTAACTTCGTAGTTGGTACGTACAGCAGCAGCAGCAGCAGCAGCAGCGTGGTACAGAAGGTGTTCAGGAGTCCCCCTTGGGTGTCCCTGTTTCACGAATCACGAGCATGTCGTGGACCGTACGTTCCTGTTGGAGAGGCCCCCTTGCCATGAGGCCAGCTCAGCCCGCCTCCTATGCAACCTCCTCAGACGGCGGTGACGAGAGCTACCCTTTGAGAGCCGGCGTACCACCTGGCCTAGCCAAGCCAAGACGTTACCCCACATTGTCCTCGGTGGTGTACTTGCTGTAGCATGTTTGGGTGGCGTGGCGGGGGGGGGGGGGGCTGGCGACAGCAGGCCGGGTATCTAGTTGGTAGGAGCCACGACTTGAACCATGCATGCATGCCCTTTGCAGGCGCCGCCGTCGCTGGTGCTGGTGCTGGTCTGGTGCTGGTGCTGTTGGCGAACGATTGCAACAATTCAACAAAAAAAAGAAGCAGCAGCAGCCGCCCCCGCAGCAGCAGCAGCAGCAGCAGCAGCAGCAGCAGCAGCAGCAGTTGGCGGCAGTGGCAGCAAGCATTCGGACCCCGAGGGTCTGAACCGCCTTGATCCATGCTCGTCAATTCGTCTCTTTCTTGTCTTCCCTGCACACAAACAATGGACATGTCATCGTATACCGCCAACCAGGTATGTACATCATACCAGATGAATATGTTTAGTCAAGGTTCAGGTGATTGCTTGCCACAACCACTACCTGGTATGTGACGGGTACTATTGTACACCTCTTATTATCGTTGCTGCTGCACTCGTACACAGCGTACAAGTGATACGTGATAGCTGGTATTCATAAATCCTACCCGGTACGTGCCAATGGGACACGTATCGTGTTTGTCGATGTTCGAGCACCCGACAGGCTACGCGTTACAGGTGGGTAGGCGCTTGCGGGTTGCGGGGACTCTTGGGTCCCACAAGGCTTTTCTTCGTCGCCGGATGCACTTATTCACAGCTTCTTAGTCATGCTGCTGTTATTAGACGTATAAACATACCTGCTGGGGTACTCGTATCATATTTACGTACGAAGTCGAAGTCTGTCGTACAAGCACCAGGTACAAATCATACGCAGAGGAGGAACCGTACTTACGTTCCTACAGACTTTATTTATGGCAAATCTCTTTTGAGACCCACGGGTAAAGAGGAAAAAGCGATAAACACGATACATTGTACTCGTAGGGAGCGCGGTATTATCAGCCGTATGCACAGCAGTGCATGTAAGAGTTAAAGTTAAAGTTAAACCTGCATGGGGGCGCGAGACTCAGTGTCGTTACAGCTCCTTGCATTGTGTATGATTAATTGTATGACTTGACGAAAAAAAAACAGCCACCCGAGCTGCTTCCTTGGAGCGATGCTATTTTCGTAGTTCTTGGTCGTCACTTTTTCCCTCTGTTAATATTAATGGACGCAGTATATATACGCACTTATGGTATATTTATATCATTACTATTACGGGGGACCATAGTAAATAGGACCAAATATTATTAGTAAAAATACGTAAATATATGGGTTGTTATGTATAGCATAGGTCCTATTAACTATGGACCCCCGTAATAATATCATACGACTTGTACGAGGTACCAGTACGAGATACGAGTACTCGCCGTTGTAAGTTGTTGAATCATGAGTGTTGGAGTAAGAGTACTGGCTAGCGTCCTGACTCCTGACGTGCCTGGCAACCTGGTATACGATGAAAAAGTACGATGCATGACAGCAGTTACGTATATACGAGTGGATATTATCCCTGGCACCTCGGATATGTTTCCTCCTCGGCTGTCCTCTATTTGACAGCATCGCTCATCGCTTTTATTACTCGTACGTATTCGTACGTACGACGTACTTTTTTTTTTGTTTTTTTTTGCTCCTCCATACCATTTTTTATTCAATATCGTCGCCCCTCTACTCTCCCGCTCCCTCCCGGTCGTAACTCAAATCCGGGGCCTCGTAGCATAGTATCATAGGCGCTCCTCCCCCCCTTTATACGAGTATCGCATAATAAATAGTAGTTCCTTCGTCCACTTGCGTCGAATTCTGCAAACTCACGCTGGCGCTTTCTTTTTTTTTCACGAGAAATATATCCCCCTTGGCTGGACTCGAAAGCATGACCTTGGCGTTAGTAGCGGTAGTAGTCACGAGGTCTAACCACTACACCATCCGGGCTGGAAAAAGGAAACATCAGCACAAAACAAACGAACCGTTTTGGTTTGTCTTTCTTCGCCGCGCAATGTTTTGGCGAGCTTGCCGATCGAACTCGCACGTCGTCGAAACTCGGGCAGGGAGGGCTGACTATCAGGCCAATACACATGTCTGTATGCCATATCTACTACCAGACAATCGTAGCTTTAGTGCAGGTATGTGTATACCTGGTACCTGGTACCTGGCACCACATACCTACCTGGCACTGCTTGTAGGTGGACTCCTTTAGAGCTGCACCTGTGGCGTGTCGGTTACAAATTTCTCTCGTAAAAGTTGATTGGATCGCTTTACGGCACAGACTTTCCACCAGGGTTATACTTGGGGCTCCAGCGCGTGGAGGGTCCCCGGAGCGCTGGAGGCGACAATTTTGGACATGGATGCAATAGATGCAGAAATTTGCTCAAAATGTGTGCCTCATTCTCGAGACCACCCCTGCGAGAGCTTGTTACACGCTCGCGGGTGCTACCTCGCACGTCGTCGAAACAGCAGCGCCTGCGTACTAACGCTTCATTTCCTGCGAGGTAGAGCGCCGCATCCTGAGCAAACGTCGGTATTTTGCAGGAAGGCTGATATCCTGGTTGGGATGCTGTCAACCACCCTCTACAGAGTTAATTCGCCGTTCTCTTTCCGGCGATAGCTTTCAGACGTGCTGCCGTGCAGGTGTCCCTGCGCCCTGTGCCCTCCAGAATATTGGGGACCAAGGGTTTCCGTGTATTCACGAGGCAATGTTTTCGCGGGGTTACTGATTCAAGCGTTTTTTTTCTCATTAGATTTTTTTTTCGAATCATTGAAACCACCTATTCCTCTATATTTGCGAGCCTTCGAGGCTTTGTTCCATCCTCGGACAGATAAAAGCATCGTAAGTTAGAATCTAGTATCCTAGAAAAGGAAAGCCACAGAGAATATCAGCATGAAATGGTCGAAAAGATCACTAAAAAGCCACCACGAAAATAGACCCAATTTTTTGTTTCGCCTACGTACAGCGAAAATATCCCCATTTTTTTTTCTCGCGGCGGCAAGCCGCACAGCTACTTTCTTCTGTATCATAGTGCGCTGCGCCGATTTCTCAGGGAAATGGTGCAACTGCGCAACATTTCCACCACCTATTTATCTATTTATAACCCTCCTTACCACCTATTATATGGCAAGTACGTAGGTACGTAACAATAGTATTAATAGTGTCGTATTTTGTCATTCGCACACAAGAGAGAAAACCGAAGCGAATCGTTGGTATGATATGAAGATGAATATCTCTGGGGATGTTCGGTCTGCAGCGGCAGCAACAGCCAACGGGAGTACGTTGACCAGGCTCGCAAGCGAATAAGAAACGTTATTTACGGCGGCAGGCCTCTACTTGTATCTATGCCAGGAACGTAGCTTTTAGTAGACACAGGCGCACTCCCACCCCGTAGCGTCTTATTGGCGGCACCACGAGCACGTGTATTCAGTCAGCGGTGTCGCACAAATTGTTTTGGGGGGCAACTTTTTGCTGGTTTTGTCTCGAGTAGTTCGAGTTGTCTGGCCGCTCGGTCGATTAGAGTTTCAGAGGTGATAAGTGTTGTATTTCAATAACGAAAAAACACCCTTTACATTTCTTAGGTTCAACTTTTGTTTTGATTTGTTGATTTAGATCAATCTCGGTCGAGATCTCGATCACCATTTTATTTCATTGTTTCTCGGTTGATCTTTCTTGCCATTTACCCTCTGAGCCGTCCGCATGGCCTCTCCCCGCCATGCCGTGCCCCCACTAGATCATGCGAAGTCTCTGGCTCCTCATTTGACGTCTCCTGTTCCTGTTACGCCTATCAATAGTGTATGGTACGCTAAACTGGTATATTTTATAATCTACATACACCGTAGCATCTGTCTTGTCGTGTTCGCCTCTCCTGCTGAACCTTGTGTATGCCACTACTCATACACAGCAAACACTACAATGATTGATATTGATTGGTAGACTTCAGTGCTGTTCGTTGGTGAAGTACCGGCTACCACTCTACCGCACACCACGGGCACCAGCTATTAATACCACGTCCACGCTATCACAAACAGCTGTTATTTCTCCACTCAAGCGATTGCGCTTGTTCGTGATCGTTTTTTTCTACCTACTGAGAATAGACGTTTAAATGCGGCGGGCGATGGTTGCGCTTCGAGATACTTGCGGGCCTACTTGGCGACGGTCGGAAACGTGCTTTGCTTTCCTGCCCACCACTTGACGGGGGGGCGACGAGCATATTCCCATGGTTGTAACCGACTTGTCTTCTGGTTCCGGCACAAGGACTATTCGTTCATGATGGTGTCATTTACCGAAAGAGCGGCCATAGACTTTTACGTGCGGGAGGGGGGGGGGGGGAGTGTCTGCGCCTACATCTACTTCTGCCTAAAGCTGTCTGGCTTGTTCCCTTTCTTCAACAGATGCATGAGAGGCGTTTCATCTGACCCCCCTCTCAACCTACACCACTTCATTAAAAAAAGGGGGGAGGGTCGTCTTGTTCCTCTCCCGTTGGCTTGATTGGGTTACTCATTCGCAGTGTTCATGGTTTCCCGTGGTGGCGAAGTTGTGTGATACTAGTATGTCTATAGCAGGCTCTGCAGCTACCGCTCCGTCTGTGGCTACACGGCTTGATACTAGACACCCTGCTCTGCTCTCTGCAGGCTCCGTCAAGAAAAGGCCTCGAAAGACTGGTTAAACTCCGCAAAAAAAAAAGAACATCGTTCGTTGATTTTTTATATATGAAACAATCTCGATCCAGATCTCGGTTACCTTCTGACCCGAAAATCTATTCTCCGAAACGACTTACTTTTCAGAGTTGACACACAACACCATTTTTTTTTTTTGTCGCCAGTTTTTGGCTTTTGTCGAAGTGCGGCACGAATCGAAGTGATACGAAGATCCTCGGTGTAAGATACTCTTCATCCGCGAGCGGTGTACATAGCCCTAAAGCTATTTGTAGGCCCGAATCGTAGAGCTTATAAGTCGGGTGCGATGTTTTGTCATATGCAGTGTACTCGTAGAGCTTTTCAGCCACCTTTCCACCCACATGACAACAGCTGTAGAGGCTGTGCGTTGCTATGCTTGGCTGCACCAGGTATGCATGTACGAAGCTTCTTTCTGATACTGATAGACATGCACAATACCGCTCTGTTCCGAAATATAGACATTATTGCTATACTAATGTTCAATACAACCGGTCCTTGTATCTACTTGCGGTGGTCATCCCGACACAAGAGCACCTGAGATGAGACAATTTCGGCTGTCAGATCGGCAATTCTCGCCTATGGCCAAGGCTATATATTGCCCACTACAGACAAAAGCAATGTTCATGTACATCAACGTTGTGTGAAGTAGCAGAGGCCCTGCGGGAAAACGTCTACTGCTGTAGCTTAGACGCCAACTTGGCTTGGCCTCTATTGATAATCGCAACGGTGATTCGCATGGTATGGTTGACAGGGCGAAGGCCGGGATGTTATGCAGAGGTCACTCACTATGCTATATGATGTAGTGGATTATGTACAAAGAACGCTTTGATGTGAAAACACACACAGCCAGGTGCGAGTGGAGAGAGCAGACTACTGCTGCTACTTTGAGGCGTTTGCCTGTGCTACTTGAAACCGGTTGGCTTGTTTCGGCTTGTCACGGGTTTCTCTTAACCCCGATAGTGCTGCAGTCCCGTTTTGGGGACCAACCACTCTAATTCCAAGTGGTTTGTCCCCAAAACGGGACTGCAGTAGTACTGCTGTAGAGGGTTAACTCGGGATACTCACTATTGATATTGTAATCAAAGGTGTGAGGTAGTCGTGGAGTCTACTCGCACCCCACTGCTGTATACCTGGACTATAATACTAGCTAGCCTGTACTTCTTCGTCTGTACTTGTACTTCACGCGCAAAGTCCGGATTAGTACAACAAGGCAAATTTGATAATTGCGCCGGCTGTTCAGTCGACGAGCTGTTGTGTGAAGCGCTCCATTAATGAATAGTGCTGAAAATGTCGATCATGTCGCCCCCTCGAGAACAGAAAACGAATTCTTATTACGCTGCTTCCAGTCCGCAGCCCGCCTCCCTTCTCTCTGCGGCCTCTCTCTCGTCCCTAACGTCTACCGGGTATTACGGGGGTCCATAGTAAACAGGACCAAATATTGTTAGTAATAATAGGTAAATGTATAGGTTTTTGTGTGTACCGTAGGTCCTGTTAACTATGGTCCCCCGTAATAGTATATATATATATAAGTTTACGAGGACACACGACGATGGGGGCGTCAACAAGAAGCGCGTAATCTGAGCAAGCCTTATATTCTTACTGCGACTTTATTCTTGTTTGACCTCTATTAATAGCATACATACCAGGTACTGGTACTATTTCATAATGTTGAATCTAGCGTAGCGCTCGCCGCTGAGCACGATTTATGAATCCAACTTTCTTGGCTTCGGCGAAAAAATGGTTGTCTCGTTGTTTTTAATAGTACGAGTAGGCCCTTTCTTATTCCTGGGATCATACTGCTGCTAAGCATGCTGCATATGCTGTGGGCTTTATTTACTGCTGTAGGCCATAGCATGGGGCGCATTCCCTTTGCGCGATGAATATACCAATATCATGGCGAACTACTTTTAAATAGTAGTGCTGGTGTCTGTTCTGACAGGACACCTACCGTGTGACACGGGTCGTGGGATAACACCCCCCCTTCGACGAGCTTCCATGCCGATTTGATCGAGAGCGAGGAGAATGCAAATGCGGAGGAACGATGCGCCTACTCGGTAGAATCTCGACGAGATCATCTCCCCAAACCCAGCACTTTCGGTTGCGTGTTGTGTAACCCACCAGCCCCCTTTGTTGTGGAGAAAATCGCCCCTGAAAATCGTCCCGGGGGTGTGTAACACTATCACCCGTGTGTAATTTTGTGTACCCCGAACACGCGCCATCTAAGTACGACGCCAAGCTTTTGAAGCTTTTGAAGGTGACTTTTGCTTTTGCAGTACGCGAAAGCAGTCAAGAAGCTCCTGTTTTGGCCACGTAAGGCTCGCGGCAAATTATTATGACACCAACGTTGAGCCTATATACATGCAATTTTTTTTCCTGTTTATATGTACAGTATATGAAAGCCTATGCTGTTGTATATATGGAAGGATTAAGAGTGCCGTTCCTCTCTGAGTACAAATGCTTATGAATAGCTGCAAAGTGTTGAATTAAATTTCGGAGTTTGTCAACCTGAAGTTGTTAAATTAGGTAATGATCAGCACATGTCGCCTACATTAGGGCTTTCAGTTTTTCAAATATGTACGGTAGCTGTCTCTGAGGCTGATTTTGCACCCTCAGCCTCACGGCCGCCAGCATCCGAGACTCTATTATATTAATAATAATAGATGCTATAAATATCTACCTATCAAACCCACGGGGGCTTGTGAGGGTCTCGGCCACAACGATGGCGGTAGTGGGACATGTGTCCATCCCATCGCGCCGTCTCTGCGGGTCTGCTGTTGTAAATGTCGCCTACCAGGTATGATATATGATACCAGTACCACCTACAGCAGTACGGTAGAGGCAAGGCCTCGTACCTACAGAAGGGTTTCAGTGCTACGGGCTATGTGTGGGTGTATTGGTGTGTGCGACATATATATGTGTCTTGTTCACACTTAACCGTTGTTTCCACCCGTCGCGAAACATCCAGCACAGCAGTCAGTGTCCGTGTGTCCGTGCAGTGCCGATTCTTCAACGCTAGAGAACTACAAGCTCTATCGTCACAAAACTACGCCACAGAGATACATACTATGCTGTACGTACTTGTAGATTGTTATGCACTAAGCAGACTATTAATAGACAATACAATAATGCCATGTCATCGTGCTGAATACGAAAGGCACGATATACGTACACACTCTATAAAAGAACAGAAAAAAAGAACAATTCGAAAGAAAAAAATGTGGGTTATTATGCAGGGCTATGAGTGGTTTGGCGCCTTGAAGTGGCCGTATTGGATACTAATATCACGGGGGATCTTGGTAAATAGGACCAAATATTGTTAGTAAAAATTCGTAAATATATAGGTTTTTTATGTTCGCCATAGGTCCTGTTAACTATGGTCCCGTAACTGCTGTTCACTGTTTGTAGGCATGATGCTGTACTTCTGTACTCTGTTGCTTGTCTTTCTTTATGGTGTGTTTTGGTTGCTGGCGTATGTATGTACGTTGTGTCGGCCGCAACTAGCTGAAGTGCGAAGGCATGGTATTGCGTAGGCTATTAATGCATTACGGTGTGTTATCTCTGCTGTGTCGTAGTCTGTGACCACAGAGCTTGTATCTTTCTAGGGCGAAGAATCAGCACGGACACTGGGCTTGCTGGATGTCGACGAGTAGAAGAACGGTTTAATGTGAAGAACACACACACACACTGCCGGCCAAGTTCTGTCGGTCCGGGTGCTACTCGTACTTTTTTTTTTTTTCGAATTCTCAACACGAAATGGTTGTTTGGTCAGGATATTGTTCCACTGCAGCATGCAGCAGTTGTATCGGCGCCATTACTACTGTAACTTCGAAGACGGGGTCCGGAGACTGCCGACGTCCCCGGCGGATATTATTCTACTACTGCAGTTGTACCGTTCACTGCTGACTGTAACTTCGGACGACAGGGTCCGGAGACTGCCTTACCCGGATATTATTCTACTGCAGTTGTACCGGCACTTCTACTATTACGTACTGCTGTAACTTCGAACAGCGAAGACAGGGTGAAGGGACTGGCTACCATCATCGTAGAATACCCTACAAGTAGCGCCTGGTGTACGGTCTTCGCGTCTTTGTAGTGTTGGGGAGTTGTGTATTCTCCATGTTGAAGGACCCCCGCAAATATCAGGGACGTGGTATCATAGCTGTGCTGCGCCTTTTGTGTCAGACAGTCCGGGAAGAGATGGCGATCGATCGTTGATATTTGGTGTGGTGGTTTTGGGTTCGATTGCGCCTTTTCCGCTGCATGTCCGCGAGTCGTCGCTCTGACAGCACACCCCAGACAGTAGGCGGCGTGTTCTTCTCTGCGCTCACGACTACCGTGCGTTTCGTTCAGTGCAGGCAGCAGCACTCCAGACAGCTGTCGCTGTAGTCAGTATCATAGCCAGGAGTTGGTTAGTCGTGGGAACGGGGGAAAGTCTATGCTGCAGTAGTTGAAAGAATTTACCCGCGGCCACGTTACAGCAGTTCAGTTCGTGCATGGACTTCACCTTGTGTGCGCCTTCTTCGTCCCGTGTATTTTTTAGGCAGCCGAATTTCGATTTCTTTTTATGGTTTTTTCTGATCTTGTTATCACGGGGGAACCTAGTAAATAGGACCTACGGTACGCACAAACACCTATATATTTACCTATTTTTACTATTACGGGGGTCCATAGTTAACAGGACCAAATATTGTTAGTAAAAATACGTAAATATATAGGTTTTTATGTATACCATAGGTCCTATTAACTATGGACCCCCGTAATAGCTACATTTGGTCCTATTTACTACGAGTATGGTCCCCCCTACTATTAAAGGGGTCCAGCACCTTTGGGTGACCACGGACTCCTTCGTTTGAGAGTTAATGTGAGAATAACAACAACAACAACAACAACAACATGGTATAACCGGCGTCCCCGGTGGCTTGGTAGGTGGTCCGCGTGCCTGTCAAGATCAATTTCGTGGGTTCAAGTATCACCGAGTGCATGCTCATAGGGACTTTTTCTTGCATAAAAAATTGATACGCGGAAAGCGCGAAAGCGTGAGTTGGCTACATTCGATGAAAATCGACGAGCAGTGGGAATGCTGAACCCTATGCGCGACAAAAAATAAAGGCACGTACCGGGGGGGAGAAGGGACGATACCTGTGACCACGGCTTGTCCAGAAGATCGTCGAGGGTAAAACCTCCTACGAGTGGACTGGAAAAGTAAAAGTGATGAAGAAAAAAATAAAATAAAATAAAATAAAAATATCGGTACTACTTTTTTTTTTTTTTTTTTTTTTTATCCATCACTTTTTCTTCCCAGCCCACTCGTAGGAGGTTTTACCCTCGACGATCTTCTGGACAAGCCGTGGTCACAGGTGTCGTCCCTTCTCCCCCCCGGTACGTGCCTTTATTTTTGTCGCGCATAGGGTTCAGCATTCCCACTGCTCGTCGATTTTCATCGAATGTAGCCAACTCACGCTTTCGCGCTTTCCGCTTATCAATTTTTTATGCAAGAAAAAGTCCCTATGAGCATGCACTCGGTGGGACTTGAACCCACGAAATTGATCTTGACAGGCACGCGGACCACCTACCAAGCCACCGGGGACTACTGCACCACAGCAGCATACCTGGTATGCAGCATCAGCAGTACCATCATCAGTATATAAGCATGTATATAGCGCTACAGCACTACGTACAGCAGTAGGCGGGCAGCCCAAGACTTGGCCTAGGGCCATTGCTGAGGACCTTAGAGTGTTCAAAGCCACCGAGGGATCAACGGAAGACTCATATAGCGCTACAGCACTACGTACAGCAGTAGGCGGGCAGCCCAAGACTTGGCCTAGGGCCATTACTGAGGACCTTAGAGTGTTCAAAGCCACCGAGGGATCAACGGAAGACTCCCCCTTAGTCTTTGGAGTTGGGACCGCACTATGGCCCACTGCAGCAAAACAGACGGGAAAGTGGTACCGGGGAATCCTCGAAGCAGCTGAACAGTTCATGGGCAGGTGGCACGAGGCTGAGGCAAAGCTGAGTAGACAGCGCCGTGCATCCGCTGCGGGTAGTGTTAGAGGGAATGGGGGGAGGGGTAACAGCAGGAGGGGTAGAAGGAACACCGTACAAGTGTATGGGGGCAGGGGGGGGAACAGGAGGAGTAGAAGGGAGAAGGGAAACCGCGGTAGAAGAGAGTAGCAGAGAGACCGTAGATAGGGTAACAAGGTACCAGGCCGACTAATAGGTTGGACTTTTCTTTGCTACTCGTACCGCCAACTGCTGCGGCCGTTCCGTATGTATTGGCTTGGTGCTTTGATTTTTTTTCCATGAATTAACTTTTTCCTACATTTTCCCCTTCTTATCCTTATGAAAGAAGTACTACATAGTGGGTGGGTGACGAGCGTATTTTGGCCCACTCATTATTTCTCTTTTTACTTAGTTAAGTGTTCACCGGGATGCATATTGTAGTTCCCTTTTTCCTTCTCGTTTCTTCCCCCTTGCACGTCCCTTTTGGCTCATGCTCGGGGTAAGTATGTGTCTGAGCTTTGGCTTCCTCTTTGATTTATTTATTTGGGATTCTTCTCATTTTCTTTTTCTTTTTCGGTTTGGTTTCTTTGTTGCCTCTCTTTCTTTATGGTTTATTTTGGTTGCTGGCGTATTATGTATGTTGTGTCGGCCGCACCTAGTGCGAAGGCATGGTATTGCGTAGGCTATTAATGCATTACGGTGTGTTATCTCTGTGTCGTAGTCTGTGACCACGGAACTCGTATCTTTCTAGGGTGAAGAATCAGCACGGACACTGGGCTTGCTGCATGTCGACGAGTAGAAGAACGGTTTAATGTGAAGAACACACACACACACACACATAGCAGTAGTACGTACGTACAGCAGCAGCAGTACTCTGTTGTACTCTGTTGTCCAGTCCAGTATGTCGCAGATGGTCCGTAAGAGTAAGTGATAAGAGCTCGAGTCGGAAGTAGGCACAGACAGAAGGGAGTTACTCGGATGTAGACTTTGTGCATAGGGCTATTTTCGTTTTCCGTGGGGTTTCCGTTCGGAGTGCTCATGAGTAATCAACGTTGAAGCTCATGATATTAATAGTAATAACCAAATCGTCGGATGGCAAGGATCACGGCACTAGTCGCAATAATACTATTACGGGGGACCATAGCTAATAGGACCAAATACTGTTAGTAAAAAGAGGTAAACGTATACCTGGTACGTTTTTGTGTGCACCGTAGGTCCTATTTACGGTTTAATATGGTCCCCGGTAATAGTAAGAATCATAGTTGACTCAAGCTCGACGAACGCACACATAAGGAGTAGGGAGCGCTGCACCGCTGCAATTGTGACGCGCGATATCAACGAAAGGCGAAGATCGAAGATCGGAAGATATGTACCCGCTGGACATGTTTGATACGAGCTGGTTCAAGCCTAGCCCACCAAACTGCTGCAGCGTCCAATGCCCAAGCCGTTTTTTGGAGTTAGACCCCGGAATTTGGCACACGTGTTCTGTGAGCCCCTGCCGAGTCCTTATCGGATATTAATAGTGTATACATGTACATACATACTTCTCACAATAGTTTTTTTTTTCCGCCAGATTGTTTTTGTTTTTGTATATATTTTTGGAATATTTGGGCTTAAGACATCCAAATCTTCCGGCGAAAAAACCCCAAAAAACCCCCCGTTCCTCCAAGGCGTGGCAGGGGCTTATATAGATCCCGTGTGCCAAGGTTCAAGGTCTATCTTGAAAAAACGGTGTGAACGTTTGGACTGTTGTGTGGCAAAAGCGGAAATAAATAGGCGTTGACTCGTATTTACTTCAACAACAGATTCAATTTGGGGGTTTATGGTGAACCAGCCTGTACTACGGGGGACCATAGTGAATAGGACCCAAATATTGTTAGTGAAAATAGGGAAACATATAGGTTTTTGTGTGTACCGTAGGTCCTATTTACTGTGGTCCCCCGTAATACGAAGTGGTAGATATCGAAATAAATACCTGTACCAGGTAAACGAAACGTCAGAGGCCCAGGACAAAGCCACACAACTGGAAGGCGCGGAAACGTTCAGTCACCTATTATTAATATTAGAATAGAACAGATGAACAGATGAGGGTGCAGCAGATGTACGTACCGGCATTATTGCACGCAGCACTCTTGATCGTATTACAGCAGTACTACTAAGTAGTAATACTTGTATTGAGAGTACAGCAGCAGTAGCAGTAGGTATTACAGGGGGCCTTATTTAATAGGACCTACGGTACACACAAATACTCATATATTTCCATATTCTTACTGACAATGTTTGGTCCTATTTAGTGTGACCCCCCGTAATAGCACAGAAGTAACTGCTGTGGTTCAGAACTGTAACGCTGCGGTTGTTGTGTCAGCAGCAGTAGTATTACAGGGGAACATACCAGGTAGTAAATAGGACCTACGGTACACACAAACACCTATATATTGACCTATTGTTACTAACGACATTTGGTCCTATTTACTATGGTCCCCCGTAATAGTAGTAGTAGTAGTAGTAGTAGTAGTAGTGGGGCTAGTAGTAGTAGTAGTAGCAGTAGTAGTAGTAGTAGTAGTAGTAGTAGTAGTAGTAGTAGTAGTAGTAGTAGTAGTAGTAGTGGGGCTAGTAGTAGTAGTAGTAGCAGTAGTAGTAGTAGTAGTAGTAGTAGTAGTAGTAGTAGTAGTAGTAGTAGTAGTAGTAGTAGTAGTAGTAGTAGTAGTAGTAGTAGTAGTAGTAGTAGTAGTAGTAGTAGTAGTAGTAGTAGTAGTAGTAGTAGCAGTAGCAGTAGCAGTAGCAGTAGCAGTAGCAGTAGCAGTAGCAGTAGCAGTAGTAGTTGTAGTAGTAGCAGTAGCAGTAGCAGTAGCAGTAGCAGTAGCAGTAGCAGTAGCAGTAGCAGTAGCAGTAGCAGTAGCAGTAGCAGTAGTGGTAGTGGTAGTGGTAGTGGTAGTGGTAGTGGTAGTGGTAGTGGTAGTGGTAGTGGTAGTGGTAGTGGTAGTGGTAGTGGTAGTGGTAGTGGTAGTGGTAGTGGTAGTGGTAGTAGCAGTAGCAGTAGCAGTAGCAGTAGTAGTAGTAGTAGTAGTAGTAGTAGTAGTAGTAGTAGTAGTAGTAGTAGTAGTAGTAGTAGTAGTAGCCGCAGTAGTGGCAGTTTTCATGACGGTACCATTCGTATAAAGTAGTGCTATTTAGGGGGGACCCTAGTAAATAGGACCCACGGTACACACAAAAACCTATATACTTACCTATTTTCACGAACAATATTGGGTCCCGTTTACTATGGCCCCCCGCAATAGCACCAACACTGAAAGTAGTGATGGAGTATGATATTGATAGTAGTGGTGTGCTGTCGGTATTTTATGCAGCAGCGGTAGCTGTAGAGTTGGTTTAGCAGGTGATACCGCACCAAGTATCGATCGTTGTTGTACTTGTGACATATCACGGCCTTTGTTTTTTCGGCTAGGTAAGAAGAAGTGGTGTTCACGCGTTGGGAAAAGTCCGAGCCCGTCCATGAACAAAAAGTCCCTTCCTCAGGTCCTCCACCTGTAGTGTATTGCAAGCCGCAAGGTGGGACTGGACTGCCCGTTGACCGCAACATTCGGCATCGACAGCCCCCATGGGCCTAGATGGTCATCGCGTCTCGTCTGTACCGCCTCGATAGGCTCTGCTTGCTAGCACCAACACACCCGCCGCGCACTGCCGCCTCCCCTCCCTGATTCCTTCGCCGCCCTGCTTCCTGGGCGCCGATTCGACGGTGCTGCTCTTCGCCCCTGGCGGAAAACAGCGATCCGGCAGAACCTGGTGGATTGCATGCGGACGCTACTGGACGCAGGAGACGCGTTGGGGATACCGCTGGTGAGTGGTGCGAGGGCAAACACGGGCCATTATTTTAATAGTAGGGCGTCTTGCTGCTGTGGGTGCCCGCAGGACAGGGGAGGGTCGCGTTTTTTTGTGGTTTGCGTGCGGAGTCCTTGTAGACCGCCGCCGGTGACATGCGGCCGTATTGTCGTGAATGGCTTGTTTGTCGTGCGTGGGAGTAGAAGGGTGGAGGGAGGAGTGCACTCGTGTCGTCCATGGTATTCATAGTCGTGTGATTTTAAGACCCTCGTATCCCATCCCTATGGTGCCGGCACGGAGCACGACCGACCGGGCAGACATTGCTTGAGCGAAGCGCGAAGCGGCGTGAGGTGTTGGGCGAGTCGATTGAAGGGTGAGCTGCATCCTACTATGAACCGCCTGTGAGGCGGACTTGCTTATGGTTGACAGCTTCGAATGGATATATTTGGGGGGTGAGGGGGGAAGGGGGGGTTGCGTCCCATTACAGTACCTTGGTTGCCCGTCGCTTGCGTTGTTAAGATTCCGAGACGGATAGCTCGACAGTATCGCAGGAACAAGGGAACAAAAATGAAACCTACTCCAGGACCCGAACACAACGATACGCGCCTGGTCGAGCAGGTGTACCAAGACCCCGGCCAAGAATATACAACTGTAGCGTATCACAGCCTGGAAATGTGGAAAAGAAAAAAACAGATGAAAAGAACGGCCGCAATTTTGAAGCGACAAAGAAGCCTAGTTTGAAATGAAACTATAATACTGTTCTTCATTAGTATAGGGCTGCTGTGGTATTATGCTGTTGCCGGGCGATCGGCTACTTGCTCACGGCTCTCCAAGACTCAAGACAGCGCGAGATGGCTGCCCGACATATCGCATCTTGGCACCGCTAGAAAACGTGCTTTATCGTCCAGCGCTGCGTCAGGCCCAACCCTTCCCCTTGTAGCAGGTACCAGGGTTTCAGGTATGCGACAGGCAGCAAATTGAGCATAATGCTCGCTGCTTTTTAGGAAAGGATGGCCTCAACGGCTAACGTATCCCTGGTACTACTGTGTAGGTGCTCTCTCGGGGGTAAAGAGCACCCAAGACCCCCCTGCAGTTTACGTTCGAAAGCCTCCGCTCGCATGGTCCGAATGTCCTCGCCCTCCCTCCCATGCGGATGGTGTGTGATGCGTCTGCTGACTGGCTTTGCGTACCGTATCATACCGTTCCATGGGCTAAGAAGATGTAAGGGTTGGACGGTTAGCCGAGAAGCCATGAATGCCCCCGCCACCTCGGGAAACACGAATCGCCCACCAGGTACGACACACCAGCCATCTAAGGTGTCTCCCCGTATACCTGTACGTTCGTCCCCGCAATGATCGCCTTTGTGGCATGTTTTGGCTGCTGCTGCTGCTGTACACACAATAGATCGTATCCGAGGGCAGCATCTCCTCGAGGTGGTCAAGGGGTGGGTCAAACCGCTACGGAATATGCAGGGAATCCCAACGGGACCCCCCGCTCACCCCCCCAAGAGCAAGCTCCCAATTTAACCTCAATTAAAATAGCTGACGGTTGTCAGAGGGCCTGGCGGGGGAGGGGGGCAACAGCGGCGGCGGCGGCGGCGGCAGGAGCAGCAGTGATGGTCGCGGTCTCGAAAAGGACAACGAGAGTGTCGGAGGCTGGTCCAGAACTTGGTTGAAGTAAAACAAGTTGTACACATGTTGCAGTTACCCCTGGCGGCGCAAGCCATTGCTGCATAATTCAGTTGTCAGCATGTCGGAAGCATCATTTCTCCCTCGCTGTTACCATGTCTGCGCTCCGTGCACGTGCCTGTGCCGTGCCGTGCCCGTGCATCAGGCAAAGTCCAGTCTTGGGGCGGAGGCGTCGCGCGTACGTAACGTAGACCTCGTCTCCGGGGACATCACGCCCGAGATAGGACACGATGTCGTCAAGCTGTGGGAAGACGAGGGGGTGCAGAAGGCTTGGGCAAAAAAGGCGAGTTTTTGTTTTTGTTACGCTCTTCTCGGCGACGTGGGAAGGGGTGAGAGGGGCGGGAGAGGGAGGGGGCAGGGGGGGCTACTGCAGCGGCTTCTGCTTGCCTAAAGAGCAAAGCGACCAACCTCAGTAGGGAGGAACGGGGCAGTCCACTCCTTTGATGCGCCTTATCAGTTGTAAGAGGGGAACAAAAAACGGAACGGTATCAAGTAGCAAGAGACGGAGAAGCGTGGGAAGCCACAGCATCGTAAGGGCGTGAGATGATAATTTGCCCGGATGGGAAAACTGGTGTCTTGACGGGTAAGGCGGGGCGCTTAGGGGGTCTAACGGTGCTTGCAGTCGGCCGTTTGACGGGAGCGGACGGCGTCGCGACGAGTTCCTGCGGTATCGCAAGCAGTCGAGGTATCGCTGTTTTTTTTTTTCTTCTTCATTTCTCCTCCATCCGCGCTTTGAAGGGTTCAGTGCAAGCAGGGGAAGGCATACGGCGAGCCTCTTGTACGGGCAGTACGAGTAGTGCAAACTAGCGTAGTGCAGTGCGTGTGTCCTCCGAATATGATGGGTGTCCAGTCTCATCATGTAGGCCATGCACTTTTGGAGAGGATCCGTGGTCACAGCAAGGTCGTAAGGTCTCAAAGGTCTCTGCACCCTGTCAGCGGAGAAACCACCAAAAACGATCCGTGTCCACAGCGGCACATGGCGTTGCTATATACCTTGCTCTTTCTTTTTCTTTAACGCGATACAATGGTTGACAGGGATGGTTGACAGGGGTACATGTGGGCAAGCGGGAAGCCGCACGCACGAAGCACAGGAGTTGGAATAGGGGCGCAGGTGACCCGAACGTCATCCCCCCCCCCCCGCCAGCATAGAGAGACGAAGGTAGACCTCAGCTTTCTGATGTTTCTCCCCGTCATTTAGTAGAGGCAAGTGAGGTGGGGCGTCTCAGGCCCGGCCATAGATGAAGGCGCTTTCTCTTACGACGCGGTTATTCCTGACGATCGTGATGCGACACGCGCCCTACGCCGCTCTACGCCGCCCTCGCGCCCCGCTTTGGTCTGTGTCGTGTGCGCCGGTGCCAGCAGGACAAGTTCTGGATACTGGACAGCACGCCATACTACATGAAGGAGGCGGTGCGATTGACGCAGGCTGATATGGAAGTGACGGAGGTGCGACGTGTAACCAACCGTAAATGGACCGTTTCCTGTGTTTTTTTTGCTTCTGCTTTCGAGCGAAAGGAGATCCAAAATATCCTCGCCATGCTGTTTTTTGTTTTCACTGCTGTGCTGTTTTGACTCTTTTTATGACGGTCGTGTTGTGGTGAAGCTGTTGTCGAGGAAGAACAGGGGAAGGGGTGCACTTATGGCATGCATGGCCAGAGGCGTAATACCATAGACTCTCACATCCTCACACAACGCCGGGACGGGGGCATGCCGGGTTCTTGCCCACGAGGTAGACATTGCTTGCACCAAGCGCGAAGCGCCGAGAGGTGTTCGGCGAGTCGCACGAAGGGTGAGCTGCATCCTACTAAGCTTCGCGCCGTGAGGTGTTCAGCGAATCGCATGAATGATGACCTGCTTCCTACTAAGAACCGCTTGTGAAGCGGACTTTTTCGGATGTGGATGACAGCGTCAACATTCTTGACTAGGTTTCTGGTGTGGGCTTGTCCAGATACAGCAATGGGCATACTAGAAGGAAACTATTTAGCTGCCTCGTGGGTGTGTGGGGGGGAGGAGGGGGGGCTTACTCATGTTTAATGGCAATAGTCAATTAATCATTGACCTCGCATCCCATTCCAGACGGAACACCATTCCTACTCCAAATAGAGACGCCCTCAACGCTTCGGCGCTCGTTGCTTTTTTTTTTTATATGTTACATCGAAACGGCAGTTGGCGAGTTTTGCTGTGCTGGCGATCCGCCGTCTTAAGACACGCGCTTGGCGGTGCCGCTAGAAAAAGAGGCGTTACTGTCCGCGAAGGATGAGGTCAAGCCGTACCTGGTATATATGAAGAATATGTTGAGATTGGCCGTGCGCCATGCGTGGTGCCATACGCAGCAGTCTGATGAGTCGAGCCAAGCGCAAGCAAACATGTCCATTGAATCTGTTTTTGCGATGCGCCACGTAACGCAACGGGTCGTCGTCGCCGACTAGAGCCGATCAAGGAGTGGTGCCGAGGAGGCGTGTCCTGGTAGCCCTGCGGCCTTCTTGCGTTACTTGCTTGCCTCAGGCGGCGTCTCCGCGCGTTTTTCGCTTGTTGTGCTAGATAAAATTTGGAGCTTGTTTTTGTCCGAAAGAGGACGAAAACGTAACTTGACCCTGGCGTCTGAGACGTCACGTATCAGGTGACGGAAAATGGCTCATGCGCTCGTCGCCCCCTCGTCTCTCTCTCAGCCCGTTTTCCTTCCCACCCCTGATCCTACTTCCTGTCCGAAACCAATTCCAAACAGGAGGACGTGGTGATGACCCGCGTGATAACCTCGGGCGTGGGTACGATAGAGATAGGGGAGCCTCCGTACAAGTACACCGTGGTGGACGTGGGGGGGCAGCGGAACGAGAGAAAGAAGTGGCTGCACTGCTTCGACGACGTGAAGGCGGTCGTTTTTCTCGTCAGCCTGGCGGGGTACAACCAGGTACAACGCGGAGGGGAAGGGAGGGAGGGGCGGGGGGGCGAGATGCTGACACCCCCGGGGATCCACCTGTCTCCCGTTAGTATCCTTGATGAGGTCATATACCACTTGCGCATGGCACGGTTTGATCGAAGAGTCACGCAGCTTGCAAGCATGAGTTCCCTCGATGGAGTCCTCTGTGTCGCAGCTGAAGCAGGTTTCGAAATTCGATTTGAGGAGGGTATGGTATCCTAGTCATACGTGCGATGCGGTACATACCCGGAGAATGACCGGACCACTACAGTACACTCACGTAATATTGGCCTATCAAAATCGGCAGCGGGCACGACAGCTCGTGTGCCTCTGCTCTTCACAGTACTCGAGAGTGACCCCCTCTTTCCGTTCTCCCTCCCTTCTACCAGGAAAACTCGGTGCAGAGTCCATGACTATCAAGCAACGAATTCAAATGGTTGGTAACAAAACGCACATTTCTTCCTGTATGGTTGAAGCTAGAAATGTTGTGCTCTCGAAATTCGTTTGGGGGTTATCCTATCATACGTGTTATGCGGTACTTACCTGGGTATATATTACCGAAATACCCAGGTTTGGTACCCGAGTACCCCATACTGTGTACCGTCAAGACCGTTGAGTTCGCATAGGGGTTGAGGTAATTTTTCAGCGCTATTGATTAATTTCTTTCGACAACGGTGAGGGTGCTTACGTCGAGCACTGTATTTTTCGGAGGTTCTCGACCAGACCTTTCCGAAAACACCTTGTTATTCGGTAAATTGACAACCTTCCCGTTCTGGAAAACTTGAGTGTTGAAAAACGACCATAGCACCCCTGCTGTGCGAGGTCAACGCTCTTTTGCGGTACATAGCGCACCCTAGTCCGAGAAGGTTGTGTTAGTGGCTCTGTCGCTAGGGGAGAGGATACAACGTGTCTATCCTGGTCCTGTGGCTGCGGGGATGACTGCGGCGCGGGCGGGTTCGGGGGCCGCCAGCATCGCGCCCGTGAAGTGTGCCATGCATTCCAATATTTCGCTGAATGAACCCTCTGCGAAAATGTATCCGCGTTTTTTTTCAAGGCCACCTTGCTTGAAATTGGAATGAGATAGTTCTGTTGCGGTAGCCAATGGGTTAACGTCGGAGCGTGTAATAAGGCAGCGCGCCACGCCCCAATTTTTCCGGCGAAACTTTCTTGTCCAGTGACACCCTTCCCTCTTGGCTTGGAATCGGCAGCGTTTGTGCACGTTTCGCGACTGAGGTGTTCGGCGATTACACAAGCGTCCGCCCACTCGCGAGCGTTCCTGTTGACCGTTTAAGTGGTGCATTGCACAGAAAACCAAAGACTGACTACAACTGCAAGTAATATGATACTGCTACGGGGGACCATAGTAAATAGGACCTACGGTGCACACTAAAACCTACATATTGACCTATTTTTACCTACAATATTGGGTCCTATTTACTATGGCCCCCCGAAATGTTACACAGGACCCAATATTTTTAGTAAAAATAGTAATTATATATTTTTAGGTTTTTGTGTGTATGTAGCGCAGGTCCTATTTACCATGGTCCCCCGTAATAGTGTATGTGGCGACAGCGGATAGGCATTGCCTGAAAGGGTTCTCCTCAACCGAGACCCAGGTGTAGCGATCTGAACTACAGCAGTGTGCCAGCTGCAAAATTCTCAAAGAGTCTGGCGGCAGGGAGGGAGGGAGTGCGTAGCGATACGGCTAGCTAGGTAGAGAGTGCGGTGCGATTGTCGCGGATCTCCTGGCATTGCAGCTGGGGTACGCCCCGTCTACCTACCTACCTACCTACCTTACTGCCTACCTGAGCAATCAGGTGGAGCTGCTTCAAGCGGTCGACGTTGGAATCGCTTTTTATATCTGGACATGTCTTAACCCATCTTGAGCCCCGAAGAGGTATACTACAGTAAGCGTCCTGTTAGTAGACTTCCCGTGAATAGGCTAATTTTGATGTGTGAGCCGCGAATGCCCTCCTTACCCCCCCGCCCCCCCCCCCGACACACACACTGCCCAACATTTCACGACGATTCGCGCTTGGTGCAAGCAATAGCTGCCTGGTATGTGAAAACGCGACGTTTGCTCTTTCCCGGCGTTGTAGGGATGCGAGTGTCCATGCCCATTCCACTACCTACGGCCATACCATGACATGTGTACACCCGCCCACACACACTCTCTGCCTCTGTGTGTGCTGGGCCTCTAGAAGATTTTCCAGCCGTGGCTTGAAAGGTGCGAGACTGCGAAGGTTCGAGCCGCCCCATCCCCGCCAATCTCCGCCTTTTGGTTGCGTAACTCCTCCGAATTTAAACGAATTGGTCAAATGTTTTTTTTTGTTTTTTTTTTTTTTTGTTTCTCTCCCTCTCGAAGGTGATGTTTGAAGACTCGACGCAGAACCGGTTGCTGGAGGCGCTGGATCTGTACGAACAAGTGGTGTCTAATCCCATGTTTCGGTGAGCCGCGCTTGCCTGCGGGTGGATCTGTTCATCTTCGCGCTCTGCGTTGTAGGTGATAGTGTCCTTGGTGGGATTGGCGGTGGTGTTGATGATGAGGATTGGTGGTGGTGGTGATGTTGTCATTTCTTGGTTTCATCGTTGATGCTGTTGTAGTTGATGCTCGTACGAGTAGTGTAGTTGTCGATTGTGTTGTTGTCTGTCGCCACCATTTTCGCCTTACATACAGCGCGCACTGCTGCTTGGTACCCCACGTCGGCGATTTTAGCGGGCTGTCCTTACGCTGCGTATATACATTCTTTCTTTCGTCGGTCGTTTGTTGGTGTTCATGTTGCCATCATTGTCGTTGTCGATGGTGACGTTGTTAGCGTCGTTTGTTGCTGCTTCTGCTGTAGACGACGTTCTTGTTGACGGCGTTTTAGGTCTGTCGTGGCAGCTGTCGTTGTGGCGTACGCACGACTTTGGCTTGTACCGTCGTCGGCCATTTTTTTCGGCCGCCCTTGTGCTGGAGACCGCTGTTCCTGGTAGTGTAGTGTTGACGGTGTTCTTCTCTTTCTTTGGTGGTTGTGCTGTTGTCATCGTTGTTATGGGTGTTTCCGGGGTCGATGTAGGGGTTTTTGCTGTTGGTACCATTGCTGTTGTAAGATGTTATTTATGTCAGCAGTCGTAACCATTGTTGTTGCGATGCGCGACGGTAACTGGTGCCCTCATCCGTTTTTTTTTTTTTTTTGTGCGCGTTTCTTGTGCTGAGTATGGCTCGCCGGCACCTAGCGATTACAGTTGCAACGAGTCGGGTGTATGTCCACCCCACCCCACCCCACCCCATCTCAGTAGATTCCTCTCTCTCCTTCTGTAAACTCTTTCGGCTTCGTACAGAGCGCGCTTCTGTTGCCAGAGCCACGTGTGTGCTGTAGAACTGCTGTGCAGAATGTTCAATCGCAAGAGGCGGTAGAGCTCTGTACATCTGTGCGTGTGCTGGAATTTGTTCTTATTGCGGATGCTGACGCTGCTAACGCTGCTGACGCTGCTGCTGCTGCTGCTGCTGCTGCTACGGCTGTCATTCTCCTGCTCGCAACCGTGATAATCCTGACCAAAGCTACATCAGAGCTTTTCTTGCCTTTCGGTCTTGAATAGAGCGCGTACGACGGCATTCAGTACGCTGTTTTTTTTTTTTTCCGCGTCCTTCAATCGACCGAAAGCTTGCAGCAACGCTCTCGACTCGCCATTCAGGGCACGAGATGAGCAAAGCGTTTCGATGTAATCTATGCCAAGAAACGTAGTAGCACCCAAATGTTGGACTTGTCTCTGTTGGGAATAGGAACGGTGCTCCGTCTTAAAACGGATGCGTGGTCAATGATCAAATGACTTAAGGCACGCAACAAATGAGTTCGCCCCCCCCCCCCCCCCCCCCTCCTCGCGGCGCTTCGCGCTTGGTGCAATCCATGCCTGCCTGGTCGGTGAAAACCCGACGTGCTCCGTCCCGGCATTGTAGAGATGCGAGGGTCTATGGTCATACGACTACGGCCATGCATGATAGTGAGTACCCCCCCCCCCCCCCCCCTCCTCCTATTATGTATTATTATATATGGGTTGGGTTGGCGTCGGTTGGCAACGCGACACTGTAAAACATGCCGCTCACTACGTGAGCTAGACATCCAGGGTACCGTTTTTTGTTTTGTTTTTTTGGCGGTCGCCCACAGCTGGTCGTCTAGTTAGATCAATTGTGCGAAGTAAATAACCTTTACTCTGCACAAGGGAAGTGATCATATCACGTAGTGTTCAAGGTAAGGCACCCAAGAGGCAGTTACATAGTACTCCCATTGCTGTCTCTGGAAGTGGCTACACCGGAAATTAAACTAACTCATTGAAGCTGTCATCCATATGCAAGTCCGCCTCACAAGCGGTTCTTAGTCCAGTATACATACCTTGGCGTAGAGATCTCAAAAGACTGCTCTTGGGATACACATCTAGCAAAAGTAATAAGAAAGGGTAAGGCACAAGTAGGCAAGATGGATGCGATCCTAACAGACCCGAACCTTGACGCTAGGATTAAGAGATGTATCTTGATGAATGTGATAGTACCAAAGCTAGAATATGCAGGAGAAGTATGGGAAGGGAACGCAAAGCTCGTAAAACAGTTGGAAACAGTACAAATGACAGCAGCTAAAAAAATCCTAAGATGTTCAAGTACGACTAGTAATACAGTATTAAGAGCAGAACTGGGAATGCGCCCACTCAAGACAAATAGAGACATGAGAAAGTTGAACTGGCAATATAAAGTAAGGAACATGCCAAAAAAGAGGTTGGCAGCCATAGTTGATAGAGCTGTATGGGAGAAAGTAACAAAAGGGCGAGCTGGAATAAGGTGGGATGACGTAGTTGAGAAAGTGTGGAAGGATCTAGGGGGAAACCAAGTAGAGATGATGTCCGCCGGGAAGTTTGGGAGGTACAAGGCAGAAGTAGAAGAAACGATAGAAAGAAGGGAAAGGCTAGCGCTAAGAAACAAGGTGGAATCGGAAAAACACTTTAGAGATATACGGGGGATTGAGGGAAATAATAGGAATGAAAACGTATTTGCATGGCCCAATGGACTTCGCGAAAACGCTGAAACTGCGCTTTCGTGTAGGGGACCTGGACCTGCCAGAAAGAAGAAAGAGGTACACCAGTAGCCGGGAAGAGGAGGAAGTAGACGCACAGATGTGCCCGTGTGGCAAAGCAATAGAGAGTAGAACTGACGTAGTAGGAGAATGTGAAATATACAAGGAGGAACGGGATGTGTTAGAAGAGGAGATAAGGAAAATAGACGAATGTGACATGGAGGAGTTTGATACAATGGATAGCAGCGAGAAAACGATCGCTATCCTAGGAGATAGACGGTGGCCACAGGAGGCCAAGCAGGAAGGGGATAAAGATCAGCAAAAAGTTTCTGTGTAATTTATGGAAACAACGTAATGAGCGCCCAATTGTTGGAGGTGTGTCTATTAGGAATAGGAACGGTGCTCCGTCTCGAAAGGGATGCGTGGTCAATGGTCAAATGACTAAGGCAAGCATCAAATGAGTACGCCCCCCCCCCCCCCCCCCCCCTCCTCCTCCTCCACCAAAACGCGCGTGTGCGCCCAAAGTCCCGTCGACGCGCCGCTCGCCCGTTCGTCGCCTCCCGTACTCGCTTCAATCGCCTCGGTGTCCGGTCGTCTTCGCTTTTCCGGCCACCTCTGAGCCCTTCAGGGACTCCAGAGATATGTCGCGACCCAAACACCGAGGTGTGCGACCTTGTACGTCGCCTAACATTCGTAGCGTTCAAACGCAATACAACAACACCCTCTCGGACGATTTCTGAAGGACAGCTGTTTTCGACAACGGGGACGGTGCAAACGCCGAGCGAATGCGTACGTAGTCTATGGGAAGCTATCACCCGAGATACAGTAGCGGTCCCTCGGTAATGCCGGTTGAGTGGTACCGTTTTTTTTGTCTTTCGCTGGTACAGTTTTTCTTTTCTATACTGAAACCTATATATTTCCGAATCCGGAGTGGTGCCGGTTTTTTGGGGTAGCGCGAAATGGCCCTGCTGAGTCATCACTACTATGTGTCCCAAGAGACCGTTTTCAGGCTGGCACCTACCTACCGCTCATGATCATTTTTTTGCGTGTGCTCCGATTATTTTTTTGAAGAAAATCGACTCGGAAGCTCACACGAAGGGGATGTGTTATCGTAGCACCCGGGTGATATACGGTAGCGTGATCGTACAACAGTGATACGACGCGCACTCATGCTGCGCGCGTGTCGCGCATGGCCTTGCGTTGTGCTTACGGACACGTGGTGAAACCCAGCAAAACTCGCGCGCCGTCGTGTGGCCGATGCGGTGATAGCCATATACTCTTGCCCCTCTTGTTGGTCTGCTGTACAAGGCGTTCGATCCACACCGACGAGACTTTGGCGGTGGGCCACCGAGGGGCCCTGGGCCTCGTTGTCTCGGCCACCGTGAGGGGAAGCAGGCCCTCCCACCTTTGGAGTCTCCATCGTCCGTCGTGTGTGGAGGAGGTGGCAAGCGCACAAGTTGCTCTAGAAAAACCAAGCGGCCAAAAATGAGTGAACACAAAGCGTACCAGCAAAAATTACTGAAAATCCTGCCGACGACGCCACTTGTTCTGCTAGGTTTGCCTACTGAGCGAGTAGTCGTTGGTTCTCACGTGTATTGAATACTTAGAGATAGCAGAAGAACAGCTTTACTCTTTTCCAGCACGATGAAAGACTGAAAGCAAGGCTCGTGCCTCGCTGGGAAAATCCCTGGTTTTCCGTCTAAGATACGCCTCCCAAGTACTACGAATACGATCCCAAGACCTGAACCCAGGTAATTACCGGTATTTCGGCCTCATTGAAAGCAGTGTCATAACACGTGTTATGTCCACGGTCAGGACACTTTGTGTCTCTAGCTAGGTTCGCCTGTTGAGCAGGTAGTCGTTGGTACTCACGTGTGTTGATTGCGTATGAGAAAGAAAAGAGCAGCTTTATTCCTTTCGAGCACGATGAGAGACAGAGAGCAAGGATCGTGCCTCGCCGGAAAACCCCTGGTTTTCTGTCTAAGATACTACTCCCAAGTACTATACGGTACGACCCCAAGACCCGAACCCGGGTAATTACCGTCCTTTCGGCCCCATTGAAAGCAACACCATAGCACTAGCCCACTCTGATGAGCCGTGTATGCAAAAATATGGGAAATTATTGGGAATCCCGATTCTACGAACTAGAACATGAGTCGAAGATGCGGCTTCTCAAAGCCCGCTCCCACACACACCTCTGAACGGCAAAAGGTTCCGAAGCCGACAACCAAGAAAATAATGAAATAACGACAGGCCTAACCGTAAGGGACAGAAATACATCGTCAACGAAAGCCATCGCCATAACACCCGCAAGGGGGGTGGGACGAGAGAGTGTCTACGGAAAAGCGAAAGATTATCACCAAAAGAGAGGCGGTCCTGTACCCCAGCATGGGTAGTCAACTGCACCCAGACCGCACCGGCCCCCGAGTGGAGGGGATCGGCAGGAGGAAGAAGCAACATATCACGGAATACGCCATAAACCACCTAAAGCCAGGCCAAGTTTCTCCGGAATAGTGTCATGTGCCACATTTGATGGCCCGATCACCCAGACCACCCCCGGCACTGAGCGGGGGGGTCGGCAGGACGAAATACGCAAAAACTATCCCCAAGCCGGCCCAAGAAAAAAAACAAAACAGTAAGCGCTAAATCATACCGAGTAGAAAAACCCCGACCCAAAAACTCGGAAAACGTCAGAAGTACGAGGCAGGCAACTCCCCAAAGACCAGCCAAACGGCTAAAGGAGAAAATCGAGTGCAGCCCATATGAGAAAATCAGCTAACCACTGCTGCGCCTCGGGATTCATCCTCGTTACGCTGGACCCCCTGTGCAAATATATGTGCTCTCTCGCGTTACTTTTTTTTTTTTTTTCCACTTGCATCCGAGAAGGACTATACGAGCTATGTCGGCGTTGACGACGTCGTTTGCTTGAATTTTTTCTTAACGCCTTGGACACGTGGCGGGGGGGACAATCAGCGGCCGCTTGAAGCCGTTGTTGGCGCTCCTCCTGCGCGTCGCCGTTCGTGCCTTTTGTTTGTGTTCCGTGCGTTTCTTCTACCGTATCCAGTGGAAGCGGCAAACGCCGTTACGGTAGTAAAGGAGCGTTTTGATTGGCCAATGACTGTACAGGGGCGTTTTGGTTGATCAAGAGATGTAGACAGCGCAACACGGATTGGTG
Organism: Macrocystis pyrifera; assembly: GCA_031763025.1. NCBI lineage: Eukaryota > Phaeophyceae > Laminariales > Laminariaceae > Macrocystis > Macrocystis pyrifera. The sequence continues at coordinate 21,557,317 of JASSKH010000001.1, read as the reverse complement.
GGTTGGAAATTCACCCCGCTTTAGACTGTTTTGGTCTCACGTCTTGGTCGTCATCGATTTTTCGTGTTGTCGCCTGGTTCTCTGCTGTCTCGCGCGCGCCCGTGCGACCGGCCAGGGATACTCCTATACACGTGCTCCTGAACAAGACCGACCTGTTCGAGGAAATGATCAGGGAGGTGCCGCTGTCGTCGTGCTTTCCGGAGTACTCCGGCCCCCCGGACCAAGTGTTGCCGGCGATTTCCTTCGTCGAAGGTGCGTAGAGTGCAGCAGGTAGCAGGCCGTAGGGGGGACTGGAGCGCGAAGACGGCGAAAAAAAAGCCACCCAAGGCGATGTCTGCTCTGGCCGTGTTGGTTTTCATGTCTGTTATAGGGGGCGTCTCGCGGAGCCTGGTTTTCGCATCACCGACACCACCTAAACTTATCGATTGAAGAATCTGGAACACGTGTCGGAATCAGAGCTTATGCGCCGCGGCGGGGTTGCTTGTCTTGATCTTGCTCGTTCACGCTTTTTTTTGTTTGGTTGGTTGTGGTGCTGCTGCTGTCGTATTCCGGCGGACCGTAAGATTCTTATTCAATACAGCGGGAGGGCTTCCATGGCCGTGACCTGCGTTGCCAGACACAGCATATTGTGAAGAGTCTCCTGCTGGCTGGCTTGAACGTGGCCGATGCCGGGCGACCTAGATAGGCCGAGTGCTTTGGTGTCTTTAGGTGCTATCGTAAGGTCCCTCGGCGATGAGAATTGACATGCAGGCCGTGGAGTAAGCAGCGACCCTCCGTCGGTCGGCCAAACAAACACCCGCGCCCACGATGGTCGGAAGCTTTTCAAAGGCACCGTGTAGGAAAAAAACGGCTCCTCCGTTTTGTGTCGAATCGTCCAAGTGGTTCAGACGGCGTCACGTCTACAGCGTTCTTGGCTGATCGCTGTAGTGCCCTGGTCGCTGGCACACGATGGTTGAAACGGGGGGGATACGACAGCCCAATTGCTTTTCGTTCCTCGGTGACGATGGTCTATGCCCGCCTGTTGTGGCTCGTTTGGCCCCGGCAGGCAAGTGCAAGGCGATCGTGGCGAAGTGCTGCCCTCAGAAAAAGGATCCCGTCGTTACACCCATCTGCGCGCGCGTGAGGAAGGACGTCAAGGTGCGTGGAGGTAGTGGAAGCATACGCCGCTCTTTCGGCCAAGTGGTGTTCCGAGCGAGGGGGGTGGGTGGGGCAGGGGAGCGCAAGGCGTAGTGCTGGCTCCTGCAGCCGAAGCAGTGGGGTTTTTCCCATTTCGATTTCGTTCTTTCTGGTTGTTGTTGTTGTTGTTGTTGTTTTGTTTTTGCCGCGGTCGAAGGAGTTTCTCTCGAGAAAAAACGGCATCTTTGAAAATGGCGGAGCTGTGGGCGAAAGGGATGGAGAGCGCGCCCTGAGATTTGCGTAGCGGCGCTCGTTCAAGCGGATTGTGCGGGGATCACAACAAGTCTCGAGAGGGAAAGTGTGGTCTTCCCCCGGACACCGACATGGAACGGTCGTGGCGCGGGTTTTTTTTTTTCGCCCCGTGGTGTCTCGTGTCTGCCTGTGCTCAAATAGCGCCTCTGGCTGGACTTATCACAAGGAGTAAAATTCACTGCATGGATAGAGCGCAGCCTATACAGTGACGCGAGATGTGCGGTAAAGCGTAAGCGGCATATATGCATGCGACAGTTACATCTATATATATGGGTATGTGGATGGCTTGAGTTTGTGGTACGGTTTCGATTCTGTTTGGTTAGGAGACGAGATAGTGCCGCAGTGTGCTGTTCCCTGAAACTCATACCAGGTACTCGTAAGGCTTTGTCCGATTTCCCCTCGATACCGCCCCCCACCCCCCCCCTATGGTCATACGACTACGGCCATGCATGATACTGAGTGCCATCCATATGCAAGAAAATCCGCCTCAAAAGTGTTTCTTAGTAGGATGCAGCTCACCCTTCATGCGACTCGCCCAACACCTCACGGCGCTTCGGGCTTGGTGCAAGCAATGTCTGCCTGGCCGGTGAAAACCCGACGTGCTCCGTCCCGGTGTTGTAGGGATGCGAGGGCCTATGGTCATACGACTACGGCCATGCATGGTGACGAGTACCTGCCCCCCCCCCCCCCCCCCCCCCCCCATCCTCTCCCTCCCGCCCTTCCTCTCTGTCTCCTGTTTCCCTGCGTGGGTGGCTACAGCATGGATGGAAAGAGGTGACCGACACGATACGGGACAGTTACGCGCCAGATTTAAAGCGATGACCATCAATGCGATGCGAGGTGTGGGATCCGCGGCGGGAGCCCTTTCCACGGGAAAGCACTACGCCTGCTTTGGCCAGTGAGGCGTTTTTCGTGCATGTGTGACCGATCAGGACCGGGGACGAAGTAGATCTTGCTCTTGATTGCTTCTCCCCAACAGCCGGACCTCCACTCGACGAAGAACGTACGTAGGAAGGGTAGTGCTGTGATTGTGGGCCCCTGCTCGAATAAACACTCACCAGAACAGTCAGCTTCGGGTGTTGTTCAGGTGTTCCTGTGTATCTTGTTTGATCTCGGCAGCATCGCTTTGTGTGCGTGGCGCCTGGTATATATTAAGTCCTGTTAACCGGCAACGTGCACTGTCGTTTTGTTTTTTTTTTCCTTCTTTTTCTTGCTTTCGTTTTCTCCGTTTATTTCTTCTTTTTTTATTTTCTATCAGAGTCCGTCATTGCCGAGAGAGCCCCTCTAAACACGCTAGAGCAAGTATCGTACATTTCCCGGCGGTGTCGGTATAGAAAAGGCCATCAGTGAAGTGATTCGCTGACCCCACAGGCATTGGTGCTGTACGATGAACCATTTGCCTGGTGCGTGCTTTGTTTCGTCCGCTTTATCCGTGTGGGGTTCGAGTGGGTTCATCGGGGAAGAGTTAGCGGGGTTGCACAGGCCCCCGCATTTCTCCCTGTTCATTCCAAGACACCCGCAAGCTCTTGCTTCGACCCCGGTGGACTCAATGTGGCGGAGTACGTCACCCTTAGGTGCTTGGTTACGCGCGCCTGCTTGCTCTTTTTTTTTTTGTTCTCCGGCCGGTAGTCCTGTACAACCTAGTTATCTTGCTGGTCTTTTGCTGTAGTGTCCCGCCGGCGATATACACGCGTCCTTCTTTTTCGGGAGATGCGTTCGCTTTTCTCCTCGTTGGGTGCGTGGGCAGGAGGTGCTCGCTGCCGCCGCCACCGCCGCCACCTCAACCGTTGAGGGGTCTATCGGCGTTCTGATCCTTGGGGTCGGAGTTTCGCTTTCTGACGCACGGCAAGACCGCACATCAAAAATCGGCACCTGTTTTGCAGGTCGCCTTTGGTGACGTAGTTCGCACGGTTCACAAGCCCTGTTACCACTTCGATGTGTTCCCAGGCGCGGGGGGGGGGTGGGGGGGGGTATGGCGGGGGGGGGGGGGGGGGGGGGGGGGGGGGGGGGGGGGGGGGGGGGGGGGGGGGGGGGGGGGGGGGGGGGGCATGCACCTATTTGCAGGTCGCCTTTGGTGATGTGGTTCACACCTTTCACGTAGTCCTGATACCACTGTGATGTGTTCCCAAGCGTGCAGGGGGCGGGGGGGGGGGGGGGGGGGGGGGGGGGGCATGCAGCTTGGAGAGAGATGCACCTCTCTGGAAAAAGGAATCGTGCCGCAGGCGCCGGCTAGACGACGGCTTCTTTATGTTATTTACCCGCGATTTCATCACGTGGGGGGGGGTAGGTAGGGTTTGGTATTGCCCTTTTTTGTTTTTTTTTTTGTTTAGTTCATTTTGTACGTGATACAAAATATCTCCCGCCCTATCGTTTCTGCATTGTGCCCTTTTGTTGGTGGTGGCGTTTCCTTCTACAGCAGACGCGATTCAGGGGCGGCTTGACCGCCACCCTCCCCGTCTTTTGTTCCAACTGTATATTGTCTGGTAGTGCTGTAGCTCTGCCGTGGCGTGGTTTTGCGCGCGAGCAGGAGCTCGGCGTGCCCTCGCTCGGTCAGGGATGGGCGTTCTATCTCTTTGTGTCGGCACGCAGGCGCGTTCTAATGTTAATGTCGCGCCTCCGCAACCGCAATCACGTCCCTATGATACGAGGTTGTTGCTGTATCGGATCTCCAGCAACGTCAACTGAGGATGATATATGGCTTTTTATTATCGTTATCTAACCCGTTCATGCTCTTGAGGCTTGATACGCGTAGGGTTTGTGAACGCTCGGCTATGGCGACTTTATGGCGCCGAGATGAGTCCTCCATTTTCTTTTTGTGTTCCACCAGGCGCTGTCAACCGTTCACGGCAGCCTTGCGTCGTGTTGTGTTGCAGGAAAAAGCAGCAGCACGGTTTCCATTGAAAGCGGACATTAGCGTGTCTCCGCCTGGCCAAGTCGCGCTGACGCCACCGTGTTTTTAATCTCGGCGGAGTCGATTGCACCGACGCACGTGCTTGCTTGACTGTAGCTGCTCCGTCTCTGCCTTGTCGTGATCATTTTTTTACCCCAGTCTTTGATTCGCTTCTTCTCGCTGGTTGGTCTTGACATGGATGTCGTTTGCGTCGCGAAAGAGAGCAGTCAGGGTTTGACGGCGCCTTGGAGGTGTTTTCACTGATATTTATTCGCGCGTTTTGTCGAGAGAAGGTATGGAATTGATCGGTTGTTGCTCGAGTCTAAGGGCAGCGACGACGAGCTTCTATCAGCGTGCATTGTCGTGTCGCTTGGTAGCGATTTAGGAGTAGTCAGGAGTTCTCTTAGGGGGGGGGGGGGGGGGGGGGGGGGGGGGGGGGGGTTGGGTTCGTACTTAAGGCACAGGACGTTGATGAAATTTTAGGGCTGGAATGTGTCCGCGTGTTTTTAGAAGTCCTTAATGGTGGTGGTAGCTTGATTCCGAGGAGTCGTATTTATGTTTTGTCTATAGCGAGCACATTGCGGCAGGTGAAGACGTAAATTATTAATATTACAGCAAGCGGTATATCTCTATCTTGTAGTTTCCTTACGATTCCCTCTTCTTTTTTTGTATGCGTTCTTCGTGTTTGCTGCTTTATGAGGCGTTGTGCGTCATTATCTGCTGCTTGCTGCTTGGGAAGGACGCGGCGAAGCGTAGAGAAAGGGGGACACTTTGCGGCTGCAAGCATGGGTTCACGGGTACCAAACATTTGCGAGAAGGTAGAGCATCGTCAGTTTCTAATATTCGTTCGATGAAGATGAGGTGGATACACGACCGGAACGGGAGCAGAACAAGGGCGAATGGAGGGCACGTGGAGTTTTTATCGATACGCGATCACGCCCCATAGTCTCTTCGGGAACGGACTCTGTTGGTGCGTTTTCCACCACCGTGAAGACCACCCCCGCCCCTTTTGTCCATGTTGCGCCAGTGCTCGTCGATGTATGGTCTATTGGGTGCTGACCACACTCAGCAATAGGCCAGCATCGCTGAAGTAGACCACCCAGCGGGTGGCACCCTCATGAGAGGGGCAAACATATACTATTATGAGACAGAGACAGATATACAGTTTGATTGCTGTGTGTGAACAATCCCTCTCGTGCTAGCGCAGCCCCAAGCTTCAAGCTACAAATTACCTGTTGTTTTGGCGCTCAAAATTTCGAACCTTTTCTATCGTGAGTACCGTGTACCCTACAAACTTACGATCTCCCCCTCCCAATTCCCTCGGATTCCCTCCAGCAGGGTTCTGCGACAACCTAGGTTCCACGCTCGTCGTAAACAAAACTATGTAAGCTGAACCCACATACAAGTGTTACGGTGGTAATCCAAGGATCCGAGGGGTTTCCAAAAGTAGACACGGCATTTAGGCAAAATGGGAAAATGCGAATTGAACCCGGAGACTGGGGGGGATGTGAGCAGACGGTCACAACCCTTTTCCACCCCTTCAGCTTCTTATATAGCTCATCTTGCCGCCGGCAGTGCCCCCCTACACCAGAGGAGTACCGACTGAGACAATTAGGAGATGACTCAGGCGTATGTTCCGCAAGCGGGGTGGAACGACGGGAGTGCAGGTGGCAGTCTTTGCATCGAACTGAAAGAGCTTGAGTGTGTGCATGTGGGACGGACGGCCCAACGGCCCTGTTTGTTCTGAGAACGAATTAATCCATGATGTTTTGGAGGTGGATATATCTGAGCAGCTTTTCGAGGAATATAAGCTATCTCGGCCGGAGAGCCCGACGAGATTACACCATCATGCATGACACGCGCACCGCTCGACTCTATAACATGGTGTCCAATCCGAGAATCGAACTCATACCGGCATGCTGCACGAAATTTCAACAACTGGCTACGTAGTACTGCATTGGTAATAATGTACCGACTAACGAACACTCAACGATGTACTCACGCATGGATAAGTTGTTAGCCGCGTGTTCGATCTAGTCCGAGACACGCGTTTGCACGCACTGGGGATCGTTCTACGCATCCCACTCTGTTTTGGTTTTTTATTTTTGTGCGGGACCCTGAGATCTCTCTGGATTTTATGCACACGAGGATACGTACAACAGTAGCATACGATACTTGCTGCTGTGCTGTTGTACTACAGCAGTATTAAAATAGTAGTCCTGCTGTTTTGTTTTTCTAAGTTGTTGTCGTGGTTCTCACATTCAACTCATCGCCGTGGTCAGGACACGAAAATACCTTGGTAAAGCACTGGTTAATTAGTACTCATGTATACAGCGGTATAGACCCACCACATGAATAAGAACCTGACAGAAACAACTTGAGGCTCACTTTTTCTAGGGACGCCAAGAAATTGCATCGAGATGAGGCGCTCCGCGGAGAGTACGTCTTCAATAATAGTATTATACCCGGCACCTGGTATGTGTTGTGGTTGCTTTGGGTTTTGTTTGTTTCATGTTGTGTTTTGTTTCCTCTAATTTTTTTCGCGTTATACCTTTATGCCCTCATGATGTCAGAAAGGAGAGATAGGCCAGTGCCTCGTGGAAATCGAATAGTTTCGTCAACTAAACTTCCACAAGGTCTGTGCCTGTCCTACCTGTACCTGTTGTTGGGATGGGTCTGTGCTTTGTGGGGACATAATTATGGTCTTGAACCGAACCTCCACAAGGTCTGTGCCTGTCCTACCTGTACCTGTTGTTGGGATGGGTCTGTGCCTTGTGGGGACATAATTATGGTCTTGAACCGAACCTCCACAAGGTCTGTGCCTGTCCTACCTGTACCTGTTGTTGGGATGGGTCTCTGCCTTGTGGGGACATAGTTATGGTCTTGAACCGAGCCCCCACAAGGTTTGTGCCTGTCCTACCTGTACATGTTGTTGAGATGGGTCTCTGCCTTGTGGGGACATGGCTATGGTCTTGAACCGAGTCTCCACAGGGTCTGTGCCTGTCCTGCCTGTGCCTGTTTGTTATTGTATAGAAGAGATAGGTCTGTGCCTCTTGGGAGTGGTGCTGTATCTTTACCCGTCGCGGGAGACAGATACGAACTTCCACGAGGTCTGCGCCTGTCCTCCCTACACGGTCTGTTGGTAAGCTCTCTACAATTTTACTTCGTTTATCTTGTGGGTGCATGCATAATGTGTGGGTTGGTCTCAGCCTGGGGGGCCATTGTTGCTGTCTCCATCCGGCAGAGAGATAGCAACAAGGTCTCTGGAATACTGAAATGTTCGGCTGATATGCCCCGCCGCTTTCAGCATGCTGTGCGGGCAGCAAAGTTTTGTTTTGCTTTGGTTAGTTTGTTTCGTTTTCTTTTGTTTGTATTTCGCTTGTTTCCTTCTTGAGGCAGGGTGAATGCCCAGAATGGTCGGGCCTGTACTTATTGGGACCGTTGTTGCTGTCGCTCATGCTAAAAGGAGACAGCAACCAGGCCCCTCTAGGTCTGAGCCTTGCCACGGGGCTTGTTGCCTGTTTGTCGTTTAGTTTTATGTCGTTCGTCCGTTTGTTTGTTTGCTCCTCCGTTTGTTCTTGTTTGTTCTGTTCGCTTTTGTTGTTTGTTGGGTCGTTTGTTTGCTTGTGTATTTGTTTGCAGTAAACCCGCTTGCCCGTGCATCCGACCGCACTGGCTGTGACCTTTACTGGCGCCCGCACTCCGTGGCATGTGTCCGGCAGTTCACTACCGTCCCGTGTCGGCTGTGCGTGCGTGTCCATCGTGGTTCTTGTTGTTCCTTATCTTTTCTATTCATTTTTTGGCGGGTGAAGGACACATCAAGGAAAGCATTGCCCTGATATGTGTCTTATAGCCTGGACCTGACTGTTAGGCTCGCCAGTTGCCTGGGCCTGACTGTCAGGCTCTCCAGTTCTCTTTGTGCCACATCCTGTAACCGTGGCAGCCACGTTTTGCAATGCAGTGTTGCCTCACCCCGCCGGAATTGCCCAGTGCACGGTAATCATATTGTTCCCCTGTAGCGCGCGATGTTTTTTTTTATACTATTTTCAACACGGTACCTGCATGAGGTGCAAACCCTTCCAGATGTACCCACCCGTATTTAGTGTTTTGGTGTTGTTGCAATGTTTTCGCGCTCATACGGGCTGAATGACTCCGGTTCAGGGATGGGCTTACAGGGTCGAGAAATTAGTAGTTGGTCGAGACATCATCATGGTTGGTATCCAGTCCACATATGTAGGTATTTTACAACCGATACCGCGTGTTCGTGCTCTCCCTTGCGTAGGTAGTGCACAAAGGGGGGTGGCGAGTATGGCTAGATTAGCGAGTTCAAGAATATGTAGCCGGGACAGCCGAGCGACGGTTATACTCTGATAGCTACAGCAACAAGACTTTTCATGACATGAATCGCCTTACTCTTAATCGACTCGACCACCCAGAAACTTATCATGAGAATCATGATCACGCCGCACGCCACCGAACCATGCTCGCAGAAACCACTCATGCTGAGACCACGCCCACCCCCTGCGCCCTCGCTGCTTGGAGCCATTGTTGACAGCATCCCTCAGACTCACCTCGGCACCGTCTCCCTTCAGACATCTGGGGAAGGGGGCCTGACTGACAGACAGCTGGGCGCCCTCACGTTTCACGACACGCCGTCTCCCGTTGGACATCTGGGGAAGGGGGCTTGACTGACAAGACAGCTGGGCACCCTCGCGTTTCACGACAGGCTTGCCGTCATGCTCGGGGCTTGCCACGGTAGGGATGGCCACGCCAGCGATGGCGCTTCGGTGATCGACACGGGCGTGCGCGCCGTGCGTGTAGCCCCGACCACGTGACTCGAGTAGTGCGGGCACCTCGGGCGGTGGCCCCGGCCCCTCTTTTCGCACGGCGTCGGCGCGTTCGCCGTCGACGGTGGTGGACGGGCAGCGTCCACGAGGGGGCGGCGGCGCAGAGAAGCAGGCATCGTCAGCGGTGTCGCCAACGGGCCGTGGGATGACCACGGCAGTACCCTGGGGTAGCTCGTTTGGACCCCCCAGTTCGCGCAGATGGCGTGGGGAGCGGACCTGGGGCTCGGAGGGCACTCGACTATAGCAGCACCAATCAATGTACACGCTACTAGACAGGAGGGTGGTCAGCGCTACCGAGGTCGCGACGCACGCGTGGTGGAACTTGTACGATCCGAGCGGCGAGGGGAGTCGCCCCACAGCCCGAAACGAGGGGGCGAGAGGACGCCCCACGCTGAGTAGAAAGGAGGCGCTGAGAAAGATCGCGATCGGCACGAAAATCAGCCGGTCGAGGGCGGAAAGGGGCGCGCGGGGCAACTCGGGCAGGTCTACGACTTTACTCGCCGTATTGGCGCGTCCAATGAGGGGATTCGGAGTGAAAAGGCGAGGGTGGGGCCGCGGGCGCGCCGTTCCGAAGATCGAGCAGCTCGTCCGGGGTCCATCTTCAAGTACAGCCGCGCGCAACACCGGTTAACCTGTCTTGGTGGTGTCGGCTTCGGAGCTTCGGGGGGGTTGATGGACGAGGAGCGTCTTACACTATCGCTCCGGGGGGGCGATTCTGGGAGCGCTTGTTCTAAGCGGGGGAGGATGAGCGGGATGCCGCTGGGGGGCGTTGTTCTAGGCCAGCGGCACTTTGGAAAAACCACTTCACTTAGCTCGGCAACAGCACTACGAATTTGCAGGAGTTCATTTTTGAGTTAATTTTTTTTGTAGGCGCCAGGTGATTGCTATGTTGAAGTCATGCAAAAGAGACCCTGTCATCTCGCATTACCGTCGCGATCTGTGTATATATGGCGGGAGTAGGGGGCAATATGAGACTATTGTCCGAAGGAACGGGGTTCCTTGCGATCTCTGACATTCTGTTTTTGCCTAGTTTTCACCTCGGAGGCGCGACGATTGTGATCTTTCTTATCGATTGGCACAATAGTGTTTAGGGGGAACTGTAGGGAGTTTAGGGGTCAAGCGAGCATTCAGGAACGTAGTTGGAGGGGACGTAACAGGGTACGCCGCGTTAAGAGAACAAGGCGACGCATGTAGTGTGCGTATTGGGGGAAGGCCTTCCCTATCGGAAACATTTTTTTAGCCGGGTTTGCTTGCCTCAGTTTGGCGGGCATATAATACCTTGGGTCCACCGTCTAGGATATCGCGTGGCTTGCCTTATCCGGCTAAACCTGCCGGGGAGGATGTTACGGTGGTAATCCAAGGATCCGAGGGATTTCCAAAAGTAGATACGGCATTTAGGCAAAAGGGGAAAATGCGAATTGAACCCGGAGACTGGGGGGGATGTGAGCAGACGGTCACAACCCTTTTCCACCCCTTCAGCTTCTTATATAGCTCATCTTGCCGCCGGCAGTGCCCCCCTACATCAGAGGAGTACCGACTGAGACAACTAGGAGATGACTCAGGCGTATGTTCCGCAAGCGGGGTGGAACGACGGGAGTGCAGGTGGCAGTCTTTGCATCGAACTGAAAGAACTTGAGTGTGTGCATGTGGGACGGACGGCCCAACGGCCCTGTTTGTTCTGAGAACGAATTTATACATGATGTTTTGGAGGTGGATATATCTGAGCAGCTTTTCGAGGAATATAAGCTATCTCGGCCGGAGAGCCCGACGAGATTACACCATCATGCATGACACGCGCACCGCTCGACTCTATAACACAAGCACCCCTGTTTTCCCGAGGTGTAGACAGCGGTTGTCATCTATCTGCAACCAAAATCGGGTTGGTTGTCACTTGTTGCTGTTCGGATTGCCAGCGCCCAACTGAACTACAGCAGTACAAAGTATGACCTCTTCAGTACCGCGGTCCCGATTTGGGGACAAACCACTCTAATTCCAAGTCATTTGTCCCCAAAACGGGACTGCAGTACTAAAAGGACCGACCACCCCGATCGCCATACACGCACGTGTTCAGATATTACCTGCCGGTGGGGGAACAGCACGGCAACGCATATCGTTGTCGTGTTGTACTGTTGTAGCGTAAAAACAACGGCTTGAAAGACCCTGCTTCGACCCGAATCGTTGACAGCCCCACCACAACTCTCCGTTACATCTTGCTTTCCGGAAAATTCCCACGCGAGCGGGGTTAAGGCTGTATGTAGGGCTCAAACTTGAAAGTCTATGGCTTGCTTAAGGTTGCACGAACAAAAAAAATGATACCCCACTTTTTATTTTGAGTCTCAGGTAGACATGGAGAGGGGGGTGTGTGTGCTCGATATCATGCATGACCTTGGTCGTATAACCATAGACCCTCGCATCCCTACAGTGCCGGGACGGTGCACGTCGGGTTTTCACCGACCAGGCAGACATTGCTCGCACCAAGCGGGAAACACCGTGACGTGTTCGGCGAGTCGAGGGTGAGCTGCATCCTACAAATAACTGCTTGTGAGGGGGACCTGCACATGGATGATGCGCAGCTTCAATAAGTTGCATTATTCCCGTGTGGCCACTTCCAGGGCCAGCAATGGGGGTACTATGTACCTGCCTCGTGGGGGCCTTACCATAAACACCACGTGACGCGATCATTCCCCTGGTGCGGAGGAAAGGCTCTCCGCCCCGCAGAAATGATCTACAACTCGATCTCCAGCTGTGACCGACCACCAAAAGAAGAAGGAAAAAAATGGTCCCTGGTTGTCTAGCTCAGGTAGTGAGCGGCAAGTTTTACAGTGGCGTTGCCAACCGACGTCAACTCAACCTTTATATCATATATAGAGAATGAGTGACCCTCCCGCCCCCACGGCGGCAGGATCACATGAAGTAAGTGGAGGTGTTGCTTATATAATACCTGGTGCCAGGTATATACTATGGTATGCCTTTTGGTCTTTTATTGAGTAAGTGGGACTTGCGACTTCCTGTGGTACTTAAATATATCGTTAGAATACATGAAGTATTGAAGACTCATACAGTTCACACGATGACGTTGTGTATATACAGTAGTTTGAGTAAATATAGTGTTGAGTAACACGTGCGCCCGAAGAACGACTGAATGATATTGCCGTCGTCGGTTAGTGTATAACTTCATAAATTTGGGAGGCGTATATATAGCAGGTATGTGTTAGAACTACTGAACTTTTGTAGCGTCAGACAGTTTACCCACAGAGACGAACATTCAGTGGAGTTTGTTTCAAGTGTATCGTCCAGCATAAATAAGATGCGCACCGAGGAGATGGTTATGAAAAGTCCGACGAAATTTTCGATCTCACAGCTTTATCAATAGTTCTTGCTTTACAAAAAAATATAATCCGTATCACGCACGATCTTATCATCACGCACAATTAACGAATGATATTCGACGGTACCCTCGCCCTCGCAGATCTGGCATATTTATCAATATCGTGTGCCCCCCCCCCCCCCTCTTTTTTTTGGCGAAAGTAAGTGATGCGTATATATATAAAAAGGTCCCAAATCAATCCAATACATTTACCCACCTGCTCTACGTATATAAAAGTCGTAGTACGCACGATCTTATCGTCACGTACAGCTTGGAAATTCGAGGTTCGACAAATTCTCGGTTCCACAGTTCCACAGCAGTAGTAGTGTGTACCAATATCGTGTCCGCTTTCGGCGGAAAAGTTAATGCACGTTCATTCAAAATAGAAGACTGAACAGAGGAAAACTGGCGTGTGTGGCGAGATATTCAATCGTTGACATGTTCGAAGAGGGGGGATGGACAAAGGGTCATAGAGTTGGTGACGGGTGCAGTCGGTTGAACTGGGAAGACAGAGACTGGGAAGGGTTAAGATTTAAAGGAAGAAGACCATCTAGTGCAGAGCTCTGCTCGTGGGTGTGGACGAGCAGGGGTCTGGCACTGGGTAGAAGAGGAGGTGGGCGAGTTGAAAAAAGTGCTCACCCGCCCTCCCTGGAGGTCAAAGCACGGCAGGGTTTACAGTAGAAGTTGGCAGTCTATATCGGGTGTGCGATATATCGTGCTCCCTGATTCCATTTAAGATAACCATGCCGCCTGATAGCGCCCCCGTCACCTCCCGCTCCTACCGGATAACCCCGATCATCGCCGAAAAGGCTGATGCCATCATCGACCAATACCCTGCGGCCGGGCTCATCCAGCACTCTACTTTGCCGTACTCCAGCGCCATGATAGCTGTTCCTAAGGAAGACGGGGACGCACACAACACTATCAACTACAAGAAGCTCAACGCCATCAGGTCGCTCGAACAACTCCCCATCCCCCGCGTCGACGAGATTCTCGACTATTTCGGCAAGGAACGCATCGTGTCCATGTTCGACCTCGTCTCCTCGTTCGACCAGATCACCATCGATAAGGACACAATCTCCCTGACCACCTTCTGCACCCCCGATAGGCTATTCAAGTGGCTCGTTAGCGCCGCTCCCGGCTGGTTCGTCAAAGTGATTGACGAGGTCATCAAGGCCTGGGACGCGTCGCCGCCTACCTCGACAACATCATTGTCTAGGATCCGGACCCTACAGCTCACACTGTCAACATCCGAGCCCTCTTCTAACGCCTTCGTCTCCACAACCTCAAGCTCTCCGCCGCCAAGGCTAGAATCGGCGCCACCAAGGCCAAGTTCCTGAATCTCCCCCGCCGACGATAGCCCCAACGCTGACAAGGTTGCTGCCTCAATCAAGACGCCGATGCCATCGAACGTGAAGAAAACCCGCGCCCATATTGGCGGAATTGGCTAATACTCAAAGTTCCTCGGGGACCTCTCCACACGCCTACGCCCCATCACGGCCCTGCTCAAGCAAGGTGCTAATTCTTCTTCACCCCGGCCATGGAAGCGACCGTCAGCGAGATTCTCAGCGAGTTCGCCACCCCTCCGATCCTGGTTTTCCCTGACTACGACGCCGTCGCCGACAACTCTCGCCCCTCCCGCTTGTACCGTGACTCCAGCCGCAACGGCTTCGGCGCCACCCTAGAGCAGTAACAACAACGCGACTCCGTCCGACCCATCCTGTTGATTAGCCGCGCCACCTTGGACTTGGAACGTTCGTGGACCCCCCTCGATCTTGAAGCCGGTAGCATCGTTTCGGCCATCAAGCGGCTACGCGGTCACCTTTGGTCCACCGAGTTCGTCATCTAGTCAGACAACAAGGCGCGAGAAAATATTATCAAACGTAGGCGAGCACAACGCCCGCGTCCAGCGTTGGTTGGAGTTCCTCTCCGCCTACGCACACAAGCTGGAGTACCGGAAGGTACGGCCTACGGTAACGCCGACTTCCTTTCCCGCCTTCCCCAGCCAGCCACCGACGCCGACCGCACTGGACCTAACCCCCTGATCAGCCCCGACACCGTGGGAATCTACTTCATCCGTCCCTGCGGCTTCACGCCTTGCGAAGGCTCCATGACGGGCATCGGCTTGGGTGGGCTCGACTTCCGCCGCCTTGGACCTTTCATGGGTTCCTCCGGACCCTTCTCGTCCCCCAAAACCTTCGTCGGATCTATTTGACACACGACAACGCCTCCGGGTCTCTCGTCAAATCCTCGAATTGCGACGTGGATGCTGGAGCTCCTCCTGGTTGGGATAACGGGCCACCCGTCGTCTCTCCACCGCCCACCATTGGTGCCACAACTCTAGCTCCTACGGACCTAATTCCTTCGTGGATTCGCTGCCGCGCCGCCGCCGCCGTTGGCAACCCCCGCGCCACCGCCGACCATGGTTTCGGCCGCCGAGCAACGGGGACCGTACCCCCAAAGTCAGCGGCAACCCGCCCCCGCGCACCCGCGCCCGTGGACGAGGGACCACCGAGTTCGTCCGATCCAGCAACCCCCCAGGTCGTGCCGTCCGCGCAACCAGCGCAACTCGCGCTGCGAGCGTCTACGGGCTCAAGATGGCTCTTGGCACCGTCTTCTTCCCCACCTAGGCCCCACATCCCCGAGCCTGCCGTTGCTCCCGACGATGGTCTTCCAAGACCGGCTTCAGCACGGTCTCTACTACGATCTCCGGTGTCGCCCTCGTTTCTCCTGCCGTAGTTCGCCGACGACGACCCCCACCTCGTCTCCTGTATGGAGCACTTCGCGCACACGGACTGGCCGCGCGAACAAGGCGCCGAGCACCTCTGCGCCACGATCATACACTACCTTTCTTTGTACTCCCCTCTCCCTGCGCCGCCCGACCTTCTGGATTCACTCCAGCCGTCCCGTCGCCCGCAGCTTCTAGACGTGCTTGCCGTTGCAGGCAAACGCCAACTCCACCGCACTGACGACGACACCGTTTTTCTGGTTCGACAACTACTTAAAGCCCCACTACACCGGGACCAGATGCACGTTTTCCACCGTACTACCCCGGCGCAACTACGTCCCAGTGTTGATGCGCCCTTGGGTGCTGCACACCTACCCGCCATCGCTTCCTTCCACTTGGGAGTTTCCCGCACGGTCAGCATGCTCGCCTGTTTTTCTGGTGGATCGTCATGGACATGCCCGCTCGCTGGTGGATCCGGCGCTGTCTCAAGTACCAGGCGCGTAAGACATCACGCCAAGCCATCCGCTGGCCCACCCTCTCCCTGCCCTTACTCAACGGCCCCGGCATCACCGTCAGCGTCGACTACTGCGGCCCGCTGCCCTTACCTCACGCGGCAACTCCATTATCCTCCTCTGCAACGACCGCTTCAGCCGCCGCGCCGACTTGTACGCAGTGGCAGCAGCCCAGTTCACTACCGCCGGCATTACCGACATCCTCATCGACCAGTACATTTCTCTGTGGAAGTGCCCCGTCACCCTCATCTCCGACAACGGGCTGCAGTTTACCTGGGACCTCTCCAACGCCATCTACGAACGCCTTGGCATCAACAAGATCAGCACCAGCTTGTACCACCCCTGCACCAATGGCGGCATCGAGCGCGTCAACTGCACTATGACCCAAACGTTCTCCATGGGCAGCAACGAGCAACAAGACAAATGGCAAGAGCTTCTTCCGCACGTCGAATCAGCCTACAACAACTTCATAAACGTTTCCACCGGGCTGGCCCCTACCGAAGCCAACATAGGCGGCCTTCCGCGTCTGCGCCTTTCGGTTTTCGACTCCCCCAACACTGGCAGCAACAGAGCCTGGACCGGGACCACTTGGCTTACTGCAACCTTGCCACCGAGCGCCAACAACGCGCCTACCGCCTCGTCCGCGAACACCCCGCCGTCATCGTTTCACGTCTTGCCCGCTGCAACAACCCCATCATGGACGTCCTTCGCCTTTCGTCCCCTTACACCGTGGACGGATGGGCATGGATCTACAACTCCGCGGCCACTACCCGGCAAGGTGCTAAAAAAGACACCGACACCACCGTGCTAAAGACCAAGCTTTCCCTCAACTGGATTGGACCGTTCAAGACTCTCGTGGGCCCAGCGCCGGCCTCCGATGTCCCCGTCAACCGACCCCTCTGCGACAAACTCCTCTCCTCGACATACTCTTCGACCTACCGGGACGGGACTCCAAACGCCGCGTCTCCGTCGAGCGCTGCAAGCCCTGTGGGAGCCCCGACGACACCAACGACATGCCCAAGTACCTTACCATCAGAATTCACAATGTACCCGTCTTACAACTTCACCACCAAGTCCCCTCCCTTCCACGTCACCTTCGACGACGTCTTGCCACCGCCGGAACGCCTCGAGGTCGAACAGATCACGGGCCACCAAGTCGTTCGCGACCGTTGCGGGGTTTTCGCCGTCCTACACGAAACCCATTGGATCGGACTGCTTAAGCCTTCCTGAGAGCGGGAACTAGACCTACAACACTCCAGACGCCATATCCTGCTATACTGGTATGGCGCCCCAACACAACACCTACAGGGAAACCGCCTCTACCGACGGACGCGCATCGGTGCCGCGCAGCGCGAGTTATCGCGATCTAAAGGCCAAATATTCCTCGCCTCCGGCTACACCCACGTTCCCTGCGATCTCTGGCTACGCTCCTTCAGCTCCACCGTACTTCCACCAGGAGCACACCTGTGGTAAAGGCTCGCAATGGCCTATGGTGGCAGGGCAAGATTTCCTATCGCGTTCCCTCAGACCCTTCTTCGGACAACACTTTCATCATCCAGTTCCTTGACGACCCCGGATCGGTCAAGATCAACCTTCGGCCGGCGAACTACATAGCCTCTAGCGCCGCCATCTACGGTTCGTGGTGTTTACAACGCCATAAGACTAGGGACCTAGCTCGCGGGGTCTCTGATTGCCCCCTTTTGCATTGAGTATTTCTTCGGATCGTTTGGGTGCGTTTACCTTCGTTTTGCGGCCCTAGTATGCCTCCCCCTTTCAGCTTTAGTTTTTGGCTGATTCAGGTCCAGCACTATGTTTGCGTTTTTTTTTGTGTTCCTTCTACTTCAGTGTGTATTGATTTTCTCCTTCCATCTTACCACCGCCAGTTCCGCGCGCTTCTTCGAAAAAACCGCCGACCTGTCGTGGTATTGTACGTTCGGGTATCGTCTGTTTCTTCGGTCTACTTTTGGGTATTGGTTTATTGCACTTTGGGATGTGTTGGTCTGTTTTTTTCAATCTACCACTGCCGGTTCCGTTCGCTTTCTCTAGCGAAGGCAACCGAACTGTCGTAGTATGGTATTTTCGGGTGTGTTGGTATGCTGCTTTCTAAATCCACCGCTACCGGATCCGTTCGCTTTGTATGGCGAAGGCAGTCGATCTGCCGTAGTAAAGTACCTTCGGGATATGGGCTTCGGTTATTTACTCTACCACTGCCGTCTCCGCTTGCCTCTTCAATCGAAGGCCGCCGAATTGTTGTGGTATCGCCCCTCCGGGATTATTTGCGATTGGGTGATTCTTTCTGCTTTCTGCTGAGCGTACCACTCCAAAAATCGTGGCATTGAACTTCTGGACGCCTTCGTGTTCTTTCGTCAACTTGCCTTCACTGTTTCAACAGGCCTGCTCTTCGTGAAGTCCGCCGAACCGTGGTGCTACAGTATTTCTACCATGATTTTTGTCTTATTCTTTTTCTGCCTTTTCTTATCCTGGGTATAGGCTGAACAGGTATTTTCTAGTTCCTGTTTCGTTTTCAGCGTACGAGACTTACTTTGGATTCCCTGCTTATGTCGCAGTTTTCCAGGCGTTTCTCAGCGTCCCCATTCATAGGCATACATACCTGTTTTGCTGCGACTAGCCTTGCTGCGACCTACATTTTTATACTTGCGTTGCGGTATACCTGGTATGAGATATTCCCGGATGCCCTCGTTTTTCTTAGCGTTTTGTCTTTTCGGAAGAAAGACCCCGCTACTTTCCAGCTTGTGCTAGTGTGTGTTTACCAGCTTACCGACGCGGTTCCGATGGCTTGCTCCATTGGCTCCACGTTTTCGTTAGCCTCGAAACCCCACGTTGTAGACCCCGTTTTATTCCTCTTTCAAGCTTTGCTGCGTACGTCCCGCTAACGTATTCTGCCTTTTCGTTTTTCTTAGCTCCCTTGCGGTTTGTCTGGTTTCTTGCCTTTTCTCTTTGTCCTTCCGAATAGTCGCTTATTGCTTGAGTGCGGCGTCGAAGCTTCACTACGACGTGCGGGGTAGATCTGTCACCTCATTTCCTTGTTGAATGGTCGCATGTTCGATCTCTCTTCCCGATTTTAGGATGATATGGTCATCATCCTTTTCTCTTGATCTGCGTATACGACATTTCAGGGTGGGCTAATGCGGTGGATTAGCACATCCACCGTATAGGAACGTACATATCCGTTTGAGAATCTTGTACGGCTACGAGTAGCGTTTTGTGAATCTAACCGCATGTGAGTCTTGTATGGCTACACGTACGTGGCGCTTTGGGAATCTTCTTGATGCGAATACCCGGATCTCCATAGCAGGTTAGTTTTGGTCGATATCTGGGCTGAGTTGTGTTCCCGACGAAGGCCACTCCGCTCACTCGGATTCTCTCTCTCAACTCACTTGTGGCGCAATAATAGGAATAACGTGAGCTGCAAGTGAGTTGAGAGAGAGAAGTCGAGTAAGCTGGGTGGGCTGGTATACAGATACGGATATTCCCATAAATATTCCCAAAGCGCTACGTACGTGTATCCATATAAGATTCGCATACGTACGGGTATATTTCCGAAACACTAGGCGTAGCCGTACAGTATAAGATTCGCAAACGGGTATGTACGTTGCTATACTACCGTATACATACGGTGGATGTACTACTCCATCACATTCGGGTCAACTGTGGATAAGGTCCAGCACTTATTAAAAATCTAGACTCGTAACCAAAATAAAATCAGAAGTTAAATGCTAACAATTGTAGGGCAGGGCAAGGGTTGCCCTGCTGTTCCCTAGGTGTCACCATATAATAAAATGTTGGACGGAGGTATGCAATTTTTCTCGCGACGTCGATATTTGCCACGTAGAATATTACTTGTTTGAAGATGCTGCAGTTGCCGCTATTTCGAAGCAAAAAACCAAAACATGACATCACAGTCGCATCGCGCAGATTGCGATGACCTCGACGCGTCGCGAACACAGCCATACCAAATAAAACGCCGCAGTGAAGTCCAAGATGACAAAGGGCATACGAGTGGACTTTTCGCCGATGATCGTTACGTACATGCACCCCGTAAACAACACTCTGTCGACCGAACAGTTAATATAAATGTACCTGCGCAGAACCCGAAAGGCTGGACGCGCCGTGCAACATTTCTGCGAAATGCGTTCTAGCAAAACGAGGGAAACAAGAAGGCAGGCAGTCCTAATCGAGAAGCAATATCACACAAAAAATCAAAATGTTTCAACACACATGTGAAGAACACGTGAGACGCTCAAGGCGGCGGTACGTCGGAGTCGAGTCGGCAAGGCACAGCTGCGCTCCCTACGTCGTAGTGGCCAGGACTTCGGTAAGGCGGAGGCATGGTGGGTCCTGGTCTAGTCGCCTCGATTATCTCCCCGCGTTCTTGGCTTGCGCGCTCATGGTAGCTAGCACTACGGTATGGTGTCGTTTGTGCCTGGGGAACAGGCAAGGTCATAGACTTTCGAAGGTAGAGTCAGAAGTTGAATACTAACAATAACATGTCTCCACCCGCCTTGAGCACGCCCCATTTAATTGTCTTCTCTCTGAAATATAGACACGCATCCTTCTCATTTTTTATTTTGCTTTTAGATTACCCTAGGATAAACCTAGGGAAATGCTGCTCGGTAGTAGTGATGATGGTATCCAAACATATTTACAAAACAGTAATACCAGGTGTGAAATACACACTACACCTGAAATATTCTCCACTCGTGGCAAAAGCTATGTGCAACCTCGAAACTTTATTTTTGATTATTTCCCAAATATAAGACACACAGCCACTCCTTGCATTCTGCAGCTTCAGATTTTATCTTCATGTATAGACTGTATGTCCTACATGAGGCCGAACACACCCGTAGTAGAAGCTATCGAAGTATCATCACTAGTATCACACAATTAGTCGGTGTCAATAAAGCAGCTTCGTTCAAGAGAAGAGGTCAAGAAATCTTACAAGTAGTGCTTTGGGACTATATTAAGGTCCTGACGGAAATCTAAGAGTAAACTCTTTTGGGAGCGGACGGACGGTTACAACAGGGATGTTCTATAAACGGTATAATACCGTAGGTTTTCGCGCCAGTTGACGGTTGTATGTACCAGGTATGAATATAGGGCTGATCCGCGCCATAGAATACACCGTAGTCTACCGGCGGCGTCGCGCAGTGGCCAAGGCCCCGTCTGCTGTCAAACGGCGAAAACCACTCTACACACATAATATATATAGATGAGAGAAGCCAGTGTACCGCACCTTCGGTTGCACCACGATGATGAGCTGCCGATAGTATACACTGTTAATAATGAAGTGCCTACCTTCGCAGTATAGGATTTTACCTTTATAAAAATCTTCAACTGCCGCGAAACACCGCCCGTATATACCGTAGTATTACATCGAATGGCGATCGGACACATGCCGACTTTCCATTCCGTACATTATGAGGACCCCAAGAAATATATACTGCCTGCCTGTAATCTGGGGAATACGTATCCGCCCCAATGGCACCCACCCGCGACCTTCCATCGAGCCCCCGCCCGTGTGTTACCACTATTATTACTGACGCCCGCCCGAAACAGCGCAAGAGTCGGCACGTACGCGTGTTTAGCTTAAGAGGACGGGTCGCGCTGCAACCAACAAAGGAAGGAGTGATGGAAAAACGTCAACATGTACTCTGGCGACGTTTGGTATACTATCATAGAGAAAAACAGGCCAGAAATCTGCGACGACTTCGCCATTTTCACCGAAGAACCAGGAAAAAACAAGGACCATTTGTTAAGACGCAGAGACCCTGACACTAACATTATTAGTGGTGACTGTTGACACCGGGGAGACTTCTCAACCAATCAGTCAAGAGGTAAACGACAGGCAGCCCTCACACCTGAAACAAATTACCACAAAAAAAGCTTATCGCTACACAGCGCAATGTTATATCCAAATATTGAGATGCTGCTGTATGTATGTGCCTGGTAGTTGCTGCTATTATTAAGCCTCTCACTATTATTTTCTCGTGCGACGAGGTACCTCCTGCAGGATAGATCCCCACATGCAAACAAAGAAACTTGATATGCACAAAAGGAGACGTGCCGAAGAAACGCTGACAAACAACCCTATACCAGGTACCTATAATTATTTAGTACTTAGGTGAAGCCACCACTGCTATTGCTGTATGTCGTACGTGAGTAAAAAAAAAAAAGTAATGGAAAGGATGCATCGTTGTCATCCAGTGCGTCCTGCTCGTCTGTTTGGTCCCACCGAGTTCATGTCTGCGAACCAATTTGTCCGGGACCAAAGAGTCCCGATGCGAAGAAGACGCCTTTCTTTTTAAACCGCCGAAAAAATTCGCCCAACTTTCCCCCTCCGAGGTCTTTGTCAACGGAAAGTTGAGGGTTTTGACCTCGTTCACCACCGCCGAAGGAACAACAAACGGCACACCAAAAAAAACACAAGCGCAGCATACACGGCGGGCTTAAGGCGGTTGCTCGCACCACAGACGAGACAGGTCACCAGATGAATATATATATATATAAAGTTCCTCGCTTCTTCTATTTATGAAGCCCGTCAATATAGTACTCAACAACCTCACCTATAATAGCTAAAAAGGAAGGCAGAGGCAGAAACAACCCAACCCCACCAGACATGCTGACCCCTCGTTCATTGAACAACCCGCAAGCAAAAGCGACTACCCCTTGCCTGCTTTTTCCCGCTACTATTGTAGCCTTTCCGCCCAATCACGGGCGCGCGAAAAAAACGAGCACACAGCCCGTATCATCGCCTATTATTCATGAAAAAAAAAACCTAAAGAAGCCACTCGTCGCCTAGTTTCCACACAACACACTCGAGGTGAACAATGCGCGCGTTATCTCTACAACACAACAACCGGACGGACGCCCTCTTTGCTTACTTACTTGTTTTGTGCACTAGAAGCTTCGCGACAAGCGACAAAGACGTAACGCAAGGAGCGCACGATTCGTACGTCTCCCTCCCCGCTCACCATACTACCTTATTCTCTTTCTTCACCGTCATGTATATCCACCGCACGCCTCCTACTCCACTAAAAAACCTCGAGCGGCGATAGCGAACGTTCTTCGTTCTTGATTCTAGCTTCTTGTTGGATCGGCTGCGCGTAGTGTTTTCATACCTACTACCTAGTCTCAGCCCCCGCCTCTCGTTTACACAGAAACATGCAGAACCTAAACGCGCTTTCAAAAAGCACATGGGTGGGCATGGCGCGAAACAAAACAGTAACGGGCACCGGTATGGCGCGGCCCCAAAACGTGGCGGGCACCGATCGCGTGGCAGGAAACACCAGGAAAAAAATAAGAAAAAAAACTTCGATTTCTTCCCTGCGCCAACACACGATGATACCGCTACCAGGTATATATAGGTGCACGTACCAGGTATTATTATGTAAGTTAGCAGCGATCCCCCTTATTTTGTGAGCGCTTATGAGGACGGACGGGCAGTCTCTCAAGTCTATGCCCCACTGACTCAAAACACTTCCTGAGAAAAAAAACGAACTGTACCGACGCGCCAAGACGAAAAACGTAAAGAGCCCCCCAGGCAGCACGCGCCTGGGCAGAAACCCCTTTCCGGGGCTCGGTTCTCTCTCCGCGGTCGACATAAAATCCCCCAAAAAAAATAACTTACCGAAGTAAAAAATAAGGACATTTTCTCTCAATTCATATTTAGGTACAGTAGTAACAATTTGAGGCCGGAAATAAACAACGAGTAGCCTGCTGCTGTCTGCTCCCTCTCTTCTTTCCGTTTTCGTCTTTCCTTGATCCCCCCCCCCCCCCCCTCTCCCCTTCCAGCTTCCCCTCCCCCCCCCCGCTCCGCTCTCCGCCAGATTTCTAACTTTAGGCCACTCCCCCCCCCCCCCCCTCCCCCGCTATTTGGCGGCAACATATATATATATATATATATGTGCCAATATCGGCAGGCTTAAGAAACAAACACGTGAGGAACGGTACTGCTGCATCGCTCACCCCAACCCAGCTCAGCTCAGCCCGGTCCAGCCTAGCTCCAGCCTCTGCCGCGGTGACTAAAAGTCCCAAGCCATCGCGCGGTAGGCCCCCCTCAAACGGCGGCGGCGGTAAAAGACGACGCCTCTTGGTGTACACCGTCGCCGCGGCTGCTGCTCTATGTAGCAGTACCGAACCGACCGGGCAAATACGAAGCGGCATCTTGCCGCTACCTGGGTCGCGTGTTCTTCGACGCATAGCCCCCTTCCTCACCAATCAACCCGTACCCATTTCAGAGAAGGCAAACAAAGCCAACCACATTAGTTAGGGGAGCAAAACACTCGCCACATGGAACCTATCAACACCGAGGGTAGACTATCATCACCGGCTGGGTGCAGCAGCGATCGTGTCATCCAGCAGCTGGGCTCAGCGGGGAGGACATGACAAAAAGTAGTCCTCAGGATCGAAATAGCTTTCGAGTGGCACCATAAGAGCCAAGAGCCAACAACCAGTATCTCTGGCAGTCGGTTTGTTCGGCGATGCCAAGAGATCCACCCACGAGCCGCAAGAGAGGCCCAAACGGGGCCCCATGCGGCACGCCGTACGGCACCTCAGGGGCGGCCGGAAAGGAAATGACGGCACAACAAGAAAAACAAACAAGTGCAAAACATTTTCAATTCGCCTGCTTCCTCCCCCCCCCCCCCCCCCCCCCCCCCCCCCCCCCCCCCCCCCCCGTCTCCAATTCAGAACAAAGGCGCAGCCCTGCGGAACGCCCCGCGGGGCTAGCTAGCTAGCTAGAGTGGTCTGACCGGCCCGCACATAACATACACGACAAACACATACAATACACTTTGTAGTACCCGGTGGCTATCTACTCATGGAGGTACTCACTGACCAAAAGGCGGAAGCTAAAATCGATTTCTTGTATGATCGAAAGACAAAAAACGGGAGCGGGGGGGGGGGGGGGGGGGGGGGGGGGGGGGGGGCGTACTCATTTGTTGCTTGCCTCAGTCATTCCACCATTGACCACGCGTCCTTCTCGAGACGGAGCGTGGGGGGGTGGGGGGGGGGGGGGGGTCGAAACTTCACTGAGTGCCAAAACAGTCATTAACCTAAGGCAGCCCGATAAAACATGCATGGGGGGGCAACAAAAAAAACACTGATGTACACGTACACGTACAAGACAAGCGGACAGCCTCGCTCATAAACTCCGGAGGTCATGGAAGAGACGACGCCTTCGAGAAGGCAGCAGCAGCCCCACCCAAGATGCACAAACAGCACGATCTCAATCCTATTGATAAAAAAATATCCCGCACCGGTTCTTGCTATTAACTTAATATGCCCGCCCAGCTCGCTTCGAACTCCACACTTTCATCACGTGTCGAGGGGGTGTACTACGACCTCCGCGCGACGACTCCCGCCAGCAGTTTAACCCTTTACGTCTCCACTACCGAACCACAAAACAATGGCCAGGACAGCATTAACAGCAACGGCGAAGCCCGGGAGTGGGCAGGCGGCAGAACCTACTGTAAACTGGCGCGGCAACGGAACTCCCCGGCCTCTTCCTCCTGTCGTGATTGATGCAACCAAACTGCTTACCGGCCTCCTCTATCGGAAACGACAACGTCTCATTACGCCGCAAGGCGAGGTCGGGAAGAAACTCGCGTGCCCCAGAAGTTCAAAACAAATACACACCCATTTCAATGGTGCTGGCTCGGCTTGACCCATATTTTTCCTCTCCGAGGCAGTTAGCCAGCCGAGCCAGTCAACCGAGGGCGGACATCAACAGGATTCGCTGCCTGAAAAAAGTCGCGAAGTCACCACCGCAACGACATAAATAAAAGAGGGGCACGACGACAGACGATCAACCAATTTATTTCCACCACTTCTCCCCGCGCGAAACCGCGCACCCCCCCCCCCCCACCTCCATGGTTACCACTCGCGAACGCCGACACACAAGCACAGGGGCCTACATCCCCGCACCCCCTTGGCAGTCACATGCCTCACATGCCACACGCCCCCTCCTTCCTCCTACTTTCGAAAAACACGACGTCGGTTGCTCTTACGCCCCCCCAGCTCCACGCGACACGCGCCCCCCCGCCGTCCTCCCCTTCTGAAATAACGACGCCGGTTTCTCTAACGCCTCGCCCCCTTCCTCCTCCTACCCCGCCCCCGTACGTCCACTGGCGTGCATGCGTGGGCACACATTCCATTTCCCTGCGCTACAAATAAATCAAGTCGACGATCGCCGACCAGACTCCGAGCCAGTAGAACTCCTCCTCGAGGACGAACGCAAGCCTCCCCCGTACGACAGCTTGGGGCGGTGGAACGGCTCCTCGTCAGCCCAGTCGTCTCCATGAGGGTGCTGGCCGTGGCCCCCAGATAGGTCCAGTCCTCCCTCGGAAGCGGAGCCGTACATGGCCGCCCTTGCCATGGTCTCGCCCTCAGAGGGGGTCCTAGAGCGGCTGTGGCTGTGACGAGAGCCCTTCCGCTTGTAGGTGAGCTTCGGGCGGTCAATCTGATCATCGTCCAGCTCTGACTCGGTCGCCGCCAGTTCGTTCATGCTGGAAGCGCTAGCCCCCGAACCTCTCCGCCTTTTTTTTGAGAGAATACACGAACGGTGGGAGGAGGATGGGGGGAGGCGGCATGGACAAGAGCAACGATTGCGACGGGTGGGGGGGGGGGGGGGGGCGAGAGGGTCACATACAGGAAAACCTTTTTGGTATGATTCGTGTTTCGTCTTGACCCTTTCAGAACTGTACTCACTTTTATGCGACTCATCTACTCCCGATTATAGTCGTATTTAAGGTTTAGCCTACGGCAGTATTAATAGGGGTCCCTCTCTAGCGCCCGACTCCCGCTTCGAGTGCCTGTAAAATCGCTTGGCAGACATGAGACTAACGACGGTGGCAGGTGTGCGGAGTAATTACTGCCGGTTGCCCCTATAATAGTGCCGGCGTTCTTTTTGGCTGGCGCATACGGCTGGCGCATACAAAGGCACCATTACTGCGCTCACAACTCTGTCCGGGAACATAGTCACCGCTTGGACTCTGATGTCAGTACCAAACGAGTCTCATACTCCAGGCCGAAGTGGTATCAGCACATAGCAAAGGACACAAAACAACAACACAGACAACTCCCGACGTGATGGGCCGGCACAGGATGGAGACAGAAACCGCGAGGCGCTTACGAGCGACTGCATGTATAACCATCTGACCGCCGTCAGCAGTTCGACGCGTAGTCTAGGGGCGAAGCAAGTGCCGACCCATCGTAGCGACCAAACGCAAGGTGCATACCGTGGCGAGGAGAGGGGAGGGGGACAGGAGCCCCGTTTTCAGACCCCGAATCTGAGTTGCGGCGAAAAAAGAGGCAAGGATGAAAGAGAGTCCAAGGACTATGAACATTAAAAACGTACAAGGATGGGCCACTTAACAATGAACGAACAATACCGCATCGCAACACAACAGCTCCTCCGGACACGCACGTACGTACGCATGCGCGCATGCGGCCACGCGCGCACCCCCGGCTAGACGAACCCAAACGAACGGGGGGGCGTCAGTCGCCACCCATCTGCCCCAAGTAGCCTACCCCATCCGCAGCACGCACCCAAACCCACACCCACGGCGGTATATATAAAACACAGCTATTACGGAAGACCATAGTAAACAGGACCCACGGAGTACACAAAAACCTATATTTTTACCTATTTTTACCAACAATATTTGGTCCTGTTTACTATGGTCCCTTACCGAAATAGATGAACCGACGCGAACGGACGCCTGCCGTTTGCCCATCCCCAGATTACCTACCCATCCCTCCACACACACCGACGAAGACATCCACCCAACCACACCCCCCCCCCCGACACCCACGACCATCTCATCTACCTACCTACCTACCTACCTACCCATCCACAGCCACCAGGACACATATGTGGACATGCACCCCCCCCCCCCCCTCCATGCACCCACCCGCCTACACCGACAACCATACACGCCTACGGACAGACACGGACAGGGACGCTCGCACGCACGCACCTTGTGAAGGTCTTGGTGTTTCTCCTCCTGCCTTCCGATGTAGCCGGTGCTCGTGCTGACCAGTCATCGGAATGGGCTCCTTTCTCGTCCGAGCTAGAGCGTGACTTCTCATACGTCTGGATCAGCTCCTGGACACACCATGAACACACCATGAACACACCAGGAGCAGCGAGAAACAGAACAGAGCGCCGAGGGCGGTCGAGTAGAAGGAAGGTAATACGGCAGTGAGTTGAGTGAGTTGAGTGAGAGAGGGAGTGAGAGAGGGAGTGAGTGAGTGAGTGAGTGAGTGAGTGAGTGAGTGAGTGAGTGAGTGAGTGAGTGAGTGGGAGGGCGAAGATCAAGTAGAAAGGTGCGAAGTTATCGGTCAAATCGAGCGTGCCATCAGCGCGTTGAAAAATACGATCGCATGGCATCGCATTGTCTAACCTCCGTACTGCACTACAATGAGAGTATCCTCTGCTGTGTCGCAGTTGTGTGACCACAGAGCTTGTAACTCTCTATTGCGGGGGTCCATAGTTAACGGGACCAAATTTTGTTAGTAAAAATAGGTAAATATATAGGTTTTTATGTATACCGTAGGTCCTATTAACTATGTACCCCCGTAAGAGTACAAAACTATCACAACGGATACTGGCTGTCGACCCGTAGAAACAACTGTTTACTGTGAATAACAAACACGATTTACAGATGTTTTCAGTTTTCCTTGTGCCTTTTAGACGCTTAAGATATTGCGCGGAAATCGCTCGTGCGAAAGCCGCTTGCTTCTTTCGGTGGAATAATGGGGAGGAGGCAGCTGAGTGCGCATCTCACATACGCTTCCAACGGCATTCAATCCACTTCCTCCTTCACATCTACTCAATGTCTTGCTCCAAAATACTTCATCGATCGTTTTTGTCTGTCGAGTTTTCCAGGATGTAACCAGCTAATGATAGTGGAAGATTATGCCGAATTCATACGATAATCTGCCAGAATCATCATCTATCTACCTCGTGTATCTGGTACATAATAGTTAAAACACCTTGTACACGGTAGGATACAATGGATAGACCCTGGCCATGAAAGCTCGCCCCAGGCCCACATTGAGGCGAAGAAACGGATATAAGACAACGCTCTAGAAGGCTGATGCACTCACTCATCTTTCGGGGGGAAAAAACAGGTGCTGCATGGAAGAAAAATAAAACAAAAATATTTCGAGTACCAGGTGCTTGAATATTTTTTTAAGGCGATTGTCCTGTCCAAACATTACACCTTTCGACAGGAACTCCCACAAGTGCAAGACAGGGGAGGGGCCACGTTTTGAAACGAGCTTTTTGCGCGAAGGGAGACATCATTTCTCCGGAAACCGGCATATGACCAAAGCCTCTACCCTACTCCCCGGTCAAGGGAGTTCCAGTCTAACGGCGGTGTTATCGGACATATGACCTCGCCACCACGGCCAGGTCAACCCCTTCAGGACTGCACTTCCGTTGTGAAGACAAACCCGTTGGAATTAGAATCACACTCCCGTAAAATAAAAGGCTCTGAACAGTTGTTCAGGCACTTCTTTTTCTTTGGAAAAGAGCGCCAATATTTTTTCAAGACCAGTCTCAATCCCTGCTACAGTACGACCGCAGTCCCTTCCTGGGCACAAACTACTTGAAATTAGTGTGGTTTGTCCCCCGAAACGGGACCGCAGTCCTAAAAAACGGTAAAAAATTCAGGGAGCATTTTACGATACGATAGGATAGTCACCAGCAACCGCTGCTCAGACGCTGCATACTCCCATCGTCAAACGAAGGCGAAGTGACGTCACAGTTCAACCACGACCGCGTCAAGAGGAGCACAGCGCACAGCTCCCCCCTCTACTCCGCCTCCCAACAGTATGTAAAAACTGCAGTCCCGTTTCGGGGAGAAACCGCTCAAGTTCCAAGTTGTTTGTCCTCAAAACGGGACTGCAGTAGAAGGAACAGTACTATAAGAGCAGCAGTAGTGCAGCTGAATGCTTAACCGAATGAATCCCTTTGGGACTCCGAGGCAACAGCCAATACAAAACAAGGACAACTTCGGTGCTATCAAAGCCCCAGCAGTGTGGCTATATACGATCATGCTGCTGCCTGCGCCCGTGCCTCGACGACTCCTTTCAACCACAGAAACTTGGACACCAACCACTGTATCATCCCCTAACCACCCAGGGGCCACAATGGTTGCTGTCATCGTCACCTTCCTATCGTCGATGTCCACCCTCTCAGGTCTCAACTGGGCTAAGGTCGTGTGTACCGTTTATTTTTATTAATAGATGCCCTACTTTTGGCCATGGCCGTCATCAACGCACAGTAGTAGGTTCATCTATTTAATAGATGAAGTTCTCTCGGAGACCGCGTAGCGGCCGTGCCACCTTCCCCACCCACCCATCAGCTCTCACATCGGGGACGCGGTATCATAGCTAGCTGTGCTGCACCTTTTGTGTCAAGACAGTGGGGGAAGAGATGGCGATCGATCGCTGATAGTTGTGGAGTGGTTTTAGGTTCGGATAGCTCTTCTTCACCGCATGTCCGCGAGTCGCAACTCTTGACAGCACCCCAGACAGTAGGCATGTTCCTCTCTGTGTTCACGACTACCGTGCGTTTCGCACGGTGCAGGCTGCACTCCAGACAGCAACCGCTGTAGTCAGTATCATAGCCACTATTAATAGTTGGTTAGTTGCGGGAACGGGGGGAAGTCTATATGCTGTAGTAGTTCAGTTGAGAGGATATACCCGCGGCCATGTTGCAGTAGTTCAGTTTGCGCATTGATTTTTTCTTGTGTGCGCCTTCGTCGTCTCGTGTTGTATTGTTGAGGCAGCCGAATTTCGATTTTTTTTTTGCTTTGCGGATCTTCCTATTAGTAGGGCTGCAGTACCATTGTGTGACCACGGACTCCTTTTGAGAGTTATTTAATAGTGTGAGAAGAACAACAACAACAACAACATTGGAGACAGCGACAGAGCATGTGTTCGCCCCACACAAGAAAAGATGAAAACAATTGCCAACGTTCCTAAAATAAATACGAAATTTCGGAAAATTGGGAAATCAAGAATAAAAAAAAAAACAATCGGATTTTTTTTAGTTTTTAATTTCAGTATATTGTGGAAAGTTGAAAGCTAGGGATTTCGAAATTCAGAAACAAAAAAAAAAACGAAAATTCGGTGTTTGTATGTGTTGTGTTTTCCGAAACCGGAAGCACATGATTATTATTATGGTGGTACAGAGGGGAATCTCCTCCTTCCCTCCCTCTCCCAAGAAAAGGACACAAATAATATATCACCAGGTATGCATGCACGCGCGCGGCGCATGTCGCTCTTCCCGCCTACGTACTCCATAAATCGGAACTCGCCTGCACAGACGACGAAGCCGTCAAATCAATCCTTCCGCCGGGCGGAGAGTTTTCCGAGTCGAGCGCAAAAGCGGAATTCCCGCCGCGGACCGGCGCGGGACCGGTCCGCGACGACGTAGACGCGGCCCCGGACCCAAACAGTCGTACGCCCGAACCAGCCCCGCCGCGCCTGCTCGTACCGGAGGACCGCGAGAATACCTTAGACGTAACAGTCGGGCCCGCGGTGAACCCTCCCGAGTCCGAGTGTTCACCGTCCGCCGCCTCCGCCGAGGCAGAGCTATTCCCGTGACCGTTACTCGTACCGTTCCCGTGGCTGCCGACCCCGAGGCCGAAAAACTCTGCGCTGCCGGCGGACGTCGGGATGCGGAAGCCCCACCCGCGGCTGGGAGTTCCTTTCACAGGAGTTTCCGTAGGCGACGAGCTCATTCCTTCCATCGACGACGCCCCTACCACCACCTCCGTCGGCCCGCCCCCAGCCCCGTCCCGGCTCCTCCCATCCCCCCCCGCGTATGCGCGCTGAATCTGGTGGTGCTGGTGGTGCTGGTGGTGTTGGTGGTGCTGGTTGTGCTCTGCGTCGCTCATCGAGTTGGGCAGAGAGGCGTCGAAAACGGGGGCGGGTGCGGACGAGCTGGAGTTCCAGGTGGCCACTCTCGCCGCAGCCATAGGGGGGGCGGGGGTGCCCTTCGTCACGGGCCCCGTCTTCGGTGGCGTCGTCCTGTGCTGCTGCTGCAGCTGCGAGCCCCTCCTGCCGCCGGACAGCCGCGCCGAGTTCCTCCGGCTCCGTCGGTCCGAGCTTCCCTCCGCCCGCCCATCCGACCCGCTGTCCCCGCCGCTGCTGGCTTCGGAGTTTTCCGCCCCGGCCGACACACCCGCGCCCCACCGACCCCTCCCCGCGAAGAGGACACCGAGTAGGCGGATCGGTCTTCGCTAGGCCGGCCAAGGAGCTTCGACACCGCCTCCGCCGTCGCCGCCGCTCCGGCGATCAGCATGTGGTTGCCGGAACCAGACTTGGATCCAGACACCGACGACGATCGCCGGCGGGATTTCTTACCGGAGCCCACCTCGTCCGCCGAGGTGCTCCCGGTCGACCATTGGCGTCTGTGGCCGCCGGAGGCCTCCTTCGAGACCGAATTTTCCCTAGAAACTTGCGACTTGCGCGGGCCGTACGTGAGCGCCTTGGTCGTGACCTCGTCCGGGCTGAGGTCGTCGTCATAGTGGTTGTGCCTGCTGCTGTTCGTGGTGAACACGCGTTCTCCACCGAAGTCGGACTCGCTCTCGCCGCCGGACCGCGCGAAGTCTCCTACGCCCCCCCCTACCGCTCCCCCCACCGCCGCCGCGGACACTGTCCTAGACCTGCGCCCCGCCTGCTTCTTCTTCGAGACACCACCCGCCTCGGTCGCCCCCGCCCCCGCCCCCCCGCTCCTACTGTCTTAACTTTGCGAACGGTGATCACCGCCGGCCCTCGCGCCCCCCCCGCCTTGCTGGGACGAGCCCGAGGCCCCCCCCCCTCCCTCCCCGCCACCCCCCCCCCCCCCCCTCGCTTCGCCTTCCCCTTCCCCTTGCTCTTCCCCTTGCCGCTCGAAGCGGCCCACGCCCCCGCGCCATCCTCCCCAAACATCGGCTTCGTCAGCACCTTCGTGCCTCCGGCTCCGTTGTTTCTCCGGCTGGCGTGCCTGCTCAGCATCGCGTCCGTGTTCGCCCTGATCCGGTCGGCGTCCTTCGAACCCACCCCCAAGTCCGACCTCGCCCGAGGGCTGTTGCTGTCGGGCCCTCGGAAGCTCCCCGCCCCACCTCCCCGGTGAGGCGCCGTCCCATGGGCCACGCGGCCGGAGCCTCTACGCTCGCTCCCGGTATTGAACGACGAAGACCGCTTCCGCTGGATGCGGTGATGCCTGCCGCCGACAGACCCGCTCACGCTCTGGGCCCGCTGCGGGCCTCGGAGCGCCGACGCCCCCGCCGAGCTCGACTGCGGAGGCCCCGCCCCCCGGCCCGCGGGCCCCCTCTCCCCCGCCCTGCCTCGCGCGCTGTTGGCTCGCCTCGTCTCCGAGCTGAACGAGGTCACGCGGTTTTGTCGACCGCCTTCCATCTGTTGCTGTGCCGCGTTTAGCACGCGGTCGTTCCACCGCCCGTCCTCCGACCTAGTGCCGCCAAGACCTCTCTCGCTGCCGTGCCCGCTAAGTGGTCCCGGCGCGGCAGTCCCTAGCATTTGTCGCCAGGTGCCCCGGGAGTCCGAGGCCCCGCGCGCGCCGTGGTGGTGATGTTGCTGGTGGTTGTGGTGGTGTCCACCGGGCTCGGAGCGGGCCATGCCGACAGCGCCGCCACCGCCGCCGTGCGTGCTTCCGCCGGTAGCGGTGAGAGTGTGGAGCGGCTCGGGAGCTTCGAGATGACGCTTGCAGAGGGGGCAGACGATGTGGCGGTTGCACCACTTGTTGATGCAATGCTTGTGGAACACGTGCAGACAGGGGAGAAGGCACAGGTCGGCCCCTTCGACGTAGGCGCTGGAGGGGAGGGTAGACGGCGGTGGCGGGGGGGGGGGGGGGGGGGGGGGGGGGAGTGAGATGAGAGGAAGGAATGAACGACAAGTACGAAAAAGAACAAATGAAAGGAAAGAAGGAAGGAAGGAAGGAAAAGAGGAGAACAATGAAAAGAAGGAAACGAATCAAAACCCAAGGAAAAAAAAAAGAAGGAAGGAAACAACGAAAATCGTGAGATGCAAGTAAGGTTTGGAACAAAAAAGGCACGAACGAAGCGAAGAGCGAAGAGCATATATACTTGTAGCATCGACCTGGCCTACGAGTAGGTGCCGTCATCAACGATCAACCTGCAGTCACTGCCAGTACCAGCAATCGTATTCGCTCAAAAAGGCAGGTTTCCAATTCCGAACCTCCTAAACCTAAAAAGGGGGCCGATCACCCACCCGCCCCTCAAGCTTCACCGATTCCACTACTCCGATCACTGACTGTAGCGTGAAGAGCGGCCGAGTCAAGGACCGAAAACAGTATTTTTACCCACACTGGGTATACAAATATTTTGTATTGCAGGCGATCGACCGAAAAAAACCGTCAGCTATTAAATAGTACGTACGAGTACAGAGTATCGCCCACCTCGTGTGAAAACAGACACAAGAATCTAGTCTAGTATTCAGAAATAAAAACAAAAAACGAGGAAGATATGTTCTTACGTTCGTGGTCTAGGCGCTCCATGTTCATCTACATAGGAAAATGCAAAAATCTACCTTCTCGCTCCCCGCCAGAATAAGGATGTTAGCCAAACATATGATTTCAGGGTGAGAAGCCAAACACATGTTAGCCAAACATCTGATTCCAGGGAGAGTGAAGCCAAACAAATGTTAGCCAAACATCTGATTTCAGGGAGTGAAGCCAAACGTATACTGGCCAAACATCTGATTTCAGGCTCCTTACGAGAGGGGGCGATCTTGCTGGAGTCGACATCACCTCTACAGTAGTCGATACCATGGAATAGTTTTCTCACAAAAACATACCAGGTACGCAAGTAATGGACGTGCGACAAGACACCCTTCGGCCACGCAAGAAGCACGAGCCATCTACGTATTCTCCTCCAACTCACATGTTGCACAGGGGGCAAGAAGGGTCAGCCCCGTCCATCATCAGCTCCGACCCTCGCTCCGACCCTAGACTAACGCCATCGTCCGTGACAGCCGTAAACATCATCTGCACAAAAATGGGGCCGTAGACAGAGGAAGGATGGGGGTGGGCGTAGAGTCGAGGTCAGGTTTGGGTTTCGGGGCTGTGTGGGGGGGCGGGGGGCGGCGGTAGGGGGAGCGAGCGACTCCAGCAGCAGCGGTTTATGCCTCATAGAAACGCTGGAGCAAAATGGTGCAATCGTACGCTTGGATATACACCAGGAGTGCCATGCGGGCCTGCGTAGATGTCGTACTCGAATGAACAGCTCCTGACAGTGGAAAGCTGGGACAAGTTCCCCACTCTGCTTCGTATGGCGCACGCCGTTTAATCGTCACTACAAGCAGTAGATTTCGGTTATTTCCCCAATCTTACAACAAAGGTCAAGCACCAAAGGGGTGTTCACGTTTTTACAAGAGGAATACCACCACCAACTCATCACCCGTCATTCGAAAGGCAACCCCACCGATAGTGCGACATGCCACAAGGCTTACTTACCAGCGCTCACGACCGCGAAACCACAAAAGGACGTTAGGCAATTTTTTTACGTCACGGGACAGCTTACGCGGACTTTAATTGCGCGCCGCGCAATGTATGTAAAACCCCTGTTTTGGCAGATACTGGAGCGATGTATAGTCATTCCCAGTGACTACAGCCAACTTTTATGAGAATCCTCGGCAGACATCGATCGACAAAACCAACGACACCGTCATGAAATCTGAACGGAATGCGCTGGTTAAGGTCTCCGACCCAGCCTAGTGTCACAGTGCTCACACCTCGGTCGGTGATGTGTGGCGTGGGCTGACCAGGCGTCTGATAAAAAAACATTTTGGCACTGGTCTGTAGAAGACAGACGACAAAAAATCTCTACCCCTCACCGATGGCAAAAAATAAACAATTTCTCAGATTTGACATCGATCGACAAACCCAACGATTACGTCACGAACTCTGAATGAAGTGCGCTGGTTAGAGGCTCCGACCCACACTAGTATCACAGTTCTCACACCTCGGTCGGTGATACGTGGCGTGGGTGAGCCAGGCGTCTACTAAAGACATATTTGGCAGCTGGTATGTAGAAAACAGACGACAAAAACTCTCGATTCCTCTCCGTTGGCACGAAACAGAACTTTTTGAAAGCCCTGACGAAGAGCACATAGGACGCCGCGGCCAACCTCTCGCCCCCTAGACGACGGATTCCAATTATACCTCCCAGGCCATAATTTACACTCATTGGCCTTGCCCGGTACCAAGTTCGTTGACCATGGGTGAAGTATATGTCGAGATCGAAGGTCAATCGTCGCGTGACTGCGGGTGTGCGAGCTGCGAGCTGTGTCTTTCTTCTTCTAGTTTGTGTGCGGCGTGATTTCACGTGGTTCCCGTGGTTCCCGTTAATACAGCGATTTTATTGGAAGATGGCTCCCGTCGTTCGCGTTATTTCAGCCATTTGATTGGAAGATAGCTGGCGTCAACTGCCCCGTGTTATTTTAGACTTGCCCACAAAATGACCAAGACCAAGGGTTTGCCTTGTTTTGGCAGGCTTCCGCGGTCTGAACACAAACGCCTGCATACATATACACGCACATACATACATACTGCTTACATGACCCAAGCCGTGCGAGGCCACCGCTCTTTTTAACCCCTTGTAGTACCGCAGTCCCGTTTTGGGGACAAATCACTTGGAATTAGACTGGTTTGTCTCCAAATCGGGACTGCGGTACTAAAGGGGTTCACCGCTATGAGTACCGTAGAGGCTATATATCTCCATCATACTGTAGGTATGATGGTGTCATCTCGTCACCTTGTTACTAAACCATCGCACGCTAAAAAAAATGAAAAAAATACAACGTCTACGTAACGGCGAAAGGCCATCTTGTGAACCCCGCCGGGCACTATGACACTGCTGTAGCACACATTCACGATATATGGTGTACGTATTCATAGCAGTACGGCAGCAGTAGAAGCTGCAGCAGCAGCAATTCAGGAGCAGCACCAGCAGCATCGCGCATCAGCAACGACAGCAAGTGCTGCGATGACAACTATTTACGTATACAACATGCATACATGTGTACATGTTTCCGTACGATATAATACGTGTACCATGGGACCTGGGCACGCTTTCGTATCCCCATGGGCCGTGGAACTACTATTAATACGTATTCATACAACAGTAGAAGTACTCTGGTACTCATCATAATAATACAGCAAATACCAGAGTATCTACATCTACTGCTGTACGTGGTACACACATCATTTTCGGCTCCCGCGATGTGCAGCTGCACCCTGCACAAACTTTGTGCAGGGCGTGTGTCGTCAATTTCAACCTTGCACGTGGACCCAGACCGACCCAACCCCAGGCCCAACCCTAACCCCAAACCGAACGCCAACCCTTTGGGGGGCTCGAGGTCGGCAGGGGGAGTCACGCGGCTCCGGCGCGTGTGTTGGTCGGGCGACCGAAAGACCCGCCTTGACCAATAAGACCCGCATCCCGCACACAGGTCGAGTCATCATTTTCGAGAGTTACTCAGAGGGAAAACATGCCCGTACATCACAGAAAATGAACACTCGTACAGCATTAGCCGCAGGCCACAGGAGGCAGACCGGAGGGGACGCGCCCGACCTGCTGTACTGCTCAACGTAAGGACTTGTCCCAACACTTGCGCAATGCGCATGTATGCTATAGTGGTACTCGTGGTACTGCTCCATGGACAGAGAGAGGAGAGGCACTCGATAAGATTCAACTCGTCTTTTTTTCGCAGACTACTACACTCGATCCTCTCAGAAAAGCAGTCCCGTTTTGCGCACGAAGCACTCAAATTCTAAGTAGTTTGCCCCCCAAAGGAGACTGCAGTATATACTAAAAGTAAAAGGGTCGAGGCACACCCTGGGACGAGTACCCGAGACGATTTTTTCTCCGAAACTAGGGGGGGGGGGGGGGGGCGTACTCATTTGTTGCCTACCTTACAGTAGTATTTTGACCATTGACCCCCCATCCCTTTCGAGAAGGAGCAGCGTTCCTACTCCTAATAGAGACACCTCCCAACAACTGGGCGCTCATTACGTTGTTTCCATATATTACATGAATTTTTTATTTTAATCTTACCCCCTTCCTGTTTGACCGCCTGTGGCCACCATCTATCTTCTAGGATAGCGATCGTTTTCTTGCTGATATTCAGTGTATCAAACTCCTCCAACGTCACATTCGTCTATTTCCCTCATCTCCTCTTCCAACTTTTTTGTTGCTTGCCTTAGTCATTTGACCATTGACCACGCATCCCTTTCGAGACGGAGTACTGTATGGGGGGGGGGGGGAGGAACACAACGGACTAGGGGGCGCTGGGAAGATCTCGTCGAGGCCCTTTTCCAAACAGCAGTGGTAGACACGTCGCTCAGGCTGAGGCGTTACACCCACCCTAAAAAAAAAAAAGTTGGAAAATTGTCCAAAAAAAGTGTTTTACCAGGTACAGCAGCAGTACCAGTATACCCGTACTGTACCTGTGCTGTATTATACATGGGAGACACAAACGGTTACGAGCGTTTCACTCCTGCGCTACTATTAATAGTATTGATAGTACTACTACTGCTGTGCTTGTTCGTACTCATACACCAGGTATGCGTACACGCAGAAGAGATACCCTGGTACCTGGTATTGCCAGCAGTAATAACATGTACAGCAGTCCAATTCCAACTTAATTGAAAACGGGAGCGGTTACAACCCATTCTCTTCATTAATATTACTAGTAGTGTTGATAGTGCTGCAATCCCGTTCTGAGACTGACCACTAAGAAAACAAGCAGTTGGTGCCCAAAAGAGGGCTGCAGCGCTATTAATCCCAGTGCTACAAGGGTGGGTGGAGGCGCTACTATTAACAGTATTAATAAAGCGGCTGTGACTTGCACCACCACAGGAGCAGAAGAAGTAACGATATTATTAGTAATAGTATGATACAGCAGCAGGTACGGCAACGACAGCACCGTCGGCGTGTCGTTCGTTTCATCCCTTACTGCTGTACAGCTTGGCAGGTAGCAACGACGGCGGGTAAGTATGGCACCAACGGTATGTACATATACCAGGGCCCAACGCAGCGATCATCGACATCAACAATACGTGCTGGTGCTTGTAGTTCACA
This sequence comes from Macrocystis pyrifera, assembly GCA_031763025.1. Taxonomy (NCBI): domain Eukaryota; class Phaeophyceae; order Laminariales; family Laminariaceae; genus Macrocystis; species Macrocystis pyrifera. The sequence continues at coordinate 21,518,407 of JASSKH010000001.1, read as the reverse complement.
AACTAAACCACAACAATGTACTCTTAATACTATTAATAATACGCTAGATGTCGACGGGTAGAAATAACGGTTTAATGTGAAGAAAACAACAACAACAACAACAACAACAACAACAATACGCTACGCGTACGTACATGTTCATTTAATACGTACGTACAGATGTACAACATTATTTTCGTATTCAATCCTACTATCAATATCAATGCTAATACTAGTATCACTGCAGTCCTGTTTTGGGGACAAACTACTCGGAATTTGAATGCTTTATCCTGATCACGGGACTGCACTTCAAAAAAGGCTGAAGGGTGAATTGAATACCTGACAATAATAAACAAAAGAGTACTTGGTACCATGACGTTACACGTATTAATGTGATGAAACGAAAACTACAATACGTGCAACAACTATTGAATATTTATTTCATTTACTCGCACCTCACCTCACCTCACCACACAGCACCGGCACATACCGGTACTATTAATGTTATCAATAGTTGTACATCGTACTGGTACTAATATAATAGCTCTGATCATGGATACTCCACACACAGCTAAGCTGCTAAGTGCTATTTTTTTTTTTGCTATACTATTCTAGAAGGAAGAACCATTCTAGTACGCTACCTATCCTATCATGGTTGTAGTTTTACGTCACAGCAGCAGCAGCAGCAGCAGCAGTAGTAGTAGTTCGAGTGTTCCTGAGATTACACCGTTCTCCTCGTCGACATCCAGCACAACCAGTGTCCGTGCCGATTCTCGGGCGAGCCGACAAGAATTCTCGGGCGCGCCGACAAGAAACGTCTATTATTATTATTAATAACAGCAGTAATACCTGTCTACCACCATACGATGTAAAATGTGCTATTTTAACTAGCACAAACGTAAAATGCAACACTCGAGACGACGTATGTACAAGTACACCCTGGACGAATTTCCGACCGGTTTCCACCACGAGGGGAGGCACAGGTAGACCTACTTACGTACCTACCTACCTACCTACCTATAACCAGAATTACCTCCGTCAGACCTTTCTTTAGACGCATCGGTCGGCGTTTACAACAGTCTCCCTCCCGCATGCCGAGAAAATCTGCTTGGGAAATCATCCTCCAAGGGGCTGCTGTGTTGTGTCTTATCCTATTAATATTAATACTGCTATAGGTATCACACGTTCCACAACGTGTGTTGTGTGTACGCTTATCTGAGCCAGTCTTGCAATTTTACTGGACGCCACATCCTTCAACAACCTTACGTAGCTCAAGGAAATATTTAGGATTTAGTCTGGCGCAATGCCGTTGAGCAATATCTCTTTTATCCAATTACTCTTGACGCCGAAAGAGTGTTGAGCCTTCATGTTCTTACTTCGAATGCTTACGTACGTACATCTTAGCGTGGGTGTTGTACGCAGCCGTAGGCGTTAGTGCCTTAGTGCGTAACGTTGGCGACGCCTCCAGCAGGGAAAAACCGTTCACGGCCTCCGTACACGGTACGCGCACACGATGCGAGGACGCCGACTGCGGGAAGCCTCCCTCCCGTACAGGCGTAATAGTACTATTAATATTCGCAGCAGGATTGTCATGGGTGTCTTCACCACGTTCCGTCTCCTCAAGGTGGCGTGAATTTCAGCAGCAGGAGGAGCAGTAACGCAGTGCCACGACAATGCTCGTGGTGCTAAAACATGAAAAAAATACCTGGTGTTCGTACGCCATCTGGCTGTGGGAGTATATAGCAATATAGCATGCAACCTTCGTACATTCCATCCTGATGTAGTATCGTAAATGTGTACAAATACGGTACCAAAGATAGTAGCACGGGATCTATGTTCACAGAAAAAATGTGTTTCTAGAAAAGATAGATGACGCTATCGATAAATTTAAGAAGAAAAAAAAAATGATACTCGTACATCGCAACAGGTTCATCACACGGCGGTATGATCACATACCGCGCGCGACTGGCGTGCGGTCGGAGAAATGCTAACGAACACAAACGCCACGCGGAGATCAGGAGGAGACCGCGGTGGGCAGGGTAGGCACCAAATGTCGAAATGTCATATTATCATCCCTGCACAGGCCGATCTCATCTCAAAGGTAAGTACGTACGTACAAACTGCAAACATTCATCATAAAACAACGGGAAACACGGATGATAACGATGGCAGCAGCAGTATCGATGAAGATCGGAGGACTCTTTTGATGAGATGGTCACAATAATGGATGACGACCATGACGACCACAACGACCGTACTTGTAGTGCTGCTGCTGGTGTAAAAAAAATGATTAATGACAACCACCATCAATTTCCGTGTATAAAGCTGACACGTTGGGTACGTGCTGATTCAACAGAGCAAACTTGCCGAGATCTACGAACACCATTAGTACAGCTGAAATAAAATACCTGGTATACTCGCGCAACTATTTATAGAGGACCGGTCAATTCGTCCGAGTCACGGCCTCTTTGGGCCTTAATACCAGTACTACATATTATGTATGCATACTTTCAATTATAGCATCTTCTATATCCGCTATTCGTCTGCCACATGCCGACTTGTTTTTTTCTCTTTCGTGTGTATATGCCATAAATCATACTGATTGAGAAAACAAAAAACACTACCAACATGACATGAATGCGTACATAACCCTAACACCACCTTGGGGCGACCGACCGGTTAAACAATTTTCTGGTATCGAAGTCATATCTTGAAAAAAATGGGGGGGGGGGGGGGGGGGGGGGGGGGGGGGGGTGGGGGGGGTGGGGGGGGGGGGGGGGGGGGTGTAGGGAGCGGGAGGGGTACGCCGTTGCATACAAGTAGCTCAAGAGAAGCAGGAGCAGTACGCACCAGGAGCAGCAAGCAACAAGACAAGCAGGAGCGGTATTAATAGCAGAAAAAGGAACGGCATGATTACCGGTGTAAATAAAACGTGACACCAAAACACAATTACAACAACTACTGTTGTAATGGAACACTGCTTGTAAGTAATATTAATAGTGCAATACTCTTATTACAGCAGTAGTGCAAGACTTGTGCTGCCACTTCTACTGCTGAGTTCAACACGTGACCAATGACCAATGGCCAATGTGCACCTTGAGATGGTCCGTGCGCTCCAACGGTCACAAGACACGTGTGTCGTGTGTTCCTTGTTTGTGGTTGTTTATCACGTCCCGTTTAGTCCCGTCTATCACGACGATGGTATGGTACACACCCATCCAGCGAGCGAGCGAGCGACATCCCTCATGGTGCGTGTGTACCTATATAGCTAGTACTCTTACGTGTACGGCCTTCGTATCATCCTATGGTAGGTATTCTTCACAACTACTGTCTGTATGATTACGGGGGACAATAGTAAATAGGACCTACGGTAAACACAAGAACCAATATATTCAACTATTTTTTCCAACAATATTTGGTCCTATTAACTACCATGGTCCCCCGTACTACTACTGACTGTACCTGCTATTTCTCGAAGTTGGGTGCTGGTGCAGTATATGCTAGTTTACCGGCTGAGAGGACCAATAGGCCGGAAATTACATTTGAGGTGAAACTAAACTGGGTATATACGATCGTCCAAAATAACGCCATCCCAGACAAAGGAAAACCAAACAAGCGAAGACACATGAGTACACAAGAGAGGGAGAAGAGGGAGAGAGACGGGGACACAGCCCCCGCACGATGTGCGAGGTCTCTCGCCATCAACCCCGACCAGGTTTGCCCTGGCTTCGGCATTGTGATGGCACATGGTGGGCTATGAATATAAAGCCCAAACAATCGCCGCAACAGCAGTATACTGAGGGAGTCCACACCTACACAACCCCCTCCCCCTACCCTACCCTACCGTATCCGGATATCCCCCGTGTGATGAGACAACACACCCCCTCGTATGAATTTTAGGGCCGATTTCCTCCAAAGCACGCCTTAACCCCTTTAGTACCGCAGTCCCGATTTGGGGACAAAACAGTCGAATTCCAAGTGATTTGTCCCCAAAACGGGACCAAACAGTCTAATTCCAAGTGATTTGTCCCCAAAACGGGACTGCGGTACTAAAAGGGTGAATGCCTGCCTGCTTTAAGGGGCGCGCATCCAACGAAAATGGCGGCTTCGGAAATATTTCGTCTAGACACATCCATAAAGGCGTCGCTCGGCATGTGCACGCTGCCCGCTGTCGAGAACATCAGCTTTGAACTTCATCGGGGAGGGGGGGGGGGGGGTGTACTCAGGGGGGGGGGGGGGGGGGGGGGGTTATCTTGCGTGCAATATTATTTTACGGTCGATGAGGGGTACACGAAGAAAACTCTTTCTCGACACCCCACTACCTATTACCCCAAATACCCCATTTGCGAGACCCAGACAGGGGGAACACTAAAACCAAGTAAAAAACGAGAAAGATGAAAAAAAATATATATATATATATTGTAATTTCGTTCACCAGATATCCCGCCGGAAAGGACTGGTTTGTTTTCACGATTACCTTCTCAGCAGTGTGGTGTCGTTGATGGCTATTTTCATTTTCTAGAGCAACTATGGGTAGATGATGATACATGACTAGCACTATCAATAGGGAGCACTCGCATTCACGGCAAATAATACGTTGAGCACTGCATTACGATGTGGTGCGAGTACTGAACAAACTCACTTGACGTGGGGAAAATATGATGCGCCAGGCAGAAACAAAGACTGAGAACTCCGCATCTTACCGCACGCAACTAACTGACTACAGCAGTTTCAGGAGTAGGTGATCGATGGTCAACTCACAGCCCACCCCCACTCATCACTGATACCTTGAAACGGACAATCGGACGCAGCCACAAGCAATCATGCATGCGTGCTCCAAGCAAACTCAGAAGCTGGCACGCAAGGGCAGGGGATTACTTTGCGTGGTATACGAAGCATTGCTATTACGGGGGACCATAGTTAATAGGACCAAACGTTGGTAGTTAAAATAGGGAAATATATAGGGTTTTGTGTGTACCGTAGGTCCTATTTTCTATGGTCCCCCGTAATAATACGTGTACGTGACGCACTACCATGGTACAGCAGTCGTACGCTGCTTGAGTTACGAAATTGCGCCTGCCTGCCTTCCAAATGTTTTTGAAAGCTGCCGCCGCCCCGGCCGGAGGAGCTGCTGCTTGGCCCAAAAAAAACAAAGAGCTTACGAAGCCATTACAAATACCATTCTGAACAGCACCAGGAGAGAATACACATTTTCAGGTGACAAACTTCTAAAGCTCTACGAACCGTCCCGTGCACCACCATAGAATACGACCAGGAAAATAACATTGCAATTTCGTACCGGGACCTGGCACTTTAAACTACAGCTGCTGTAGCAAAAAACTGCGAGCCACCATTAATAGATGTACGTGATGTAATATCATTCTGTACATGCTGGAATAGTAATAGTTTACCGCTCTGTCCCAAAAAATAAGGATTGTTTGGATTAAATATTGAAATAAAACAGTGCCTATGTTCAGGGACAGATTGGTATACCGTAATGGGCGTTGAGTTCGCCCAGGAGTGCAATCGTTCTTCAGCGATCGTTTTCTCGAAAACAACACGTACAGGATAAAGGGTGCTATTAATATAATTTAGTAGAGTCCAACACTAAATTCTCGGAAGGAACGCTCTCGACCCGACCTCTTCCCAAAAACACCTTGCTCTTGCTCGGTACTGCTGTGGCTGTGGCAACCTTGCCGTTCTGAAAAAAAAGACAGCTCAAAAAACAATCGTTCCATACAAACACACAAGGTGCATGCCCGATATTGAAAAAAAAAAAAAAACTCTCGACAACTAATGTAGCCACTAACCCTATTAGTGAATCACAGCGACCTTTCACGGATAGCGCTCGGCCCTATCGAGAGACGTTAATAATAGACCCTAGACCCTACTTACTGTAAGGGATGCAGTGTTCAGGCCTCAGCCCGCAGCCAGCAGCACATATGTTTGTCAAATGCCGCACCAGGTAGCAGACCAGGTATTGTTCTATACCGCTTTTTTACGGGGGACCATAGAATATAGGACCAAATGTTGGTAGTAAAAATAGGTAAATATATAGGTTTTTGTGTGTACCGTCGGTCCTATTTACTATGCCCTCCCGTAATACCAGGTATCATTATACCAAGGATAGGGTAGTGCGTGCATCCGGGATGACGGCATATCCACACTATTTTAACACCAGGTACCCACATCGCATGCATCGCATACCTGGTATGCTGTTTTCATACATAACTTGCCATTTTATTTGTTAATTTTATTTTTATCCATCACTTTTACTTCCCAGCCCACTCGTAGGAGGTTTTACCCTCGACGATCTTCTGGACAAGCCGTGGTCACAGGTGTCGTCCCTTCTCCCCCTCGGTACGTGTCTTTATTTTTTGTCGCGCATAGGGTTCAGCATTCCCACTGCTCGTCGATCCATACACTCGTACGACCGTGGTCTTCACTCTATTCACACGTGGTACAGTAGTTCATTCATACCCTCTGCTAAATCACAGGCAGCATTTTTATGCCAATTGTTTTGTCTGGTCATTGCTCGACAGAACACACAAAAACAGCGACGCGCTGCAGGAGCACAAACACGCACACCAGGTACACGTCCGAGAAAAATACACACCTAGTACCAGGTGTTGGTATCGTACTCGACGGTAGTACGAAGTGCATACATACACGTGGTACGAGAGTGCTCGTCTTCCGTGTTCTTGAGTGAATCGTGTACCTCAGGTTCCACGAAGTACCTTAATACAGTAGGTCGCGCCGCGTTCCATACCGCAAGCGACAACACTACGAGACTCGACCGAAAACAAAAAAAAATGAAATCTTTGGCCCGCGGCTCAAAACTCTAAAGCTCAAAACGGTCAACGAGTTCAAGTGAGGACAGAAAAATAAATAAAACAACGAAAACAACGCAACTGCTGTGCTGCATACACATACCTTGCAATTGTGAGTTGAATGCAAACTTGAGAGCACGAGAATTGGTATGGTGCTGTATATACCAGGTACCACGTTGATCATTGAGTAACCATGGCGACGTTGGTCACACGCACCCCGTCCTACCCGTCAGCTGCGAAGGAAACACCACCCCCGACTCAGTTTCTTATCAAAAATGTCTTTGGACAACGGTCAAGCCTCAAGTCTATGGTTACGACCCAGAATGGATATTTGGCATACCTATATCAGATAGCCTCAAGCTGTTCGTCTGCCACGGCGTTTCCACCTGTCTGGTGGACAGCTTATCCTTTTTTCCCTTGGAAGCCTGTGTGGATACCGCATTCCCCATGACAGCTTGTGTTGAAACCCCATTCGTCAGGGGCGCGAGAGAAGCTACAAAGCATCAAAAGGCGATCTACTGTCGGCGAACAAATGCCGACCGGACCCAACCCGACCCTCACACTAACCCGAACCCTGACCTTATACCCCGATCCGCACGGGCCATCCAGACGGCTTCGCCGCGGGGGGGTTGTGTTCCGACTACATTTTTATAAAATTATGAAATACTTTCGAAAAAAAAACGAGGAGGTGGTCTCTTGGGCGAGAAATAGGGCCAAACTAGTAGCCCATCAGACACATGTCTGTTGGTTCTCTCGAGTGAGACATGTCTTGCAAAAAGGCGCTGTCATCTTTGAGCTTTGCTGTTCGTCGCGCGTTTCACATCATGTATATACGAGTATGTATGGCATGAGTTTCCGAGAATCTGTTGTCCAATTGCTTCCGTGCTGTAGACGTTAAAAAAACGGAAATGTACATCGGAAAAACGGTGAATTAAACAAAGCGACGACACAAAAATACAAGCAAATATAAAACATGTTTCAACATGCGGCAGGGGTTTTCCCAAAACGGGGATTTTTACTTCGTTTCCCCGGGTTTCAACCTTAAATGTCTGTCTGTCATGGCGGTTGCCTTGAAAGCGTCAGTTGCGGGCGACATTGCTGTCTCCTGACATAATGGGCCGCTTTTACCGTAAGCTGCGATGGGTGCCTCAGGCAGCTATTAATAGCCGACAACTATGCCGGGTGCGTCAGGCAGGGCTGGCCCACGTCTGTCGCAAAAGGCGTACAATACATACACCGGCCACCGACCAGCGTCGCGAGTGCGACCCTTTTATCTCTTGCAATTATATGTCTCGCGTCACACAACAGCTGTACGTGCGCTCAGAGGATGGTATTTTACGGCCTCAACTCATCTGAAGTCAAGATCTCCGACGCACCCCTGAGATGTCGAAGTAGACTTACCACTATTAATATTAATAGCAGCGACCCTTTCTATTTTACAGAGAAACTTCTATATCTTGGTCTACAACAGCAGCAGTAAATCAGGTCAGAGATACTGGTGCAGTACGAAGCTGCTAAAGGGATCAAACTCGGCAAACACCACAACACTACGAGAGTATACCTGGTCTACCTATTAATAGCTAGCAAGTGTACCAATATCGCGATAGTGCCGTAGGCCATGTACGTAAAGCAGTGCCCATCACGCACCTCAGACTTCTCGTACTTGAAGTCGGTGAATTGCGCCCGCCCCTTCTCCGACACCCCACGAACCGCCGTGTGGTCCGGAATTGCCGCATAAAGGGTCGCGATGTCCTGCGCGATCTGGGACTGATCCTGCAATTTCTGGTCTCCGCTGAAGCAGTACTGCAACAAAAACGCAAAAAATCCGTGGCAGCCGTCCACCCATTCATCAGGCGGGGCGGGGGGGCAGAGTCGTAACGTCGCGAAAAACGAGAAATGGGGCGGGGACGGCGGGGATCGTGGCAACGATAAGCAAGAAGCTCATATACATGCATGTGCTATTTACTGCTGTACAATGCGAATCAGAGGTAACCAACGATCATTTGACTTACTGCTGTATAGCTGGTCGAAACTTCAGCATTGAACATGGATGTACGAGTATTGCTTTAATGCACTCACAACGAGATATGCAACAGAAACAGTCAACATTGCGTCCAGGGAACAGGGAACAGCACAGCAGCACCAATAGGGACGATATAAAATCGTCAAGTCTCTGGCTGTAGTGTAACTGCTCGCTTCTCGTCAAGAATCTAGCATATACCATACTCCTTTTGAACGACTACATAATAACCACGCAACCCACTATTAATAGAATACCTTGAGTTTCTATCTCGCGTACTGGTCCACCACGTCACGCCCACATCGTCACACAACACCAGCCGACTTGCGTCGTACCAGGTACGAATAATGAGTAGCATCGAAAGGCAGTAACGGCGTAGTAAGCGATGTAGGCACCACCAACGTCGTAAGTACGTTCTCGAAGCGTGACAAAGATAGCAACACCTCTGAGAATGAACGACGGCGTGGGGCACTGGCCCTAAGCCATAAAACAACCCAAGGAGATCTCCGACACGAAGGAACTTAGCATGTACAACCTCTTTGGGCCCTCCAGACATATACCTGCTATTAATAGTGACCAAAACAACGATAACTTTGGCGTTAGCAAAGTGCCACATTCAAAGGAGTAGCGTCAGCGAGGGCTCAGCAGTACGGGCAGGATCATGTTGCGTCCATCCATGCCGAGCGACTCCCTTGCATTGTAACTCGGGACACCAATTTCTATCCACCCTATCACCCCCCAAGCACGCAGTCGCCGCGTTTTTGCTGCAATGGTCACTTTTACCGTCAATTTTCTCCTCTCAATCCCCAACAGGGAGAGCGTAAAGTATGTTACTACGTGTACCAGGTGTAAATAGTGTAATACACAATCGGCAAGACCGCCTCAACTGGTACTCGCATCGTTTGGGTCGTTATACGTATGTACTCTGCTGTGCTGTACCAGTACACAGCACTACTGCTCCTGCTGCAGCGGTACTGCTGCTGCTTGTGCTGCTCTAAGCGGCATTTATTTACTGCCATAATGGTATTATTATTACCATACCAGGGGTAGTACTGCTGTTGCTGTACATGCACCCGGGCCCCAGAACAGCAGTTGTTAATATTTTCTTCGTTATCTCCGTTCCACTTGTTTGTGGCCACGTGACGACATCATAACATTATAACTTGCCTTGCATCCCCGCTATTACGGGCAACATAGTAAATAGGACCTACGGTATACACAAGAACCTACCTGGTATATATTTACCTATTTTTACCAACAGCAGTAGTAGTATTTGGCCCTACCAACTACGGCCCCCCGTAATGCTATACATTCCACTCTGTGCGGAAAAGTGAGGAATGTTTGATATGCATAGTGATATCCCAACGGTCTTTACATTTCCGTTGGTGGTGGTTTTGGTTTGCCGGAATGACGGAAATACAGCTTGTGATGCTACGTACTATTAATATATCATATTACGGGGGACCATAGTAAACATGACCAAATATTGTTAGTAAAAATATCTAAATATATAGGCTTTTAAAATGTATGCCATAGGTCCTGTTAACCATAGACCCCCGTAATAGTACGTACATACCAGGTATTATATATACATGATATGTGCGTCAAAACTGCAACACTAATCAGGTTCGTATTAGTATTAATAGTATTAATAGTAGTGTTAGCTATTAATATGCATCGATGCCGTTGGGCACACAAAACAGAAACGCCAATACAATGCAACGCCACGCCAACAGCGACGACACCCACATGTCAACAAAAAAGTCTACGGGCGTGCGTATCAACACATTGAAAATCATTATTGGTCCACCAAGCTTCCGCGCGGCAAAGTGACAGTACTTTATGTTGAGTCCGTGAAAAAAAATAGACAAAGGTATGCCCTCCATGTAGTAAGTATGTACAGGTATTAAATGTACCATATATTGTGTGCATGTGTGCACATTACAGCATTACAGCAGTATTATACCACCAGTATTAGACTTTTAGATGGCCCTTTGGCCCCACGAGTGGGAAAAAACTGTTGGGTCCAGTCCGTCGCCGCTCATGCAAAGGCCTGCAGCTGCAGCCTTGCAGAACCCTGTGTGTTGATGTTGATGCTCCCATAGACAGACAAGATACGACCATTATCTATCGTGATTCACGGTACGCGTATACGCGTAGAATACAGCATTGATAGCATGTGCAGTGTGCTGATGCTACCAGTACTTGTACATTGAACTGGTACCCTCGGTACGTACGTAGCCACAAACCGCCTTCCAGCGGGTTTCCATCGATTCGTGACGTCAAGTGACGTCAAGGTCGCAGCGTTCCACTCGAAACTCGTAACAACGCACGACGCTTCTATCTGTTACCCTCTTGCTTGGTGTTCCTTGTTTGTATTTCATCTTTTACATAACGTCAACGCCGGTTCAGATGACAACACACATATGTAGGGCGTTCATGTACAACAAGCAGCACTATTAATAGTCCGTGGTCGCAATATAATTAAATTCAAGCGCAGACAAAACTTACATGGGGATGAGTTGAAAATGCGCACAACATAGCAAGTACATGGTTATTAATATTAATAGTAGTTCCACATTATTGGGATTCAAATATTTAATACTATCACTGAACTCGCCTGCTGGACGTCAAACGTGAAGTATTCAACAGCAGTATGCCCTTTCAGGATTCTAGGACTGCAGTCCCGATTCGGGGACAAACTACTAATAATTTGAGTGGTTTGTGCCCATGAAGGGACTGCAGTCCTAAAAGGGTAAACACAACTGAACAGCGCATCAACTATTAATATGTCGAATGTCGAATGATAATTTCAGCTTGTAATAACATCAACCCCCCACAATCCACACACATCGCAGTATTCGTACGAGTATTCTTTTATTTCGGACCATATATATATGTGCTGCTTGCGAACGTAAAAATCGGACGTCGGAAGGGAGGGCAGCTTGAAGTCAGAGGCATATCCTTCTTCTGAGTTCCTACGATACATGGATACCAAGGAACATTATAGATGGAGCCTTGAGCGGGTGCCAAGTTCATGGCACAACAGCGACCGCGGTAGTTCTCCGCGTTTCGTCATCGTGTTCCCTGGATGTCATGGTCGATCTACAACAAATATGTCAGGAGACAGCATTTCCACCCTTGACAGGCAGCGACTTTGTCTCGACTGACACCGAACTACTATTGCTGTAAGGGTTTATTTAGTGTGGTGCACTAGGCCCTACAGCGCACGTTTTGCCTTGCTCGACATGTCTCCTGACATCTTCGATCTACGGCAGACAGCAAAGGTATGCCCAGTAAAGTGATCTATTGTTGCCCGAGGTTCTACAAAGAGTACGTACTCGGGTACGTAGATACATGCGGAGGGAGTACCGGCGAATATTATACCAGGGGTACTTCGTTCGAAGAAAAGTCAGAATCCAGTCCTCAAAATCTCGAGTAATGCTATTCAACAGGACGAGACAGGGTGCAATTCACGACACAAAGTGCGAGCTATAATAACAGCAAACGCTTCGAATGGCAGGCACGCCGTCAAACTTGGTCACTTGAAATCTGCACTTGATATCACAGTGAGTGCTGTTGTCGTAAACCAGGTGTATTCCACCACAATTGCACCTCAGACATACTCGTACCGTGCTCGTGCATACACAGCAGTCGCTCAAACATCGATACTGCCGTCAGTAATCAGTACTTGTACACCATGACAGCAGTACCAGCACTACTGCTGTAGTACATACGAACGAACCGTATTGATCAAATTGTAGTGTCCAATATACAGGAGCATGTAGTGCGTTTGCTCTCGGGTATCACTACAGCGTTGAGGATGCTTGCCTGGATAGCATTAAAGGCCATGTCCACACCACGCTGCCTGTGCCCCACACCAAAATACATTCTATGATAGACCACAAAACGAGACGATTGATCCTGCTGTGAAGTTACACCTCACAGCTCATAGGGCAGAGGGATATCTGCGCACCAAATGGAACAAACGGCACAAGCAGCAGATTACGCACGAGGTATCATAGTACCTGAAAATATATACCAGGTACCAGGTACCTGGTATCATACCACAGGTATCCGGACAGCAGTACCTGTACAACAGATATTATGAACGCATCCATGCAACATTAACCCTCTTTTTGTGCATATCTCTGTGCCCTGTTGTTTACCCTGGACCCCGGAGGGGGAACAAGTAACTAAATACAAGAAAACGATGACAGGGCGAGCCAGCCGCAGCCGCAGAGCAGCAGCAGCAGCAGCAGCAGCAGTGGCAAAACGCGAATGTCGTCACCTTTACCTACAGCAGTACGTACTATCATTATTTCACCAGAAATAAGCGACAAACAATGGGACGAACTCCTGAAAGTGGGGGGTTGCTTACCCAGCTATGATTTGTAGTACGGTTGATGCGCGCAGTCAGGCAGGCAAGCAAACGTAAGAAGCCCCTCGTCGTCAACAACGCACACTTTCCGGGGAACGATTTCCGAACCATCGAACGAACGGTCGGCCGCCCCCCCGCCAAATGCCCAGAATGCCGCACGCATCCATCACATAAACATGGTATGTGCAGGTACTCGAGGTACTTTTCTCCCAACACAGCATGCTTACATACAGCGCACATGCCCTGACCAGCAACACGCGTGACTTTGGGAGCTGTGCTATTAAATAGTCAGTATAGTATCATGTATGAAAATGTTGCTGGTTGTTGAGTGCGGTGTGCTGCGTTACCTATGTACGTAATGGCCACCGATTCACATTCATCGAAGTTGCGGGGGGTCGTCCTACTGCTTGCTATTGGCATCTTGTGAGTCGTGATATGATATGAATATTGGGGCTGCGGCTGCTGCATTGCGACATATGTCTTGATGGGCAACGGAAAAATAACGTTCCACGTGTGAAGAACACACACACACACGTAAACAACGCCTCGGGATGCATGGGGATATACGACACGTGTCTAGAGGTTCTCGAGCCCGGAATATGACTGGAATCTGGGCACAAAAACACGTCTGTGGTCGACCGTGCGCGTATCAGCAGGGCAACGGCACAAATAGCAGCCAGTACGACGAAAAGAGGCAAGAGTGTCCATCCATGAGCTCCTTCCCCAAAACATTCCGAGTGAGCTTCGCTCTGTCCTGCCTGCGAGCAAGCAATAACAGAAATCAAAATCATCGATCAACAAATGATAAAAATTAACCAAACGACTCGCTCACCTTCCAGAGAACCCAAAACAAGATCAAGCTGAACAGCGACGCCAGCACGATGTACTTGGTGTTTTTGTCCTGGATAGCTAAGGTCAGCATCGCTCCGTAGGCGCCTAGCACGCCCCCCGCAAGCAAAAGCAGAATCACCACCAGCACGATGCGCGTGTACAAGTCCTGCTTCTTGAGGTACTTCTGCAACACCTCCATCAAAGTCTTGTCTGGGGCATCCTCCAGCACGGCCCCTTCCTCCCCGTTGGCGGCGACGCGGGCGCCGCCGCCGGTCTCGATGTCCCCCCTTACTTTTCTCTTTTGCGGAGGAGGCGGCACAGGGCATAACAGCGCAGGCACCAAGGGGGCGGGGACACTGCTGTCTTGCACTGCCTCGCTCTGTCTCCTGGTGGGAGGGGTATTGCTCCTGCTCCTGCTCCTTTCGGCCGGGGCCGCCTGAGGAGGAGAGGGTCCTGTAGGTCGAACATGCCTTGAGCTCGAGGAGCTCGGGCTCTGTGTTGTAGACGTCGTGAGGATGGATTGGGGGGAGCCGCCCCGTGCGCTAAGCCGCTTGCGCTGGATTGAGGACGTGCGTCGGACCTTCGACGCCTCGCCCCGTCGGGCCTCCCGCCCTTCTCCCGACTGAGACTTGCCTTTCTTCTTATTCGCTTTGCCTGCCTCTCCGTCTTGCCCCTTTGGAGGGGCCGGGGCCTGCATCGCCTGAGCTGCGGGTGTGCCTCCTCCAACAATCGCCGACCCGTAGAGGGGATTCAAGCCTGTTTTTGTTAAGTCAGGTGCGGGGTCTTCCAACGCGGCATGCGGCGCCGCCGACAAGCCAGATCTGCTCGAGTTCCGGAGATGCTGCTCCGACATGGGCGAAGGGAGCCGCCCCTCCGACACCACTGCTCCACCCCGGCTCGCCCGTCCTGCCGCGTATATTACCTCGACGTTCAAAGTGAATTTTAAAGTTAGGTACAAAAATAACAGGGCCCGCGAGGGTAGATGTCCGCGGAAGCTGCAGGCGCCCGGGTCCGATTATATCCAGCGGCCGTACTAGCGTATTCCTGTCACCTCGGTCGGGGGTATACGTCGTCGCAAGTGCTGGGTCCGGTCCCGAGAAGGCACTCTTGCTCCAAGCTTCTGTGCCGTGGCAACCAACCTCTCCTCAAAGCAAGCAGTCTACCACTACTTTTTTATATTTTATCTGTTATGGGAAATGTGGGCCTCTTCTATTTTCTGGGAAGAGCTTTATTTCTGCGGGAACCCCATTGGTCTGGTGTCAACCCTTCAAACAGCCCTTTTCCCCGAGTAGATCGGGTTTTTTTACTTAAAATTACACGAGGGATCCCAAAATAAGAAAGACGTACGTAGGTCTCGAGCGGACTCTCTCATGCTCTTTTGCTGTTTGGTTTTTTTCTCAAAAATCTGAACGACTTTGTTGGGATTAATTTGGATGGACCATTAAATTAATTTGACCAAGAACAACAACACCAACAGCCAAACAAACCCAAAACACACATCACAACCCCCAAACGTCATGCACTGCTGTGCACCGCGTGCACACTGGCACACGACGCATAAGGTTTGGGGGCGGGGGAGCGGGGGGGGACGAGAGAGGCCGGCATCATGAGCCGGTGTTCCTTAACCACAATAATAATAGCGAGTGTGCACAACAAGCAAGCCTTTTCAGTTTTGCCACGAACCCCCCCCCCCTCGACATTTTTTGGCGTCGATCCAAAAAGTCAAACATAACTACTTGTTTGTACAAGGTGTGCACCAAAATTAAAAAATCACGTTGAAAAAATGATTGAGAATCTCGACGAAAAAGAAAACCATTCGTAGATAGATAAACGATAAAAAATAATGGCCTCATGCTGCTGCACGTACGTACGTACTACGTGCACGCGCTGTGTGCTTTGGAGGTCCCCTACTAGAGGTCGGTATCACTTCTGAAAACGCTCTGATATGATATATGATATATTTGTAAAAAAAAAGTGATGTATGATATGATATCATATCATATGATATATATCATATGATATGATATGACAGAAAACCCTCCCATGCGCCCGAGAATCTCCCGAGATCCACTTTTTTCTTCGAAGTTCCGAGTTCTTCGAAATACCCTGACATGGCTCTAGCTAATTATAATCTAGCTCGCACACAAGGAGCCATCATAGATTGTCTGCTGTACAGTCTACAGCAGCAGTCGTTCTCACGGCATGGTCTTTGTGGTTCGCGTTGAAGTTGGAGTTGTCATTGTTTAATCTTTAGAACGCTGATTTTCGTATTTCGGCTTGCTTTTGTGTTAATATTAGTAAAAAGAAAGGCGGAGTGCTGCTGTTGATTTCAGGGTGAAGATTCTAGTATGTGGTGTCGTCAGTGTTATTGCACAGCAGTGCAGTCAGTCTTCATGGTACTCTATTTTGAGGACAAGCGGTTGAAATTGTCTGGTGATTGCACACAGCTAGCTGTGCATGCCTTGGGCCCGAGGTATTCCTATTGTTGCGTTCGTAATACCTTACAGCAATGTGCGCCTTGTTTATTCCGTAGAAGCGAAAATATATGCTGTTGTACCACCATGTACGCACGTACGTGGTACGTATGTACCCCTAGTATAGCTGGTATATTTTATAAAAAACTAAGAAAGCACGTTATTATAATATAGCCTACCAGGTACTATCACTGTGCTGTATATAGTATAGGTGTTGTAGGCGAGTAGAGCCTGGTAGAGGAGTTAAAATATACTATTACGGGGGTCCATAGTTAACAGGACCTATGGTGTACATAAAATACTATATATTTGCCTATTTTTACTAACAAAATTTGGTCCCGTTAACTATGGACCCCCGTAATACTAAAAATACCAATTAAAAAAATGTAAAGGTTTCCAACAACTAATAACTCGGCATCATGCCATGAATACATTATTATTACTGATGCTACTTTATACTGCTCTTCTCGCTGGCTGTGTGTGCATCATCACCCACCTTTCGTCCCAGCTTGTGCTCGAAAACGTTATACGAGTAATATGTACGGTTCGCCCTACTATTACTGACTGACGCTGGACACATGTTTGACTATTGAAATATGTGCTTTACCAGCAGTGCAAGAAGAGCATTACACCCCACCCCAACCCAAGAACGTCCTTGGCTACTGCTGTGTGGCCTCAAAGAAAGCCGAAATCGTGACTTTTATTCCATATCATATCACATATCATATCATATGATATGATACATATGATACGATATGATATATCATATCACGGTTTTTTTTGTGATATTGATACGCTTATATCATATCACATATCGTATAATATATCACATTTTGTGATATGATACCGACCTCTATCCCCTAGCAATCTGGGAGAAGGGATCTTTAGGTTGGTATAGGCTATTCAAGTATTTTGGTTCCTGTTGGGATCAAGGTACGGGCGAAGACCCAACCCAACCCCTGACTCTAACCCTAACACCAACCCTAACCCTAACCCTGACCCCAAACCGCAGCCAAAACGGGCCAAAACTGGCCATAAACGCGACTGCGCCGCGTTTGCATCGAACCAGGAAATTTCTCAATTGGAGACGACAATTCCGAAGTGCAGACCGCGCTACGCAAGTTTCAAGTCAAAAACACCCCTAAAGATCCCTTCTCCCAGATTGCGAAACCTACTCGTGCTTTGAACGCAACTCGAGGTTTGTTTGTGATAGTGTGCTGTGGTACGAGAGAAGAAATGATCGATACAACAATAAATAGTAGTATAATAGTATTACGGGGGTCCATAGTTAACAGGACCAAATATTGTTAGTAAAAATATAAGTAAATATATAGGTTTTTTATGTATATCATAGGTCCTATTAACTATGTACTCCCGTAATAGTAGTAGTGCACACCTCGTATTATCTGATACACATACAATCAATAATACGTTGTACGTACGAAGACAGACACTCTGCTTCTAATTAATAGATCGCCGAATGACGCCTCGAAAGTGGGAACAAACTTTTTATTATTTGATGTCTCATTTTTTCGTGTTCGTGTGTTCATCCCGTCGTGTTTCAAACGGCGGGCCCGGGGCCGGGTTTCCGCAGTTTTTTTACTTTATTTTACAGTTTACCACACACAATACAAAAGATACATAATAATATACCACACACACAGAGAGAACCACCCCCCGCCCCCCCTATTGAGCCCCACAGGGAGAGAGAACTCAGCCTTAAATTCTAAATTGCGCAGTTTCCGAGGAAAACAGAAATTCATTCGGGAGCGCGAATATTTAGATGTTATATGTTATATGTTACTCAAACTTATACTACTTCGAAGTATACTAGTAGTTTGGAGTGCACGAGCGCTCTCGAATGCCACTTCGTACCAAAATATAAGGACCCTTATGCATCTTAATATTTAATAGAAAAAAAACTTAAATTTTGGGACAGAGTGATATAGCACGGGATGAGCATACCAGTCTGCAGAGTAACTATACTACTACTATTACGGGGGTCCATAGTTAACAGGACCAAATATTGTTAGTAAAAAAAGGTAAATATATAGGCTTTTATGTATGCCATAGGTCCTGTTAACTATAGACCCCCGTAATATTAATACTACGACTGACTGCAGTGACGACCAATTTTTTCATCACTACTACCCAAAATATATATAAGGAGACCTTTTAGATTGAATGATTACATGCTAACGGTATCTCTCTATAGTGCATTGCATACATACACGTGGCAACGTAGTATCTCTGTGGCGTAGCTTTGTGACCACAGAACTTAACTTGTATCTCTTCTATGTGTAGGATTGTGAAGAATCGGCACACGGACACTGACTGATTGTGCTGAATGTCGACGGGTAGAAAGAACGGTTTAGTGTGAAGAAAACAACAACAACAACAACAACAACAACAACAACAACAACAACAACAACAACAACAACAACAACAGCAACAACAACAACAACAACAACATACAGAGTATTTCGTTTCAGAGTGGTAAAATTTTATTTCGTTTTTTTTACGAGTACTTGCTTCAGTTTTTCATTCCCTCCTTTTTCCAGGAATTTCCTGACCCGTCTAATTAATACTGAGTGTATGATATTAACGTATCGGAGAATTTCGGATGGAACGACAATGAAAATGGAAAACCCGGTTCGATAACCGCGGTCAAGATACTCGATAATTTGTTTCTACTTGAGATGTTGATTATCGAATTGGATCGGACCGCTCGAACTTCCGATTATAATATTTTCATGCCATACGTACACACACCCTGGCTGCTGGTCTATGTTATAACGATGTGAGTGAGACCACAACTATCGCCCGTCGGGAATTTTGTTAGACGCTTATTTCTGGAGTTTTCAGCGATCTCCGAGTGTGAGAGAGAGGAAAAACGGGCGGTGAGAAAAAACAGCAGCAGTTAGTTAGTTGGTTGTGTCGGAGCATAGAGGCATTGACTATGATGTGTCAGTGTGTTGCGGGTCTGCAGGACGAAGAGGAGATACATATTATACTAAGTACATTCACCATTTATTTATGACATATATAATAACCTGTCTGTGATACATGGTACCACAGATAGGCAGATAAGCAGATAAGCAGATAAGCAGATAAGCACAGTATAAACGAGGTATAAGGTCAAGGTAGCATTAATGTATACCAGGTAGGTATACCTGCTGCTATAGTATGTACTATTATACGGGGGACCACAGCAGTATAAACAGGACCAAATTTTATTAAATTAGTAAAAAAAAGGAAATACGTATCTACCTGGTAGGTTTTTGTTTGCACCGCCGTAGGTCCTACCTGGTATTTACTTCTTTTTTTTTTTATCATTACTTTTACTTTCCAGCCTAACTCGTAGGAGGTTTTACCCTCAGCGGTCTTCTTCTGGACAAGCCGTGGTCACAGGTATCGTCCCTTCTCCCCCCAGGTACGTGCCTTTATTTTTTTATGGTCCCCTGTAATATAGGCAGCAAAAATCGACTATAATAATAAATAGTAAGAACTATGGGACAGGCCGACACTCACTCGTATAGTGATGTGCATGTTGTGCCTCCGTGTTTATACTATTATACTGATCACACTTGGTATCAAATTACAGAAAACACTACATACAATAAGATATTAATACCTCGCAGTTCTGTTGCCTGTCCAAATGCTTCTGAGAAAGAGGGCAGGTACTCCTCTTCCGAAAGGATATAGTAACAAACTACCAACAGTAGTACCAACAGTATCGCTTCCACTATACGTACCAGCCCTGATGGTGGTGCTATCCCTTTTCTGCTCAACCCAACGATCACATAGCCACCTACCACCACTATCTCCATATATATCACTTGTGCTTCCTCGAAAAAAACACTCCTCCCACTTCATAGGAAACGGGGATACTATGACAGCGATAATATGTTTAGAGGACAATAAGCCGTGAGACGAATATACGGTACCAGCAGTACAGAGGAACTTTAGGCACATCAATATATACGACTTCTGTGCCGGGGTGGGATGGTTCCTCATGAACTGGGAATTCGATGCAGACGATTAAACATATAGCTAATACTGTGGTATCAACGGCGGAGCTCAGAGCAGAATGACGGCGGAGAGAGAGAGCACCAGCGAGGGATCAGACGATCAATTCCTGCTGCTCAAGGCTATAGGCCTTCCCCTTTTTTTTTTGACGTACCTTGTGGTCGACTTCGTTGCCCCGCCGTTCAGAGGTGTGGGAGTGGGTTTTGAGGAGCCGCATCTTCGACTCATGTTCTAGTCCGTGGAATCGGGGTTTCCATGAATTTCGCATATTTCTGCATATATACGGCTCATCAGAGTGGACTGGTGATATGATACTGCCTTGAATGAGGCTGAACGCCCGGTGATTACCTGGGTTCAAGCATTGGGGTCGTATTTGTAGTACTTGGGAGGCGGATCTTAGATGGAAAACGAAGGGTTTTCCCAGCGAAGCACGAGCCTGGTTCCCAGTCTCCGCGTGCACGAAAGGAATAAAGTTATTCTTACTCTACCTCAAGCACACAACACACGTGAGTACCCACGAGTACCTACTTAA
Organism: Macrocystis pyrifera; assembly: GCA_031763025.1. Taxonomy (NCBI): domain Eukaryota; class Phaeophyceae; order Laminariales; family Laminariaceae; genus Macrocystis; species Macrocystis pyrifera. Next base: position 21,497,331 of record JASSKH010000001.1, on the reverse strand, counting down.
TAGGCAAACCTGTTCAGTGATACAAGGAGTGTCCAGACCTCTGATCTTAACAGATGCAATAGTAGAGGTAGCGATTAAGGTCCGGGAGCTGGGGAGTGGGCGGGGGGGGGTGCCGGCGAAAGTGCGGGTGGCGAAGCGGGGGAGCCCCTGGACAGGGGGAAGCGGGGGGGGAGATGGGAGGGCGTGGCGCTCGGGATGAGGATAGGGAAGGGTAAACAACTGGGTGTTCGATTTAGTGATGGAACGGCAGAGCCGGTGAAACAACTGGTGCACACAATCCGAGTATTTTTCTGCGGCGTGATCAAGCGATATTAGGAGGCAACGGCACAGTAGTTGGCGGGTATGGCGAGGAACATACGGGAGTGGGGGTGGAGATTGGACGGACGTTCAGCTTAGTATTATTACGGGGGTCCATAGTTAACAGGACCTATGGTGTACATAAAAACCTACATATTTTACTATTTTTACTAACAAAATTTGGTCCCGTTAACTATGGACCCCCGTAATAGTAGTCCAACGAGGGATTCCGAAAGCGCTGAGGGGACCAAGCCGGGTGAAGCTAGGAGTTTCACGAGAGGGGTAGCGGAAGCTGTTGGCCATCGCCGCTTACTTGTCGCGAGGAGAGCTTTGACGCGGCGCCACGAGGGCGGCAAGAAATGGTGCTGAGTGGGCACGTGCATGGATTATAAGGGTGGAGGGGAAACCCGGGGAGGGGAGACGGTAACGAGTGCAATGCAAGAGGGCAGTGGCTTGGGAGCACAGGGGTCCGAGCGGCGGCGCTGGTAGCATTGCACCACTGATAGGATGGAAGGTGGAGCACGCACGTTGTGGGAAACCGACTATTGATGGGGGAGTGCTTTATCGCATCGAAACAAAACTAATGGATGGGGAGCTGCAGCGGGAGATGTTGGGGCGGAGCGGGGCGGGGCGGGGGTGTTAGATACGGGGACGATGATAATGAAATTCCAGCGCGAAGCGTGCCACAAACGGGAAAGGTTGGAGGGTGGACACGCGAGAACAGCAAGAGTATACGGGGGAGGGGGAAGGTTGGTGTCGCCGAAGGGGCTGCAAGGTGCGGACCTTCTTTGTGGTCTGTTCTGGGCGCCAAATCGTGCGAAAGCTATTCGTGCGAAGGTTTCTGCAAGCTTATAGGCTGCATCTGCATGGGGATGTGTCGACCGGTTGAAGTGAGGTGAGGGGAAGGAAAGCACATGATGCGGAGAAGAGAACGGTAGTGCAGCTGAAGATGTACTATGCGGGGTGGCGGGGGATAGGGGTGATCGGGCGAGACTCTGAGTAAGAAGGCGATACGTGGTTCGCGGACACCTGGACCATCGGGGGGCGGGCGGTGTCTGTGTGTGTTACTTCACATTTAACTGTTATTTCTACCCGTCGATATCCAGCACAACCAGTGTCCGCGCCGATTCTTCAATCCTAGAGAACTACAAGCTCTATCGTCACGAAACTACTCCACAGAAATACTACGTTGCCACGTATGCAGTAAGCACAGTTCAGCAATGCAATGCCATGCCATCATACCGGATATGACAGGCATGACATACACATTCTATGAAAGAGAGACTATAAAATGAAACAAACAAACAGAAAAAAAAAAACTTTCAAAAAACATAAAGCAAAGAAACAAATCGAAGAGAAAAAGGAAAAGGAAATATAGGAGAAAAATCTGTCGTGTCAATGGTGGTACCTACTGTAAGGGTGGGAGGGAGGGGGACATCAATGCGGAGCAGGCAGGAGGGGGCGACAGAGTAGTTCGGTGAACATCCTGGGGGCTTATGGGGAGGACGGAGGACGGCGCTTGTTATATTTGAGGCGGGGGGGGGGGGGGGGGGGGGGGGCGGAGGTCAAGCGCAAGAGAGAACCTCACCCAAGGTGCCATGGATGATAACTGCAGGGGTCAGGCGCGGAGGAGAAGGAGCATCAGGTTTTGTTCGCATAGTTTCACCATTTTTTCTGTGATATCTATTGGCAACACCGAAAACCTCCCTCCCTGCCTGCCTGCCTGCCTGCTTGCCTGCCTGTATGATCCCGCTTCTGTTCAATCCAAACTTGACCAACGATTAGAGTTTCCTGTATTTTTGAATGGCCGCCCCCCCGATGCAAGAAATCACCCGAAAATAACTCAGCTAATTTTTTCGGGCGAAGTAAGAAGAAGAAATCCAGCGAATATATTGGACGAACATTCGGGAGCTGTCATGCTGAAGTTTTTCGGGATGTCGGCTGCCCTCAAATAAGAAAGCGCCCCGAGAGAAACTCCGCCAATTTAATATCGCCGAAGCAACCAGAGGGTGCCGCCAGTGAATGAGGCTCCGTAGGTTGGGGATCCGTGAGTCCTCTGGAGGGTGTTTTCTTCTTTTTGGCAGGCCCATATCCCCGCCGAGTCGCGATGGCAAAATATGTTTTTCTAAAGTTTTTTTTTCCCAGGGTTAAGCTGGGATCACTACGTAGCACCGCCTGCTCTGCTATTATAGGCCTGATTGGACGTAAAATTTCACGTCAAGCTATTACTTGAGTCGTATCTGATACGCATTAGCCGCGCCCACGACGATGTACCTCTCTGCGCTTCAGAGAGAAAGCTCTGAGCAGTACGCATCTTATGGGCTTGATTCTAAAACCATGTTACGCATCACGGGTGGCAAAAAGTCATGACAGGCGTATTCGCCTTACCGGCATCGTAACCACCTGGACAAGAACGACGAGGTGAGGTCAGCCATGGGCCAGCCGTGTTTCCGCGTTTCCAAAGTTGCAGCACCCGCCAAATCTCGGTCCTATAAAGCTACCTCCTTATCACAGAAAAAATGGTTGGGATCTTTAGAACAGCGCGCGTGCTTTCTTTTCGTTGCTTGCGTAGATTGGAGAAACAGTAACGTTCAGTGACCGACGGCAGGACAGGGCCTCGATATTCTTCCACCGCCCCAGCATTGCGGGCACCTTCTGCCCTAAGACAAACACTCAACAGGTGTTTACTCAATATCACCCGAAGTACAAAGATAACTTACCAGCCGAATGACGGCACCTTGCCCCCGCGAAGCTTCTATGACCCGTCTTTGTTCGGTTCGTAATAAATGTACAACACACAGTATTTAGGTTGGTCTCCCTGGGATTGGCATATTTAAGCTACTCTAAGCGTTCACATCGACACCACTCACCCTCAACCCAGTGTGCGTTCGTTGTAGGTCTCGTTTAGCCACTCACATCTCCTTCCTTCCTTCCTTAACTAACTACCCGTCTCCTGCTCTCTCTCGTATGTCAGGAGTTTGAAAGAGTCCTCTTCCAATGTGACCATTCCGAAAATCAGGCAGATACGAAGCGAGTATTCGAGTATGCAAGGTACAATACCACGCGACATATGTGTGACGCGTGTGATACACAAGCCCGTAATCCACGATACGTCGCATCGATTCACCTTTATTTCGTTCTTCAGGGCCTTACCGAGTAGATACGATGGTGTCGACCGAGCCCCCCAAGATTATCACCCCGTCTTTAAACGGCATCATATCTCGGAAACCTTGCCTTGCCATTAAAACGCAGCGGGGAGCGCCTAACCGCTTGACCCCCACTCATGCTCCAGACCCCCCTGACACAGTCGGGACAGGTGGCTACGACACATCCTCGTATTTGCCGTATCCGGTCACAGTCGCCGTAAAAGAAGGTGAAGCAAGCAGCAGCAGCAGCATGGAGGGAGCCCTGCTCCACGGTTTTCATCTCTGCTATTTACAGTGTACCTCCTACTCCACCCACCACCAACCAACCAGGCACCACACCACGGCCCGCACGAACAAAAGTATACACATGCGAAACAGCGCACGAGTGCCTATCATCGAGGGCATTGTAATAGATCGGGTAAATATATTTACCCTGTAAACGCGTTGCGGCATCGACTGCAGGACTATATCGAGGCGAAATGGGGGGTAAGGGGCAGAGGCTGGGGGAGGAGGGTGGGCAGGTACCCATTGGTGAGAGTATAGGTGAGACGAGGTGGAAAGCGAGCGCAAGTGGGGAGCAGGAACCAACACCGAGATACTGTTGAAGTAAAGGGTGCTAACAAGAATGGAAGGCGGGAGCGAAAGGTCGGGGGGAGGGGTTGGGCTGGAGTTAATATTCCTTCTGCTAGCTGCTAAGGGCGTCTGAGCTTTTCGCGGAGGAGAGTGGGGGGTGGTCGACGGAATGTGCTATTTGTGGAGGGCCACGGACTTAGCGTCTGCGGAAGAGAGGTATAGCGTTCGTTTGGGAGGGAAAGGTTGCAACTAGGACGGGGGGGGGAGGGAGGAGACGGCCTGAGTGGACGCACATCGAAGGTGGGTCAGGCCCGAAAAGGAGAGTTACTCGCTAGGGTGAGACAAGGCAAGGGGCGTCAAGAGAAAGTGGGGGCGATGGGACTGTGGCTGTGCGAGCTGTACGGTGTTTTCAATGAGGGGGGGGGGGGGGTGCAGTCGTCATCATGCACGGCCGTAGTCATATGACCATAGACCCTCACATCCCTATAATGCCGGGACGGAGAACGTCGGGTTTTCACCGACCAGGCAGACATTGCTTGCACCAAGCGCGAAGCGCCGTGAGGTGTTGGGCGAGTCGCATGAAGGGTGAGCTGCATCCTACTAAGAACCGCGTTAGAGGCGGATATTCTTGCTTATGGATGACAGCATCAATGAATTGATTTAATTTTCTGGTGTGGTCACCTCGAGAGACAGAAATGGGTTCACTATGTAACTGCCTCGTGGGCGCCTCACCATATACACACTACGTGATACGATCGTCCCCCTTGTGCGGGGTAAAGGTTCTCCTCGCACAAAAATGATATAACCCGACCGCCAGCCGTGGTAACCTCCGTGGTAAAACAAAACAAAAACGAAAAAAAAAAAAAAACGGTGCCCTGGCCGTCTAGCTCACGCAGTGAGAGGCGTGTTTTACAGCGTCGTCGCCAACCGACGCCAACCTAACCTATATATAGATACCAGGTATATATTATAGGGGGGGGGGCGGCGGAAGGTGCACCGCAGATGACCGTAAGACGCGGTGGGAGATCGATGAGGTGTGGATGCAAGGGAAACCGAAACATTATACGAGGAGCGGCACATAGTCGGCCAATGGGGAATGGGGAACGGGGACGGGGTGTAGCTGACTTGCTATACCCTCGCGGCGAACAGCGGGGGGGGGGGCGGGCAAGCTGGTGGTAGGGGGGGGGGGGGGGCAGCGATTCCGTTGCTGAGAGGGACGGGCGATGGGCATCGAACGACTTCATGAGACACGGAAGGGCGAAACCAGTCGGAATTCAGACGTCTTACTGCAGCGTGCGAGAGCGTGTGTGGGGGGGGGGGGGGGCGTACTCATTTGCTGCTTGCCTTAGTCATTTCACCATTGACCTCGCATCCCTTTCGAGACGGAGCACCGTTCCCACTCCTAATAGAGGCACCTTCAACAATTGGGCGCTCATTACGTTGTTTCCATATATTACATAGAAACTTTTTGCTAATGTTATCCCCTTCCTGTCTGGCCGCCTGTGGCCACCATCTTTCTTCTAGGATAGTGATCGTTTTCTCGCTGCTATTCAGTGTATCAAACTCCTCCATGTCACATTCGTCGATTTCCCTCATCTCCTCTTCTAACACATCCCGTTCCTCCTTGTATATTTCACATTCTCGTACTATATGAGTTCTGCTCTCTATTGCTTTGCCACACGGGCACATCTGTGCATCTACTTCCTCGTCCTCCCGGCTACTCATTTGTTGCCTGCCTTAGTCATTTGACCATTGACCACGCATCCCTTTCGAGACGGAGCAGGGGGGGGGCTAGGGCGGATAGTCGCTACGAGACTCTTACCATGCGTTACAGCTTACTGTGGTACCGGTATTGTGCCATGTACGTAAGCGGTTTGCATGGGCGCGTAAATCTGCTGTGCCAGGTATTGCAGGGGGACCAAAGTAAATAGGACCAAATATTGTTAGGAAAAATCGCGAATTATATAGGTTCATGTGTGTACCGTAGGTCCTATTTACTATGATCCCCCGTAACAGCAGAGATATCTATTATTTTATCCCCGGCTTATCGGACGTTTTACGTGTTGCATTTCGCTTTTAGGACTGAATGCCCGTTCTGGGCAAAAAACAGTCAATTTCGAAGTAACTTGTCCCAAAGACTGATCTAAAGAGACAGCACCCCAAAACGGTCGAGAAACTTTTCTCGATACAAATACCTGCGTAGTCGTACGTACCCGATTTCCGATAGATCCGACATTCCGATACGACCTTCAATACGAGTAGTATGTGTGTACTGAAAATAGAGGTTTCAGCATCTGCACAGGTGCGTTTCGCCCGGCAAACGGGCGAAACGGGTCCGCTTTTCTTGCAATCCCACCCGCCGCTTCGCGGGAAGGGTCCAACGCCGTATATCTGTCTATATCACGCTCTGGACAATGGACACAACAATAGTCTATTACTTCAACAATATACGAGGAGGGGAATCTATCGATGTACAATATCTGCGACAGTAGATTATGAAAGAAATCTATCGATAGGTATTGTCGGCGACAATGGACTGGTGATATTGTCGATCGATAGACATTGTCTAACACAATAGATGGTGAACTTCGTCCATCGATGGCCATTGCAGGCCACAATAGAATGTGCGAGATGTCGATCGATAGCCATTATTGACCACAATAGATTGTGCGAGAGGTCTATCGATGGCCATTGCGGGCCACAATAGATTGTGCGATATGTCTATCGACGACCATTGTCGACCACAATAGATTGTGCGAGAGGTCTATCGATGGCCGTTGCCGGCCACAATAGATTGTACGAGATGTCTATCGATGGCCATTGCCGGCCATATAGATTGTACAAGCTATCCATCGATAGCCATCTCGAGGATATTTTGCACTCATCACGCGATATACGAGGTATATCATGTTCTGTACGTATGTGGTAATTTGGACCGACGTTATCATGTTGTGGACACCATACGCTCTCACACTCATTTGAAGAATACATTATATACAGATGTCGCCATTAATAGAAACTCGCGCACCAAGATTTTGGTAACTGTCATTAACTTGTGTACGCTCTTAGTTTCGGAAATTGACTCGATTTAACACCCTTGCTTTGTTCTACAAGTCTATTAACTCCACTTTGAATAAAACGTGGATCATTAAGCTCAAACCACCTTACGCTGAAAATTCTTTTCTTTCCGTTTCTCATCTCGAGTTGTTCGTCCCATACTGAAACCAAGTAAGAGTTATTTTTTCGGATGCTGGTCATCTATAATTTAGTTTTTTTTCTGTTCGGAAATAAATTCGATTTGTTACCCTTACATTGTCCTCGATTAACTGCACTTTCAAAATAATCTGGATACTAAAAAAAAAAACTACCTTGACAAAAAAATTATCAGCTTTCCGTTTCTTAACTCGACATTTTTGTCTCGCACTGAAATGAAGTAAGTCAGATTCATATTTTTCGGAGCCCGGCCAACAATCTATTGTGGGTGGCGATGGCTATTGTTGGACACAATCGCGTACCTATTGTTGGCGGCAACAGAAGCTTCGGCGGTCGTCAAGAATGGCCATTGACATACATGATTCCACGGTATACAATAGGTTTAGGTAATAGTCTATTACGAAAACACGCCCGACAGTCTATTGTGCGTGACGATGGCTATTGATGGATACAAATGCGTGTATACTGTTGGAGGCAATAGCCATCGATAGGCAAACGTTTTGGTCTCTTGTTCGAACAATATCTATCACGGTTGCTTCCCCAACATCTATTGTTCAGGACAATGGCCATCTATGGACAACCTTGTGACTCCATTGTTAGGGCAAAGGCATATTGTCTCCATTGCCGAAAAAGTATTGTTCCCTGACTATATCTATCGATAGACAGCGTTGCCAGTCTATTGTCGTTAACAACATCTATCGACGACAGACAGCGTTGCCAGTCCATTGTGGTCAGCAGTGTCTATCGATAGAGAGTGTTGCCAGTCTATTGTGGTTCACATTGTCTATCGTTAGCCAGCGTTGCCAGTCTATTGTCGTTAACAATATCCATTAACACACGCTTTTTCGGGGCTACTGTAGCGGCAATGTTCTATTTCCTTTCTATTGTCCAGGGTATATGCACAGCGTACCTCATCTATCTTATCCATACAGAGTGTAACCGAATTGGAACCACTATTAATAACACAGAGTACTAACCACAACAACACGGCCGACAATGCAACACACTTAACCCCCATGATGCCCACTGCCTTGTTGAGACACACAACGTTGCAGCCCTCGTTCACGCTATGCCATGCACCGACATTGCTGCTCATCACGATACACCATACACTCATTCCATACTGGTGGTGATCACAAGATGAAAATATGACACTGCTGCGGAACAAAATATTGCGTTGCTTAGTAAATCAGAGTGCATTATAGGTGTGGAAATAGGCTGGTGATGGTGTCCATCGATAGACATTGTCCACCACAATCGATTCTCAACGGTGTCCATCGATAGCAATTGCCGGCCACACTAGATTAGAAACGTATCTATCGATAGCCATTGCTGCTTACCATAGATTCAGACACACATCTATCGATAGCCATTACACCAAATTACATCGCTATTGCAGGGGCCATTGTCTATTGTCCAGGGTGTGATCTATATCTATATATATGCCTTATTTTCAGGATTTCAGTTTGAACAATTGTCGATGCACTTCAGTAGACTCTACTAATAGTATTTAATAGTCAGTTTCGGGCGTGATTTATTCGGGACATGGGACCATTTTGGAATGAAACGTCTATATATTACGGGGGTCCATAGTTAATAGGACCTATTGTATACATGAAATCCTATATATTTACCTATTTTTACTAACAATATTTGATCCTATTTACTATGGTCCCCCGCAATAGTATACTGTACGTAGTTTCGACGAAATCATCGGTCTCACCGCTGTTTTTTCTTTAAATTATCTCAATACTTGTAAAATTTGGTAAAAATGGAATATAGACGAGGCGTATTACGCAGCTTGCAAAGTTGAGTATCAACTATTTAATCGGTCGAACTCACAGCTGACGTATTTCAAAATTTATAAAAAAAAATCTACTTGCATCTGGGAATCTCTGGCTCTTTTTTTTTCTTCGAAAGCGGCAAAATCGTAAACCGTTCGAACGGCGTCCCTGGAGGAAATAAGAACGGGTGCAGAGTCTAGATACATCTCGCCAAACGCCGGAAGAATAATGAAAAGAGCGAGCCCAATTCGGTCGGACTCCCGTGTCCGAAACTCTCGTGAAAGCACATTGAAAACAGGGTTTCGGGTGTTTGTTTCGGAGTTTGAAAACCTTTCACAAGAAGAGAGGGCCTCTTCATAAGTTCCTAGCAGAGTGTCCAAAATTACCTTAATTTACTAATTAAGGTGGAATGCCTTTCGAATTTTGACACTATCGCGTACGAGGTTTTCCAAAATTCGCGCTCTATTTTGTGTTATTTTCGTACTCTATCTGGTGCATGAACACCAGCTAAAGAACCGCGGCAGTCACTTGATGTATATCGCTAGTATGACCGAAATCGGGACAACGGGACAAAATGCTCCCAGCCGGAGGCAAATATATTCTTGTGATGTCATGAAGCTGGCTGGTTCCTGCTTTACTTCAACAACCCCCTCCACACTCGTAGACCAGCACCTGGTTGTAGTATTACGGGGGTCCATAGTTAATAGGACCTATGGTATAAATAAAACCTATATATTTGCCTATTTTTACTCACAATATTTGGTCCTATTTACTATGGTTCCCCGTAAATAGTATGACGGCGCCTTGTTTAATGCCGTCGTCGCAGATGCGCAGCAACATAAATGTATATGGTGACTGTCTTATTAAGGAGGCACGTCGTTTTTCTTCTTCTGAAATATTCTACTCGAATCACAAAAATAAAAACTGTTTCAGCAGCAGAAACTTTATTATTTCTGCATCCATGATATATACCGGGGTGTATTATAGCCGTAGGAAACACGCCTCCCAGAAAACATCATACCTCCCGCGCCAAACCTGTTAAGCCTAAGGGACATACTGTTGCATGCTCGAAGAAAAATTAATTCACAGCAACAGTTTTGGTGCCAATGCCAGATTACTTCAACGCAGTATTCAACGCGAAAACGCCTCAGAGATGAACGCTATTTACAACGCTCCACCAGCTTTTGGTCGACTTGAAAAGTTCTCACCATCGATCGATGTTTTCTGTCATTGAACATCGGCGAAAACGCCAACCACTGGCATGATGATCGGTGCAAGTCTCTAGCGGAGCCCCGCGTTCCGTAAAACACGAGCGCCGCAACGTAGTTGCTTGGGCTAGGGGCTCCAAAGTTACTACGAGTACTAATAAAATAGAATAACAGGTTTACGGAAGCATGTAAGCTTTCTTCCAACTTCTAATACTGGAGAGATGGGATTCTTAGGGGTTGTTTGGGCGGTACGCCTTTTTCCCGTTAAGGCGTGTGTAGTTGGCCACTATTGGTACACTACTGGAAATAGTATAGCTGGTGCGGAAAATACATTTTTTGCAAGAAAAATAATACCAGAAAGGAGGCATAAAATATTTGCCAGGTACCGGGTAGGAGATAGTGCGGCCGGTGCGGCCGCTTGGCATTGTTGCTAACATTGTAGATAATAACACATCACACATGAGTTTCGACAAAATTCTCGATCTCGCGGCTGATGTTATTTTATATATTTTTTACAAACATACATGCCTCTGGCAAGAAACTCCTCTACGTACGGCTGACACCTATGGCATCTACTGCTGTAGATAACACCTGAAAAGTATACCTGGTATTGATTAACCCGCACTATCAATACCAATAATGGATCAAGTGGTTGGACAATTTGAACCACCCTTACCCCCCTCTATTAAAGGATGGTAGCTGGTCATATATACCACGTGTTCAAGTTGAAAAAGACACTTCACGATACCGAAGATTTCCTCGAAACTCATCTACACATTCGTAATAAATATGAATAGTATACGCACTATCAATACACTGAGTCATGCTATCAATACATTAAGTCATGCAAAGTTTTTGGTTTAGTTTTCGTGTTGTCTAATTCCCCTCACGTGGTAGCTTGGGACGCATTCGTATCATGTGCCGCCGCGGGAGGTCGGGTGACGGGTCGGGAGAGAGCCGGTGTTCCGCGAGGCATACTATTTCGGGGGACCATAGTAAATGGGACCAAATTTTGTCAGTAAAAATAGGGAAACATATAGGTTTTTGTGTATACCGTAGGTTCTATTTACTATGGTCCTCGTAGTAACACCGACCTATAATCCAACATCCAGAACGACATCATCGTCATCACCGCGTACAGCTGAAAAATAAGGATCCACTTTATGGCTTTGAGGTTTAACGTGAACGTTGGCACTCACTAAATCACGTGTTCTGCGCTGTGTGCTAGGTCACAAGACAGAGTTGGTATTGTCCAAGTTTTAGGGCTCCGGTGAAGGTCTGTCTGAAAAGCGGGCGACCCGCGGCTATTTCCTTGCTCTGAACCTTTTGTTCCCTGTACGAATAAATAATCCAGGTAAAACACTTCGTCGTTCTTTCCGTGTGGCTATTCCTGGGCCTTTGCCGGCCTTTCAGGTCAATCCATGATAACACTAGCCCACCCTGGTGGGCCGTACAGGCAGAAATATGGAAGGTTCAGGCTAATGCCATTTCTACGCTATTAATAGAACATGAACAGAAGATGCCACTCCTCAAAACCCACCGCCACACCTCTACCCTGCGAGGCCACGATGCCTCCTGCAGGAAAATCATAACTTAAAAAGGAAGCAAGGAAGCCTACCCGAAAGGGTTTAAATAAACGCAAACACCGAAGCTACCGCCGCATCTTCAGCGCGCGCGGTCGCTGGAGGGGGGGGGGGGGGCATCCTTGAAAACGGAAGAAAAACATTATGATCACGGAAGAACACCAGCTACTACTACGTCCCCAGCGAGGGAGGAGGGAGGGGGATCCGCAGGGCGAAACAATGAAAACAACGCGCGAGACGAACGGCAAAGGACGAAAACGTCGAGGTTAAGCACGAGGCAGTAAAATAGGTTGGTTATAAAACCTGGAGCGGCCCCAAAAACGACCGGCACACTACAGGACCACTCAAGTAAGGAAATTGGCACGCGAATCGGAGCGGACGTCGTTCGCAGGCCTTGCAGAGACGTCATCGAAAACGAAACGGAAAACGGAACATGACACAGAATACAGACCCAAGATCCACACAAAAAAAACTGGAAACAATCGAGCGCGAAGGTGGCGTGAAAATCAGCTGCACGCGCCTGTCTCTCGAGATTCTTCCACGTTGCGTTAGATCTCCCGTTCAAATATGCGACACACGCAATTTTGCAGGCATTTAGAACGCCAAAACAGCCCCTGAGACGAGCCGGAGGGAGGGGAAGACTGATCGGTTCCCGGTGGTCCAGAAAACGCACCAAAAATCACCCCGTCGGTGGCTGTAAGGGCGCTGATTAAGCATTGCCACCATAAACTGTCGCCGCCTTTGTATCACAAATTAGCTTCACCGGCAAGCACCGTAGTGCTGTAGCGAGCGGTAGCCGAGTGCTAGTAGACGCCCGCTGTTGCCTCGAGAAAGGTTCTGTTGTGCCGCACCCATTCGCAATCGGCGGTACAGGACATGCGTTTGGTCGGTGGTTGTTCGGAGTGCGGGTGCAACCGAGAGAAAAACCTCCGCTGGCGATCGGGAGCTTGAGGTCCGTTTCCCTCTCCCGAGATGGGCGAACGACTCGTATCCAATGCGACTCGCAGATCATCGCGATGACTCCACCTCGACAAAGCGGACCGATTAGTGGCCGGTGATCTTCTTCTCCTCAAGTCGTTGGAGGGGTACCGGGACACAGGCTTGGGTAACGTGATACTGGGGGGACTCATTGGTGAGGTCGTTGAGCATGTATTGAGTCAGTCTCGACTATTCATTCTCCGCTTTGTATTTATTGTTCTGAGGGTCGGTACGGAGGTTGCAGCGACTCATAAGACTCGGCGGTGTGCATCAGTGCCCGGAATGTCCATGGGAAGGTCCAATGTGGGAGCGCGGCACCAAGAGGGTCAACTCTACTGAAGGGCAGGGCAAACACCAAGAATCTTGTCTAGGCCCGTCCAAATTCGCGAACGTTTGACTTTGAGAAGGTACACGTCCGTGCCGGCCGTCACACCTTCGCAGTTAGTGGCCGTAGTGTATGCCCATGGTATTTTTCCGACAACAAAGTAGGGCAGCTGACGCGAGGCGTCGGAAGGGGTAGAGATCCAGTGCTCCAAGCGACGAGTGTGAGAGCATGATACTCACGAACGGTGCCGTAGAAGGCTTGCTGACGGTCCGTCGCCAGGCTGCAATGTACGAGTTATCATGGCGGCCGGCAAGTGTGATGTCTGGCTGCCCCGGTGCGTTGGAAAAAACACGAGAGGGAGACGTGGGAACCTGAAGACGGACACCTATATACCTCAGCGAGAAGCAAGTCTGTACTGACCAAGTAGTTCAAAGAAAATTCTGCGCAAAGAAATTGCGCATCCTAGTGCTCGTTTGGCGCTCGCTGAAGATCGTAGCCAGCATTTGCGCCATCGTGTGATTAACACGCTCCACATCGCCGTTGCTCTTGGCGTCGTAGGAGCTGGTGGCGATTTTTCGAACACCCAAAATGTTCAACACAGCGTGTGAAGCTTCGAGCACAACTGGAGGTTGTTGTGCAAGTATGTGCCGTGCGGACGTTCTCGGAGGGGATGGACGGGTTGAAACGACACTCGCAGTGCCTTCGGTCGTGAATTCGGCAGCAGTGACAGCACGTAAGTTCGGACGATTGCTGAAACGGTCTGCGAAGACCAAGATGTAGGAGTCATATCCGGGGTGTGGCCGTAAGGTAGGCGAAAGAGTCGACGCTGATCCGGTTTCTGGTCCCTGAAGGCAGCGGGATCGAGATGATTTCCGTGCTGGATGCTCCAGACAGTTGCGGGGACACGGTCGAGTGCCTAGCGCTTATACCAACCAGACAATAGAACCATCCAAGCAAGCGTTTTGCGCTTGTGGCGTTTAGGTGGCAGGGATCTGTTGAGTTGCAAGCTTGTACGATCTATGAGCGGGAGAGCAGAGGTGCGTAAATGCGGACATGGCCGTCGTTCAGAGATAAGCAGCACCCTTCTCTGGTTGTTGGGGGCAGAGAGGAGGAGGCGGGGTTGGTCTAGGGACGAGCAGGACAATGCTATCGTAGGTGGGATGGAACCGATCCTTTTCAGCAATATCTGTGATATCCGAAGAGGAGAGGCGCTGGTGCAGCTGGAAACGCGTTAAAAAGTCGGTGGGCAGAGCCAGTAGCCGGCCGAGAAGAATTTATCTGATGATGACATGGTACATAAGCTCTGCCTGGTGTTTCCGCACCCGATCGGCGTGCGAATATCGCGCGGTGGGATCGTCAAACTGTTATTCGGCGGCAGCGCCTAGGGTGTTCAAGTCGGCCGTAGCGGCGGAGAGAGTTTCAGGGGAGGTCGGGGGTCTCACAGCGGAGCTCCCAGAGGTTCAGCCTTGTTGTACACGGACCGATTCGATACCGTCGGGGCCGGTGTTGAAGCGCAGAAGAGGTGGGTTATGTAGCGATGGCCAAAGGTCATTGCGGGTAAAGAACACGCAGCGAGGTGCTGGCCCATCGAAACGGCGAGCAAAGAGAGTATCGGATCTGAAACCATAGTTGACAGCAGGTTGCAAGACGCCTGTGGCGGTGGCTGCCCGACGGCGCATCCGAGTAGAAATTAGAGTCGAAAACGGCTGTGTACCGGTAGCCGGAGGCTGCGGAGGGGCCGAGATGCAAAGGAGTTCGACACGACCGGATATCGCCGATCACGATGGGTTCCGTTTTCTGTGTAGTTGACTCTTCGCAGAGGTTCCACTATTATTAGGCTGTAGTTATCGTGGGCGTGGATGTTTCTGCTGACCCCGGGTTCCCCACAAAGGGCACGGCAAAAATCGAGGTGGAGCCGGTGTCGATGGCAGCTTAACTATTAATAGTCCCGCGGCCGGGATGGCGATCACTGGTAGTGATGAAAACAAAGAAATCACGAGCGACGAATCTCCCCGTAGGAGCAGCGAGGTCGTCAACCCCACTACTTGGCCCGTGTTCGCTCAAAGCGTGAAAGTCAGGATAGATGGGAAGGAACCCACCCAAACTCGCACTTTTGGGTCGGCGCACAAGCCTACCGAAAACGATGCCTGAAACCGGAGAAAACCGCGTGCGCAGACCGCAGCCCCGGATGAAGTAAATAGCCCCACCGTCCACGGGGGTGAGTCAGCTAGAACCACTGCGGTCGTACTCAGTAATAGGTTGTGGCAGGGAGTACAGGACAAGGCATTGGCGCTACCATTAGCCCCCCTTTGCGTTACTCAAGTGTGTAGTCTATTGCGGCGAGGCACTTGAGCCACCGCTGAAATTGCGCATTGTGGGCCAAGCTTTGGCAATGTTCTCCAGCACTTCGTGGTCCTAAAACATGCGGAATTTCTCGCTCCAAAGCGCTTTGTGGTCCTAAAACATGCGGGATTTCTCGCTTCAAAGATGACCTCGAAGACGCTTGACGGCCCATACAAGGCTGAATGCTTCGAAGTCGAGGGTTAGCGCAGTGTCTCTCCGTGTCGAAGGTAGTGCGACTGGCGTAGGCGACGGGTCGCACGGAGTCGTCGGGCTGCTCCTGCCCAAGCTTAGCACCAATGCCATAGATGCTGGCATATCGGTACTAGCATATCAGTACACTCGGTTTAGGCGAGAGGCGCCTGCGACAGTGTCCCAATCGGAGAAGACCAAGACGAAGCGGAGAGCTCGTCGATGTGTTCGCGAATAATGATCTCCATGGAGAGCGTGAGCGTAACGTTGACAACGTTTTTGAAAAGGGAAGTGATCGGGCGGATACCTTTGGAAATATCTCGCAGGATAATACTGTAGCGCCAAACAGAAGGAGGCGAAAACTGCTTCAAGTCGCGAGGCATAGGCGCTTGGGTCAAAACCGACATTTAGTCCGCGTTCGAGCGAACACCCTGGGGTTAGGGTTAGTAATTGAAGTGGAGAGGGCAAGAAAAATCCGCATCCGTCGCGTATTCGCAGTGGAGTGGCCAAGAAAGTCGGCATCCTTCGCGTCTAGCTGAACTTTGGAGGGAGGCTGGTTGATATCACGTCTGGACAGTGGCTTGAGGAGATAACGCACTTTCTAAGCGTGCGCCTAGACCTTTGATAACCCCATTGACAACTTTGACTAGCCAATGGGGTGATGCACTGCTAGGCTGGGGCATGACAAGTCTCTCGTAAATATCCGTAAAGGTGCGACGCGCAGTAAGTGGAACCTGTGTTCTTATCTGATGAGATGGAGGATCGAAGAGAGAAAAAAACGCCCTTTGCCCAAAGAGTCCAGGTTCTGACCCACGCGAGAAGTACAGCTGACTGAGGTTCCTGCTATTACTGAGCTCCTGATAGCTCACGGCAATCCGAATGATGCGTTCAGTCTGTTCTGAACTCGCCACCAACGACGCAAATACGGAGAAATCGAGTTCTGGATCAGACCTGCTGCGACGTGATGCTCCGAAGGGGCGTCAACTTCCTTGGAAGTCATTTTTGTAACGATAGGGACTGGAAACGGCGGGCGCACTGCGCTCCGAGACCGAAATCTCGGATGACATCAAAGAAAGAATCAAATCCCATATTGGATTTGAAAACGTTTGCCAAATCACAGATAACGTCAACTGTTCCGTGGCCAACGGGTCAAATCTGGGCCATGTAACTTGAATGCGACGTCGCCCGAAGAAATCGTCAGGAAATCTCAAATGCTTAGGGACGAAGCATTTTGGTCAGGAGTCAAACGGTTGAGCACGTCAAGGCAATCGCAAAGGCAGAGCTGCGGTACCAGGGAGGAGTGAGTCCGAAAGGGTCGAGACATGGGGCACGTTTGTGAGAATCGAAAAGGGGACGAGCCGCGGCCATCACTCTCAAACACGTCAACACGCAAATGTATCAACGGTGTGTGCGCGATTCAGAGAAGACATCAAGACTTGGGATCAGCGGCGCGAACGAGAGGAAGGATCTGTCGACCGAAAGCAACGAAGTATTAATCAGCAGAAACCACTACTGGCTTGGGCTTGTTATCGACGAGGTATTGGCCCAAGTGAACGAAGAGCAGCTGCGGCTCGTCAGACTAGGTGATACCAGCTGTGCCGTCGTCGCGAAGGTAGACGCCGCCGTCCGAGGCGAGAAGGCAAGGAACAAAAGCAGAGGCGCCTGTGGGGGCGTGGTTGGATAACGCGAGGGTGATAACATGCGAGGGGGCAGGGGGCGAAAGCAACGTCGAAAAGCGCACGTCTAGCTTTCGCGGCCCGACAGCACTACTGTGTGCTGCATCGTTGAAAGCGGGGCGACGCAGGCCCACAGTCGACGGCAGCGCTGGCCGTGGAGGCAGGGGTGTAGCTGGTTGCTATTCTGGCGTCGCCGGTGGGGCGGGTGCTTGCATCTCCGAGGCGGGGGGGGGGCAACGGCTGACGTTGCGACGGCTCCTCTGACGTGATCTGCTGTGAGTGCGGTGAGGCCACTGGCAGTCCATGTTTAGTCTCAAACGTTCAACCCCTCCCGTAGCCTGACTCTCCGGCTGTTTTCAGTGGGTGTTGCCTTGATCCCGTGGTCTCGCACAGATCTAGACGGGGTAAGGTACCTTTCCCAAAGCACTCTCCGACGGAACGAGCAGCATACTGGGCACCCGGCCCGGATGGTAAAAGAGGGACGTGCCTCCCGTCTACCTCTGTGGACGAAGTACCCCGAGCCCTGGTGCGTTTACTCCCGTCGCGGTTTGACAGGTCCACTCGATCGTTACCCTCCTGTTTCTCGTTTCCAGCTTGAGGCGTTCCAGCCGTGGGTCGTTTCCCCCGCTGTCGGGTATGAATACCGATTCCCCACCTTCACTCGTTCCGGCGGCGGCCCTGGAGGTCACACAGTTGCAATTGTCGCTTCTTTCGCGCCTGCTTCCTGTCGGAAGCCGCAACCACTGGTCCAGCGTCATTAATGGTGGAGCCTTAAGCAGAGTGTGAGGGACGATACTGTCGACATGGGCTTGATACCTGCTGTCATAACCTCAGGGTCGTCTAGCAAACAGGACCCAGACGACAGACCCCCTGCTCTGGGGCTTCGCGGGCCACCCATTGAGTGAGAGTGAACTCATCCCTTGTCGACCGCGGACGATGGAAGCGGGCGACTAACGCCACTTTTTGGCGAGTTGAGGCCTATCGTTAATGGGTGTCCTCGGCAAGGATGAGCCGAGGCCACTGACGCGAGCGTCAACGTGCTCGACGGACGGGAAACAGCTCGTCACTGGGGCGTTAAAATCTCGGTAGGGGCGGGGAAAGAGTGGTGATGATCCTTCTTCACGGAGGCGATGTCGAGCGGTGCCTAGACCGCGCGCACGTCGGCGGCAAAGGTTGATCGCCTGATCGTGCGTATTACGGCGGAACCACAACAACGGTTCGTGAAAGAAACCCATTCCACTCCCCACCTGTACCGATCATCGCGACGCCTGGAAGTGGAACCCTCTTCTGCCGAGGGTTGGACCCAATTCCCTTGACTTGTCCATGCCGGAGCAGTCATCCGCCGCCCACGTCGAACTGGCAGTGGGACCAAGGCTGGGCGTATTGCGACCCTAGTGGGCGGGCGACGCTTGATGCTGCGCCCCGACCGACGGCTGTTGCCGTGGCCTCCCTGACACGGGAGTTGGTCCTTCCGTCCCCTGCCTCATCCATGCGGGCGCGCTCGTCTGTTCCCTCGCGTCCATCCGGCGGCGGAAGTGTCACTGGGCGCGTTCTCGCGAGCGGTTGAACCCCCTACTGCTGCCTCCTGATTAACGCCTGTTGATGTAGCCGCCCTGGTATGAGCGCTGCCCCCCCCCCCTCGTCACTCTCATTGATGCCTCAGTAGTCGGCTACCGCCACGTTCCATCGGCAGCGAGGCCAGCGCTGAGCGCATCGCTGCTGCAGTGGAAGCCCGGCTCTCCTGCTGCTGCTCGTTTATTAGTGGCTGTTACTATCACCTCCCTGGCACGAGAGCTGGTCCCCTCATCCCCGTACTCCTCCGTAGCATGCGTCCAACTGGCGGTAGCACTGCCGCTGGGCGTATGGCTGCTGTCGCGGGTGCCCGCCCCCCGGCCTCCTCCTACTTTTCTTCGGCTGTTGCTGCTAACCCCATGGCTCGAGCAATGCACCCCTTGTCGCCTTCCCTATCCACGCCGGGGCAGTCGTGTGCCGTCCTTCCCTCACCTACCGCAGAACAGCCGTTGAGCCTACCGTGGCTGCTCATGGTGACCTACCTCCCGCCTGTGGCGTCCTGAATGACGTATCGTGCTGTAGCCCTCCTGGTTTGCGGGCGGTTTGCCGGCCCCAACACTCTCCCACGCCGGAATAGCCGTATGAACCGCGGCCCACAGGTGGGTGAGCCACATCTTGTCCGGCCATGGCTGTCGAGGGCGCGCTGTCCGGGGCATGATTTGCGGGTACCCCAACTGCTGTTCGGCCGCCTTGCACCCATGGGGTATGCGTGTACGCTATCCCCATCGTGGGTGTCGCGGGCCAATTGAGAATGCTATGTACAGAGACACGCCTTGGGGACCATGACAGCGGAGCTCTTCACTGGCAGTGCCCCACGGGCAAGCGTGTCGCCAGCGATCCCTACAGAACAGGCGACGACATGGCGATCAGAGATTTTCGAATTCCGACCAACCTGCGCCTTCCGCGAGGCCCCAAAGCCGTTCCTTCGCCCGGCGTCCCCATGTTTTGCAGGTGTGACCCTCGCTCTGCCTCGCTCCCCACCTCCACTCTGCCCGCATACTCACTCCCCGGACCTTGTCGTAGTCTCCTCCAATATGAAAGGCGCCCTAACGAAACACAGTTACCCGTCTCCAGCGTTCTCAAGTGGATTCTACATTGGTGATTTTGAACCCTCTCCACCTCATCGGTCGGGCGCGGCCATTGACCAACCCCCCTGCGTTTGGTTCATGTGGACCAAGATTTCCTTCCCCGACTACATCCCTCCCCGAAACCGGTCCTCCCGAAGCGACGCCACCTCCAGGGGGCCACTCCACTCTTTCAATAATTTACCCATTTTATGGCGGTGGGTGCTCTCGTGGTGCACCCGCCCATAGTGGCGCTCCCTACGTTTTACAACGATCCACCCAGCGCCTAGAGGAGAAAACAGCGAACAAACAAACACAAGCAAACGGATACAAGGAGAGCAGGTGCACCGCTACTGCACTGTGATTAGCGACATCAAAGCCCCAACAAGGCAAGCACCTTGCCCCACGACCTCGCCGTCGCATTCTCCCTCTGGGTTGACAGAAACCAACGCTCTCTATCTGATAGCGTTCCCTGCGTCTCCGATAGACCGCCGCTCAGATACCACGCCACTTGCGCCATTTTCCTCTGCTACTCCCTGCCCCCTTTCCATCTTAAAACAAACATCTTGAATTTTGTCCTTCTTTTGTCACCAAACGGAACGCCTCAAACCCTGGTCGTCCCCCCCCTGTTCCTCAATCCTCCCCCCCAGGCCTCCCACCCGCCTTACATGTCAATAACCTCTAATCCACGCTCCATTTCTGTTTCCGACACCCTCAGCCCTGCCTCTCTTGATGCCAACATCGTACTACACTGCAACAGCCAAGCCCAGGGCCCCGGCAGCGGCGGCGACGCAACGACTCTCATGGCAGACTCACCTCCCGTGTCGGGGCCGCAAAGCTAAGCCCACCCCAGCGTGACAAGTACTCCTGTAACAGCAGCAGTTCGCCGGAGGCAACCAAAGCAAAGTAGGGGGCCCACGACGATCGTTTACGTGAATCCACGCGCACGCACACCAAAATAAAACGAAACCACAGCAAGAAAAAAAAAACCACCCAGACCATGTTGTTTTTGGCAGATCCATACGCAGCAGAAATGATGGGCACAACCATGACCAGGGGCACGGGCGCGTCGAAGAGTGGGCGAGGCTGAGGCAAAGGATTATGCAACTGCCCGAGCTTCGACTGTTACTGTACAGGTTCCTCCTCCTCAGTGCACTCCATGCTAACGCCCTCTGATGCGCAGTCGGTTCCTCTTACTTCCCCAAAGTTCCTGCCACGTGCCTCCTCCAAACTGCGCCACGCAACCCCACGCCAACTAGACCGCTTCTCTCCCTCAAACGAACAGCCTCTTCCTCTCCACTCCTCCAGCACCAGCACACGTTTGGGTAGAGCGTCTGGTTTCCTCGAAACTAAGCCATCGCTCGGTCCTGCCCTCACGAACTGAAGTCACCACGCGCTGAGAAGAAACGAACGTTGGACCCCTTTTCACTCTTCGACTTCACCGGTTTTACTCTCCCGGACTATATCTCACCACCAGCAACCCTTCGCTACTCCTCATCTTGTTCTATCCACCCTCACGCTGTCCTCTGTCCTTTATCGTTGCTGGTTTGCCACCGTACGTCGTAACAGTTCCGTTGACGAAAGAAAGAACACGGTGCGTCGCCTCGTTCTCATGCAGAACCAAAAAGATACTACTGTATATGGCACTGTCTGGTGGAACCGATATGTCAAGGATGTTGTCCTACTACTATATACTTACCAGCTTATCTACTGTATATATTCATAGGGATATGTGGTGTGCGGAGGGAGACAATATATACGCAAGGCACCAGAAGGCTGATGTCACGATCTCGAGACAAGAACCTCTCGGACCGCCTCACTTGGTCGGTTTAGGAGTAAAACAGCACCTGTTCATGAGCTTCCTCCTGATGCATCTCAGGAGCCTAGTCTCGATGCAATGTTTCTGCCAATGCGTCCGGAGAGCGTGGTTGGGGAGGCCGATCATGTGGATAAGCAGCTTGGAACGGACAGTCGCCAGCCCCGGATGCAAGGTAACGGCAGCGATGAACCGTTGTTGGAGAAGTTCGGGAGATTCATCATTGGTTGACCCTGCCTCCCCGAACGTACCTTGGTCTCAGCAGTAGCAGAGCCTTCTCCACTTCCCCCCGCTCGTTAATACCAGGCCTCCGCCCAATCCCGGCGGCCGTTACGCGCGGGCCTACAACGGCAACGCTAACTTCATCAAGAACTTTGAGCAGCCCCGCCCAATGGTACCACCGGAACAGGGCTTCGAAGGAGGACATTTGTTGATGGCCACCACTACCACACATGACGCCAATTCAATAGCGGAGCATGGGGGTAAGAGCCCTACATGCCCGTACATCTGCGCGCGAGCCCGAAACGAATCTCAGTAGACCATCAATCGCGACGCTAGGAATGTTTGGGCAGATCCCCGAAGACACCCACCTTACGGGAGCAACTGCCCGGGAGATCAACAACGACAGAGAAAGGCTTCATCGGCGACAGCGCTTTGACAATACTCTGACGATACTTGTAGACAGCGGAGCGTCCTTGAACTACTTTGATGACACTCCTGGGTGAAGGCGAAAGTTTTCCAACTGCCAAATCCCGTGAGGGACCACGCGAAATCTCTAGCAGGCAAAAAACAGCTGTAAGGAAAATGGAAAATGCATAGTTGCTGGCGCTATCATCTGCAAAGCTGGAGTAAAGCAGTCCGTGAAAATACCGATCGTGCTCGTACCCTGTCTGGGACGCAACCCATTCTCAGTTCCTTAGGTGACGCTACAATTCATTATCACGACCTTGTCTATAGACGCCACTCGCGTCGAGAAGGATCGTCTTCGTCTCCCAGTTGAGCAAGCGATGGGAGCCCAAGATGATAACCTCGTTCGATACGGAGCTGGATATACCTGAGCTCGCCTCAGAGGCCACCAAAATAGTCGAGGCCACGATAATACACATTGCGGGCAAATGAAAATTCCGCATGAGGCCACGACTGTACACTTTGCGGGAAAATGAAAATTCCGCATGGGATACACCAACGCCGAAGTGTTGGACTTCTGAACGAGACGGACGGTAACGGGCAACGGGACGCGCTTCACCGGGGGGAGTGTCGGACTGCGACGTTGGAACCATCGGTGAAATTATCCAACAAGTAGCTTCGAAGACGGCCGACCTTGAACGTCCATAACGATGGCAACAACAACGACTACAACAACACAGCCAATAACAGGAACGCCAATGAAAACACCACCAATGACGCCGACGTGCTGTGACACCAGGAAGATAACCTGTTAAGTGGCATCCAGGATCATACATCACTCCTCTACCTTATCAACACCTCCGATTAGGCCATCGGAATCGCTCAACCTGCTAATGCTGAGTCGGACCGGCAATACCGTAAGGCTGCGCCGAGCTGGCTAGTCATGATTGCGGAAGTGTATCCAGCGGTGGTACGACTGTAACCGGAGGCGCCAGCGATGGAGACCGCCTGCGGTCAACAAGTCTCATCCGTCACCTGAGGCAGGCGAACCTGGAGCTGAGGAAGTACTCGCTGAAGGGGTGGCACTTGCGAGAAATCGAGGAACCCCACCTTCGAGAGAAGCAGGGGTTAGAGTCGCCTGTAAACAACACCCGTGTGATGCGGTCCAACGCCCCACTAGGAAGGGTACATACGACGCTAGTTCGTAGTACATGTCACCACCCGCATGCAAATAAAAATAAGGCTGAAGGGGAAGGAAATGGTGGTATGCCGAACAACCTTCAAGATGGGACAACTGGAGGACGCTCTTTGGGTGGCAGCGTCGGGACGGAGCTGGAAAGCCTGAAGAAGCAGCGCCTCGTCTAAGCTCTTGACCCTTCAAATCCGTGACGCAAAGTAGGCCAACCACAATGCTCGCGCCAACACCACCATCGACCTCACATCAGGGACACGGGTGGACACTTACAGCTACTACTGCTGCAATTACCACAGCTACTTCGCGCTCCACCTTTCCTACGACCGCTGGCGCTTCATCATTGCCCCAGACGACAACGGATACTCGTTCGTCGCAAGGTCGTAAAAACACCACCAAACCCATCAAATTTTCAACGACTACCGACATAATCGTTTATAGCCGATCACGACGCGGAGCAATTACCTTCCACATGATCGTCGGAACGCGGGGCGGTCTCACAGCCGGCATCGACGCCATTCTCACTGCTATCATCATCCATTGCACCATCAACACTCACATGACCTTTTACGACTTTAATCGACATCTTCTAAAGCGTCCGCAAGATCACGAAGGGAATGTCAAACCCGCTCAATGCAGACATGGAGACAGTCAAGCGCACTCTGCGATACGTCGCCGCCACAATCAACTTCGACATCGCCTACAAGAAAAGGGCTTTCGCCCGAAACTACGTTTTCCGACGCAAACTGGAGCAACAACTCATCGCCATATGGGTGAGGAAGGGGCATGTCATCCGTTCTAGGGAAGGCGCACACGCTGTAACCAAGCCTTCACTGGGATGCCCGTGTTGCACCTATTATACGATGCGTCGGGCCGGGGGAGGTGTTGCAGTGCCGTGGGGCCATAATTTGCTTAGATACGTGGCTACTGTCCGAGCCAGCGCCTCGGCGAGGGTCTAGTTGTTCGGGCGGGGATATAGCCATCGCGAAGTTCCTAATCGGAACAGTTAACAGAATGGAGGAGTGTTGCCGGCGGGAGATACCGTCTGATGCGTGTCGAAAATCATCATCGAAGAAGCACTCATGCCCGGTGTATCTGGATACCACCCGGCGAAGAAAAATAGAGAAAAGCCGAACGACCCTTGTTATACCTGTAACATGTCGCTTATCGTATGATCAACCTCGTTGCCCGCTACATCAAGTGGAATGCTGGAGATCGGAGCTATATTGCTATTAATAGTGCTTTGCGGATACCTAATAATGTGAAACTCTCTCCAACGAAGTCCAAATGGATACCTACTAGGAAGCTCTCTCCACCGAACTCCAGACAGCAATTG
The DNA here is from genome assembly GCA_031763025.1 of Macrocystis pyrifera. Taxonomy (NCBI): domain Eukaryota; class Phaeophyceae; order Laminariales; family Laminariaceae; genus Macrocystis; species Macrocystis pyrifera. Next base: position 21,472,409 of record JASSKH010000001.1, on the reverse strand, counting down.
GAGCCGATCGAATATACTATTACCCTTGTTTGGGCCTGTGGTTTGCAAACCTGCCGCGACCCTACGAGGTAGTAGGTGGTCACTAAAATGCTCCAAAATTTCTGAGAATGGAATAGGAAAGCAAGAGGATAATTTGCAAGTGTAAACGCTAGATACATCGCACTCAGGAAAAAAAAAAAAAAAAAAATGTTAACCAATGTATGATATGTTCGCCGTCGGATGCATCAGATGCAATTTGTTATACGTTGAACGACCTAAAGTACCAGTCGGAAACAAAATGAGAATGTAAATACTCGGACAGTCTTACGAAACTCAGATCTAATATGCATATGAACGTAGCGCGATTTCTCGAACACATTAGTTTGCAGCAGGTCGCTATACTCGGAGTGGGTCTATGGTTCGCCCTACTGGGGGCGGGGAAAATTACGAGAGGCATAGCCCACCAGATACTCGCGTGTAAGACTACTAGGCAGGATATGAAGACTACCTGCCCGTTAGACGTGTGTACAGTCTTAGTACTGACCCCATACCGTACCTTACCATACCATACCCACCAAAACCTACCGTAGACACACATTGTAATAGTGCTGATATTCCGCCTGGAACTAATTAACCTACGACTTGTACAGAGCTCGAACTTGAAACCGTTTGATAGAGCAAAAACAAAACACTATCCACTACGACGTACTCGTGCTTGTCGAACAGCACAAAACACGTCAACAAACATGCAACGCTCGCTGAGCAAAGCATACACTATGCCTGCGGGGGAAAAAAAATGGTCTTGTCTGGAGTTGTGCGCGCCCCCCCCCCCCCCCGTCAAATCACACCACAACAATACACATAATTTATAGGAACGCTGCAGCTCTTGCCCGGGGGCTGACTGGTACCAGCAAGTGCCAATCATATACTAATCTATTACAGCTAGAGTATCGACCGATTCTTTAAAAGGTTTTACCTAGAATTTTGTGTTTACCGGTGGAACTACAGTAGTGCGAGAGTGATCTAGGGTGCCGCGAGCTTCAGGGCAGGGCAAATAAAAACAACCCAGACCAGCCTCAGCCTCATGTACCAGCCGTTGATCTCGTAGCTCCAAGTTATTGCTCTTCGGCCATTGCGGGAGGGCCGTCGCTAATCCTTCTGTATTACTGTATATCTCCAGCTGCCACCGGTGCACGGAGCATTCTGCACCGCATGCTGGTCGCTTAGATTCCCGGCCCTGTAGACCCCGTTGCTGCTATCGTAGGCGCGGTGACTTTGTCCCGGGCAGTCGAAACCAGCAACACGTGTCATACCCCCCCACGTGGATTTCTGCGGTCCCGCCGCAGTAATAGCGACATGCATCTTCGTTCACCAAATCATGGAAGGATACATGGCGCAGCTAAGGCTAAGCGTGAAATTCGTATAAAGGGGTGCTGCGTGAAACCACTCGCGCGTGCCGGACAGAAATGGGTAGTCCACGGCTTCATTTGATTGGATAGACAACGCACGACAAAGACGGCGCGAACTCGCAAACCCTTCGGTCCACCTCGTGGTTTCCTCCGCTTGAGCCTCAGCTTATTCCGCAAAACGGCAAGACAAAGGCACACACAGTGGCGTCTACAACTGATGATCCTTTCAACTGCCTCGTTCTTGTTCGCCCCCCCCCTGAACCCCACATCGGCTCATCACGGAAGGCGAACACGGGTACACCGTCCGAAATCCCGGTTTCCAACCTGACAGAAGACAGACGAAGGTTACTTAATTGCTGCCGCTAGGTTCCCAATGGATCCCCAGGCTTGGAACGAAGACGTCGTCGTGTCATCAATCAAATATCAACTTCTTTCCAAACCTCCAACCCGCTTCTCCGGCCTCTTAGAGAATTTCCGTTGACTGCGACCACAGGAACAACAGCAGTGCCCTTCGGTTCGGGCTTTATGGGAGATATATCGATGTCCCAGCTCGTTGCTGTGCCGATGACTATGCCAAGGGCAAATATACAGAAAATGAGGTGGCGGTCGAGCGGGAAAGGGCGGGGGCGATGGATGGACCGAGCGAAGATGGTGGAGGAGACGATCGGGCCTGTCGCTTTTGCCAACGAGCCTATTACCACCGAGAGGCCGTTGACAGTCCCACGTTGAGAAGGATGTATCGCGTTGTTGGTTGCCAGAGATACGTTAACAAGAACCTGTCGTGACGGTGGGGAGGGGAAGAGGGGGGGAGGAAGAGGCAGGGGGGTGGCGCGTCAGGGGTGCTCTGTTGTCGGTGCATATGCTACGACCTCGAAACAGAGCTGACTCAGTCCTGGAGCTGGGATACCAGTCTGGAGTGTGAAGGACCAATGAGAGCACGGTCGTAAGACAACTGATGTAAGTCCCCCGAAAACAGCAGGAGGACGTGGTCGATTCGATGCAAATACCACTGAAGGCATGCCTTGGTCCACTCGATATGTGATGCATGGACGGTCGATAACACCGCTACAGTGTAAGACCAAACTTTGTACTTACTTGCACGTAAACAACGATTACCACGGTCAGCCCCCCTTCCCCACCCACCCGCCCAGCTTGATTACTGGGCGAGACGTTTCATCACGACCCTCGCTGAAATAAACACCCCAGGGGCAATCTTTCGATATCGACGCATCCATGTGAACACGGAGCTGAGAATAGAGCCCTTGGCTCTGCATGTACGGGACAGAGGCTCTCGCCGACCACAATCCAAGCACGAAAAAGCACAAATCATGGGGGTCTCCTGCCCTCTTGTAGATTAGTTGCGGTGACCAAAGTACCGCAGGGCGATATCACACAGAAGTATTGAGATGGTTGACATAGAGCAACATCGTACAGTAGCATCTAAATGTCAGACACATCCAGCAACAACAAGGCGGTCGACATCGTACCCCGGCGTCGTTCAGCAATAAGAACATGTGGGAAAGGGAGACGTAATTGAAGCAGGCATGACACCCACAGCGATGCCGGCGAAGAACAGCATGGCCCCCGAAGCAACCACAAGCACCTCCCTAGAGTTGTGCAGCATGGAGAGGAGAAGGTACGAGAGCTAGGGAGGGATCGTTACACAGCAAGACTAGCGCCTGCGACTAGTCGCGCCGATCCACTCGACAGCACATTGGTACACTAATAGCTGGAAGATGAGCATGCTTCCGCCACACACAGCGAGGGTCTGCAGCATTAGAGAGCAGGCGGGTGCAAACGTAAAAGGGGACCGACATGACAAAGGGGTAAGGGGTAGCATACAAAATGTACAGCACGCGTCAAGTTGGCCGCGAGTTATTCAAAGTTGTCTGAGAAGCGGGGGCCGGGCTGAGTCAACCATTGTGTGGGCTACTGAATTGTCTCAGGAATATCGCCTACTTGATGCCAAGACAAGCTCCGGCCAACTTCCCGCCACCCGCCATCGAGAGGGGGGTCGACAGGTACTACTATCTGGATCGCAATATTCCCAAAATACCGCTGCCGTGGACGTCAAACACGCCCTGAACGTTCTGCGCGCTTCTCTGCCCCTTCGAATTGGCGCCACCGCCACCCATAGGGTAAGAGGTGTTGCCTTCTCTAATACCATGGGGGGGCGTGAGAGAAGAAAAAAACCTGGTCTCCTTTGTTCTCAAGCTACAGCGCAATAGCCGCATCGCACGCATACCAATGGGCGAAGGCTGCACACTGGGGACCACACGCGGGCCAGACACGAACCAGAGACGCGAACCGCATCACCCGACATGTGTTCCGAGAATTTATTACTCCGATCGGGCACGAGATAAAGGCCCGAACAAACTAGATGTGGAGTTACATAAGATGGCATGCAGGTGCGAAAGTGAAAGATGGGAAGCATTGACATGCTGCTTCCCTCCTTGAGGTCTGCCAGCTGATGACCCACGTTTGTCGCAACATGCCCGCGCTGCTGGTCAACTACGGAGAAGACGTTCTGCTAAATACACTACCGAGAACTAAGAGCGACCCAGTTGGCAAGAAGCAAAGACGCGCGCGACGGGAATGACACCAGCACTAAACAAAGGCATCAATTTCCTTTCCGATCTGTTTCGTCGTCCAATCCAATCCTCCGTCGGCGAGAGTGCTGAGCGCCCACAGTGGGTACACTTCCTGGGACCCAACGGGTAGAAGTGCGGCTCTAAAGAGGGTGCGCGACAAAGACAACCCACGCGTGAGGGTGGTGCCATTTAGCTCTTGCGCACATCCCTCAGTTGCAAATGGAACGCTCTCCCCGACGAGGAGGAAAGGCACACATGGAAACGCGGTGCAGGCCAAAATTGATACCCCGGCATATTCTCTTCACACGGCGTGAATTCAGACAAAATCATGAGACGTAGCAACACAACCTTTGATTGCACAACACACCTATGCAGAATACCGTGTATTACAGACGGCAAAAACCCTCTTCTCATCGCAAACAAAGCACGCACGAACAGGACAGTGAGGACCCGTTGCCCTTCGAGAAGCTTAAACGGCAGAAGACACTCCCGCGAGAAGGGAATCCTCCTCTTCTCCTCTCTACTTTGGCCACCACCTGCTTCTTGGACACTTCGCATCTCCCTCCTTTCCAGCTCTTGCGCTCGACGGAACGATTTCAATGGTCGCGGGGCGAGAAGACGTCGCTGGTCAGGTCGTGCCTGAGCGTTGCTGCCGTTACCTCCATTTTTGCCGACGGTTTCACGTTCAATTATACTTTCACTCCCCGACGTTGCTCCCCCCCCACCGCCGTTCGCGAGCTGTGGGTCGTAGCGAATGCCGGTGGAGATTGTTGTAGCATCCCTTCCCTTCTTCCCCATCGCCTCTTGGATGTGCATGTTCGCCTTCCGCGTCGGAAGAGGCTCGAAACCTTGCCTGCATCCACGAAAAGTGACCACAAAAAGCTTTGAGGCTGTGTGTATCAGGCAACATGCCATAGGTGTTGTACATCACAGCTTTTCTTGACACCCTTTTGCCTCAGTATCCCCCCCTACGAAGTAAAACCGAACTACATCGGCAGCAGACCATTCCAAATCACTCGCGGCTATGGAAGGTAAGCGAATCAAAGCCGACTCGATCGGAAACACATAAACGCTATTGAATGAATGGCTGCTTAGTACCTACTTCTGAGATTCATCGTCGATCATGGACACACAAAAAGTTTGGCATATATTGCTAATACTACTGTAGTGTTGTCGAAGGCGTTTGCGGCGGTGGCGTGGCATCGGCCCGGTGCAAACGGATGCTGGTTTCCGTTGGATACCCGGAAACGTGATCCTAAACCCGGGCCATGACCCCCCAAACGTCACGTGAACAGGCCGGGGTACACTCGTCCTGCCCAATAACAGTGCAGGTACTATTGGGCTTCATAAAAAAAACACGAATCCTTTCATTTCGATCGTGCTCAAAATCGCAGGTTACCACCTGTCGCCACTCGTTTGGATTTCGTGGGTCTATCCGAGGAATAAGGAGACCAGACGCATGGCTATCATAGACAGGGTCGCCCCAAAGATGTTCGGAAGTAAGTACGGGAACCTGGCAGAGTTTAGCCGTCGGCAGACAACAAAACGTTAAAGAAGAACAAGTAATACATAAGGACCGACAGTTCCTTCAGGGCTGCAGCGAGCGCCAGTGAGCGTTGAGTATGCAACACACGTTCTAGGTTGTTTTATAATCGGCGGGTGTCTTCTTCCAAGACGGTTTGCGTGTGGGCCCTTGCTTCCTGAATGGTGGTACGGGGTGGGTCACTCTCTCAGGCGACTGGCGTTCGTCGGCCCAAACCAGTACCGTGATAGCAATCGAGGCGAACTTCGAGCGAGCGGGAAGACCAAAGAGTGAGAACCCGCATACATAGTCAAAGGCGCAAGTGGTGCACAAGGACACGTCTAAACCGGCGAAGAAGCACTGGCGACTGGCCACATATACAGCTGTTGAAGGCAACGCCCGCGGCCGTTGGAGGCATGGCCCATCCACAGAACACTGCTGTGCTCTCGTGCTGATCACCTTCCGAATAGCCCCGACACCGAAAATATGGTGGGGTGTTGAGTCGCCGGTTCTACCAGCAGGCCACGAAGGCCAGACCCGAGGACAAGCCCAACCGACCCGCGCCTTTCATGGCGAGGACGAGAGCGTGGACACGGCAAAGCGTTGAGATAACTCATTCAAACAACAACTGGCGACACTTACGGGATGTAATAGGCAACACTATCGTAGGTGTAAGAGGCTGCGCTTGTACAGGTTACACGTGCAACGCGTATGGGAAAACACCAGCTGGTATAGGTGTGTAATACCAACTGCTGTGCAGTAGAAACAAGGCACAGGTGCGTTGGAGAAGAGACTGAGAGTGGAGCCGAAGGCGGAAGGTGTTTGCGTAACCTAGCCATAACACACGTTAATTGTGTCACAACTAACGTTCATGGCAGTTCCTTTGCTGTAGTCGTACTGTGGTTAAAACAAGAAAAAACCAGGCAGTTTCTTTGGCACTACGGTAGATACTTAGTCAGGGCTCTGCAGAGTACTGCTCAAGCTTTACATATTGTGCAACGCGGCTACACTACGTACACAGTTCTGTAGCCCTTCTGTACTGTGCTGATGCAACGTTTTTATACACCGGTACCAGGTATCAGTGTGGCACAAAGTGTAACGTGGCACAAACAATCTCGAGTCTGCCCAAACTGTAGCTTGGTTCCGTTTTTTGCGCTTTGCTGCACCAGACCGCGATATATGACAGACTTTTTTACCTCCTACTGTAGCTCTGCGGTGATATCACCTGTGATGAAGCTCATGCCGACCATGTCGTGCTAGCGTTCGCAAATCTCGGAGATCATAGTCTTGGCGTCCGCTTCTATAACGTCCAATGCTCTGGTGAGAAACCTTCTCGGACATGTCGTTGGATATCACAGGCTTGGCATTCACCAATATGGCGTTGAATGCTCGCATAAGAAACCTTTTGACGCAACGATGAACCTTTCAAATTGTCAACCTGCAGTGGAAAATTTAGCAACATCTTGGCCCTATTCCTTGTCCGTTGGTGCTATTTTTCCGGGTGAACGACTTAAAAAACGCCGCCTGTTGTCATTATGCTTCGCATCACGTGGTATACTGGAATGCCGATTTTGCGTATCATTATATCGTCAGCTCTAGCACTTGGTATATGTATTTCTTTGTTCGGTACTCAGATACACAGTCGCCAGAAAGGGTGCCCCCCACCACCCTTTTGCTACATTACGGTGTAACCGGTATGTTGCCTCGGACCTCCACAGTACATTACGCATATAGCATATGGGGTCACCGCGCCGCAAGACTTTACTCGGTTGCGCTGCGACGCATGGGCCATGGCCTACCGGTTAGCGGACGCTGGCGAGTCAGCGATGACACAGGTTCTTGATGACCGACCGGAAGGGAACAAAACGTGAGCGTGCCCCTCACCGGAAAGTAACTGGCCAGGAATAGCTGGTTGAAGAGCAGAAAGAGACATGCAGGAGCGCTGGTAAATACAGCCCCGAGTGCATGACCGGCATCCGACCATATCGGTCGGCGAAACGACTCCAGAAATACGAGCCCCCGAAACGCCCAATCATCAAGGCCGACGACAGGTAACCAGCATAGAAACCTGCACGTTATGGTAATGTAGGTGCATGCTGTTAGCGCTGTATGTGACCGACTGTTGTGGATAATCGAAAGGGAAAGTGCTTGGATTGTTGCTGGGCAATTCTGGTTGTGAGCTTCAGCTCAGAAGGAATATGCATTGATGGTGCTAAACGGCACTCTCGGGCCAGATTACAGGGATACTGCATGATAAATTGAGAGGATGGTTATGCCATCTTTTCTCAGGTCAGCAGTATGCGAGTTAGGTGGCTTAATTGGTATGCCCGTCCCGGCCATTGTACTGACTGACGCCCAGCAAGGTTCCCACAATGCTTCTTCGTGGAGGTCGGTACTTGTTCAAGATTGCTACTGCGTTATTGTCGACTACCTAAGGAAGATAAAGTGCTTCTGCGCACGAGTACGTACCACGGTGTTGCTTACAGTCTTCGAAACTTAATTGTTCTACACAGCAGGTACACCCCCTTTTCATGAGCCGATCATGCCTCTCTGCCAACTTTGCAGTGGGTAGGTAGACGGGTATATTACCGGCTGTCATATTGTGCTTCAATAATACACGATGCCTCTGGGCACGACTGTACACACGACTGGTCACTGTTATTGTTCTAGCGAGGTCCCTATCACCCACACGACCCCTCGATGGAGGTAACGTCGTTAAATGTGCTGTTCGACAATATATGCTATAATTCCTTACGAGCTGGTTCACGGAATTCGCCAGAAATTAGTTTAGACATCAGGAGCTCACGCCGTCTTTTTTGTTGGACCCTAAGAACCTCGCGCACACCTTCCCTGCCCTTATGCCGAGAGGTATAGGGAGGGTGTTTTTCTGAGTACTGGGCTTTCTGGGACCCCAGGTAGGAGCGAACAAAGTTGAACAAGCTTGTACCCCCTTGATACACTCCTCGGGAACGACACGGAAGGTGTGCCAATTTTCAGGTTCTAATTCGAACACAACGAGCGAACATCTGCGCTTTCGTGAGGGAAATGCGTATTTTTCCGTTTTGTTTCGAAAGTATTTGGTTCCAGATATATGAATTGACGGTTAGCGGTATATTTTGCTAAATATTGATCCCACCTATTACGGGGGGCCATAGTAAATAGAACGAAATATTGTAGTAAAGATAGGGAAATATATATAGGTTTTTGTGTGTACCGTAAGTCTTATTTACCATGGTCCCCCGAAATAGTCAACTCTTCGAATATGTACGCAATCTACTTTTAAGCCCTGGAGTACCTATAATCGTTTCGTTCAGAAAAGAACAGAAAAAAATGGTTTCTTCCTACGGAAACGCCTGCCTGTTGATCTTTGTGAAGGCCTGTGGTTGATCGGGACGCAATTTCGCCGCTAGCGCCCGCCCTAGGTCCTTAACAAAACCAACTGGGTACGCCATTATCCTGGACTGTTCAGTACGGGCAGTATGATACCAAACATGTGCCATTCGAGTAGCTACTGCATGCAGCATTCATGGTTGACGCAATTTGTTTTTTTTCTTGGACCAGCCTCTATACCATAGTCAATGTATTTACGTATGATTCGAGTAACCTCTATCACTGATTGCATTCCTTTGCAATATCGAAGACCCGCATAACTGCGTGCTTTTCTGCAGGCGGGATGGTTTATCGCGCAGGTAGCATTAAATTACCACATAGCAACCCTTGTATGAACGGCGGCAATGGGGGTTAGTCTGTTCACAGATCTATTTGTGGTGTACGCACCCTACATGATAAGACACGAGAAAAATATTGCAGGGGTCAGTTTGTTTACGTAGGCGTGGAAAAACAAGTCACGGAGTAGGTGTCTGCCACGTCTCTGCCCGCCCCGTACATACTGTTCTGCATCATACCTGCAGGTCATCTTAGTGCTAGAATCAAACTCGAATCATACTCCTGTCGGTTCATCGACCACTACGAGAATATATCAGTAGCAGTCTACTACCCTTTTCGTGAGAGCTAATGGTCTCCCAATATTATTACCCGCCAAATTGTATACCTGGCAAAACGCATGGCAGTGGTCCCAACAGTGGTCCCTAGCAGCAGCCGGAGGAAACTATGGTCGGGTGCTACATACGTCTGAGGGTGAGTGGCTGGCGCTTGTTCGTAGAGTCCAAGCCTGGATGCCCTGACCACCACGTGGTCTGATGAGTTTCTTTATAGTCGTTGTATTATAGGACAGAGGAGGGGGGAGAGAGCGGAGCCTAGATGGTAGCTCGGAGCAGAGAACGGAGCAGAGAACGGAGTGCTCAAACTCTCCTCATGACCACACGGCATAATTCATAATAACGCCTGCGAAGATATACGCAACCCTCTACAACTTGTAACCGTCGCTGCTGGAACGATCCAAACGAACACCCTCCCTGGCTCTTCACAGCAGTGACGAGACCGAAAAGACATCCAAGACTTGCTAGGGCCTAAGAACAGCCAACGACAGTCCCGCAGGAGGAAACCCGGCTACCGGGTCAAAACCCCCTGTATAACACATATACTCCAAACCATTGCAATCGAAACAACGGCCGCATTCCGAACGATTACCATGGCCAGAAAATAAAATGCCAAGCGGTGCCCTACTCCCCCATGCCCCTCAAAGTAGCGCAGGGTTGGCGACCTGACAAATTATTCCTCGCATCACTCAAACATGGTACTCATCGAATAATGCTCATACCCCCTTACCCACCCTCCAAAGGCAGATTCAACAAGAACCTACAGTGAGACTTAAAAGGGGTCGCAGCAAGGGATTTCGTCAACATATCCGCGTGCTGCTCTTCCGAAGCTACGAACTGAATGTCGATCTTCTTAGCACGAAGTAGCTCTCTGGCAAAATGAAAACGCACGTCGATAAGCTTACTCCGAGCAGAACTAAGAGGGTTCTCAGCCAACGCTATGGCCCCCTGGTTATCCTCGACAACCCGGACACATGATCCGCTTAGCTCTGGACAAATAAACGACAACACCGCGCCCGCAAACAAAGCTTCCTTTACCCCTTCACCCAGGGCGGCATACTCTGCTTCTGCTGTCGACAACGTAACACACCTCTGCGTGCCACTTGCCCAACTGACGGCCGCACCCCCTAGGGTAATTACTGTCCCCGATACCGAGCGCCTATCGTTCGACTTATCCGCATAATCAGCATCACTATACGCTGTCAAATCCAATCCCGAGCCCCGCACAAAAGTCAATGCCATAAACCTGGTCCCGTGGAGGTAAGCCATAATCTTCAAAACTGCCTTCCAGTGCCTCTCCGTTGGGTTGTGGGAGTGGAGCGCCACAGCACGCACAGCGTTCGAAACGTCCGGCCTCGTCTTGGTCGACAGCCACATCAAGCTGCCCACAGCCTCCCTGTACGGCCAATCTCCTCCAAGTTCGCCCTCCTCTCTTGGACCTAGTTCATCACCGGGGGTCGCGGGGATGTCAGAGGATGAGTTAACACCAAAACGATTCAGCATGCTCTCAATGAACGCCTCCTGCGTAATCTCCAATGTCCCCAGTTCCCAGTCGCATTTGAAAGCACAACCAGTGTACCTAGTCAGTTCGCCGAGGTTATTCGTGAGAAATTTCATAGCTAGCGCGGCATGGAAGTCTCTGCATGTCTGATCCGATCCTGCGATCACGATGTCATCTACATGAACGGCCAAGCTCAGTTCTACCTTGCCGTCTACAACCATGCGAAACACACACGGGTCAGACCTACACTGTTACGGACTGTGGGGGCGGTTCTACGTCTTTCGGGAAACCACTCGGCATGCACACGCTCAACTCCCCTTTGTTCTCCACAGCATGTCCTCCGGCCATTAAAGCCACTGCGTCCTCCATCGTCCAGGACGTACGATTCAGCATACTCCCAGGCTTCGTCCACGACTCGTACGCTGCCGCAAGCAGCGCGTCTGCGGCTCCTTTATCCATCCCTTCCTGGTGCACGGCAGGTTCACCCTCCAGGCGTTGGCTCTGACCCCGGGTCCGGCCCCGTACTGTCGGGGGGAGCCGGCCCCAGCTGCAGAGCTCGTGTGCAGTCCTCCCCGACAGGACCGCGGGGGGATCCTCACCGTTCCCTCAGACGGTGTCAGAGGCTGATGCTGCGTCCGGGTCGCTTCCGGCCCTCCCTGCCGGGACCGAGGAGGCGTCCACGGCGCCCCCTTGAGACGAACCCATCGTCTCGGGTGTCGCCGGCGGCAGGTGCCTGCTGTGCGCGCTCCAGCATAAACGCGTTCAGGTCAAAACTCCACGTCACGTCGAGGTCGTTCAAGTGAGCCAGACCGTCGTTCAGCTCATCCACCACCCCCCCACCACCTCGATCCGACGTGCTCACGTCGTCTGCCTCTGACCCCCCCTTTTCCGTAGACAGGGAGTCATTCGCCTCGGCAGGTACAGGTGGTGCAGGTGACACGCGTTGCCAGGTGACATTGCGCGTGATTAGCACAGTGCGTTTCTTTGTCAATACTCGTACTGAGCCTCGGGGGTAGTTTGGTGCAGGGCCAAGGTGAAAGCACTCTTGTGCTTTCGCCTGTGACTCGTTTTCCCTATTCACCTTGCAGTAGCCAGGCTTGAGGCAGGGCAGTAGTACTACCGGGGGGGGCTACCATGCCACATCTCATGCGGCGACTTGCTCTGCGGGTTTGCTGTTGTTGCTGTGCGGTTCAAGGCGTCACACACCCAGTGGGACGCTTCCGCCCACAACGACGTCGTGGCCGGGAGTTTCGCGCCAGGAAAAAGCTCTTGAGCCTGGATTCGGCCCGCCATTGCGGCCGTCTCTATTTAACCAAGCGAGCGCTCTGCTACTCCGTTGAATTGGGGACTGTCGACCGTCGTGAATTCCTGCTTGAACCCTCGTGATCTACACAGATCGCCAAACTTTCCCCCGCGGAATTCGCCACGCCCATCAGATCGGACGATTACCACCGTAGAAGGGACACCGTCTGCACGAGAATCCGCAAGGAACTGCTCGAACATTTCCGCGGCGTCCGACTTGTGGCGCATAAAGTACACCCACGTATATCGTGAAAAATCGTCGCGCACGATGAGAGTATACCGCTTCCGCCCGAGAGACTCTACCACCTTTGGTTCGCTCAAATCCACAAAAACCCTCCCGAGCTTCTTGTCTGTTCGTGTGTGTGGACTGCTTGATACCATTGCGGAGACCCTTTGCCATGGAACACCCTTTGCGCTCCAGCAGCTCTCCCTCGAGGACAGTCCCTTGCTGCTCCGCGGGCTTGCGAATTAGTACCTCGTGGGAGTGTCCAGCAGCACAGTGGAAATCGTTGATGTTTATCGCAGACTTGTTGGGCAGTTGCCCCGGGGTGAGTACAGCGCAGGCATTTTCCCCACAACTACGGTCGACCCGGTAGCCGTACAGGCTGTAGAGGGTCCCGCTCAACGGAAACACGATCGAACGCTCTGACTTGAGCCTGACTACAACCCCCGTGAGGCGCCTTTCCAAAGTATGGCCGTTTTTGACCAGAGTGGGCAGGGAAAATAAGTGGTAGCGGAGATCCGGCACGTGCGCAACGTTCGTAAGCAGCGCTTGCACGGGACCGTTTCCGGACCGAAAGACAACGCTCACGTCACCGTAACATTCGATCGCTCGAGTTGATCCGTCAGCGATTCGGAGAGTCAAGTTGGATTCTCTACAGTTTATCATGCAGTCTGCGGAGGGCGTCATGTGAGTAGACGCATCACTATCGCATATCCAGGCCTCGTGTCCTATCTGCCAAGCAGACTCCCCTTGCCCCGAACCATCGCTGCACTTGCCTGTCTCTTCGGCCTTGAAAGCTGAGGCCTGGACCGTACCTTTTTCTTGGTCGTCGTCTCTTGCCCCATCCTTGCTCGTCACCGCCATGAAAGCTTCTTGTTTCGATGAGAGGCAGACATCAGCAGCGTGCCCCCGCCCGTTGCATCGACTGCATCGACCCGTGGACATGGGACCAGTATCGGCAGAGTGCCGGCGTCCCTGGTATCGACTGCATAGCTTCGCCGTGCACTCGCTCTTCCAATGGCCCTTCTTGCCACACCTGTGACACTTGCCCACTGGAGTACTTCCGCTGGCGGCTTTGTCGTTGCTGCCATTGCCACCAGCAGCCGCGGCCGAGCCACCGCCGTCCTCGTTGGTGCCTCTACCGCCTCGTCCGTGACCCCGTCGTCCACCCTTTCGTCTGCCATTTCCTCCACCTTTCCCGCGACCACCGCCACCGCCGCCGCCGCCGGCGTACATAGCATGGCCTTCGTGGCCAGCGTTGGACCCTTTCTTCCTGTTTCCAGAAAGTCGGTGATGCCGTTCTCGAACAGCCTCGATGATGTCATCTCGGCCGATGCTGTCACGTGATGCCAGGTTCCGAGCCTCCACCTCGTCTTCAGCGCCAGGGTATGCACCCCATCCTCCTGTCCTCCCATACTGGTTTGGCTGACCCTCGGTGGGCCAACCTCAACAGGCAACGCAGTTCCTCCGCGTCCAGTTGTTCCCAAATCTGGCGAGGCGCCCTCACGTAAATTTGTCTCTTGTTCTGCTGCTATATCCCTTGCCATGCCTACAGCTGCAGCAGGGATCTCTCTCACAGCATTGTGTACTGCCCTTTTGTGGGCTCTCCCCTACAGCAGCGCTGCCCTCAGCGCTGCCGGACTCCGATCGACCAATGCCTGCTTCAACAGCAGCAGTAGTCTCTCGTACTTCAGTAGTGGGTACTGCCCCTCTTGGGCTTTCCCCTACAGCAGTGGTTCCTACCTCTGCTGGACTCTCTCCTACAGCAACGCTGCCTTCAGCGCTGCCTGACTCCGATCGACCGTTGTTCCTCATGAACTCGGCCATCATGCTCCTCATGGCATACATCATCGATGCCTGCCTCTGCTCCAACGCCAGCTTGATCTCGCGTCGCAGCGTTTCAACGTCACTCGGAGAATCGTGCTCTTCCTGAGCCGATCCCTTCGAGGGCATCGTGGGCTTCTTGTACCAGACCTCAAACGTTCAAGTCACTAATAGTGTGTTCGTAGAGTCCAAGCCTGGATGCCCTGACCACCACGTGGTCTGATGAGTTTCTTTATAGTCGTTGTATTAGAGGACAGAGGAGGGGAGAGAGAGCGGAGCCTAGCTGGTAGCTCAGAGCAGAGAACGGAGCAGAGAACGGAGTGCTCAAACTCTTCTCATGAATACACGGCATAATTCATAACAACGCCTGCAAAGATATACGCAACCCTCTACAACTTGTAACCGTCGCTGCTGGAACGATCCAAACGAACATAGTGTTCTTACCAGCTGCTAATTTGCCGACGTCCCGGGTTCTACTGCAGGCGTTCTTTATCATTTCTTGCCATTCGCTTGCCATTTGCATGTCTGCGTATCCGCTGCTGTCACCGTACGCCACTCGTCACTGTCGCGACGCGTGGCTCTGCGTCGCTACGAACGCGGCACCTCTTGTTTCATGTTATGTGTTGGTTGTTTTCGTTTGTCTGCCTGTTTGACTGTTCATTTCTCGGATAGAGAGTGGATGTCCAGAGTGGTTGGGTCTGCGCCTATTGGGACCGTTGTTGCTGCCTCCCATGCTAAACGGAGACGGGAACCAGGCCCCTCTAGGTCTGCGCCTTAGCCCCGGGGCTTTTACCTGTTTTGTTTTGCTTTGTTTAGTTTTGTTTCGTTTTCTTTTGTTTGTATGCTCGTTTGTTTCCTTCTTGAGGCGGGTTGAATGCCCAGAATAGTCGGGTCTGTACTAATTCGGACCGCTGTTGCTGTCGCCCATGCTAAAAGGAGACGGCAACCAGGCCCCTCTAGGTCTGAGCCTTGCCACGGGGCTTGTTGCCTCTTTGTCGTTTAGGTTTATGTCGTTCGTCCGTTTGTTTGTTTGTTCTTCTGTTTGTTCTTGTTTGTTCTGTTCGCTTTTGTTGATTGTTTGGGCGTTTGTTTGCTTGCGTATTGTTTGTTGCAAACCCGCTTGCCCGTGCATCCGACCGCACTGGCGGTGACCTTTACTGACGCCCGTACTCCGTCGCATGTGTCCGGCAGTTTACTGCCGTTCCGTGTCCGCTGTGTGTGCGTGTCCATCGTAGTTATTGTTGTTCATTAGCACTATGTTCTTTTCTCTTCATTTTTTGGCGGGTGAAGGACACATCAAGGAAAATGTTGCCCTGACATGTGTCTTATAGCCTGGACCTGACTGTTAGGCCCGCCAGTTGCCTCGACCTGACTGTCAGGCTCTCCCGTTCTCTTTGTTCCTCCCCTTCGCTTCCTTTTTCGTTTCCACTCTCGTTGACGGGGGGGAGTCGACGCGTTCGTCAGAAACCTGCAACGGCACGAAATCACCGAAATCAACCAAGTGGCTCAGATATCACCCCCATTTCCACCAATACCCAGCATTGCCCGTTCGCAGTGTTATCGTGTCCGCTGTGCCTCCCCATTTGGGGCCACATCTTGTAACCGTGGCAGCCACGTTTTGCAATGCAGTGTTGCCTCACCCCCGCCGGAACTGCCCAATGCGCGGTAATCATATTGTTCCCCGGTAGCGCGCGATGTTTCCTATAATACTATTTTCAACACGGTACCTGCATGATGTGCGAATCCTTCCTGATGTACCGACCCGAATTTAGTGTTTTGGTGTTGTTGCAATGTTCTCGCGCTCATGTGGGCTGAATAACTCCGGTTCAGGGATGGGCTTACAGGGTCGAGAAATTAGTAGTTGGTCGAGACATCATCATGGTTCGTAGCCAGTTCACATATATAGGTATTTTACAACTGATACAGCGTGTTCATGCTCTCCCTTGCGTAGGTAGTGCACAATGGGGGGTGGCGAGTATGACTAGATTAGCGAGTTCAAGAACATGTAGCCGGGACAGCCGAGCGGCGGTTATACTCTGATAGCTACAGCAACAAGACTTTTCATGACATGAATCACCTTACTCTTGATCGACTCGACCGCCCAGTAACTTGTCATGAGAGTCATGATCACGCCGCACGCCACCGAACCATGCTCGCAGAAACCACACATGCTGAGACCACGCCCGCCCCCTGCGCCCTCGCTGCTTGAAGGCTTTGTTGACAGCATCCCTCAGACTCACCTCGACGCCGCCTCCTTTCAGACATCTGGGAAAGGGGGCTTGACTGACAGACAGCTGGGCACTCTCGCGTTTCACGACACGCCGTCTCCCGTTAGAGATCTGGGGAAGGGGGCTTGGCTCACAGACAGCTGAAAAACCCTCGCGTTTCACGACAGGCTTGCCGTCATGCTCGAGGCTTGCCACGGTAGGAGTGGCCACGCCAGCGATGGCGCTTCGGTGATCGGCACGGGCGTGCGCGCCGTCCGTGTGGCCCCGACCACGTGACTCGAGCGGTACGGGCACCTCGGGCGGCGGCCCCGGCCCCTCTTTTCCACATGGCGTCGGCGCGTTCGGCGTCGACGGGGGTGGATGGGCAGCGCCCAAGAGGAGGCGGCGGTATAGAGAAGCAGGCGACGTCAGCGGTGTCGCCAACGGGTCGTGGGATGACCACGGCAGTAGCCTGGGGTAGCTCGGTTGGACCCCTCAGTTTGCGCAGATGGCGTGGGGAGCGGACCTGGGCCTCGGAGGGCACTCGACTACAGCAGCACCAATCAATGTACACGCTACTAGACAGGAGGGTGGTCAGCGCTACCGGGGTCGCGAGATGGGGGTACCGCGGCGGGTACCTCGACGGGAAGGCGTCACTGGGTCTCAGAGGCGGAGTCACTGGTCAGGAGGGTGGTCAGCGCTACCGGGGTCGCGAGATGGGGGTACCGCGGCGGTTACCTCGACGGGGAGGCGTCACTGGGTCTCGGAGGCGGAGTCACTGGACAAGTTTCACTCCGCTGCAGGTGGACACATTTTCACGCGTGGTGGAACTTGTACGATCCGAGCAGCGAGCGGAGCCGCCCCGCAGCCCGAGACGAGGAGGCGAGAAGACGCCCCGCGCTGAGTACAAAGGAGGCGCTGAGAAAGTTCGCGATCGGCACGAAAATCAGCCGGTCGATGGCGGAAAGGGGCACGCGGGGCGGCCCGGGCAGGTCTACGACTTCACTCGCCGTATTGGCGCGTTCAATGAGGGGACTCGGAGTGGAAAGGCGAGGGTGGGGCCGCGAGCGCGCCGTTCCGAAGATCGAGCAGCTCGTTCGGGGTCTATCTTCGAGTACAGCCGCGCGCAACACCGGCTCACCTGTCTTGGTGGTGTCGGCTTCGGAGCTTCGGGGGGGTTGATGGACGAGGAGCGGTTTACACTATTGCTCTGGGGTGGCGATTCTGGAAGCGCTTGTTCTAAGCGGGGGAGGATGAGCGGGATGCCGCTGGGGGGCGTTGTTCTAGGCCAGCGGCACTTTGGAAAAATTAACCCACTTTAGCTCGGCAACAGCACTACGAATTTTCAGGAGTTCATTAGTTTGGTAGGCGCTAGATGATTGCTATGTTGAAGTCACGCAAAAAAAAGACCCTGTCATCTCGCATTACCGTCGCGATCTGTGTATTTATGGCAGGAGTAGGGGGCAATAGGAGACTATTGTCCGAAGGAACGGGGTTCCTTGCGATCTCTGACATTCTGTTTTTGCCTAGTTTTCACCTTGGAGGCGCGACAATTGTGATTTTTCCTATCGATTGGCACAATAGTGTTAGGTGGTACAGGTATTGTACGTCGGGGGAACTGTAGGGAGTTTAGGAGTCAAGCGAGCATTCAGGAGCGTAGTTGGAGGGGGCGTAACAGTGTTCGCCGCGTTAAGAGAGCAAGGCGACGCATGTAGTGTGCGTATTGGGGGGAGGCCTTTCCTATAAGAAACAAAAAAATAGCCGGGTTTTCTTGCCTCAGTTTGGCGGCCATAGAATACCTCGGGTCCACCGTCTAGGATATCGCGTGGTTTGCCTTATCCGGCTAAACCAGCTGGGGAGGATGTTACGGTGGTAATCCAAGGATCCGGGGGGTTTCTAGAAGTGGACACGGCATGTAGGCAGAAGGGGAAAATACGAATTGAATCCGGAGACTGCGGGGATGTGAGCAGACGGTCACAACCCTCTTCCACCCCTTCAGCTTCCTATAGCTCATCCTGTTGCCGGCAGTGTTCCCCTACACCAGAATAGGAGATGGCTGAGGCGTATGTTCCGCGGGCTGGGCGGAACAACGGGAATGCAAGCGGCAGTCTTTGCAACGAACTGAAATAGCTTGAGCGTGTGCATGTGTGCCAGACGGCCTACGGCCCTGTTTGTTCTGAGAAGGAATTAATACATGATGTTTTGGAGGTGGGTATATCTGAGCAGCCTTTCGAGGAACATAAGCTATCTCGGCCGGAGAGCCCGACGAGATTACGCCATCATGCATGACACGCGCACCGCTCGACTCTATAACATCATAACAGAATGGCAAAAAATGCATTTCGTCTATCAGTACATCAGTACAACAAACGTTTCGAATGGGAAAAAATGGGCTTTTTTTCAGTTTTGGGAGGATACCGTTGGACGCCGCCGGCAAGCTCTTGCCCCCTAGAGCGTGCATCCACCTCATTCCTTCGAGCCCGTCATCTATACTAGTTGATCTTGCCCACCACCGCGCGGGTCGTCCGTGGGCTGAGTCTCTGTCGAGATCGAGCGTCTATCGTGTATCGTGGCACGAGCTGAAATAATACTTTTTTGGTGTACTTCGCGTTTCCATTCGCATACTATAGCAGGTCTTTTACTGTACAACAACAGGAGTGGGTTACTTTTTGTGCCACAGCAAAATTATCTACGAGTACTACTGTGCCTCGAATGGCAAAAAAAATGCATACTATCGCAGGTCTTTTAAAGCAGCGAAAGGCAAAAAAAGGGCTTGTTTTCAGGTTTGGGAGGATACCGTAGGACGCCGCCGGCAGTAGTGGATTACTTTCTACTTTTCGCCTTTGTTTGTTTGCGATCGTCATCGTATGTTTCGGTACTCGCATATAATAACCCGCCAGTTGAAAATACATGTCAATCTGTCGAATGTGTAACAACCCACAAAATGTTTTTCATTGGCCAACAATGCGTCGTCATTCGCATACTATAGCAGCAGTAGAGCCTGAAAACTACTACTATAAGATTGCATACGAACTCGTAGGTCTTTTTTATAAATTTTGAAATACGTCAGCTGTGAGTTCGACTGATCAAATAGTTGATACTCAATTTTGCAAGCTGCGTACTACGTCTTTTGCAACAACAGCAAGTAGTTGATTACTTTATACTTTTCCCCTTTATTTGTATTTTGATATCCTCGTCGTATGTTTCGGTACTCGCAAAAATACTGACCCAAAATTGCATACTATCGTAAGTCTTTTACAACAGCAAGTAGTTGATTACTTTATACTTTTCCCCTTTATTTGTATTTTGCGATCCTCATCTTATGTTTCGGTACTCGCAAAAATAATAACCCGGCAGTTGAAAATACGTCAATCTGTCGAATGTGTAACAACACACAACAAAAAATGGGCCTTTTTCAGGTTTGGGAGGATACCGCAGGACGCCGGTGGCAAGCTCTTGCCCCCTAGAGCATGCATCCACCTCAGTTCTCATTTCGCCAACAACAACTATTTCGCGGTACAGAGATCTCTTGTCAATCTGTCGTTTACTTGTTGTAATAAACAATCGACATGTTTTGCTTTGGCCAAGAGAGCGTCGTCAGCTTTCTGACTGATTGTTGGAGATCTCTCCCCGTTCATGTTTCGTTTTTCATTGGCCAACAGTCTTGTATTTAGCCCTGCAACCCCAATTACACCTTAATGATGTCGATCCCATTGTTGTGGTACTGGTGCGGGTGCTCGTGCCGTCTTCGTGTGTTGCTGCCGGATATATGTCCCCGCCGAGTACTATAACAAGTGGTACCGATAGCCAACAAGTAGACGCTCTGCCTGAGCGAAACACAGCACTCTGAGGTTCCGTCTGTGCTGGTCCCGACTGGCCTCTCCCGTCACTCTCAACAATTCCACCTGCGACTTCACAAAAAAAAAGACAAGCAAACAAACTGAGAACAGCGTTCGATGCATTTCATCGAGGGCAATAACAATTTCAATAGTCAAACATAATATCCACAGCGTCAGTAACAGTAGTAGCGCGAACCGTATATGATACTCGTATAAACGTTTTCGAGCACACGCTGGGACGAAAGGTGGGTGATGATGTACACAGCGAGAAGAGCAGTAGTAACGTATAGCATAAGTAAGTAATGTATTCATGGCATGATGCCAAGTTAGTTGTTGGAAACCTTTACATTTTTTAGTTGGTATTTTAATATTAATAGTAGTATATTTTAACTGCTTTTCTACCAGGCTCTACTCGCCTACACCTACTATACGGCAGTAGTACCTGGTAGACAATGACAAAATACCAGCTACCAGGTACGTACAACATTATTTCGCTTCCACGGAATAAACAAAAGGCGCACCTTGCTATAATAAGGTATTACTGTGGGTTCCAGGTTCTCGACCAGACCGTCGCATGGGTATTGTCCCGCGGAGGTCCCATATTACGCACGCAACAATCAAGAATAATAGTACCTCGGGCCCAAGGCATGCACAGCGGCTGTGCAACCACCAGTCAATAATGCTCGAAACAATTTCAACCGCTTGTCCTCAAAATAGAGTACCATGAAGATTGCGATAACTCTGACGACACCACACACTAGAATCTTCACCGTGAAATCAACAGGAGGAGGAACTCCGCCTTTCTATATACTAGCCGTAGTTCGAAAATCATCGTTAAAAAGATCTAACAATAATGACAACAACAACAACAACAACAACAACAACAACAACAACAACTCCAAAACTTCAACGCGAACCACAAAGACCATGCCGTGAGAACAACTGACTGCTGCTGTGGACTACAGCAGACACGCTATGATGGACCTCTCCAGCTATGATGGCTCTCTCCTTGTGTGCGAGCTAGTCTAGCTAGAGCCATGTCAGCTTATTTCGAAGAACGCCGATCTTCGAAGAAAGTGGATCTCGGGAGATTCTCGGGCGCTTGAGAGGGTTTTCTGTTATATCATATCATATCATACGATATAATATGATATATCATATGATAAGATATATAATATAATATTTATATCATATCATATCATATACCATTTTTTTCACAATATATCATATATCATATCAGAGTGTTTTCAAAAGTGATACCGACCTCTACTGAGCATCTGGAAAAAAAAAAAAACCGTTCAGGGAAAAAAATAGCCGTCAACGTCTTTTGTGCGGAGAGACTTCGACGACAAACTCTGACCCTGAGCGCTTTTTTTCGATTTGTTTTTTAACCGAAACTCTCCATTGAGTTATGCCACGTGAACAGGACCAAATCTGCCATTTTCAGAGGATGTACCAGCAGTAATATGGGATGAACTCTCGTGTGCGATTGATTGACGGATTTTGTACCAACAACAATATAGGACGTACTGCGGTGTTAGTGAACATATATGTACTTATATACTGGAGAACGTCGGCGTTAAATTCGACACACCACCATACGCCGGCCCCGGGAACGGGCCCAAAAAAATAACCCCCCATGGCGTCGCCGGAAGCGTCTGATCACAGTGTAAACGCCGGCGGCTGCATGTAGCTTCGGCACAGGGCGACCCGCCACGGAGCCTAGCCCTCCTTCTACCAACAGACGCCAGAAGGATACATCGGCGTGGAACTCAGGACCCAATTGAATCCGCGAGGACGACGCCGCGCGCGCGTGCGGCACGTGGAACTTCTCGCTCCACGCGCGAACAGGGGCCAGGCCTACTTGGTTGAGCATGCGTCGAACAAAGTGTTTTCCTGGTCGCACGACTTCGCACAGGTGCAGTAACTGACCGGTCAGAGAGCGGAGCTCTCCCTCGGACGCGAACGCGCGGTCCGAAGGCCACTCGCTCAGCGTGTCGCGGAGTTGTTCCAGCTTGGCTACGGGAACGGAAATAGTCAGTGCCACGGTATCAATTTCCCACCCCAGCACGCACAACACGGTGTCCCACTGTGATATCTTTCGAGAAGACAGCAGAGGGGGGTCCCATGAGGAGCTCTCCCCGAAAAGCCGAAAATGGTCCGACGCCAGAGATGCGGACGCGCGTCTACAGCGCCGACCGTCGGGCCACCATTGTACCTGCACTAGTATCCCGTCATCTACATAATACCGCGCGAAAAATTGGCTACGCCTCCCCCCCCCTTCCCGACGGGGACCCGGCACCCAGGTGGAAAGGGGGTCGGCCGGTCGGTTTCCTCGGCGGGGTGACCGCGACGTGCGCGATACGCCCCTGATCCATCACCACGGCATCCTCGTACGACGTGTGGCGATGCGCGTGTCCGAGGGCTGCCGAAAACATACAAAAGAACCCCGGTGAACTGCGCCATCCGAACTGGAGAGCCGGCGGTCGGTCACAATCCACTCGCGAAATCCGTATCCAAATACGGGCGCCCCTGCCCACTGTACGCTAACCTGACGGAACGCCTCAGTGGTATCGATTTTACTCAAAACAATACGCGCGCTCGGTCCAAAACGCCGACGAAGGTACAAAATGCGCCAAATAACGTCTCGCAACACGTGGCCCAGCACCACGGGGGGGGCTCGCTCGAAGTCAGTATCCGCGTTGACGCCGTGGGCGTACTGCGACGACGAAAACGTCAGATCGTGGATGATCCGAGTTTGAGACGGGGATACAATCACGGCTAGCGGAGACAACCGCAAGCCGGGGATGGTGTGCGCCTCGCTGTGCGGAAATATGACTGCCCGCCCAAACCGTACGTCGTCAAAAATCTTCGCGATTACAGTGTCAGAGTGTCGGGCTACGCTGCTATGGTTTGAGTATGCCAAGGCCGCGCCAATGTCTTTGGTCCCTTCCACGTGGACGGGCGCGCCGTGTTCGACGATATCCGCTAACTGCTCTACCCCACGGAACCCTTTCTGTCGTCGGAACCAAAAACGAATCCTAGCTGCTTTCACACGCGGGACGTTCAAGGATGTCTCGATGGCCCGCATACACCCAAAGCGGCTACCACTCGCCGGAAAATACTGCACATACTGCTGAGCTACGCGGTCCATAATCTCCGACCGAGACGCGCTAGTAGGCGATGCGACATGCTGCATATCGCGCAACAACACTACACAACGGCCGAGCATACTCGTCACACCTGGTCCCCCAACGGACGCCGACCCCGGACGTGCAAGCTGCGCATCTCGCGCTGTTGCTTCCATACGCCCTACGATCGGCCTCGCCCCTGCTGAGGGGCGAGGCCCGTCCCCCTATTCGTCAGTCCTGGCCGCCGCCGAGCGAGTGAAGCCCCCCCCCCGCTCGACGCCCCGCTGCCACTGCCGCTACCGCTGCCGCTGCCGCTGCCGCCGCTGCCGGAACCGCCGAAGCTACCACTGCCGCTGCCGCTGCCGCTGCCATTGCCGCCGCTACCGCCGTCGCTGCTCCCGTTACTCGCACCGCCGCCCCCCGCCCCCCGCCCCCCCTTTTCCCTTGCCCTTGGCCCTCTTGGCCAGGGATTCCCCGGATGCAGCGCCGCTGGCTGCGACGCCGCTATCGGCCGAGCCCCCGCCGGTAGCCGCCTTGCGCTTGTTGCCGCTGCTCGTCTTGCGAGCGGGGCCGACTTAGGTGAACACGCAGGCGTCACCGAAGCGGCACTTGCCGGTCTTCCCCCACTGCCGGCATTCACCGGCCCCGACCCCGGCCACCGTGGCGGATGTGCGGCGAGGTTGCTGGGCTTCGGCGTTGATCAGGCCGCCGAGGGCGACGTATCCGGAAAGGCGGGGACAATGGGGCCCCGGGATGACGGGGAAGGACTCCACCGGCGGGGGGTAGGCCCAAGCGTGGCCGCAGGAGTCGGAGACACAATGCAGGTCGAGCGCGAAGGTCTCGAGGTCCTTCGTCACCAGAGCCGCCAGCCTGGCCTGGTTCGCCGGGCGGTCGGCAACCGCAAAGTGCTCCATCACGTGATCGTCCAGCATCACAGCACTTCTCGCACATTCCGTCATCTTTTTCATCTTTCTCCACATCTTTCCTCTATTTCCTATTTCCCACAGTTTTTTCCACAATTTATTTCTCCATACTGTGTCGTAGGCTTTCTGCACATCTAGAAAGAAACAGTACGGTGTTAGTCCCGCGTCTTTCCTACCTTGACATATCTTACCTAAGGTGTACACATGGTCTACGCAGCTACGGTTTGGCCTAAACCCTGCTTGCCCTTCGCTTATTTTGTCTTCCTTCTCCATCATCGTTCCCATTCTATCGTTCAAAATCTTACAAAATGTTTTGCCTACTGTGCTTAGTAGCGTCATCCCTCTGTAGTTCCCCGGGTCAGCCTTATCTCCTTTCTTGAATAAATTTACTACTACTCCTTCTCTCCACCTCCTATTACGGGGGTCCATAGTTAATAGGACCTATGGTATACATAAAAAACTATATATTTACCTATTTTTACCAACAAAATTTGGTCCTGTTAACTATGGACCCCCGTAATAGGTGCGTACTCGTTTTTCCATATCCAGTTATACAACATAACCAACATGGTAAGCATTTCTCCTCCCCCGTACTTGATAAATTCATTCACTATTTGGTCTGCCCCTGCTGCCTTTCTATTCTTACGTTTAGCTACACACTTCTTTACTTCTTCCCTTGTGAACTCTCTCTGTAACCCTCCCGAACCACTGTCTTCCCTTTCTGATGTATCTACGTTCGCCTCTGCCCACGCGTTGGTTTCCTTCTCGAATTCTGCATCGAACGTTTCGTGGGCTGTGGGTGTTCCTAGCTTTCGGTAATGCTCTACTAGTACTTCCCTTTTCCCCTTCGAACTACTAACCATTTTACCGTTCTGTGCTCTTAGAGTAGCTATTCCCGTGTCTGCCTCTGCTGCTTGTTTGCCAAGTATCCCTTTTATCCCTACCCACATCTGCTTCATCCCGCCCTCAAAGTCTTCATTCGTGTTATTTACTACGTCTTTCCATATCCCTTTCTTCTTCTTCTCTACCATCTCTTTTACCTTCTTTCCAGCTATAGCATATTCCTCCCACCCTGTCGAAGTTTTACTCGATGTATACCTTGCGTGTGCCTTTCTCCTTGCTCTTATAGCCTCTTTCACTTCTTCATCCCACCATTTTACTGCTCTGTTGCATACTATCAACTTCTTCCCTATTACTTTTCTTGCTGTGGTCTTGACCAATTGCTCCCATCCTTCAATTATCCTAGCTCCTGCATCATCCCTTTCTATATCGTTCCTTGTTGTACCTATTTTTGCCAACAACTCGGAAAATTTCTCTGCATTTTTGGCCATCTCTTCTTGGAACTCTTCCCGTTTCTCTTGTACTTCTAGTTTATCTATTCTCCATCGATACAATTTCCTACCTCTTCCATGTTTGATAACTCTCGTCTGTTGACACTCTGTCCATATTAGACAGTGATCCGTAGTTCCTATGTCCGCTGCGCATACATGTAGTTCCGTTTCCGTACCACTTCCATTTTCTACTACTATAGAGTCAAGGATAGAGCTTTCTCCCTTTTGTATGCACTGTCTAGTCCATTCCGGTTCTCCCTCTTTTACTCTGTCGTTCAACGTTTTCATCTCGTTGTGCTCGAGGAATTTCAACATCTCTTCTCCATTCTTATTCTTTGTTACTTCCGTGTGTACAGTCGTGCCCAGAGGCATCGTGTATTATTGAAGCACAATATGACAGACGGTAATATACCCGTCTACCTACCCACTGCAAAGTTGGCAGAGAGGCATGATCCGCTCATGAAAAGGGGGTGTACCTGCTGTGTAGAGCAATTAAGTTTCGAAGACTGTAAGCAACACCGTAGTACGTACTCGTGCGCAGAAGCACTATGTCTTCCTTAGGTAGTCGACAATAACGCAGTAGCAATCTTGAACAAGTGCCGACCTCCACGAAGAAGCATTGTGAGAACATGCTGGGCGTCAGTCAGTACAATGGCCGGGACGGGCATACCTATTAAGCCACCTTACTCGCATACTGCTGACCTTAGAAAAGATGGCATAACCATCCTCTCAATTCCTCATACAGTATCTCTGTATTCTGGCCCGAGAGTGCCGTTTAGCACCATCAATTCATATTCCTTCTGAGCTGAAGCTCACAACCAGAATTGCCCAGCAACAATCCAAGCACTTTCCCTTTCGATTATCCACAACAGTCGGTCACATACGGCGCCAACAGCATGCACCTACATTACCATAACGTGCAGGTTTCTATGCTGGTTACTTGTCGTCGGCCTTGATGATTGGGCGTTTCGGGGGCTCGTACTTCTGGAGCCGTTTCGCCTACCGATATGGTCGGATGCCGGTCATGCACTCGGGGCTGTGTTTACTAGCGCTCCCCATATTGTCCATTGTTCTCGTTCAGTTTGCTTGCCCTCCCAATTCTTGAGTTAAAATCTCCCACTAGTACTACTTCTCCTTGCCTCTTATACTTCTGTACATCTACTGCTACTTCTCCGAACTTCCTCTGTATATATTTTATCGTATTCTTCTACTCTGGGGGCATATATATGTTTCCTAAGAAGTAATCTTTCGCTCCCCGCTCCCCTGGAATCATAATCCATGTGCTTTCGTCGAATTTAGTGTCTTTGATCACCTCTATTATGTCACACAGGTATTCTTTGACTAGGAACCCCACACCCCCCGTCCCCCTATTCTTGCTGTTCTGTCCCTTCCTCTTTTTCTCTATCCATGCGTACTCTCCAACTTTGGATCCTATCTCCCCTCCTTCTTTCTCCCACGACTCTTGAATTCCCACTATGTATAGGTCGCGCTTACTTACTTGCTGGGCAGTTTCGATTCTTTGGCGCTCTTCCGTGGAGAAGCCACATACGTTCCATGATCCTATTCTCAGCCTCCTTTTCGTTTCACTATCCGCTCTAGTCTTGCCTGTTCTTTCTCCGTTGTCGCCACGAGTATTTCTGTTATCTCTTCTTTGAGCATTGTTTTCGTTTCCGTTCCTGTTCTTGTCTGCTTGTTCTGCGCCCCTATGTTTCTCGCGGGGGGGGGGGGGGGGGGGGGGGGGGGGGGGGGGGGGGGGGGGGGGGGGGGCAAACGCGACGGGAACGAATTTAGATAGAGGCGACGGTGAGCACTATCCATGCACCGGCCTGGACGAGGGTGGGGCTTACTTGTCCCCGTGCTCATGTGCACTGGCACACGTTCGTTCGCGCCGGCGTTGTTTATCGCCGCGGTTGTTGATATGCACCGGCATCTTCCTGTTGACGGGTTAGCTATTGGGTTCTACGCATCGCGCATCTTGTTCCCCAGCCGAGAGCTTCCCTTGTGGGAACGAATTTACATAGAGGCGACGGTGAGTACTACCCATGCACCGTCCTGGGCGAGGGTGGGGCATACTTGTCCCCGTGCTGATGTGCACTGGACCCCCCGTTTTTACGCGCCGGCGTTGTTTATAGCCGCGGTTGTTGACATTCACCGGCATCTTCCTATCAACGAGTTGGCTATCTGGTGCTATGCACCGCGCATCTCGTGCCCCGGCTGAGAGCTTCCCTTGTGGTGACACGCCCCTGTGTCATTGGTATGTATCACTAGTGGGGGGAGGTGGGGGGAGGGTGAGGCATGCACCGGCATGCTTTCCACTCGAACTCGACTTGTAAGCCGGTGCTCCGGTCCCGGGATGTCGACCGGCGCGTACTCCGCCACTATCGACCGCCTTCCGGTCCGCCGGCACAGCGGTATTGCTACGTGCGTCGTTCCTTGTGTACTGCGGCGTTTCTGGTATGTATCGCAAGTGAGGGACGGGACGAGAGCCGACGCGTTGGCGCCGGCCGCGCCGGCACAGTCCCTTCCGTCGCCATCTTTAGTGCCCCGGCACAGCGTCGTTAGCACATACAGTAGTGTATTGTGTCTCTCAACGTGTATGGTATGTATCGGTGGTGAGGGGCGGGTCACCGGCCGACGCGGTGGCGCCGGCCACGAGACCTGCACCTGCACTTGTTCCTTCACCACCGACCGCTTTAGTGCACCGACACAGCGTTGTTGATAGGAACAGTAGAACATAGTGTCTCACCACTAGTATGGTCAATTCATTGTGAGTTCCTGCGCGTCGTGACGCGAACGATAAACATCGATAGCGCTTAAGTGCACCGGCACAGCGTTGTTGATATGAACAGTAGAACACACTAGTATGGTCTATTCGTGGTGAGTTCCTGCGCATCGTGACGCGTATGATAAGTATCGATAGAGGGGCAGGGCCGGGGGATGACGCATCGGCGCCGGCCCCGAGCCGTGCGCCGGCACATCGGTGTTTTTTTTTTGTTTTTGCGTGCATGGAGCGTATAGCAGTACCCTGTGTCTCACGATATGTATTCGCAGTGACACCGGCCCCAAGTCCCTCGCCATCGACCGTCATGTATTAATAGTGCACTGGCACATCGCTGTTGGTAGGTACGGCAATACGATGTGTCTCCCGACGTGTATGGTATATATCGTTGTGCATAGTATGATATATCGTTGTGCCTAGGGAGTTGATGTGCGGCGCGACGCGTATGATTGATATCGTCAGTGAGGGGGAGGCACAGGCCGGCGGTCAAGGGCAGACGGGTAGGCGCCGGCCTCCTCGATCACTCTTTAAGTGCGCCAGCACAGCGTCGTTGGAGCTTTCAGCAGTGCATACAGCAGTAGACGTGTGTAGCAGCGTGCATGATGTGTATCGTTAGTGGCACCGGCCACAAATCCTTAGCCATCGATGTTCGTAGAGTCCAAGCCTGGATGCCCTGACCACCACGTGGTCTGATGAGTTAATCCCTTGCTGCTCCGCGGTCTTGCGAAGTAGTACCTCGTGGGAGTGTCCAGCAGCGCAGTGGAAATCGTTGATGTTGATTGCAGACTTGTTGGGCAGTTGTCCCGGGGCTAGTACAGCACAGGCATTTTCCCCACAACTGCGGTCGACCCGGTAGCCGTATAGGCTGTAGAGAGTCCCACTCAACGGGAACACGATCGAACGCTCCGACTTGAGCCTGATTACAACCCCCGTGGGGCGCCCTTCGAAAGTATGGCCGTTTTGACCAGAGTGGGCAGGGAAAATATGTGGTAGCGGAGATCCGGCACGTGCGCAACGTTCGTAAGCAGCACTTGCACGGGACCGTTTCCGGACCGAAAGACAACACTCACGTCACCGTAACCTTCGATCGCTCGGGTGGATCCGTCAGCGATTCGGAGAGTCAAGTTGCATTCTCTATAATTGATCATGCAGTCTGCGGAGGGCGTCATGTGAGTAGACGCACCACTATCACATATCCAAGCCTCGTCTCCTACCTGCCAAGCAGACTCCCCTTCCCCCGAACCATCGCTCCACTTGCCTGTCTCTTCGGCCGTGAAAGCTGAGGCCTGGACCGTACCTTTTTCCGGGTCGTCGTCCCTTGCCCCATCCTTATTCGTCACCGCCATGACAGCTTCTTCTTTCGATGACGGGCAGACATCAGCAGCGTGCCCCAGCCCGTTGCATCGACTGCATCGATCCGTGGACATGGGACAGGCCTCGGCAGAGTGCCCGCGTCCCTGGCATCGACTGCATAGCTTCGCCGTACACGCGCTCCTCCAATGGCCCTTCTTGCCACACCTATGGCACTTACCCACTGGAGTCCTTCCGCTGGCGGCTTTGGCGTCGTTACCATTGCTACCAGCAGCCGCGGCCGAGCCACCACCGTCCTCGTTGGAGCCTCTACCGCCTCGTCCGTGGCCCCGTCGTCCACCTTTTTCTTTGCCATTTCCTCCGCCTTTCCGGCGACCACCGCCACCGCCGCCGCCGCCGGCGTACATAGCATGGCCTGCGTGGCCAGCGTTGGACCCCTTCTTCCTGTTTCCAGAAAGTCGGTGATGCCGTTCTCGAACAGCCTTGATGATGTCATCACGGCCGATGCTGTCACGTGATGCCAGGTTCCGAGCCTCCACTTCGTATTCGGCAGGCAGAGCGTCAATAAATATGGTGTACAGCATGTCGTCGTCTACTGACATTCCTGCTGTTCGCATTTCCGCGGCAAGATCCTCGATCCTGCCCATCTCCTCGAGCGGGTTGCTCCCCGGCGCCATCTTAAAACTGTTAAGGCGTCGGGAGAGGTCTGATTTGGCCCCCGTCGTCTGAGGGCCGTACCACGCAAGGAGAGCGTCCCACGCTTGCCTCGGCGAGGTACACCGGTGCAAAATGCTTTTATCGCTCTTGCTCTTGAGGGCCGTCGACAGGAAATTCCATGCCAGTGTATGCCTGTGCACACTTTCGCGGCTAAACCCCCTAGCGACAAGCATCGAGTTTTCGGTGTCTAACTCCCCTACGGGAATGTACTGTGGTGGATCCGACACGAAAGCAGACAAGAAACCAACTCCTTTGGCGTAATACCGAGCGTCTCTTGTCCAGAGGGGTTGAACTCAGATTTCAGCCCACTAAACGATGGCACAGGAGTGTGTTTGAAGGCCAAATGGTGCGATAGAGGCAGATCAAATCCACCACCCAACTCACCGCCGGGGTATGCACCCCATCCTCCTGTCCTCCCGTGCTGGTCTGGCTCACCCCTCGGTGGGCCAACCTCGACAGGAAACGCAGTTCCTCCGCGTCCAGTTGCTCCCAAATCTGGCGAGGCGCCCTCACGCAAATTTGTCTCTTCTTCTGCTGCAATCTCTCTTACAGCAGTGGGTACTGCCCCTTGTGGGCTCTCCTCTACAGCAGCGCTACTCACAGCGCTGCCGGACTCCGATCGGCCGTTGTTCCTCACGAACTCGGCCATCATGTCCCTCATGGCGTTCAGCATCGACGCCTCTCTGTTCTCCATTGCCAGCTTGATCTCGCGTCGCAGCGTTTCAACGTCACTTGGAGAGTCGCGCTCTTCTTGAGCCGATCCCTTCGAGGGCATCGTGGGCTTCTGGTACTAGACCTCAAACGTTCAAGTTGCACTAGTGTGTTCGTAGAGTCCAAGCCTGGATGCCCTGACCACCACGTGGTCTGATGAGTTGCTTTATAGTCGTTGTATTAGAGGACAGATGAGGGGAGAAAGAGCGGAGCCTAGCTCGTAGCTCGGAGCAGAGAACGGAGCAGAGAACGGAGTGCTCAAACTCTCCTCGTGAACACACGGCATAATTCATAATAACGCCTGCGAAGATATACGCAACCCTCTACAACTTGTAACTGTCGCTGCTGGAACGATCCAAACGAACAATCGACCCCGTAGTTGGGGCATACAGCAGTACAAATGTGTCTCGCGATTTGTATGGTACGCATCGTTAGTGGCACCGGCCACAATTCCTTGGCAATCGATCCCGTAGTTGGAGCATACAGCAGTACAAATGTGTCTCGCGACGTGTATGGTATGCATCGTTAGTGACACCGGCCCCCAAATCCCTAGCCATCAACCCCTTTTTGCTGAGCTGGCACAGCATTGTGGTACGTACAACAGTCCGTTGTGTCTCGCGATGTGTATAGTCTGTGTCGATATAAAATATCCAGTTCTGCTACTTTTCTGCACATGTTATGCAAGCTTAGCTATCAGTCCAAGAATCATCAAACCGTGAACTACATTCCAGTCAGTTAAACGACAAAGGAATACTAAATGTGTGTAGTAGTCTAAAACAGTGAATTTGTTCATCATTCCGCAACAAGCATAGGAGTGAACGAACTATTAACGTTCCTGCCGCCCACAAAACAAAGGAACATGTTTTTTTATACTGCCAGCTTAACGCTGTAACAAGACATACTGCTATCAGAGAGACATCCCCCTCGTGTATGCTAATCTCCTGTTTGGACTCATCTAGGTGGAAAGTTCTCCTGCTATACATCCTGAAGTTCCGGAGATGACGTACTCTTTTCAACGACACATTCGAACCTAATGATTCGACTTGGTTACAATGCAACCTTGCTTGGTACTGGGACTGCGATTTATCTTTTTAATCTTGCACAACACCGGTCAATGTACTGCACTGTAGGGAAGGTGGACGGGATACGCTGCCAATGAATGCAAAAAATCCGGTGATCAGTTCGTTGACCCAAGGAAAAATAATTTCTTATCCGCCCCGTGCAAATTGAACATGCGACAACCCACAGCTTCGGTAAGGCAGACAATTCAGTTCACGCTTCCAGTGGCTTGAGGCTCAACTTATGTTGAAGTTGGAGAGGTAGTCTTTTCCTTTCCCTCAAAACTGATGGTTGTCTCAGCTCCGCCTCCACTGTTAATTAAGCAGTCAGCGTCTGCTTCTTGGTCCCGATTATGATGGGCTCTCCGTCCAGCAAGAAGAGGATTCTTGAAGTTGGCTTGCGGTTGTACACGAAGGCCGCAGTCGCCAGTGGCTCTTGATCGTCCTGTGTCATGCCGCAGATCCTGTCCCGGGGTTTGCCCGTGGTTGTCCTTCCGCTATCGTGAGCGTGTGGACCTCAGTCAGTTGGACGGTTTGTCTCTGGGGTCTCTGTTTTGGGTCTGGCTCGTTGTGGAGGCACGAGCCAGACACAGCGATCATTCAGTTGACGGTTTGTCTCTGTGTTCTCTGTTTTGGGCTCGGCTCGTGTGGAGGCACGAGCCAGACACAGCTCTCGAGCAGCTGACACGACCTCTGGTGAAGCAGGGGGTGATGTCTTAGCTGATACTCCGGTGATGCCAGACGATGATGATCCAGCTGTTGATCCGGTGATGCCAGGTGATGATCCAGCTGTTGATCCAGTGATCCCAGGCGTGCATGCTCCGGTGATCCCAGACGTGGATGCTCCGGTGATCCCAGACGCTGATGTCCCGATGATCCCAGATAAATGATGTTACGATTATCCCAGATAGATACTGATGCTCCAATGACCCCAGATGTCGATGATCCGATGATCCCGGGTGATGCTGCTCCCGGGAATGAATGGCATCGTAGTGTTTTGGTGGGGCTTTTGATCACCCAGTTTTCCTCTTCGAAAAGGGTCTCTATTGGTGTAGGCGAAATCCACACACGTGTCCGGGGGGTCTTCCCCCGATGCCTCTTGGCGTGCATGCTGTCGAAGATCTCCTCGACGCTTGGATTGTGTACCGTACTGGCGGTCTCGTGACGCGGTGCATCCAGTGTGAATTTTTTCAGGGTGAAAAGAAGATGTAGCTCCTGATGATGATGACGACACTCCAGCTTTTTGCGGTAGTGTTCCAGTCTCTGATAATGGCGTTCCGGTCCCTGATGAGGATTCTTTAGTCCTTGGTGATGGTGTTCCGGCCCCTAGTGAGGGTACTCCAGCTCCCGTCGATGATGCTCCGGCTGTTGTTGTCGATGACGTGTCCCCTTCCAGAAGGTTGCTTGCGGACGGCCTCTTGTCGTCGTTGACCGCAAGTGATATCGCGCTCAGTACAGCGCCGTTACTTTGCGGCGGGTAACGTTCCGAGTCGTGGTGAGATGTAGTCTTGTGTACAGAACACCACCTCTGCTCAGCTTCATCGTTGGATCCTGCCTTGCTCATGGGGGAGATTCCTTGTTGTACTTGTTGTCTAGTTCTTGAAGAGCCCGCTGACCATCCCCGCACGTACAACAAGTCGAGTCTTCGCTCGCCCTGTCATCGTCAGCAATTACCCTGTCGAAAGAAGCCTGAGCTCCCGTGCCGGTCGTTTCTTCGGTTGGTCGGGGTTTCCCTCTGATCAGGCTTGCAAAGTCTCGGCGCGCGACGCTGAGCACTGCCGCCTGCCTCTTACGCCAATCGCGAAAATTCCCTGGCTTGCCGCTGTCGGACTTTGTCAGTCCTTTGACAGCATTGGCGAGGTTGCCGCTGTTGTTGTCGAAAGCTGAGTCCCCCATGATGATGAGTAACACTTGGCCAGGCGGTCTTGTATGATACTACACCAGTAGTACCGTATGTACAGCAGTATCTCTTGGAGTGGTTGCCGCACAATGCTCGGGGATCCCGAGGCTTTTAATTTTCCGTATGTAAGTATGTACGATACAGCAGTACAATACTCGACTTTGGGTCGAGATTTTGGAGTCCACGCTAGCTTCGTATGAGAAATATGGCACGAGGTGAGACGTACACACACCTTCAACAACGCAGTGATGCTCGCTGGGTATCTCGCACATATGAAACAGTCCTGACTGCAGTAGTACGGTAGCAGTTGATAGCAGACGCCTATCTATGCGGGACCCTCTGGATGCGCGCAGTGTAACTGATACCGCTCACTTTTACGTTTGAAGTTGGTGTCGTACTTGTATGATTCCATAGCAGTACGAGTAGTGCACTCAGGTACAGTATTAGTAGTACTACTGTAGGTACCAGTACTGCTGTGTGAATAATTTGTCGTATCCTCCTCGCAGAAAAACTATCGCAAAATAGTTCTCGTTCCAGCAGTCGTGTGGGGTCACAGACCTACGTGAAGTGCTAGTGACGACCGCAAAAAAAATCTCTCTGGGGCCGACGACCCTCTTGGAAATTTATCGAAGTTCTGCGCTCCTTTAATAGATAGCATGCTTATCGGGAGTAAACTTCTATGCCGCTGTAGTAACGACTTTCAAGCTATCTCTCTGGGGCCGACGGTCCTCTTGGAAATTAATAGAAGTTCAGCGGTCCTTTAACAGATAGCAGAATGCTTATAGGGAGGTAACTTGTATGCCGCTGTTGCTCAGAGTGACTGAGGCTTATGATCCACGAAATGGACTACACTAGACAGAGCTCCTTAACGCCAGCGGTACTGTGGGTTGTGGCGAAGTTGTCCTTGACAGCGTACAGCAGAATCTTACTCGACGTGTTGATCGAGATTTTTGTATTTTCTAGGCTCCCTCACAATGGAAGGTCCTGTCAGAAAATAGTGAAGTCAGGGGCTCCTTTAACAGACAGCTATCACGCTTGTCGGGAGTTTGCTTCTGTGCCACTGTTGTAGTGACGATTAAAAAAAAAATCTCACTGCCGACGCCCTCTTGAAAATTCGAAGTTCAGCGCTCCTTTCACAGATAGCAGGGTGCTTATCGGGAGTTAACTTCTATGTCGCTGTTGCTCAGAGTAACTGAGGCTTACGATCCACGAAATGGACTACGCTCAGCAGAGCTCCTAACTTTCAGGCGTGCTGGGTTGTGATGTGGACTTGCTGTTGAGCAGCGTACAGCGGTTACACTCGAGTTTTGCTCGAGATTATTGGTCCTCGTTTATGAAAGACAAAGGGGAGCGGGTGAGATTTTCACAGCTCCTTACGCGGTGGTGCTCTGTGGGTGCCTCTATCGTAGTTACAGCATTTTGACTACAGCAGTAGTGAACGACAGCAGTAGTAGAATGCCCTACGCAGGGCCCTCTCAGAAGCACGCGGTGTCCGCACCACGTGTCACTCACGTTTCAACGAAGTACGTAGACCTTCGATGTTTGGTTCCTCTCGTCGTGGAAGAAGCTCCCTTTTTCGTACGTAGCAGCAGGTTTGTTGATCTAGAAAAAGTCCAGTCTTCCTACTGCTGTATAGCGAGCCAGTAGCAGTTCAGGGTGGCGGTCTTGGGCCACCGTTGCTAGTAGCTTGCCGCGTTTACGCGTTCCGAGGCTAATTAACCTATTAGGTATGGCGGTGAGCGTGTGTACCAGCTCGTAGCTGGTGTGTACGCCTAGACTCGATTGCCGATGGCCGGTCAATACACAGTCAAAATTTTAGAGGCAAACGTATAGCCACTGTTCGGTGACCTGTACGAGAAGCTTCAACAGAAGAGAAGAAGAAAATGGTGTGGTGACCCCAAGCCACAGTGCTGATTCACTTGCTCAGCTGGAAGCTGATGATGGTGAGCTAAAGTAGAGGAAACAAGTGGGCGTGCAAACGCTCCTGTTTGTTGTTCCAATCTTGATGATCTTCAACAGATACATATATCTCCTACGACGACGTTCGTCAGGTGATGACACACCCGTACTCGATTACGGCCTATGACAACGTTCGTCAGGTAATGACACACCCAAAATCGATCTTTTACGGATTCCTTATAAGGTATACCTGGTATTACCAGATTATTCCGTGTTATCCAGTGACGACAAAATGATAGCTACTGTCAAGTAACATCTCCAATAGTGAACGGGGTCAGGGCCGAAGGCACTGGCCCGGCGTTGTTCGTCCCTATAAAAAAACCTAGACAGCCGTCAGCTGTGAGATCGAGAGTATCAGGCATACGTCGATATATAGCAGTATATGCGAGAATGTATCGCGTTCCTGGGTACAGGATCTGCGAGAAAAGGCAAAGGAAAATAAACCTGGCATGTGCTCGTACACCACATATGCCCTCCGCTCCGGCGTCTAGGTCCGGGTATGTATTTCGTTTCCTAGGTATAGCCTTCTATGGATGTGTCTGGTACGTGATAGGTGCTCTCTGCGCCGGTGGTACGCTCGTCTCAGTCACCTATACCTACTTCTTAGGCAGAAGTCCTGTCTATGCTGCTGCAGCTATCTTCAGTGTTCCCTCCTGTGAATGGCCGATTCGCGTATTCGCGGGTTTAGAAAGGACATGAGTTTCCTTCTACCCGTGCCAGCTATAATAACTTCATGCATGTACAAGCTGCTTTTTCCCCATCCGCTGGGACGAACCGGCCAAGAAACAAAAACCACTTGGGAAAAATCATGGCTGGCAGCGCAAGCGAGTTAGCGATGCTTGCTTGCGGACGCATGAGACGGGCTTGTGTATCATTGCGAACCAGAGTCGACTGCCCCACGCCCCATTGTAATCGAGTTCAGGGTCCCCACGAACGCCCGAGACCCCCGCTAGTTCGCGCGCCTCTCGCACACATACCGGGAAAGCGCTCGTTGCCCCTGCTCTTCCTCCTCCCGTTGCATGCTGTAGCCCGCCGACCGCCGCTGTTGCTGCTAGAAACCACAACAGTAGCCCTAGCCTCTAGGCCTATCAATCGGCAGCGAGCAGTGCCGTGCTCTGCTTGTGCACCTATCATGAGAAGCTAGGCGGGGGCGCGGGACGAGTGTGGCCGTTCTTCTCTTCTCTCTGCCTCTGGGAGATTTCAGGTATTA
Source organism: Macrocystis pyrifera (assembly GCA_031763025.1). Taxonomy (NCBI): domain Eukaryota; class Phaeophyceae; order Laminariales; family Laminariaceae; genus Macrocystis; species Macrocystis pyrifera. The sequence continues at coordinate 21,434,984 of JASSKH010000001.1, read as the reverse complement.
GTTTCCGTCGGTAGAGCCCATGACTATGAATAATTAATTCCGTCGGTTGTGAACAAAACATGCATCTCTCGTGAACTTAGAGATACTACGCGTATTTATATACTGGAGAACAGATTAGCGACCCACGATACTTTTACAGTAGTACATGTACTGCTGTATACATACTGCAGCTAGCTGTCGTTGTCGCGTGCACCGAAATATGATAATACGCTGTCCTTCGTCATGAGCTGGATATAGCTCGGCATAGCAAGTGAGCCCGTATCAATATCACACTGGCTTGCGGGTTACCTGTGTTTGCCAGGCAGCTTGTGACTATCGGCAGGAGCTTGGGACGAGCGGTTGTTTGCGATCGTGTTTACGTCCATACGAGCAGACGGAAAGCGTCGAAAAGCCGGCTGGGTGTGACCAGATTTCAACATAACCTTGGAATCGTTTCCCTAGTGCTGGTAGGCACGTACAGTAGATAAAAGAAATGCTGACGTGATACTTGCTGTCGGTCTCGAGCACACAGAAGGGGGAGGTAGGCTGACACACACCAACGCTAAAAACTATGCCTGGAATCTGAGTTGTGATGTATTGGGTCTGCTTCAGTTAGCTCGAGTACTACCTGCGGTGGGCTGCATAGGTACGTTTGTCCTGTCAACAGTAGGGCGGTGCCACCAAACTCATGTAAAGTCCTGGCAAGGCAAGCAAAAAGTGTCTGGGCCGGCTCCCTGCATTGTCAAGGGAGCATTCAACTGGTACTGGTCACAGTAGTATCCAAGGCATCGAGCAGTGCCACGAACACTCGTATCTCCAGGCCCTGCTGCAATTATATTAGTAGTTCTAGTATCCACACAAATAAGGAGTAGGAGGTTCATGTCTGATGATGGAAAAAATCGCAAACTGGCGACCTGCAGTGATATGACCACCTGCGAAAAAGGAGTCGTCGTTTTTATTATGAACGAAAAGGTGTGGAACATCCCGTGAGTAATAACCAATGTAAATGTCCATGATTGTAATAATATTCTAGAAGAAAATGTTTGTTTTCGTCGGGGTGAATACAAACCATCTCTCTTCGGCCTGCCCCGTCCTTGGGGTGGGCCGAGGAAGTCCGCCAGGACCTGCAACGGTGTAGCGACAGTCACGCGAACATCGAGCTTCTGGCTGAGTAGAGAGGGTACCTTGCGCGGTCTGGCTGGTGGCCTGGTCGCTTTAAGGACCGCGTGGGGTGGTGGTGATGTTTTTTCTTCTTAACCCCGACGCCAAGGAGTTCATCCCTCAGGCGGGACGGGTACATCACCACAGCAGAGAGCGCTACACGGGCAGTCGGGGGAGTGGAGAGGCTGGTCACAGCGTGGGTATGCATGCACGACAGGAAGGATGGGAGTGTCGGCGTTGGCTGGGACGACAGCACCTAGCCAACGGAAACCAAGGCGCGTACAGGGCTACGAAACGGAGAGCCACTTTCGCCATAGAGAAGAAAAAGAAACAAAAGAAGAAAAAAATAAAAAAAGGAGGAGGGGACGAGCCTCACGTCGGCTGGCAAAGAAAGCAGCACGCGAGGCTCGTAAGAGACAGAAGGAGGCACTGGTTGCGGCAGCGACCTACAATGTGCGCACCCTGGCTGTAAAGGGAAAGAACGGGCACGGACACGACGAGGGTGTACTGGCGAAGGGACGGCAACTCGGCTGTGACTTCATTGGCCTGCAGGAAACCCGGAGAACCAGTAGCACGACATTTCGTGCGGCAGGGTATCGCGTTTTCTGCTCAGGTCAGGAAACAACAGCTGCTAGGCAAGGGCTGTACGGAGTAGGTCTAGCTGTAAAGGAATCGTTGTGCAGTAAGGCTGCGTACACTCATCAGTTCATTGACGAGCGGCTTATGTCTACGCGCTTTGGGCTGGCTAGCAAATGCGAGGCAGTCAATTTCGTCGTTGCGTATGCTCCAACTGATTGTACCTAGGACGTTGAACTGAAACGTAGTTTCTGGCAGAAGCTGGAGTACTTGGTGGAAAAGATCCCGACGAAAGAGTGTCTGTTTGTACTGATGGTTGCCAACGCGCGAACTGGACAGAGGATGGAAGGGTGTGGTGATGATGAAAGTAGAGTGGTTGGAGCATATGGGCGTGATGTTCGTAACGATAATGGCAGACGACTTCTGTCGTTCGCCACCAATTGCAAGGTAGCTCTCACCAACACGTTTTTCAGCACGTGCAAGGGTGGGATTTCGCATACACGCAACGGCACCAGCCCGAGTGACCGTAAGCGGATCGACTACATCCTAACCCGTCAAGCCCATCGACCTAGAGTACATGATGTTAAAGTCGTCCCACAGCCTCCTGCCCCAGCTAAGGCTGACTCAGACCACAACATCTTGTATATCGAAGTCCGACTCAGTGGTCACTTTGCGTCCAACAGACTAATATATAGACCGACAAAACGCCGAGAGTTCGACAGGCAGCTTTTTATGTCCGATGGAAAGTGTCGTGAACGAGTAGTCGCGAGGGTCATCTCCACTCTCAACCAGCTTAACCAGCCCCGTAATACGTCTGGCATGGTTGAGTTTTTCACTACGGCTACTATTGATGCGGTCGAAAAAGAGGTACCACCCCCTCCACGTCGCCACCGCAGACATGGATGGTGTGAGTCTGCCGAAACCTTGGCCGCATTTATATTAGCATGGACAGCGAGGGAGGATGCACGGCAATTCTTGCGTGCCCACCCCCGGGATAGAACCGCGTGGAAGACACTGAGATCTGCGTGTGCGAACCTGCAGAGGGTGATTGCCGCGGACTGCATGCGTACTTCGAAGCGTACCTCGCTGAAACCGAACGACTACTAGCGAACAACGACCAGAGAGGCTTTTACAAGCACCTTAAGAGTACGGTAGGATTGGAAGGGACTAAATCGAGAAGCGAACTGTTCATTAGGGACGAGGATGGCACGCTGTTGCGGGATAAGGTGCGAATTCGTGAACGGTGGGGGGGGGTTTACCACAAACTTTTGAACACGAAATCGCTTAAACTCGATTGCACGATCATCGACCTCTTGCCACCACGACCGCTTAAACTGTCGCTCGGAGATGAACCATCCATGGACGAGATGACGGAAGCACTTAAGGGGATGTCAAACTGGAAAGCTGTCGGGCCAGATGGTCTCCCGGCCGAACTCCTGAAATTCGACCACCCCGCATTCGCCCAGTGCTTTCACAACATCCTTGTCAATGTTTGGGTATCAGGAGAAGTCCCACAGCAATGGAAACATGCGATGCTCAAGGTCCTTCACAAAAAGAAGGACCGAACTGATTGCAACAACTACAGAGGGATTTCGCTTGTTGCTCACGCAGGCAAAGTCTTGTTGAAAATCGTCGCGTCCCGCCTCAGCAACTACTGCGAGACCGAGGAATTTCCCCCGGAGGAACAGTGCGGCTTCCGCCCCGCACGATCAACGATTGATATGTTGTTCGTCGTGCGCCGGTTGCAAGAGCTTGGAAGACAGAGGAAATCCCCCTGTACTTGTGCTTCATCGATCTGCAGAAAGCGTACGACTCTGTCGACCGAGAGCTGTTATGGGAAGTATTCACACGTTTTGGCGTACCAACCAAGATGCTGAGAATTTTGTGTATTTTCCACGATGGCATGCGGGCTCGCGTGCGTACGGATGACGGCGAGCACTCGGAATGGTTTGATGTCACGCAGGGGCTGCGACAAGGCTGTGTGCTGTCACCGTTACTGTTCAACGTATTCTTCGCTGCTGCGTTGCACGTCGTACTAGTACGCTTTAGCCATGACGAAGCCATCGTAAGGTATTTGGTCCAACTCTGTGATGCCGGAGTAGTCGGAACGGAGGAGCAGGAGCCGTTGGCGTGCGTGCGAAGGGCTGTGTGGGGCATGTTGTACGCCGATGACGCAGGGATTGTCTCGAAGTCGGCTGAAGGGCTCGCGAAAATGATGACAGTCTTCGTGACTGTCTTCGAAGCAGCAGGCCTTACGGTGTCGGAAAGGAAGACAGAGACTATGCTTCTACAAACGCCAGACCAGAAAACCCTCGCACCACCGCTCGTTATCGAAGCAGCAGGCCAGAGGTATAAGCAGACGGCCCAGTTCTTGTACCTAGGCGGCATGTTGCGCGTTAGGAGATCCCCCTAGTTAGGGAATCGCTTTTGCCTTAGGGGATCCCCCCCTAGCTTAGGGGATCCCCTCCCAGCTTAAGGGATCCCCTCCCAGCTTAGGGGATCCCCTCCTAGCTTAGGAGATCCCCTCCCAGCTTAGGGGATCCCCTCCTAGCTTAGGGGATCCCCTCCTAGCTTAGGGGATCCCCTCCCAGGTTAGGGGATACCCTCCTACCTAATACATTTGGATGTATCTCCTATATCATTTGTGATATAGGGATATCATCCATATGGTGATAGGGGATTCCCCAATTCTCACGATAGTTTTTGAAGGAGAAACTGAATAGAGGCGTTATATCACACGATTTGTGTCTGTTGGGTGTACAATGCAGTACACACACGATATGGGTACTCCAAGGCCGTTGGGGATCCCTAAGGTATGCAGGGATCCCGTAAGGCTGACGGGGATCCCCTAAGCCTGTTGGGGATCCCCTAACAGGCTTAGAGATTTGATGTATCTCCTATATCATTTGTGATATAGGGATATCATCCATATGGTTTTAGGGGATCCCCCAATTGTCTCAATAATTTGTGAAGGATACACTGCATAGAGACGCTATATCACAGTACACGCATGATATGGGTCCCCTAGAGTCGTTGGGCATCCCGTAACCTCCTAGGCCCTAACCTCCTAGGGGATCCCCCAATATCCTAGGGGATCTCCTAAGCTAGTAGGGGATCCTCTAACCTCTCCTAAGCCTGTTGGGGATCCCCTGACAGGCTTAGGGATTTGATGTATCTCCTACCTGGTATATCATTTGTGATATAGGGATATCATCCATATGGTGTTAGGGGATCCCCCAATTGTCACAATAATTTGTCAAGGATAAACTGAATGGAGACGCTATATCACAGTATACACATGATAAGGGTACCCTAAAGTCGTTGGGCATCCCCTAACCTCCTAGAGGATCCCCTAAGCTAGGAGGGGATCCCCTAAGCTCGGAGGGGATCCCCTAAGCTCGTGAGGGATCCCCTAAGCTGGGAGGGGATCCCCTAAGCTAGTAGGGGATCTCCTAAGCTGGGAGGGGATCCCCTAAGCTGGGAGGGGATCCCCTAAGCTGGGAGGGGATCCCCTAAGCTGGGAGGGGATCCCGTAAGCTAGGAGGGGATCCCCTAATGAAGAGGGGATCCCCTAACTAGGGGGATCCCCTTACTCGCAACACGGCATTATCCACGAAAACGCTGACCTCTCGTTCGAAATCGACCGACGGATCCGTCTCATGCGAGCATGCCTCAAGCGGTTCGGCCCGGAGCTGTATGATAGGACGACCGCCCTCCTTAGCCTGAAAGTCCGAATGCTGAAGGCCGAGGTGATTGAGACCCTGCTGTACGGGTGTGTGACGTGGACCTTCAGAGCGGAACACTTTGCCAAGCTTCGAACGGCTCACCACCAAGTCCTGTTGCGAGTCAATGGCGTCCAGCGCCGACTGCGTGCTGACCATGCCCCCCTCTCGTACGCGAAGGCCCTCAAGATGACACGTTGCGAGAGCATCGAAATGATCATCCGCAAACGGCGTCTCTTCTTCGCGGGGGGGGGGGTGGCACGGCAAAGCAAGGATCGATTACCCAGTCGGGTAATGTTCGGGATGATTGCTGGTGGGGAGAACCCGAGACCTGGCGGACAGGTTAAGACTTGGCATAGATGCATAGTCGAAGACCTTAGGGAGTTCCGAGCCATCGAAGGGTCAACGGAACTTGCTCCCTTGGTGTTTGGAGTTGAGACCACGCTGTGGCCCACTGCTGCAACGAAGGCGGGGAAGTGGTACCGGGGGATCCTGGAAGCAGCCGAACGGTTTATGGTGAGGTGGCACGAGGCTGAGGCTGAGCTGAGTAGGCAGCGCCGCGCATCCGCCGTGGGTGGTGTCCAAGGGAATGGGGGGAGGAGGGGCAACAAGAGGAGTAGCAGAAAACCCGACCAAGGGAATGCGGAGAGGGGGGGGAAGAGAAGTAGAGGGGAAACTGCAGTGGACGAAAGTAGGAAGGAGATAGCAGATAGGGTAGCCAGGTACCGGGCAGACGAAGAAGTAGAACATGCCTATACTACTCGTGACACCAACTGGTGCAGCTGGTTCGAACGTGGTCTTCCTTTGTCTTCCTTTGTCTTTGTTTATTTTTGTTTCATTTTATTTTCTTCTTTGCGCTGACCTATGTGATTTTCATTATATTTTCTTTCCCTTCCTTTCTCCGATTGATACGCCTTATTGAAGGAGTCGTGTGGCGTGGGTGGATGACGAGCCTGCTTTGCTTGTTTCGTATTGTCTGACGCCGAGGGGCCGGGCATAGTTGACGAACGCTGGACGATGGTGGCAGACAGGGTAGCAAGGTACCAGGCAGGCCAGCAGGGAGACCCTGACTGTGCTACTCGTACCATAAACTGCTGCCGCTACCTGGAGCATGCCTTGTGCTTTGTTTGGTTTGCCTGTTATTTTCCCTTGGTTCTTAGTCTTACTCTGTTGACGACTATTACGGGGGTCCATAGTTAATGGGACCAAAATTTGTTGGTAAAAATAGGTAAATATATAGGTTTTGTGTGTAACATAGGTCCTATTAACTATGGACCCCCCGTAGTAGTGATGTTTTCTTCTATTTCCTTTTTTTACTAGCTCCTTCTTTTCAAGTGTCTGCCAGCTCCCCTGCGGAGGGGGTACGATGGTTTGTTGCGATATATACATATTCCAGGCATATATTTGTTTCTTTTTTCTTGTTTCTTTTTCTCTTTCGATTTGTGTTTGTTTTTGTTTTTTCTCTTTGTTTCGTTTTGTTTCTCTAGGTCATGGAATGTGTATTTCGTACCTGTTGTACGCAGTATGATGACATGGCATTGCATTGCGTACGTGGCGACGTAGTATCTCTGTGGCGTAGCTTTGTGACCACAGAACTTATATCTCTCTAGGATTGAAGAATCGGCACGGACACTGGTTGTGCTGGATGTCGATGGGTAGAAAGAACGGTTTAATGTGAAGAAAACAACAACAACAACAACAACAGGTATGATTTCACTATTTGGACATTCTGATAATAATACTCGTACGATCGTACTGTTTGGTAGTATTAAACCCTCGGGCATATCTCACCAGGTTCCCTCGTACAGCACGTACGGCAATGTACTACCGCTGCTGTGCCACCGAGATAGGACTATTAACATGGACATGAAGTAAACGAGATACAAAGTGTGGTAAGATCATAGCCCATGCTGGGATGGGGAATTCTCAGGGCGTATTTTCAATGTCTATGCTCAACAATCTTGAAAGGTCAAAGAGCGAGTGAAAACTGCAAGTGACCTCAAGAACATATAACGTTAATAGTACACGCCCACAGGCAGCATATGGACGGCGAGCCTGTTTTGTTTGTTTTCCGCCGCCTAAGCCCATATCAGTTCCGGGGAGGGAGCACGGTTGACGAAAACAGGGACGAGACGGCAGACAGGATAGCTACTGCTGTTGATATCAGATCGATTAATAGTATATAAAAACCTGTCTATGCAACTCGTACCACAAACTGCTGCGGCTGTTGTGCTTCGGTTTGCCTACTATTTCCTTGGTCTTACTCTGTTTAGTATAGCACGTGTTGTGATACTGCTGTCTATTTTTCTGGTTCTTGTGTCATCTGCCACATCTCCTCGGGGGGCACGACACGTGGTTTATATTATACCGGGTATGTATTTCCAAACGCGTACGAAATAGAGTCGTTTTTTCACGTTGGCCTGTTCGGTCTTGACAACCATATTTCATTCATCTCTATTCGGTTCGGATCTCATAACCTTGAATCAATCACACATCTACTGTGGCGCCGGGATAATGGGGCCTGAATAAGGTAGTCTCCCTAGCTATACTATATAGTCATCAAACTTGCACCCTAGGACTGCTGTAGCAGCATGAACTACAGCAGTTTATGCCTACGATTATTAATAAATAGCGGCATATAGTTATCAAGTACCGGTATGTATGAAGTACAGCAGTGTTCACCTACGAATAAGAAAACCTGCTTCGAGCGCCACACTAAAACCTACAGTAAACACCTAAACGAGTACCAGGTGTGAGCGGACATGTTGCCCTGCTGGACGGACCGTACAAAGACATCATGATAAATTACATACTACCACTACGAACTGGACCAGCCTTCAAACGCACCTGTTTTTGTCAATGCGGTGTCATAAGCACACAAAACAAGGGGGGGGGGTGTACTCGATAGGAGAGATGTACTCGATCTCATGCATGGCCGTAGTCGTATGACCATAGACCCTCGCATCCTTACAATGCCGGGACGGAGCATGTCGGGTTTTCACCGACCAGGCAGACATTGCTTGCACCAAGCGCGAAGCGCCGTGAGGTGTCCGGCGAGTCGCATGAAGGGTGAGCTACATCCTACTAAGAACCGCTTGTGAGGCGGACTTGCATATGGATGACAGCGTCAATGAGTTAGTTTAATTTCCGGTGTAGCCACTTCCAGAGACAGCAATGGGAGTACTATGTAACTGCCTCTTGGGCGCCTTACCTCGAACGCTACGTGACGATCAATTCCCTTGTGCAGAGTAAAGGTTCTTTACTTCGCACAAATGATCTCACTCGACAACCAGCTGTGGGCGACCGCCAATAAAATAAAATAAAAAACGGTACCCTGGATGTCTAGCTTTTACGTAGTGAGCGGCATGTTTTACAGTGTCGTTGCCAACCGACGCCAACCCAACCGGGGGGGTTGATAGATTGCTTTGTTTGGGTGAGTATGAGGTATACATTATCGCATACGTGGGGGTAAATGTTCAATGCTGCAAGGGTAGCGATAGCGATGGACCTGGTACAAAATTGAGTACTGGTACGCAGGGACCTCGAAAACCTAAGAAACAAAGTAGTCCATCAGAAATACAACTGAGTCGCAGGAAGGATGCTTGGCTGAGTTAGGTGCACCACAGGTTGTGTTAGTAGTTTACGATTCGGCCACAATTCTGCTGATTATCAAGCGAGTATAGTCCTCTACGTGCATTGCTGTAGTTCGTGGTGGTACTCTGTTGTTGTTATTTTGCGTGCCCGTCAAAAACAACCTTGGTGCATGGAAAATAAGGGAGCGATACAGAAAGGACCACACTCGGTATGCACCCACGCAAACGTCCCCACTAGGTATACACAGCAGTGATTCACACACTGGCTGTGACTAATGGTATGATCTGACAACTTTTGTTAGTCCGTGGTTTCTGCTGTGGAGCAGGGATGAACTAAAGCCACACACACAGTACACAGACCTGGCACGAACTGACAACGATAATACCACAACAGCAGCGTAAGATCAGCACAACCGTGGCAATATACCGGTATTCTGCACCTGTTGCTTAGGAGTGAGTTGCCATCTTTGCACGTGTTCATGTTATTCACAGTCTGATTTGCACGTATCAACCAGAGGGGTTGTATGCTAGTACGTCTGGTATTCTTGGTACAATAGGAAGCGCGGGATGTGCCTTTCGGCTGTTGTTCGGGTTGCATGATAGATAGTACTCTTGGCCTTCTTGGTATATGATAGCATGCCTGAGATGTTCGCATGTCGGCTGTTGTTGGGGTTGTATGACAGTATGTTTGGTACTCTTGGTATGGTAACATGCTGGGGAGTGAGATCTTGTCATTACTAGCAGGCAGGATGGCGAGGTGAGCGCCCCCGCGGATTGACCTCAGTGAAGGTGAGCACTGATGAGCGTAGCACCTTGCAAGTGGAGGTAAGCACTTGTCATTGTGCTATCGCTGAGAGGGGAGGTGAAGGTGAGCCCCTCCCTAAGGATTGGATGTTGTGGGGATTCCAGGAGTTCGGTAGGTTTGTGTGCTGTTGAGTGTCATGGGGTCTAGTTTTGTGGCGAGGTGAGCGCCCCCGTGGGTTGAGTTCAGTGAAGGTAAGCACTGAGGGCATAGCATCTTGACAGTGAAGGTGAGCACTTGTCATTATAGGGGCAGATGATGGTGAGCTCTCCCCTGAGACGTGGTTTGTGGGGGTTTTAGGTTGCGTTTACTCAATTACATAATCGCTAATGGGTAGTATAGCATCGTACCACTTACAACTTAAATGCATTCACTGTGGTTTCATAACGGGTAATGGATACGACAGCACCGTACCACTTACAACTTAGATGCATTCACTTTTGCTTAGACGTCGTGAGGTTGTGTTCTATCGTTACGGAAAAGTCTGTCACTTATGCTCAGACGACGTGAGGTTACGTGCCGTCGTCAGGGCAAAGGTTGTGCTACTCATGGTATTGGATACTACAGCACCGTACCACTTACCACTTAGATACATTCACAGAACTTATGTGCCGTCGTCAGTTCAAAGGCTGCGCTACTCATGGTAAATGATTCTACAGCACCGTACCACTTACCACTTAGATACATTCACAGCAGTTATGTGCCGTCGTTGTGGAAAAGGCTTTGTCGCTCGTGCTCACGACGTGAGGTTATGTGCCGTCGTTGGGGCTAAGGTTGTGCCACTTATTCCCAGACGACGTGAGGTGTTATGCCGTAATTGTGGCAAAAGACGGCCAATTTGGCCTAGGCGACGTCAAGGTTTGGCCCGCCGCTGCGACAAAGGATTTGCCTTGTTTGCTTGGACGACGTGATATTATGTGCCGCCGGTAAAGCAAAGGCAGGTGGTGTGAGTCAGAAGATCGTACCCGGCGCCGTGGCAGTTTGCTTCACCTAGTTTCTATTCCGAGCGCCACGTTCGCCCAGCCGACGTGAGGTAGTGTTATGCTGTCGCTGTGACAAACGGCTGTCATTTTGGCCTGGACGGCGTGAGGTTTAGCGCCGTCGCTGCGGCAAAAGATTTGCCACGTTGGCGCAGACGACGTGAGGTTGGTGCTGTCGTCAAAGGCGGGCAGTGGGTGGCAGAAGATCATACCCTGCCCTGTAGCAGTGTGCATGTATCTAACATCTGCTTTCCACGAGTATTTGGCCTAGGTGCTCCGATATCAGGCGCGCAAAGAGCTCTGTATGACCTATGAAGGGCACCTGATCGGCCTATTGAGCCGGCTCGTATTTTGACACAGCTCTGTGCATGGCATTGACGACCAAGCATGCACATGCGCGCGCCGTATCCGAGTGCGGTCGCGTAGCTTGTCACTACAGCAGTTTGGACGTTGCCCAGGATGAAATAAGGAAGTGCAAGTCCTTTTCAGTACATTGTATAGTATTGGGAGTATCCATACATGCAAAATAACGGTGCAAAGAAATGATAAACTATCGTTCAGGGGTGCACCAAACAGTTGTATCTGTACGTGTTTGATGTTTGGAAGAGTCTATCTTTGTTTCATGCACTAATATTCCAGTGTTAATACCATAAATATGCACTTGTGCGGGGGTGTATTTGATTTGGTGTGTCAGATGAGTTTTTCAGTGTTCCAAGCACGCTCTCCGGCACCACGGTATCCTGATTGCTGCAGTTTTCGGGAGGATGAACGATGGAAGGAAAAACGAAGCTTAAAGGGGATAGATATAAGTTTAGCTACTCGTTAAAGTCAAACCCTCTACGTATACACCTGCGTATATTATTTGGAACAACGTCTTTAAACACGTAGGCGGACCATCTGGTACGAACTTCAAGCCAGGAAATAAACCGCGTTACCGGGTATAACAACGGTACCGGAACAAAATGGTTGAATACGCTAATCGAGACGGTAATGAGTGTAGGATGGAGAATGTATGCCTGACAAAGAATCCGAACCGTAACCACGACACCAGGAATCGGCCAAAGCAACAGTTTAGCGTCCCATCGAAAATAGTTTTCGTTTTTCCAGTGGATGTGTCACAGTGATGGACACAGGAGAGGGTCAGGGAAGTTATTCTTCGATGTCTCGCGTTCGCTCAGCCGAGTGAAACGCAAGGGGGGGGGGGGGGAGGGAGAGAACATCCAAGGTCAGGAGATTACTGCTGCCAACGCAACCCTTGGCAGAGGATGTCCAACCCGACCCGGGGTTGAGTCGCTCTTACCTACGATGAAAACGCGGATCTACTTGAAGGATATCCAAGGTAAGGATTGCTGTGAGCGGTCGCGGAGTTCCCCTACGAGGAAGAGGTTGATAGGTTAATATCAACACCGAGGTAAATGGGTGATTCAGCAAGTGGAAAATCGACCCCAAGGTGAAGGCGTTGGAATTAATAGAACAATCGACTCCAAAAGCATATAGGGATCGCTCCGAAACGCGAAGCAGCCGAGAGTGGAGTTTCCATTCTCCTGGCGACCGTCCTCGAAGATCGAATGCTCTAAAAGAAGGGTAAGTAGAGTCATGCCCAACGAAACCGGAGTTAAAGGTAACCGGCTCCAGAGCCACCACGGGTACTACCAAGGAGGTAACAGAGTCACGCCCAACGAAGTAAGAGAGAACGGTAACTGGCTGGTAAACGGCGCCCAACGCTAAGAATGGACCGGCGTGTCTCGACAACTATTTGCACAAGTGGAAGTGGTCAATTCAGGGGTAAGTCCATAGCACTCCAAGATCAACACTATGCTCAACTTGCTCAGGCCGACGTACTGGGAAAGGTGAGCCACTTGGTTGGCGTGGCTTGGTACCGGTGATCACGTGCCTCAACACCGGCCACTAGCATAACGAACGAACCTGTCCCGGTCAGACATAAACGTCCAACACACGCAAGTGATTGAGATTAAGGAGAGAGTCTCGCCAGGTACACACGATCCGAGCGGGTCATCGAGTGTACTGTGGCCTTGAGTCAATCAGGCAATGCTAGGCGGTCATCCGCGGCACAGGAGGTGAGTGCGGTGTTGTGGTCGGTGAACTACTTTAGACCGTATGCCTGGGGAAGGGAGTTGCCCGTCGTCGACTCGGCTGTTCGAAAGTCAGAGACTTTCCTGCATGCGGCGCAGAAGAGATGTGCGATTCATCGAATGCGCCACGGACCTGTAGTGATCACCTTGAGCTCGTCACCTGTTCCCGAATACCCTGTCATGATTGGCGTGTTCTGCTTTGAGGCGATAGCTTCAGGGAGGCTTTTCCAGACGACGCACCTTGTTGTCAAACGTACTGAGGTCCAGAGGGACTAGCATCGGAGGGACTTATCCTTGCGGAGCTTTGTGCAGACGAAGGGATTGCACCGGCAACAGAGAGTGATGCAGGAATTAGAGCCCAACGCTTTGTGTACACATCAGGTGCCACCTGTTATGCATGCGTACAACCTGTAAACGCGCTCGAAACCAGATATTCAACCGCGTTGTGAGCCTCATAACATGCCTGATCAACCAACGTCGATGGTTGTTAAGACGACTGGAAATACGGAAACTTGTGGCATTCTTGATGTTGCCGAGTTACTGCTGCTGTAGCTGTCGATTATCTCCAAGGGCGACGAGACGGTACGAGGGGCCCGTAAGTCCACCCTCTGCCCTATCTACCGAAGTAATTGATACAGTGCAGAATTCGCGTCTGTTAGAGGGAGACTAGGGAAGAGGTGGAGTGCTACCACGGAATCACGAATATTCTTAGTCGAGCTTGTGGGTCAGGTGAAGAGGCAAAGATGAAGAGGGATGGTACTTGCAATACCACGAAGGTATACGCCGGCAGACCCTTAATAACGAGGACTCAAAGCTAGCTATATCGAAGGCAATGATACCGGAGTTGTACGCCTTGGTTCGCAACACGTTTGGTGGTTCGGGCGTGGCATGCACAACTTTTCTGAGCCAGGGCAAGTGTAGGGTCCCTGAGATGTACATATCAGGCCTTGAGCAGGGGCTGCAAACAGGTAATAGGTTCGAGTATGTATTGTTCTTGGTGGAAGAAGCTAGCACATCCTTTGCTCACGTGTCCTGTGCCGTCGAAGGAGGCACTTGCGGTGAAGCCTCACACTGAGCGATGGGCGTTTCGGAATTGCTATAGGCCCGGGACGATGCAGGGGGGGAATTTACAGCCGTGAACCCCCTGTGTCAGTCGCTAAGAGTGTCGGTATGCTACGGTCTCGTCAACCACACCCGAGGGCAGGGTTCCGTCGAACTATGGGAGAGTGGCTACAGAAAGCATTATCGGGACTCTGCAAGTCTCCGCCTCTTCAGTGAGACGAAGTACTCCCCGAGTGATAGATTTGGCGCTTCACCCCAGATCTTCACCCACCATGCGTTCCGTTGACGTTAGTCAGGCCTGTCACTGATGGGGTATCAGGCCGGTACTACATGTTTGTCATGCCTGTCATTGATTATTGTGATGCCTGTCATCGCGTTTGACATATTTTACGTGGACGGGTGTATTGCCAAACCGAGGACGACGGTCTTCGCAGTGGGCATAAAGACATTTCATGAATGCTCCGACCTGGCAATGCCATCGATAAGGCTCGCACACCTGGTCGGGGGATCGGATAGAAGACTTGCCGAGAATTACACTTTGGCGGAAACCGTTGCACACACAATGACCGATCGCAAGCTCTCCAGGGACGTCGCAAACACGTGAGTATGCCAGTACTTTTTAACTGGCTTGACGGGAATCTTCGAGAGTATTACTCAGCTGCAGCTGCACGTATTCCTGGTGGAGACACGTAAGTATGGGAATACTCCTCAACTGGATCCGGATGAGGTGAGTACAGGTTTCACTTCCAGGCAGCTGGATAAATTTCACGCTTTGTGTGGACTACACCGGTGTTCAGACTGCCGTTCTCGCCCGCCGGAGATGCCAAAAAGGAAAGAGCGAGAAACAGCCTCCAAAGTAGCGAGCGAGGCACACCGGCTAGATACCAAGGTCCGGAGAGAGTTTCCAGACGCTCGAAGACGGCAATCGTCCATCGAAGACGTGTACGACGTCAGCCAGTAATAGCGGCGAGTGGATGTCCAGATGAAGATAAATAACAGTTCAAGCGTCAAGTCTAAACCACAGGAAGCAGCTGGCGACAACTTCAGCCTAAACCGTTTGCTCAAGCGGTGGGTCTGGCTGGAAATGGGAAGAAGCACTGGAGGAGTGGAATCGGCCAGAGCTACAGCGGAGGAAAGGACTTGCAGCGGTCTCAGTCTAGACTGCTTGTTTAGGCGGAGGGTCTCGCTGAGACGGGAAGAACAGCTCTGTCATCCGGGGCCGCCCTTTTTTAAGATCTGGAGGACCCTACCAGACTTGGGGAGGTGTTGCGGGCGGAGGGACGTGGGAGCAACCAAAAGTACGACGAGTCGAGGCATGCAGCCACGAGTCGTTGGGCGCAGAGTAGGGGCGGAATACTCTGTGGGTGTGGGATGGGTGTTCATTCAGCAGACGGTTTCAGCCTGCGGAATACAAAACACCTGACCAAGGTGTATAGCATGCAGCGCGTGACCAACACCGAGTGTCTTTAGACGCTACCCAGGCAAGGAAGAGAATACGTGCAAAACCTAAAAAGTGAACTAAAGGACTAAAAACTAAAGGATTGAAGGCTAAACCGACTGTTCGCTCGCATATACGCATTATTCCGGGTGATAACGGGCATAATCGAGTATCTGCATCGCTCACGATCGGGGTTTTGGTCATGGTTTGCTTCGCTCTTGCCTGAGCAAAGCCCTGGAACGACAGGGACTGCCGAAGAGTCTAACGTACGAACTGAGGAGGTGAGTCAGGTGAGCGTTGACAGCTCACCCCGGGGAGCTTGCCGTAACAAAACTCACCCTGGGGTCGTAAGCCATCACCTATTTTTCTTGTAAGCGGAGGCGGGAGAAAATGTTTCTCTTTTACTCCACCTAACTCTACTCGTACTCAAGACGGGGGCGGGAGAAAGTCATCCACATGCGCTCCATTCAGGTCTTCTCGTACTGCAGGCGGGGTCGGGAGGAAATCGTCAACAGGTACTCCATTCTTCCCTACAGTAGTAGTTGAGTAGACGAAGGTGGAAGGAAATCATCACCATGCATTCCAACCATCTCTGTAGTCGTAGGCGGGGGCGGGAGGAAATTATCAACATGCACTCCATTCGTCTTTATAGCAGTAGGCGAAGGCGGGAGGAAATCGTCAACATGCACTCCATTCGTCTCTACAGCAGTAGACGAGAGGAAATCGTCAACATGCACTCCATTCGTTTCTACAGAAGTATATTGAAGCGTGAGGAAACCATCAACATGCACTACATTCATCTCTACAGCAGCAGGCACGACGATTAAAGGCATAGCCATACCCTCGAGGGTCAGCAACGAATCACATCACAGGGTTGTTGCTCCGTGGGGGGAGCTGCGTGAGGGTGTAAAAGAAACACGACGTCGTCGTCGTACTTGATCGTAGCCGGTACATGTACTCGTTAGTAACTGGTACTTCTTTTCTTGGCGGTTACATGAGAAAAAAAAACGCCTTCACAACACAACCAAAACTACACGATGCATGTGACAGTGCTGCCTGCTGCGTGCACAAAAAATAAAATCGTAGACACCGTTTGTACCTCCACCACCGTACCGCTCCTCCGGCGGCGTAGGCTCATCCGATTCGGTCGACACCAAAGACTCCGTCCTCTCGGCTTTACGGAGTCTGATCACCCAGCGTGCACAGCAGCCGAAGAGGCTCGTGACGCTCGTTTCACGACCATATGCTAGCCTACGAATGTCAACATGTTTGCGCAAAACTCGTGCTTCCACACGTACAATAGCCCGAATCGGAATTCCGACACTCGTTTCTGGAACGCCCAAACCTCAACGCACAAGCAACGGCGAAGCATGCGACCGGCCACCCCAGCCTATGTTCCCCAAACTTTTGCCGCCATGAGCTGCCGAAAGCCGTGGAGGCTGCTGCCTCTCCCGTTTCGGCCGAAGGGGAAGAGGTCAAATCTGGGTGCCGGCATCTGAAAACAGAATATTTTCAGGGCTTTTTGCGGGTCACAGGGTGTTCAAAATGTCACGGGTCGGGTCGGGTCGGGTCGGGTCAGGAAATGTTCAAACGCTCACGGGTGGGGTCAACAGGTTTTCGAATCTCGCGGGTCGGGTCAGGTCGGGTCACGAGGTGATGAAAAGGTCACGGGTCGGGTCGGATCATGACCAGCGAGAACGGGTCACTCGCGGGTCAGACCAGCATGACCCGAGAGTTGTTTTATGCTGATCCGCAGGTCAGACCCCCGCGCATCCGGCTCGCGGATCCGAGACTTGAAACACTTCCTGCTCTCTTACCCAAAAGCTTGTCTCGTACCAATACTAAAAAAAATCCTTTGGTATAAAATTCAAGCATTCAAACACTGCCAAATTCATATACGTATGCCCGCATCCATTTATACTCGCTACAGCCAGGCCATATATCGCCGCGGTGCACAAAAATGAATATTAAATTGTTCGTAAAGTGTCGACCCACAGGCCGGATCCGCGAGTCGAACCTGCGGGTCAAGATAAATGGTCATGTGGGTCATTGTGACCCGACCCGCATGAAACCCGTGTCTCACGGGTCAATCGAAGGTGGTGGGTCGGGTCAGGTCGGGTCAGGAGGTTTTGAAATCTTGCGGGTCGGGTCGGGTCAGGAGATTCTCAAATCTCACGGGTCGGGTCGGGTCGGGTCGGGTCGGGTCGGGTCAAAAGGTTTTCAAATCTCGCGGGTCGGGTCGGGTCAGCTGACCTGACCCGACCCGACCCGATCCGTGAGGTTTGACCCGACCCGCGAAAAGCCCTGAATATTTTTACCGCCACGAACGAGCATAGACGTCGGTTGATGGCACATTTTCCCCTTGACGGGATATCCCACTGCTAAAAACTATTTTATTTCAGAAGAGGGTTTGGCGGGCCGACGATAGGCCTGACGGGGCAAAGGTAGTAGGCCGTCAACCAAAATCTTTGGCCACCAGACTGTAATAAATCAAGTATCGACCACTCATCTGGTCCAACTCACAGCTGACGGATTTGAATTGTTTATGAAAAAACGACCCCAGCACACCCAGCCAGCCGGCGGCCAGGGCACGGCGCAAAGACGCCCGAGGCCGCCCCCGACACAACGGGGCTCAGGGACCACGATAAGGCAGTTTCGTCCGGTAAGGTGTACCTCATCTCGCGCTAGAACGAACAACGCACAAAAATACGTCTAAGAAAAGCTGAGAAGCGCTGAGAGCACAGGGCCAACAATATCGCGCACTTATATCTACGACCAAGCTAATCAAATATGGTAGCGGATCAGAGATGTCTTGGCTAATATCGACATACAACGAATGCAACCATTTCATGGCGCGTAACGGAGGAGATATACTCAATCCATGTCCTTGGTCTTTGGCCCAATCGATGATGCGAAGACGACATATGTCCCGACGGTTAAGTACCGTTCCCGCTCCCACCGCCCATGCCTCGTGGGGGGCTGCCCCCCCTGTCCTAAACATGCGATCTGCCAAAGACCGCGCCCGCGGGAATGCCGCGTGGGCCGAACCGTTGCCACTCGAAGCTGGCCGGAAATTCGCGTTTTTTCCGGGTCTCGCGTTGCGGTCCTACCTCGCGCGTGGATGATATCTCAGTTACGGTTTATTTTCAAACAATCGAAGACATATCAAGCGCTTCAAGACCACCCCCCGTAGTAGCTCGAGTGACCCAAAATATTTGGGTGGTTGGCAACGACTCACGGATGTGGTGTCCGTTTAATCATGCCGGCTCGTCGGAGATTTCGACCCGCGCCTTGAAAGTTTCGGAATCACGTAGGGATATCGATTGGATTGAGCTATGGTGTAAGCGCATTTTTCTAGAATACTAATGTAACTCGTGTTTCATCATGGCGCACCCTCATCTTTTGGCGTGTTGTGTTCGCGTCAAAACGCCAGCTTGCCTATCGTTTTTTTGCGTCTAGTTGTGTCATAAATATTCGGGTAATTGAAACGTACTGGAATAGAGAGAGGTGCGGGACAACTCAAACGCTGCAAGGTAAACACGGTACTCGTACGTAGAGAGGTAACGAGGGGTGTCCATGGTGACCAGTTTGGCTGAGCCACTGTCGTGTTTTCCGTTTTTTTTTTTTTTTTTTTTTTTTTTTCACTATCTTTCAGGATCAGGTTTTCCGATCCAGTCTTTGTACCTGTGCTTTTTGCTAGTGGCCCAGATGGGTTCCGAGTTTTCCACGATTAAAGTGATATCGTTGCGATCGCGATTTGTTTTTGGAACAAGAAATATTTTGTCAGAGCATTTGCTGAAAATTGAAATTTCGTGGTGCGTGAATATGCAGGCTTCGTGGCGCAAGTGCATCATGTCACCGCATGACCTTAAGGATTTGCGCAGCGTATTGCAGCGTGTGCAGACTACACCTGCGGGGCGTATTATGCGATGCTTGGAACGGCGTTGAGGACAACAATTGGCGGGGGTTAAACATCAACTGTGTAGTAGAAAACGAGGTGTTTCAATCCAAAGGGGTCTGGAGCAAGAGACGGGAAAGGTTAGAGCAGCCTAGCATTACTTTGGATTGACGGTGTCTATTTTGTATATCTCAGTATCGACCTTTCAAACACCTCGTACGATATTTGCCGCGAGGTAGGTCGGTGAGCAGATCTCTACTCTTCATCTGGTATAGCTTTAGATTTACACATTTAGTGTACATTTAGTGGCGACGGTTCCATAATGCACCGCTATGGGTACAAGTCTGGCTGTGGAAATATGACATGGCGGCCTGCCGTTCTCGCCCTTGGCCGCACCAGACCGTTCAGTATGGTGGAAACGTCACTTACTGTAGCTCTTTGATCACACCACCTGTAATAAAGCATACGTCGACCACCTCATGCGCTATGTCGAAAATCTCGGAAATCATCGTAATGAATACGCCCACCAGGCCGTTCATTGCTCCTCGAAGAAACCTACATCGAGGCAACGATGGAGAAGGTCCGCAAGGAGCGCTAGATGATGCCAAATCGGCCGGTAATGCACGTGTCTAGCAGGGCATAATGTTTGCGGGTGAATTGCTGAAAACCATGTAACTAGACGACTAGGCCGACGACGGCAGAGTGACGATCAACAATGTGTTCATGTTTTGATGCATTGCAGAATGATCGACGGGATCGTAGACGCAAAGTTATATTATTAATAGATTGCGGTGAAATCTGTGCTATAAAAAAACAGCAGATCAGTGATTGGACGATCTATTGATGCTCGGTGGAGCTGGCACAAAGGTCGAGCCAAATCCGTATAGGCACGACGAGGGAGACGGTTCTGACGAATGTAGACCACGATCCTCACCGGCAAAGCAACAGATCAGAGAAACATGGTCGACAAGCCGAAAACGACCCGAAAGGAATGCTATAGAATACAGCCCGATGGACACGACGGGCAGCCAACCGTAGCGGTCTGCGATGCGGCCCCAGAAATACGAGCTCGCGAAGCGCCCGGCTATGAAGGCTGAGGACAGATGATCATTGTCGTGGAGGTACACATGGCAGCAGTAGCATCATTAGCAGCAATATAGAGGTTCTACGAGTATCAAT
This sequence comes from Macrocystis pyrifera, assembly GCA_031763025.1. NCBI lineage: Eukaryota > Phaeophyceae > Laminariales > Laminariaceae > Macrocystis > Macrocystis pyrifera. The sequence continues at coordinate 21,414,501 of JASSKH010000001.1, read as the reverse complement.
TGTCAGAGAAACGAGCGTTGGTATTTAACAGCACCCGTAGTAAGGCCAAGCGGCCGCCTTTTTAAACTCATAACTCGTAGATCTACCGAAGGACACAGGCAACAAAACCACAAAGGATACATTACCAGGGGGCGCAAGCGAAGGCAAATCAACTGATGTGTGGGCTATTGAGGACCATTCATGTTATATAATGATAGCACGATGCAGGTGGCATAACACCGATATGTTCAGGTCGAGACAGCAAGAGATTTATGCGCCCTTCAAGTCAAGACAGCCACCAGCAAGAAGGCAACGTGGTGTTGGCTGGCATAATTAGATCAATCGCACCTTCCAGAAACCTAGCCGACGCCTCCTAGAACGGCTTCGGTATCGGACAATCGCGTGTTTTAATGCTCAAACGAGCGTAAACTTGCCGGCCTCATCCTTGTCAGCTGTGACCCTCAGATATTGTACCATGTGGCCCACGTATGGACACAGGTTGCTGAGGGCGTACAAATGGGCCACAAGACCTATCGAAATCGCCACCATAGGCGGCCACGGAAAAGGCATCTCCATGTCCGTTCGCTCGGGTCGGGTTCGGGGCGCAGGCATGTGTTGTCCATTGCGATGGAGTACCTCCTTCACCTCTAAGCTACTGGGCTCCTTACGAAAGGCTGTGGTACTGTCGCACACTTGGTGCGCTGCTGCTGCTGTGCTGTTCTGGTACCGCTACTCGTGTTGTTGATCACGGCACACTTGAACCCGCAGCAGTCGTCTGAGCCGTAGACATGTGTTGCCTATTGCGATGGACCACGCTTGCACTACGGCTATGTATCTCCTCCACCTGCGTGCTGCTAGTCTTAACACGAAAGGCTGTGGTACTCTCGCACACTTGATGAGCTGCTGCTGTGTTGTTCTGGTACCGGTACAAGTACTCGCTTTGTTGATCGCGGCACCCTTTGGCTCGCGGAGAAAACTTTATGAGGCTCCGTAACAGAAACGACAATGACAACGCAATGCGAAACATACACAGAACGTTTACCAGGTGCGTGTTTACAGTACGTACACGGTCGTCATCTACTTTTTCTTTGTTAACAGTATGTGTTTAGAGGGGTTGTTCTGCTCGCCGGTCCCTTTCATATTTATCCTTTTAGTTTTGAACTCGCTAGCGTTGGCACGTGCGGGGTCGCCACGGGGCGGGGAGCAAGGGGAACCCTCCCTCGCTCCCCACCCAGAGCCCTGTCTGCCCCGCCCCAGGTTATGTACGTACTTTCAAAAGAGCACAACATGCTGCAATAGCAGGTTAGTTTTTTAAAGTACCGATTTTAGGATTTGAATTGACTGCCATAACAGAGACCAGCAACTATCGTCCCTGCGGCTAACCGCTGCAATCCGGACAAACTTGAACGGTATTGTTAGCGTTTGGGACAGGGTTAGGGTTGGGTTGTCATGATGCTGTTACCACACGCGGGCTGTACTTAATAATCCGAATCCCTTCCCCCCCTAAACACAAAAACGTGATACCATAAATGTCTAGACTCGTGTTACGGTGGGGGGAGTATCCCCATGTTTATTACCGCGTGTATGCCTCTCGGGCGAATGTCGCTGTACCTCTCTCAAAATTGGACGCAAACTTACTTTGTTGTCGCAGAGCGGCAAATGATACCATGGCGGCGCATATCGCGGTGATTAAAGGATTGAAGCCTAATGACTGGCAAGCAGAAATGTGGTCACTGGGCCGAGCGGTTCTCGTCGGCTGAAAGCAAAGGACTCACAAGCGAACGCCTTAACGATGCACGGCTCAATACCCCAATAGGAGAAGGCAGCTCACAATCTACGACGTTACTCCCAGAGGCGCAAGAAGCGAACCCATCATTGCATGTTCGCTGCAGACCGTTTTCGTTCTTGTACGGGTGTGCCACTACTTACATCGCCCGAGCTGTATAAGAAGTTGCTTGTGACGCCACCAACTATTCCATGCTCATCGGACTTGAGTCCGGCTCTTCTAATCATCACTTGTGTTCCGTTCAACTACCGGCACTTTCATCCGTCTCCGATGGCCCAGCTGCACGTCGGACGGGACAGGTCCTAACACGCCTGCTTGTATCTTCGCTGGTATACCTGGTACCTGGTATATACCACAAAGCTTCTACAGCTCCGCCGCATCCCTCGTCTGTGTGCCTTTGTCACCGTCGAGGGTGTTGGTCGCTTGGACTCGTCCTTGGTTCCGGCCTTGGTGGCCTCCTGGCGGAACCAGCGAAGTACTACCCCGTCGTGTTTTTCGAAGTCAGGGCCATTCGGAAGGGAAGGTAATCGTTGCCTGAACGGTAGTGTTTCGTCTATAGGCATTGCTTCCAGCGGTCGCCAGGGGTGACCTACAGCAGCAGGGTTGTTTGCCAGCGCTACTTCGTCGGTGTTTCTATGTCATCATGCACCACTTGCGCCGCTGACTCCGTCTGTGGGTGCCCCCTGTCGACCGTCTTGGAACACGTTGAGGCCGTTCTCGATTGGTCCCACCGAACCAGTTTGCACAGACGCAGACCAACCTCAAGACGGAGTGAGCCACCGTTTTCCAACGCCCTCGGAGAAAGGGTATAACGGAAAGTCTGTCGCCGTGGAAGGCGTTAGTCGATTCTGGAAAGAACCGAGGGCGTGGTTCCCAGCGGCAACGGCGGTTTTCATTCGGTCATCTCACTCATGTCACCGGCCAGCGTGTCCTCGCCGTGTCTTCAAGAGGCCGCAAAACAGGTAGAGTGCGCGATTTCGTTTCACACCAAAATATAGTACACTTCGTCAACCGAAAAAGCGTAAGATCGACACTGGTAGACATTTTACCTTATACCATTGCGGACCTTGTCGACATTCAATGTTATGTAGTTTGTTTCCTTAAACATGAACTTCTAAAAGACCTGCGGTGCGCATACTCTTTTGTCTGCTCCCCTCTTTGCTGGCTCCCAACGTCCAAACCAATCAGGTTCCCGTACTTGCTTCCGAATGTCCTCGGCTCAGGCCTGACCCTGATCGGTCTGCCTCTGGTCTATCTATGCCTCAAGGAGACCTTGGAAGTGCCTAAGCGCGGCGATAGGTGTGCACTAGGGACTACGAATACGATTGAAATACTACTGCTCTTCACCCTGTTATTCTGAAGATTAAAGATGGGTAGAACATGCCGTTCAGATGTCGGTTGAACCATCATAGCCTGGGTTTTGTACCGCCTTGCCGAACATCGTGCGAGAAAAACTTCCCCATCGTGCATCTAGGAAACGCCACGATTTCGCTCCTTGTTGAACTCCTCCATCGTTACCCCCCCCCATCCCTAGACAAACACAACGGTAATCGCCTCTACTGTGGTATCAAGTGTATCACTTCATGTGCTGAGTACGTTACACGGCGCCCTCGAGACTCCGATCGCCTTGTCCGAGACATATGCCTTGTTCATGCCACCTCTTGGAGGCCTTGCCCTTGCTGGCGTGATGTACGGACACGAGTGTTTGCGATATACGGAGGCGGGATTTTTGTTTCGGGGCAGTGGGGGGTTAAGCGGCGGTGAATCATCTTGTTTGGATCTCATCCCCGAGCAAAATCCCTCCGTCGTGAAGGCGCGTCAACACTCAATAATGGAACTCAAGAATAACTCGTGCGTCAAAGTGGGACGTGTTGGATGTAGCTAAGCCCCCGGGACGTTGATGTTATACTTTCGTTTCGACATCGGAGAGGTTGGAGGTGGGGACTAGTCCCGTGAGGAAGCGGTTGTTATCATATCATTCTTGGCGGCAGTGCATGACCACAGACCATGATTGATGATCGCATCTTTCCATTGCTGGGGGGACTTCTCCTGTTACCCTAACATTGACAAGGATGTTCTGAACGCACTGGGCGAATGCGGGGTGGTTGATTGTCAGGAGATCGATCGGGAGATCATCTGGCCCAACAACGTTCTAATTTGATATCCCCTTAAGTGCTTCCGTCATTTCCTCATGGATGGTTCATCTCCGAGCGACAGTTTAAGAGGTCGCGGTGGCAAGAGGTCGACGATCGTAAGATCGAGTTTAAGCGAATTCGTGTTCAAGAGTTTGTGGTAAAACCTCGCCCATCGTTCACGAATTCGCACCTTATCCCGCAACAGCGTGCCATCCTCGTCCCTAATGAACTGCTCGCTCCTCGCTTTAGCCCCTACCAATCCTACCATACTCCTAAGGTGCTTGTAAAAGTCTGTCTGGTCGTTGTTCGCTAGGAGTCGTTCGGGTTCGACGAGGTACGCTTCAAAGTACGCATGCAGTGCTGCGGCAATTACCTTCTTCTGCAGGTTCGCACACGCAGATCTCAGTGTCGTCCACGCGGTTCTATCCCGGGGGTGGGCACGCAAGAATTGTCTTGCATCCTCCCCTGTCCATCCTACTATGATTGTGGCCAAGGTTTCGGCAGATTCACACCATCCATGTCTGCGGTGGCGACGTGGAGGGGGTGGTACCTCTTTTTCGACCGCATAAAATAATAATAGAAGTAGTGAAAAACTCAACCATGCCAGACGTACTACGGGGCTGGTTGACAGCGGAAAATAACCCTCGCGACTACTCGTTCACGACACTTTTCATCGAACATAAAAAGCTGGCTGTCGAACTTTCGACGTTCTGTCAGTCTACGTATTTGTCTGTTGGGCGCAGAGTTACCACTGAGTCGGACTTTGAAATTTGTAGGTTAGTAGTATTTAGTTAGGGTGTCTGTCGCAATTTCACCAAAAACCATCGAAACTGCGATAAATGCCGCTGACCGCTGGCGAGAAGAAAGAACGATTAAATGTGAAGAAATGAAAAATACTCATACAATGCCCAGCAGACTGTTCGTGTAATATTCCTGGTCGTTACAGCAGTATATACAGGGCACAGCTGGTTGAGTAGCTCAGCGTAACGAACAATAATAATTCCCTTACATACAGCTGCTATTAATAGCAGGAGGAGGAGCACAACTAGGTAGCGCACAAGAGGACTGTTATATTATTGTAATACGTTACGATTTGTAGCAATCGTCTCCTCATCATGATACGTGGCAGGCGTTATCGCCTGCTTTTCTGATGAGCGCCTCGCCCCTTCGTTCAGAAGACAACTGGCGAGGCTAACAGCAACTATTACAAGAAGAAGACCTTATGTCATCGTCAAGCACCTCGTGTGAGTGACCAGAACAGAGCCAAAGGCATCACCTGCTAGCTGTATTTTGTCCCTAGGCCAATACTGCCTTGCACTTAACACGTCCCCGACATGCTCTGACAGAAAAAAACTGAAACGGGGGATATGTTACAACAGGGTACAGCTCTCAGACCGTAAAAAGGACCTGCGTTCGTTAGATCTCTGAGGCCGGCTCACCTGTTGTTTGGGAGTTCGAGGAAGTGCCTTCAAGCAGTAATGATCGGGTCATGCAGAACGTGGATCGATGCAACGCGATAGATGCGAGCAGTCAGCGTGAACACTCAACGAAGCACCACAGACACGATGACGGGCACGACGGGCACGGCAGGGTCCTAGGGGCTGGGGGTCGATAGGACAGGTATCACAGATCACTTGGCTTTGACTTTCTTTCTTCACTCTTGGTGGTGTTTTGTAAACACCGGGTGGTCCCGGAACCTCGTTACTGGCTCTGTACCCGAGACCGAAGGCGTTCCCACACCGGGGATCCTCCCTGCCCCTATAAGATCCGCCCAGAGGATGCTAACCAAAGCTTGCCCTCTGCCTATCGAATAGACCCGACGCGTGACCCTGATCAGGACAGTGGTCTCGCGCCGTATTATCCTCCCCATAGCGCTGGTTACGACAGTCACAGCGCTATGAACCTCCCTCCCTGGCGCCACCCGCTGTAACACCCCCCCTGCCCGACACATAACCATTGTCGGCACAAAGCCGGCGCCCCGGTGCTAGCCCGGCGACAGCGTGTGCGCTTTCCTCCTCGGACACTCCCCCAGACCGGCGCATATGAGCGACGGTGCCCAGCGGATATTACGATCATGGACCGCTGCAGCGCCTGCGCCTTCCACCTCCGCACCTCGCCGTCGGCTCGATGTTGCAGCTCCTCTCCTTCCCTTAGTGCTGCCCTCAGACGGTGGTAAGAAGAGCGGCGGTCTTGACCTTCGTCCAGACGTTCTTCAGCATTCCTCTTCCATCCATCGCCGTCGGCCCGATGTTGCAGCGCCCGTCCTTTCCGCGGTGTTGCCCTTGGACGGTGGTACGAAGAACGGCGGTCCTGACCTTCGTCCAGATGTTCTTCAGCCTTCCTCCCCCGTCTATCGCCGTCGGCCCAATGTTGCAGCGCCTCTTGTTCCCGCGGTGCTGACTTTGGACGGTGCTGAGAAGAGCGGCGGACCTGACCCTCGTACAGTCTTCACTTGCAATTGCCTGCGCCACATCTGTCTAACACGCTCGGAGCATGTACTCATCTTCCTCCGTTGTATGCAAGCTCATCATCGTCCAGCTGAAACTATGTCACCCCGTGTGACCCGTGCCCCCCGAGGGCTTGCGTAGCCGATCTTCATCTGCTCCAGTTTTTTTTTTTTGTCATTTCCTCTTGTACTTGGCTTTCAGTCCTCCAGGTGTTGTACCTGATACTCGAGCGCAACGCTCGGTTGGTATAAAACACAGAAAATGGTACGACCGGAGACATCGAAGAGGGTCAAACGTGCATCGGACTTTCCATTTGGTGTGCATAATACGACGATTGGTCTACTACTACTGATGTAGTCTACAAGCGTCGCGGCAAGAATACTAGTGTCCAAAGTATACGTGGTTTTCTCGAAAGTTCTATGTTTGCCAGCCGACAATGCGCGGTGTTGTCCAGGGGTTCATGGTTCTATAGGGTTACGTACGCCCAAACGGCGTAAGGCTCAACGTTGATAGTTTCCGGTATCACCTAACCAGGCAAACGGTACACGAGAGTATGCGTGCATTAGTACGTACGGCACCTTTGGCTTGTATCGATACCTGTCGATTGCATTCGGTTTTGAAGACAATAAGTGGTCAATAGCATGCAGTCATTTATTAACGAACATGCATGTGTGTGCGATCATCAACAACGAGCGAACAGACGAGCACGAGCAACAGGCAAACGGAGCACGAGCAACGAGTATGCCTGCATGCATTGACCAGATAAATATCTTCAAAGCCTCACGAAACAAACAAGCAGAGCACCATTGGCAGCGTGAATACATAACAGCATATTGCACGTATCACCATCATACAAGGCAGGCAACAACGAAAACATGTCGATGTATGCATATACCAAGTAACTGGTATGCAAATAAAGTATTATGCAAGATCAAACGTGGGATTATACAAAGAACACGATGACATTATTTTACACGTTTGCAAACGCTCCGATCTCTTGCAAACGTTTTGCGAACACTCCGATCTCCTGCAATGCACTTCGATCAGCCTGGGTTCATCATGTTACAACAGGGTACAGCTCTCAGACCGTAAAAAGGACCTGCGTTCGTTAGATCTCTGAGGCCGGCTCACCTGTTGTTTGGGAGTTCGAGGAAGTGCCTTCAAGCAGTAATGATCGGGTCATGCAGAACGTGGATCGATGCAACGCGATAGATGCGAGCAGTCAGCGTGAACACTCAACGAAGCACCACAGACACGATGACGGGCACGACGGGCACGGCAGGGTCCTAGGGGCTGGGGGTCGATAGGACAGGTATCACAGATCACTTGGCTTTGACTTTCTTTCTTCACTCTTGGTGGTGTTTAGTAAACACCGGGTGGTCCCGGAACCTCGTTACTGGCTCTGTACCCGAGACCGAAGGCGTTCCCACACCGGGGATCCTCCCTGCCCCTATAAGATCCGCCCAGAGGATGCTAACCAAAGCTTGCCCTCTGCCTATGGAATAGACCCGACGCGTGACCCTGATCAGGACAGTGGTCTCGCGCCGTATTATCCTCCCCATAGCGCTGGTCACGACAGTCACAGCGCTATCAACCTCCCTCCCTGGCGCCACCCGCTGTAACACCCCCCCCTGCCCGGCGAATGTTACAGCGGGTGGCGCCAGGGAGGGAGGTTGATAGCGCTGTGACTGTCGTGACCAGCGCTATGGGGAGGATATTACGGCGCGAGACCACTGTCCTGATCAGGGTCACGCGTCGGGTCTATTCGATAGGCAGAGGGCAAGCTTTGGTTAGCATCCTCTGGGCGGATCTTATAGGGGCAGGGAGGATCCCCGGTGTGGGAACGCCTTCGGTCTCGGGTACAGAGCCAGTAACGAGGTTCCGGGACCACCCGGTGTTTACTAAACACCAAGAGTGAAGAAAGAAAGTCAAAGCCAAGTGATCTGTGATACCTGTCCTGTCCTATCGACCCCCAGCCCCTTGGGCCCTGCCGTGCCCGTCGTGCCCGTCATCGTGTCTGTGGTGCTTCGTTGAGTGTTCACGCTGACTGCTTGCATCTATCGCATTGCATCGATCCACGTTCTGCATGACCCGATCATTACTGCTTGAAGGCACTTCCTCGAACTCCCAAACAACAGGTGAGCCGGCCTCAGAGATCTAACGAACGCAGGTCCTTTTTACGGTCTGAGAGCTGTACCCTGCTGTAACATGATGAACCCAGGCTGATCGAAGTGCATTGCAGGAGATCGGAGTGTTCGCAAAACGTTTGCAAGAGATCGGAGCGTTTGCAAACGTGTAAAATAATGTCATCGTGTTCTTTGTATAATCCCACGTTTGATCTTGCATAATACTTTATTTGCATACCAGTTACTTGGTATATGCATACACCGACATGTTTTCGTTGTTGCCTGCCTTGTATGATGGTGATACGTGCAATATGCTGTTATGTACTCACGCTGCCAATGGTGCTCTGCTTGTTTGTTTCGTGAGGCTTTGAAGATATTTATCTGGTCAATGCATGCAGGCATACTCGTTGCTCGTGCTCCGTTTGCCTGTTGCTCGTGCTCGTCTGTTCGCTCGTTGTTGATGATCGCACACACATGCATGTTCGTTAATAAATGACTGCATGCTATTGACCACTTATTGTCTTCAAAACCGAATGCAATCGACAGGTATCGATACAAGCCAAAGGTGCCGTACGTACTAATGCACGCATACTCTCGTGTACCGTTTGCCTGGTTAGGTGATACCGGAAACTATCAACGTTGAGCCTTACGCCGTTTGGGCGTACGTAACCCTATAGAACCACGAACCCCTGGACAACACCGTGCATTGTCGGCTGGCAAGCATAGAACTTTCGAGAAAACCACGTATACTTTGGTCACTAGTATTCTTGCCGCGATGCTTGTAGACTACATCAGTAGTAGTAGACCAATCGTCGTATTATGCACACCAAATGGAAAGTCCGATGCACGTTTGACCCTCTTCGATGTCTCCGGTCGTACCATTTGCTGTGTTGTATACCAACCGAGCGTTGCGCTCGAGCATCAGGTACAACACCTGGAGGACTGAAAGCCAAGTACAAGAGGAAATGACAAAAAAAAAAAACTGGAGCAGATGAAGATCGGCTACGCAACGCTCGGTACGCTCGAGTATCAGGTACAACACCTGGAGGACTGAAAGCCAAGTACAAGAGGAAAACACAAAAAAAAACTGGAGCAGATGAAGATCGGCTACGCAAGCCCTTGGGGGGCACGGGTCACACGGGGTGACATAGTTTCAGCTGGACGATGATGAGCTTGCACACAACGGAGGAAGGTGTGGCTTGCTGTGTCCAGAGGGCTCGGGCTAGATATATAGATGCAGCCCAACCCGAGTAGTACCAGGGCAACAGGTATGGAGCGGGTGAAACACAACCGTGGTGATCCTTCTCTTTTTCTGATGTCGTATCCACAGTCGAAAATGCTATACGTATTATTTTTGCTGTACGTTTTTCCTCGAGCGCAAAAAAAAAAAAAATCGGGGGGGGTAGGCTGCTGTGTCGCCCTGATTGACTTAGACTTCAAGTCACGCACCAAAGCTAGAAAACTCGCGCAGCGCATGCCGTAAAATGCGGGACCACCGATGTAAGACGAAGGACATGGACCCAATGAGATACCGGTAGCAAGCATGACATAGCGCATACCAGTGACGAGCGGCCCGGTGTGTTCGGAAAGGCATGGAATCCGAGTAGTAAATTGATTGATGTGCTGTATTCATTTAGACTACCATGGAAAGTATTGTTGTGGGCTGTCAACATATGTACGACTCAATTAGTCAGCCCAACCTGATCAACCGTCAGTATTTTCGTTGTCACATATCACATGTACTGGTGTTGAAGAATATCTCGCTGCTGGTATCGAAACAGCAGTAGTAGGGAGTACTTTTGAGTATCATTGCGGGATGAGCCTAACCCATAGATGGTTCTAAGTGTGAAGCTGGACGTAGTTACTGATGAGCCTACCATGCCACGAAACCTTGCGTACCGCCGCCCGGAGCAAAGGCGCCTCAACTCGGAATTACACAGAAGAGCCGTATCTCCGTCTCGACAGCTGGACGTAGTTACTGATGAGCCTACCATGCCACGAAACCTTGCCTACCGCCGCCCGGAGCAAAGGCGCCTCAACTCGGAACTACACAGAAGAGCCGTATCTCCGTCTCGACAATGCTATCAGTAGTCTAAACACTACGCACGATGCTCAAAAAGATTAAAAGAATATTGCTGACGACCTGCACTGCCGTGCACTATTAGTACTAACATCAGTCTAAGTGCATGTAATTTGGAAGAAAATACAGGAACCATACTGCTGCTGTACGCTGTACCTGCAGTTTTTGTTTATTTATTTCCCGAACAAGGTTGATTTATCGATATCCGGGGTTGGTGAATACTAAACCACAAGCGTACAGGGGGGGTGGCTCGCAGTATGCTTTTTACACATACATACGTACATAAAGGACGTATACAATATACCCATAATACAAAAACTGTACGGCAAGATCCCGAAGGACCCTTTGGCTCGCAGGTGGCTCGCAGCACGCTTTTGACACATACGTACATAGAGGACGTATACAATATGTCCATAATACTAAAACTGCTGTACGGCTAGATCCCGAGGGACCCTTTGGCTCGCAGTACATCTGCTTTTTGCACAAACGTACATAGAGGACGTATACAATATATCCATAATACTAAAATTGTATGGCAAGATCCCGAGGGAAGAACGGTTTAAAACACACACATACACCATATTCACCCGGGGCATACTTGAAGCTGGATGAACAGAGTGAAGCTGGGTAGAAGACGTTGGTCTAAAAACTCAAGACAACAAAAAACCTGGAGGATGTATATAAATATATGGGTAATACTATTGGTCGTACGGCAAGATCTCCCTCGATCCTTGGGCCTTACGAGCATCAACACCACTGCCTCTCGGCATAAAGTACTGTTGTGAAGCCGTTCTATATGGTATTCATACTATAAAGAAATTAACTGTAACAGTTGATGACACTATAGGTCGTACGGCAAGATCTCCCTCGATCCTGGGCCCTAAAATAGTGTCCCATACTGCTGCCGCAGCAAAGTATCAACACTGCTGCCTCCCGGCATGAAGTACTGCAGTGAAACCGGTCAGCTGTCCAGTACAGCAATCAGGTTTTTATTCGGGTGAAAACACCGCATGAAAGCTACGTTGAAACTGAGAACTATACAACGACTCATATGTTCTCGTACCCGGTACATCGGCAATTCACTTGCTTTACCCGGTATTCACCGGTACGCTGGCATTTCCCTTGCTTTCTTGCTTTACTCATTGCTTTGTCTGCAAATAATAGTAAATCAGAACGGACACTGGGTTGGACAGATGTATTTGGGTATATAGAACGGTATGGCACACACTTAAAGGAAGTACGTACCCCTACGACTCATATCCGTGGGGTCTCCATACATTCTACATCCAGTAGTGTTATAAAAAGGTTTTGACATCCGTACGATCGCACATTATTCATGCTGACTGCAAAGTATGTTGCTTTCATTCATATTCTATGATATACAGCAAGCAGTATCTTCAGCATACCGAGCGGTATCACACAGCCTCAGTTTACTCTTGGCAGATACCCCGTATAATTCTGTCCACTACGGCGAGGAAATGAGCAATGAGATAAGTACTGCTGTGCATGAGCTTCGTACGATACTATTAATGTTGTACTTCTCCGTCCATGGCCAAAAATTCGATTGAAGCATTATTATCTGCTGTAGATTACGTTAATAATGTCCGCACAGAAACACAAAGATGATACCATGGCGTTTATTGGGGTTCGACCTTATATATACATACGTATACCCGATCTGGGTCGTGCCCTGAAATAGTTTCGTTGGTTTTGATATGGTTGGCCTATTCTTTTCATCTAAAGGCCCGCGTGGTCTAGAGTATCGCTTCTGTTTTTAGCGTTGAACCATGGAGCTCGAATCTCAAGATGGATGAGGCGGGGATTCACGCAATATATACGACAAAAAGGTGTGGAATCAACTGCTGAGATCGCCTAACGAGTGTAGTCGCAACGAAGAACTGAAGTATTTCCGCAATTAAACCCAAGGCACAGACCACATCGGGGAGAGGAATAAAGAGCTTGCTGTGTGACACCGGATGTCTATACGTAGGAGGGATAGAGAAAAAAGGGCGAAGATAACAAATGGGATGGAAATCAATGATATATCTGTATCGTACATACATAACTACGTAACGAAAAAAAATATAAGGTACCTGGTGTGAAAAATCAGCAAACGCGTACGAAGAAACACTGCATGGTCGGTGGGCGTAGAGGGGTTTCAAGATCGGTTTGGTTTGAAGAATACACTGCCTGTTGTTAGGTCCACCCCTTGCGTAAGTATCATCTGAAGATTGGGGTGTCCGAGAACGAATCTGACCAGCAGGTAAACGCTGTAACTCCAAGAATGTGGGGTGGTCAAATACATAATATTGTAGTACGCATTTCGTGTGATGTTCTCACACAATAACAATAGTAGCTCAAACTCCTGAAATCCCACCGGTGGTCACAGAACAGGCTGTAAAACTAAAATACATCGCGACTGGAGCAAACAAACAAGTACGAAATAGTGCCGTACCGGTAGGTGAGAGAAACGGTATTAACGAGCTATTCGATATGGTGCATACCATCCCGTACCAATCGCAAATGAATGACACCATAAACGTGTCCATGTTGTTACATTTACACCCTATTAATAGAGCTAAAAACAAAAAGACAAAGAAAGAATAGTCTGTGCATGAACTAGGGCAGAGTGTGAGCGTGGCATGTACACCCAGCATAGAGCGGGCTAGAACTTTAGAAAAGAATATAAACCTTGATGTGAAAACTGGTCTTTGTTACATCGTGCCGAAAGGACCCCGGAGCGTTGGCTCCGATCATGAGTGCTTTGCCTGCAGGAATTGCGACTGCTCTCCGAGAACTGATACATGCATCCTAAGCGGTGGATTCGAGATACACTATGCAAACCAAACTGGGCAGAGAAAACCTGGCATTTTCCGATAGTAAAAACCCTCCCCAGGACGCATATACTCATTCGCTGCTTGACTGCTGCTCCCCAGGTGACTTATCTTTGATCGCCACGATGGCACAACAACAGTGACAGTCGAATAAGAGGCAAGTCGACACAAAACCCCAGCTAAGAGAGTGGTATAGCTGGATACAGCCAAGCATCTATTAAGACCGACCAGGCTCCTTAACCCAATATCAGGGGGATACAGACCATCAGTGTTTTGCTATACGTTTTCGTGATTATACCTAGGCTTTGGGGTTGTTCACACAGATTCAGTTTATATACAGATACTCGACGTCACGCGCACAGGAGGTACATGAGAAGGCGTAACCGAGATGGAACGTGACGACCTTTGGTATGATCTGCGCAACCTAACATGATACTGTTTGTCGCTCCAAGCATAGTGGTCGAGGGTTGAAGGAACGAATCGACAGGTGTGATTGGAATGCCAGTAGGTGGTGGGCAGTTTCTGTTCTGGGGGGGTGTTTGTTCTTCACCTTGCTGCAACTACTTGCACAAAAAGCATACGAGGCGTACGATTTGGAAGTAGGTCTGCACGAATGCCGTTTTAAGACGCGTGATTGATTTTAGCACGAACAAGTTTCACGAGTGGACAGTGTCCGTGCTGGGGGGGTGGCGTAAACGTCAGTACCTTCAAACACTTTTTAACTCGGAATCAAATATTTACCTTGGCTAGCGCCAGTAAGTCGATGTGGAGTACCTTGAAACGACCTAGGTCACTCGAATAAAGGTGGCGCAAACGCCAGTAGCTTCACAAACACTTACTTAACTCGGAATCAAATATTTACCTTGGCTAGTGTCAGCAAGTCGATGTGGGGTGAACGTCAGTACCTTGAAACGACCTAAGTGACTCGAATAATAATTTTGGCCCGGAGTAGAAAGAACCCATGAACTTCCTACAGCCCGTGATGAACGTATACATAAAACGACCTCCACATTCGCAAGGAAGCGTGAAGTTTTGCCACATCGATACAAACAAGTACGTGAGTATATTGGAATACTGATCGGTGAACCGTTATAACAGGTTTGACAAGTCAAGCCCGCAGATATATATATTGTCAAAGTGCAGACGTAGGCCTTCGAGAGGAACCCCCACCTCAGATGCAGGTAAGCCAGGAAGAAAACATGTTTTTTTCGCAGACGAGTACATGCTCCGAGCGTGTTAGACAGATGTGGCGCAGGCAGTTGCAAGTGAAGACTGTACGAGGGTCAGGTCCGCCGCTCTTCTCAGCACCGTCCAAAGTCAGCACCGCGGGAACAAGAGGCGCTGCAACATTGGGCCGACGGCGATAGACGGGGGAGGAAGGCTGAAGAACATCTGGACGAAGGTCAGGACCGCCGTTCTTCGTACCACCGTCCAAGGGCAACACCGCGGAAAGGACGGGCGCTGCAACATCGGGCCGACGGCGATGGATGGAAGAGGAATGCTGAAGAACGTCTGGACGAAGGTCAAGACCGCCGCTCTTCTTACCACCGTCTGAGGGCAGCACTAAGGGAAGGAGAGGAGCTGCAACATCGAGCCGACGGCGAGGTGCGGAGGTGGAAGGCGCAGGCGCTGCAGCGGTCCATGATCGTAATATCCGCTGGGCACCGTCGCTCATATGCGCCGGTCTGGGGGGGTGTCCGAGGAGGAAAGCGCACACGCTGTCGCCGGGCTAGCACCGGGGCGCCGGCTTTGTGCCGACAATGGTTATGTGTCGGGCAGGGGGGGTGTTACAGCGGGTGGCGCCAGGGAGGGAGGTTCATAGCGCTGTGACTGTCGTGACCAGCGCTATGGGGAGGATAATACGGCGCGAGACCACTGTCCTGATCAGGGTCACGCGTCGGGTCTATTCGATAGGCAGAGGGCAAGCTTTGGTTAGCATCCTCTGGGCGGATCTTATAGGGGCAGGGAGGATCCCCGGTGTGGGAACGCCTTCGGTCTCGGGTACAGAGCCAGTAACGAGGTTCCGGGACCACCCGGTGTTTACTAAACACCACCAAGAGTGAAGAAAGAAAGTCAAAGCCAAGTGATCTGTGATACCTGTCCTGTCCTATCGACCCCCAGCCCCTTGGGCCCTGCCGTGCCCGTCGTGCCCGTCATCGTGTCTGTGGTGCTTCGTTGAGTGTTCACGCTGACTGCTTGCATCTATCGCATTGCATCGATCCACGTTCTGCATGACCCGATCATTACTGCTTGAAGGCACTTCCTCGAACTCCCAAACAACAGGTGAGCCGGCCTCAGAGATCTAACGAACGCAGGTCCTTTTTACGGTCTGAGAGCTGTACCCTGCTGTAACAGATATACAAAGCGGTGTGGCGCCAAGCAGCGCGTGTGTCCTATTCATAATTTATACTGGTACGTATTAATAGTACGGAGTACCAAGGCGCCAGGTATTGAGCACGACAATTATTAATAGTGGCTGGAAATGTTCGAGACGGGACTGGACAGGAGTGGTTTGAAATGTTAGGCGTGAAAAAAAAAAGACGGGACGACCGTACATACGTCTCGTGTACTTTTAGATGGGAAGCATCGTGCTTTCCAGCCGGCATTGTTTTTAATGATTTTTCGGATCTTTCTAGGGCCGTGCAGCACCGTTCTGTGACGACCAACTCTTTCATCAATGACTTGTGGGAGAAAAACATCAACTATACGACCTCGTACAATGGGGAACAAGAAAGGCGCTCTGGTTCAGCGCAGAAATGAGTTCAACAGAACATATATGTATAAACCCTCCTCGTACTGCTGTACTGCACAGCTGAACTGCTGTACGAGTACATGTACCTACATAATATTTTGATGTGCCTCTTTTCTCAAGTAGTGTTTTGTCCCCACAACACGAACGAGTACTCAGAAGCGCAGTAGTACCCAAGAGGGTCCCCGTAGACTGAGATGATATTTATATTATTAGTATGTGGTAAATATTCTCCTGCACTTCCCAAACTACTCAAGCCTCTGGTGCGCCTGTGCGTTTATATGGTTGCTTTTGACGAAATACTACTCGGAGGAAGAAGGGCGCACGAAAAAAGTCGGACCCGTACGTAGTGACAACCAGCGGGGTTCATTTTTATCGGAGATCTTTTTTCCCGGAATTTCTAAAATTTGGAAATAATTATAGGAGATAAAAGGTTCCCCTCCGGAGGTGCCGTATGAATAGGGGAGTGGCGCAAGTGCGAAATAATATTCGTATGCAACCCTGCACACTTGTGCAGAAGTAGCACCTGCATCCACCCATCATTGTAACGTGAAGACACACACTACATATTTTTGAGGACAGACTATTTTATACTGCTGTTCGCGGAATTAGTGTGGGATCATTACTACAATAATATAAAATAGGGTAGCGATAAGTGGATATACATATTGATCCAACCGACTCGCGGCGATTAATTCGTACAAAAACGTTGCGCGAGGTCGAGGTTGCGCCATAATACTTTGTGACCGGTTGAGTAATGTACAACAGCACATACATACTGGTACAATGTATATATATGTTCCCCCAAAATAAATGTTTCTTGGTGCTCAGAGTAACATCAAGGTTTCACAGATAAATGCTCGGCGAGAACAAATCGTAGTCCGAGCACTGAGAGTATTGGAGTACTGACGGCAAAAATATTGCCAGCACTGAGAAGGCCCAAATACTGAGACTAATGAGAGTGTGAGCAGTACCGAACCCCGAGAATACAGGAAAGTATGTACCCGCAGTAGTATCGAAACACGAAATACTTGGAGTAAAGGCAATATGCGCAGTACAGAACCTGGAGATACTGAGAGTACATGCATATATATTCCTCGCAAATGCTTATGTATCTCAAAATACTGCCAGACTGTTTTAAGTACTCAAGTTGTCTCCGGCGAAAGTGGTTTGCTCCAACTCCCACTCGTGTGGGGACGATCTAGGTGTGTTTGGTGCCGAACGCTGGGCCTGAGAATTGTCGAAGCGTTGCACAGACGGTTGAAGTATACATGATACTCACTCGAAGTATACTGGGCATATTGAGGGTATTTCATTACTGCGAGTACTGAGTCTCGCAGAAGTACCAGTACGAACACTACCAACGGACGAAATACTGCTACTGTAGACTAGAATACTTGTAGTACCCGCGGTACAGAACCCCGAGACACTTGAAGCACAACAGGGGGTATCCACGCCAGCAGCAGTAGCGAACCCTGCATTAGTGCGAGCCCGAAAGTATATGCAGTAGTATGGACAGAACCTCAAAATTCTGCGAGTACTCGCAGTATCTCGAGTACAAAACCCCCTAAATACTGCGAGTGTACGAAGTACCTACGATAATAAGAGCAGTATATTCTCTCGACCATACTTTGCTTTACTCCCAACTATTGGGAGTAGCTGTGAAATGCTGAGGTGTGAACGCACGCCACACGTAAGCGCGCCCATCAAACTCTTTACCTTATATAGGTAAAAACACACAAGAAACTACAATATCATATTATACGTTCCGAAAAGCAAGGTGGATGAATGTACTGGTCGGTACAAAAAAACCAGTAGTAGAAAATAAACACACACAACTTATTATATTACAATTAAACGTATTTTAAAATTATATAAAAAAAAATATACCTGGTATCACATTACGTATACGCTCAGAAAGGCAAAAAGGTGTGGACGCATGTATTATTATTAATAGTACTATTGATTGTAGTATCGGTACAAAATAAGTTTTAAAAAAAAGTAATTTATTTTTAATATAAATTTTCAAGGGTGTGTTCGGTACGGTACGGGTACGCTCGGTACCGGTATGGACATGGTACCGAACGTACCGAAATTCTCGGTAAGGGTATGGACATGGTACCGAACGTACCGAAATTCTCGGTACCGGTATGGGCATCGTACCGAACATACCGAGCTTCTCGGTATCGGTACGGTGTATCATACCGATACCGCCGGTAAGGGTACGGACATCGTGCCGAACGTACCGAAGTTTTCGGTAGGGTATAGAACTCCAGACCGAACGTACCGAAATTCTCGGTACGATTTAGAACTCCATACCGAACGTACCGAAATTCTCGGTACGGTATAGACCTCCATACCGGTACCGTACCGCAGATACCAGCGGTATTTGTCAAACCGAGCGTCGCTCCACAGCAGTACCATGGTATTGCCCATCAAGAATGTGTGTGTCTGCGACAGTTTTTTTTTTTTTTTGTTTTGTCATCACATTCATTTCCAGAGTTCGATGGGCGCCTTACCACACCGGCACTACGTACTCTGTGTCGCTACCCTTTTGGTAGATAGGAGCAGGCCCTCTCACTGGCACACTGCTGTTGCCTCCTCCGCCGTCCACGACCTCTGCCTCGACAACGTCTGCCTCCGGAGGAGCTGGCGCCGGCGCTGGCGATGATGAGCTTTGGTCGCCAGCGGCGGGGTCATCATTGTCGTTGTTGCTGGGGGGGGTGTTGTGGTGCTCATGAGGGCCGCTGTACCGATGAGGCAGGGTACGCTGCTGTGCTGCTGTGCTGCTGCGTGCTATGTGTGTGGCGGTACTGTACCGGCACCGGGTTGTCCCGAGCCTAACTTCCCGATTAGCCCGGGATCGGTACTCTCGGTAGGGTATAAGCTCGGTATCGGTACGTTGTGTCATACCGATACCGCCGGTACGATATGGACATGGTACCGAACGTACCGAGGTTCTCGGTAAGGGTATGGACATGGTACCGAACGTACCGAAATTCTCGGTACCGGTATGGGCATCGCACCGAACATACCGAGCTTCTCGGTATCGGTACGGTGTATCATACCGATACCGCCGGTAAGGGTACGGACATCGTGCCGAACGTACCGAAATGTTCGGTAGGGTATAGAACTCCAGACCGAACGTACCGAAATTGTCGGTACGGTATAGAACTCCAGACCGAACGTACCGAATCCTCTCGGTACAGGTATACCGGCGGTATTTTACCGCCGGTAGGCCTCGGTAGTACCGTACCGAACACACCCTTGTAAATTTTAAATACGTCAGCTGTGAGTTCGACTGATTAAATATACTCAACTTTGCAAGCTGCGTGATACGCCTCGTATATATTCCATTTTTAATTTGAAAAAAAAAGCGTGGATGGTGCGAGTCGAACCTCGGAAACGAAAATTTTAGCGCGCGCAGTATAAACGTCTACGCTACAACAACAGTGCTCGAACAACTGGCACATCCCGATTTTTACACAATTTAAAACACTTTGCACGATCTCCTACAGCAGCAGTAGTAGAGTAGCTTGTACAGGTACGACTGCATATACAGCAGTACTGCTGCAGAATGCCACGCGATGAACGTACGTGTACTGACCCCCTTTCAGCTGGCTCTTTTTTGTTTGTTTGTTTGTTTGTTTGTTTTTTTTTATCCATCACTTTTACTTCCCAGCCCACTCGTAGGAGGTTTTACCCTCTACGATCTTCTGGACAAGCCGTGGTCACAGGTGTCGTCCCTTCTCCCCCCCCGGTACGTGCCTTTATTTTTTGTCGCGCATAGGGTTCAGCATTCCCACTGCTCGTCGATTTTCATCGAATGTAGCCAACTCACGCTTTCGCGCTTTCCACTTATCAATTTTTTATGCAAGAAAAAGTCCCTATGAGCATGCACTCCGTGGGACTTGAACCCACGAAATTGATCTTGACAGGCACGCGGACCACCTACCAAGCCACCGGGGACGCCGGCTCTAGGATCTATCGGTCAGCAATGTAGGACACAGCAGTGAGAACTACTGCTGTAAGTATATTTTGTACCAACCCTGCTGTACAAATAATTTATTGTACAGCACGAACGATTTGTTTTTGTTGTACTCGAGACGAAGGATATATATCGATCCGGGGATATTGGGTCACACACTGCGGAAGGTACGTGCATCGGCCAATGCCGATGACAACAACAACGAACTACAGTAGTACTGAGCTTACAGCGCGGATCTTCCACATGCGCATAGTACCCTGCCTGCTGCTGCTGTTGGCGCACTGTGCTGAGCACAGCTGTAGCAGTGGCAATGTTGGATCACACACAGCAATAAGCAGAAGAAGATGATTCTGAAGCAGGGAGAGAGGTGTGTGATGCTGGTTGGTGTGTTCGTGGCGTGGTCAAGTGATCGATCGAATATACCAACTGTGATAGCCGCAGTACGATCATCCATACGCGCAAGGTGTGCCCACTGCTGCTGCTGCTGGGCAGCAGGGCAGCAGGGTTGTGGTGCTGTAGGAAGCTGGAGGTAAGCACGCTCTGTGCACTGCTGTGGCTATTGTTCTCTAGGCGGTGGTCCGTGCTCCGTGCAACACAAAATATGTACAGGGATATTATATTCGTCATCCTGGTGTGATATGAGTAGAGCACTCATGGGCTATAGATATAGATAATACGTTGCAGTCTTGTAGTCTCACGAATACGAGAATAATCCAAAGAATGGATTAACCCGGCGGATATTCCGTTAGTTGAGAGTAACGTTCTCTTAGGAATGTTCCCTAGGGCAGAAAACCCCTTAGACGAGAGTAATGTTCCTTAGCGCAGATAGGACCACGAAGTGAGATATTCTTATATTAGCAGAAGAACGATTGGTAGCCATAGGAAAGTTCTGTACGCGTACATCAGATAAGAGGAATTTAGGAGAGCTTGTGGCGTGGGGTGGGACGAGTATATCTCGGCGTCGAGTCCCGCCCCCCTACCTCTCACTTCTCTACCAGAGCACCTCCTCAGCTCTCGCCATCAATGAGAAGATCTAAATCAGAAGAAGCGAAGCACTGCTTTCCAGCCGCCAGAACCACCTGCGTCCCTTACCACTACGCTAGAGCCGTCAGAGCATCACATCTGACGTCGTCGCATCCAACGAATGTTCTGGCCAAGCTTGGGACTGCAGCGCTTCTTCTAGATCTTCTCACGATCATGTGAGCCATCCCTATCCGGGAGGCATCTGGTTTTGAAGTCAACTTTTTATTTTTTTATTTTTGTTTATGTTCCCTGTTTCTCGTTTCTTTCGTTCTTCTTGCTCTCTCTTTTCTTTCGTTTTTTCTTCTTTTTATTTTACGAACCCGCGTTACTGAGTACGTTTATAGTGTAGAGCGTGACAAGCTGCCTAGTGGCACAAGTAGACGCTTCTCCCCCCCCAGTATACCAGTATAGATGAGTAGACGCTTCTTCCCTCTTATCAGGCACCGTCAAATCGCACGTGCAAGTACGTACAACAAGCTCTGTTGTTCGTAAGTATTGATTGGTGCTATTAACAGTGCTATTAGCAGTATGATCGAGGTTTGTTTTTTCCGCTCCCTATACCCCGTCTCCGCCGTGGAATGACGAGGTCGATATCCTCCACGATACGTGACACCACGTGGTTGAATGCACCTGTAGACCCCCCAAATGACCTCGTGCTCATCGCACAAACCAAGCAGCGTTTTCCTTTGTACCCCTCCGCCTCGATATGCCCGCCCTTTCACAGGGAATGCACGTAGTAAGTACTACTGTAGGTGGAACTACTGGCACATTCTTGCCCACAGACATTTTGTCTGCATCTTCCGGTTTATACCCGTGTTGTATGGGATTTGACCCTTACCACGACTACAAAGAAGCTGCTATCGTACTGATAGGACAGCCACGCAGCAGTACGTACCGACACCTTATTCTTTGGTACGTGATATGTATGCCGGTGGTGTGACCTACTACGCCATCGTTAGTATACACATCTGTATGCAGCGTACAAACGGCTCGACCATAATTGCGAATTGTATCCGCTTGTATCCATCGCATCGAATATTCGCCTGCGAGTTCTTGAGAGGCCATTATTATTTATTTATTTATTTTTACCTGATACGAGCAATGGTATACGTATTGACTGACCTCACTTGCAACCCCCTGGCTATTGCGACCCGCGACTCCACCACCGGACAGCTTGCCGGCACCGAGAATGCCGCCGTGAACACCGGAGCTCCTCCAGGCTCAGCTTCCATGCCGCCCGTCGTCTCTCCGCCGCCCACCATTGGCGCCACGACACCAGCCCTTCCAGGTCTGATATCTTCTCGGACCCGCCATCGCGTCGCCGCTGCCGCGGGAACCCCTCGGCCTACATCCGACTACCGGTTTGGACGCCGACCGCCACCCAAACCATTGGCGCCCACTACGCAAAGAGCGACCCCCTCGACAACGCCCTCTCCGCCGGCACCAACACCGCCGGTAGTGCCCCTTCTTGAGCCCGTCGTCGAACCCGATGACGACCCCTACCTCCTCGCCTGCGTCGAGCACTACACCTACAAAGACTGGGCGCGAGAAAAACGCGAAACGCGCGGAGCCCCTGTGCTGCGCCACCATCCGCTTCCTGTCGTTGGACTCCCCCAGCCCCACGCCGCACGACCTCCTGGACTTCATCCCCCCGGCCCGGCGCCCACAACTTTCGGACGTCCTCACTCTTGCCTCCAAAAGCAAGCTACACCGTACCGACGACGAAACCACCCTCCTGGTCCAACGACCACCCACACACTCATCCCGGAACAGCCTACCACCACCCGCCCCCTCTACCCCACGCGTCTACGTGCCAATGTTAATGCGCCCTTGGGTGCTGAACACATGCCACGCCACCACCTCTCTACACCTGGGAGTCACCCGAACGGTCCGCATGTTGGCACGTTTCTTTTGGTGGATTGGCATGGACGCTTCCGTCCGCTGGTGGATCCGCCGTTGCCTTCAATGCCAGGCGCGGAAGACCTCACGGCACACCATTCGTTGGCCCATCCTTTCTCTTCCTTTGCCCAACGGGCCTGGCATCACCGTCAGCGTCGACTACTTCGGGCCCCTGCCGCTCACGCCGCGCGGGAACGTCCACATCCTCCTCTTCACAGACCGCTTCAGCCGCCGCGCCGATATGTATGCCGTTTCAGCGGCGCAGTTCACGGCCGCCGGCACTGCCGACATCTTCCTGAACGAGTACATCCCTCTCTGGGGGTGCCCGGTTACACTTCTCTCCGACAACGGACTACACTTCACCTCCAAGCTTGCGAACATCGTCTACGAACGCCTTGGCATCCACAAGGTCAACACCAGCTCCTACCACCCCTGCACCAAAGGCGGCGTCGAGCGCGTCAACCACGTACTGGCCCAAATGCTCTCTATGGTTGGCAACGAACAGCAGACCGACTGGGGCGTGCTGCTCCCACACGTGTCGTCGGCCTACAACAATTCCGTGAACGCCGCCACAGGGCTTGCACCTAACGAAATCCACATGGGCCGCCTTCCTCGCCTCCCGCTCTCGGTCTTCGAACCCGACAATATCGGCGGTCACCAAAGCCTGGACCGCGATCACCTGGCTTACATCAACCTCGCCACCGACCGACAACGACGCGCCTATTCCCTCGTCCGCGAACTACACCGACTCACCGTCTCGCGTCTTCAGCGCCGCAATGCGCCCATCATGGCCGCCCTCCTAGCATCCCCCCCCTTCACCGTAGGCGGCTGGGTTTGGGTCTACAACTCCGCCTCAACCATCCGCCAAGGCGTCAAAAAGGGCACCGACGCAACCGTCCTCAAGACGAAGCTTTCCCTGAACTGGAATGGCCCCTTCAAGGTCCTCGCCGTAGGGCCGACGCCCGCCCCAAACACCCCCGACAATCGCCCCCTTCACGACAAGCTACTTTTCCTCGACCTTTCATCGGACCTTCCGGGGCGGGACTCCAAGCCACGCGTCTCCGTCCAACGATGCAAACCTTGCCGGAACCCCGACGACACCAGCGACACCCCCAAGCATCTGCCCGCGGACCTTACTACATACGTGCTCACAGCTTCTGCCGCCAAGTCCCCCCCTTACCACGTCACCGTCGACGACGTCACTCCTCCACCGGAACGCCTCGAGGTCGAGCAGATCACTGGCCATCAACTCGTACGCGGCCGCGGCGGGGTCATCGCCGTTCTGTACGAGACTCACTGGACTGGACTTCTCAGCCCCTCTTGGGAACGCGAGCTGGACCTTCAACACTTCCGGCGCCACATCCTACTTTACTGGTCACGATCACCAACCCAGCACCGCCAGACGAACCGCCTCTACCGCCAGATGCGCATCGGCGCCGCTCACCGCGAACTGGCCCGATCTCAAGGACAAATCTTCCTCGCCCCAGGCTACGCCTTGGTCTCCCCGCAGCCTTTGGCTCCACAACTTCAGCACCACCATCCTACCCTCCGGAGCACACATATGGTACAAGGCGCGCGACGGCCTGTGGTGGCTGGGCAAGGTCGCTCACAGCTCACCCCCTGACGCCTCTTCGGGAACTCCGCCGGAGTCTTCACCGGGAAGCTCCTACATCGTCCGGTTCCTGGACGACCCCGGCCCGATCAAGATCGACCTCCAACCCGCCCGCTACACTACAGCACGGAACGCCGTATACGGATCGTGGTGTCTTCAACGCCATGGGAATGGGAGCCTAGCACGTGGGGTGCCGCGGAACTCTGATGTGTCCCGCGGAACCCCCACCGTTTCCACTCCCCCCCCTGGTTAGCCTTAGTTTAGTATTTTGTTAGTTCTGGGTATTTGGTTCTGATTAGTCTACAATATCTTAAGAGTAGTTCTTCAGGGTTAGTCTTCAATAGTCATCAGCAGTCATCTTCTTGGGAGTGTTTGTTTCCATCTACCGCCACCGGTATCGCTTGACCGACCCCGTGTTGGCTACCGATCCGAGGCCGTGTATGTTTCCTTTTTGGGTGTGTTTGGGAGTATCATCGTCCCCCCCCCCCCCCCCCCCCCCCCCCCCCCCCGTTTTTCTTCTTATCTCCTACGGCTCCGTGTAACCTCCTTACGTTCAGGCCACCGACTCGTAGCGATACCTTCATTTGCATTTGTGTTCGTACTCCAATAGCCTACAGCCAATTATCGGCGATATCACGCCGAGGTAAAATCGTGTTGTAGCCTGAGCTGTACTCTGACCTTAGTCGACTTCCGCCGACCTGTGTTTCAGGCGGTCCTCGAGCTAAGACTATATCGAGCTTCCAGCTCACCCGTGTTTCTTCCATGTTTGACAAGTAGGGTCCCGATAGCATTGCCGCCCCGGAAGGCCGCTGAGTTATCGGCCATACATAAGCAGTTCGGACATGATCGATTTCTCCTGACCTGTGTCCAGCTTTTTGTCTGTTTTCTGGTCCCGATGGTATTTCGTTTTCTCTTTCCCTTTTCTTCCTCTTTTTCTTCTTGTTCGGTATTCCGCACACCCCTCTGTCCTCTGGCAAACGACACCAAGTTTGCTGTCGCCCCGGTTGACCGGGTTGCACACGCTAGTGTTTGGGCCCCGCGCTATCTACTACTTCGAACTGCACGCATTCGGTCGATTT
Organism: Macrocystis pyrifera; assembly: GCA_031763025.1. NCBI lineage: Eukaryota > Phaeophyceae > Laminariales > Laminariaceae > Macrocystis > Macrocystis pyrifera. Next base: position 21,388,764 of record JASSKH010000001.1, on the reverse strand, counting down.
TCTTGCGGATTTTCTTGCCGCCACCATCTTTGAGATTGTTTTTGTTGAGTTGCCTACCTTGCTACGTTTGCTGGTATTGTTCACACCACGAACAGGTCTCCGATACGCCGCGCTGTTTGTTGCGCCTCTCGGTTTTAGTAGTCCCTAGTGCACGCAGCCCTCATAGCACCCTAGCTGTGTCCCTTCTGTCTCGCGTGATGTCTGCCATGTTAGGACCTTCGCCACAAGACAAGGCATGGGGCCTAGCGGATATAGATACAACTATAATTACGATTTTTGAGGTCGTTGTCACTTGCTAGCTCTTGGCAGACAGACCGACTGATAGACAGCTCTTCGCGAACAGCCCTTCTTCTTTGAAACAGCCGAACTGCCAAACAACCTTTCTTCTTTCTTCTTCGCCAAACGGCCAAACAACCTTTTCTTCTTTCTTCCTCCGCAAACTGCAAACCAATAGCTCTTCGCACGGCGCCTAAAAAAAGAGGCGTCTCGCCTTCGACGAACGGCATAGATAGGTGCAGCTGTCGGCGGCCAAGCTGCTGCTGTCGGTGGCGAACCTGCTGGTGCTGCAACCCCCGCCTCTCCCTTCTCCACGCCCCCTAAGCACACCTCCCCCTCGTCGAGAGGCGCGTGGTCCTCGCCCTCTGGCAAGAGAGCGGCAACGACAAAGACCGACCTGGTGCCGGCTGTTGTTTGCGACCAGTGCACGGACCAGCACTTACTTGGTCAAGAACTCCGCGCCTGGTGGCAAAAACGTGGCCTTCGCCACCAGCAAGGATCTCATGTGCGTGGTGGCGGGATCATCCTGACAGGGCATCCGACTGCGAGTTCTGTGCTCGCCCGATCAAGGAAGGGACTGTCTCGTACTCCCTCGAGACTGCTGACAGTGGTGAGTGTCTTACGTCTATTGTGCATGCTGTATGTTGCCAGTACGTTTTTGGGGGGTTTTCAATTGCCTTTTTGCATACAATCCTACGTCAAAGCGTTTATTTATTTCGTCGGCTCCTCTTACACACAGTGCACGCGAACGCGCACATGCACAACTGTTTGCGGGACGTGAACGAAGGAACGGAGGATTCAGCTGTCGCCGTCACCGCTGCACCGAACGACGTGAGTGCTGCTGCTACTGTGGTGCACTTTCGGTGCATGCACACAATTTCTGTGTGTACATGTTTTTTTGGGTGACCCCACGTACTCATTTTTTGCTCGTTTTCGGCTGCCGCTGCTGCTGCTGCTGCTGTGTCAGCGCCACGCCGTGAGTGCTGCTGCTGCTGTGCACCTGCTTCTCCTGTGCACTCGCTGCTGCTGTAGTGCTGATGCGTTGTTGCCGTGCTGTGCACTTGCTGCTCCTGTGCGCTTGCTGCTGCTGTATGTAGTGCTGCTGCGTTGTTCCGCGTGCATCATGCTGGAAGCGTACATATTTTCGGATCGTCAATTCCGTAGGTTTTGCGATGGCGGCATACCAGGGTACATGCTTTTTTCCTTCCTTACTTTCTTATCGTTGCTATGCTGCTGCTGCTGCTGCTGCTGCTGCCAACGCTGCTGCTGCTGCTGCCAACGCTGCGGCGATTCGTTGCAGCTTCTGCTGCTGCTAATGCTGTGGCTGCTTCTGCTGCTGCTGCTGCTAATGCTGCCGCAATATCCACTGAATGTTCGTACGTATGTACTCGGATTACTGTCTTTCTTGGTCGTTTTTGTACTCAAATGGTTCCTTTTGATACATGAATTTTTTTTTTGTCGTTTTGCTCCTGCATTTTGCGTACGTACTGCAATTTCTCGTTTTTGGCTTCGTTATTTTCATATATATCGTTGCTATGCTGCTGCTGTGGTGCTGCTCGTACATCATGCTGCACTTGTGTGTGTACATATTTCGGTATTGTCAATGAAATTCCGTAGGTTTTGCGATTGCGGCATATGCTAGATGGGTGTATCTCAGGTTCGACCTGGGTCTGCAGCAAGCTTCTCTTTCGGTAAGGTGTAGCGTGGAGGACACGCCAGATATAGGTGAGGCTCGGCACGGTCAGCCGAGCAGAAGTGATCATGAAGCATGACGCAAGTCATCTCACATGACAGTCATCAGCAATTACTTGGTGATGGAGGCTGGTAATTCCCCGCCTCAACTATCATCAGATCTACGGAGATCTGCGGCCACTTTTAGTACAAGAGTCAATATCCACGATAACGGATGAACCACTGACTGTAGAGTAACGACCTGAGCAGGTACATACATTTTTTCTTCCTTATTTTCATATCGTTGCTATGCTGCTGCTGCCAACGCGGATTATTGTTTTTATTGGCCATTTTTCTACCCAAATGGTTTTTTTTTGATACAAAAAAAAAAAAATTGGGTCGTTTTGCCCCTGCATTTTGCGTACATACTACTTTTTCTCGTATTTCGTATTGTTGCTATGCTGCTGCTGCGTTGTTGCCGTACAGCATGCGGAGGTGGGTCTATAGTGAGGTACCAAAAATACTTTTCGGACGGCCTCGGGGTACAAACTGTTTTTCTCCCTTCTTTTCATATCGTTGCTATGCTGCTGCTGCCAACGCTGTGGCGATCCGTTGCTGCTTCTGCTGCTGCTGCTGCTGCTGCTGCTCTGCTTTTAGTGCTGCCGCAATATTCACTGAATGTTTGTATGTACTCGGATAATTGTGTTTCCTGGTCGTTTTGTGGCGCTGCTGCGTTGTTGCCGTACATCATGCTGGACATGATTTGTGTGTCTATTACACTTAAACTTGTGCGTGTGTACATATTTCTGTGTCGTCAATGATTTTTTTGTGGTGCTGCTGCGTTGTTGCCGTACATCATGCTGGACGTGATTTGTGTGTGTACTACTGTACTACACTTGTGTGTTTACATATTTCTGTATCGTCAATGAAATTACGTACTTGCTGCTTCTGCTGCTGCTGCTGCCGTCGTATAGCAAGCGATTACGTGCTGCTGTTGTGCCGCTGTAGAGTAGTACAAATAATGAACACTGCCCCCCCCCCCCCCCCCCCCCCCGCTTCCCCCTCCCCCGCCATTCCCTGCACGCCACTCCCGCCCCGCGCACCCTATATGTTTACTTCGACCAGGTCCGTGGCAAGTGCTACAACTGCCGCCTGACGGACTCCACCATCAAAGACGGAGACATCATCATCAAGCGCAAAAAGACTCCCTTCCATTTCGCCTGCTCCAGGGCTTCGCGGAATTCCGAAGCAGTACACCAAGCAGATTGTCGCCATCTAGGACGAACGAAAGGAAACAAATTGTTTCCCACATTTCCCAAAATCACGATTATTTCTTCCTACACATATCCAACGGGTTCAACAGCGAACAGATCCACATTCTGGGCCTCCCGCCTCGTTACTACAGCATCCTGGAAGACTATTTACATGTATATATCATGTCTCATCCAAACTCCTATGCTGGCTACATCGAAATCGCGGCCGCCCAGCAACTATACAACATTTCCATAACCGTTGTCGTTGCCGGCACTGCTGCTTTCTCTCCTGTCCCAAACCTTCTTTTAAACAACAGCCTGTACGTTGTATATCATCCACATGCCAAGCACTGCTCCACTCTCTCCCCACACTATTGAAATATGTTATTCTTATTATTATTAGACGAATGTCATTCTTACTCTTGCGTCACCCGATCTTACGTTTCACATTACATTCATAAATAAACGCTATCATTACATCCTCCATCGTTTTTTACACAAATACATTTAGTTTGGTTGGCTTTGGGCTATGTCGCCAATTAATTGCAGTTATATGTACACGAAACGACGGAATACCCACTCCGAAGGAAAGCCTTGTATATATATATGTTTTTGAATTGTGATCGCTGTCTCCTTTTTAGAGTTTCCTCGTTGGCCAACCCGGTTCAGCGAACAACCCTTTCGTACCTCCTTGGGCCCCAAACAATGGCTCCAGTGAAACACTTGTACGTCCTTCTTTTGCCTTCATTTGGGTCTTCGTTTTCTTCTTCAGCTTTCGCTTCGGTTTCTGTCTCATTTTGCGTTCGTCTTTCTTTGTTTTCATTTTGGGTGATTTCTCCTTTCGCCTCTGCTTTGAGTTCTGTGTCTCTCTCCTTTAGTCTCCCTTTCAGTGATTGTTCTCAGCGAACACCCCCTCTTCGTAGTGTTTGGGTTATATTACGAGGTGTGGGGGGATATATAGCCTCATTTCGTTTGTTTCGAATAGCCGCATCTTCGACCACCTTTTTCCTGGCCGTTTGGGATGAACTTTGTCATCACCCTCCGACCATCTTGTGGTCTGCATATACGACTATTCAGGGTGGGCTAATGTGATATGAGTAGAGCACTCATGGGCTATAGATATAGATAATACGTTGCAGTCTTGTAGTCTCACGAATACGAGAATAATCCAAAGAAATGGATTAACCCGGCGGATATTCCGTTAGTTGAGAGTAACGTTCTCTTAGGAATGTTCCCTAGGGCAGAAAACCCCTTAGACGAGAGTAATGTTCCTTAGCGCAGATAGGACCACGAAGTGAGATATTCTTATATTAGCAGAAGAACGATTGGTAGCCATAGGAAAGTTCTGTAGGCGTACATCAGATAAGAGGAATTTAGGAGAGCTTGTGGCGTCGGGTGGGACGAGTATATCTGGGCGACGAGTCCCGCCCCCCTACCTCTCACTTCTCTACCAGAGCACCTCCTCAGCTCTCGCCATCAATGAGAAGATTTAAATCAGAAGAAGCGAAGCACTGCTTTCCAGCTGCCAGAACCACCTGCGTCCCTTACCACTACCCTAGACCGGTCACCGCATCACACTGGGTATATACGGATCAAAAATGCAAAAATGTGGACTGCAGGCTCCGACAAACGCAACCAACCACAGCAACACTGCGCATAAGGGTGTGTCGCGCACGCACGGCGGGTGGGAGGGGGGGCGGCAGCGTTGGAACGTTGGGATCTTTGCATGTGTTACATGTTGTGTACCTGGCATATGTCTGAGCTGTGTGCTCGTAGCTCGTGAGAGCCTAGGGGAGAAAACAGACAGCATGATGACATGTATGTATGTACCGATACGTACGTACAAAGTAAGGCCTCTTACTGAAACCAGGGAAATCGTCTTATCCACTCCCGGCGGAAAAAAAAAAAACTTCGAGCGCCCGCCACGCGCTTCAGAGCGCACGGATCGCACCGAGACCTAGACCAATGTGTCCGGCAGGGCTTCCCGTGTCCGTGTACTTAGTGTTTTGCCTAAAAGTGCTCGTGCGAAGAGAACAGTTGGCAAAAGTACGAAAAATTGACAAATATACGTCTACATATATAATCAAGATACCAAGGCGTTCTGTCATTATTCGTGGAAGTCGCCAGAAAGAAGTAAACAAATCAGGAAAGTTAAATTTCTCATTTTTGGAAAAAATCAGGAAAATCAGGAAGATTAAAAAGTTGCGCGAAAAAAACATGGAAATTATGGAAGAAAAAGCTCTGCGATAATAATGACCTTGTTGCGTAAATGTTTCAATATCTTGTGTGTATTTTTCGTCCTTTCTACCCGTCGACATCCAGCACAACCCAACCGCACAACCCGTTAATTCTTCAATTCTAGAGAGATACAAGTTGTGTGGCCACAAAACTACGCCACAGAGATACTACAGCAGTAGTACATTGTTATGCAGTAAGCACAGCAGTAGTAGACAATGCAATGTCATATATATGTCATCTTACGGGATACGACAGGCATGACATACACATTCTATGAAAGAGATATAACACAACGGAAACGAAAAAACAAAACGAAGACAAATCGAAAGAGATAACGGAAAAGTAGAAGAAAAAAACAAGACTTATCACAGTATTTTAACGGGACGGGGACAAGGAACGGAAGCGGCGGGACGGGACGGTTACACGGTCGACACAATGACCGTCGCCCCGTTCTGTCCCGTCGACGAATTCCCTGACCGTCGTAGGTGACCGTCCCGTCGATAATAACCTCTCTCCCGTTGTATTCCACCGTCCCATCCCGCCGATAAAATATCTCCCGTTGGAAATTACGGTCCAATCCCGTCGCGACACCATAAAGTTGCAGTCCCGTCCCGTCATAACAAACTGCACCGTTGTCGCATACAGCCCCCTCCCGCTGGCACAAACATAAGCTCTTCGCGTCCAAGGTACACCCTGGTGCTCGTTGTCTGGTCCCGTCAATTCCCACCAAGAAATTACAAAAATACGAAATTTCCTGTTTCACGAACATGAAATTGGAATTACTTTTGATTTTTTTTCGCAGAAGTCGTGGTGATATTGATCATATATGCAATTAGGTAATTAAATCATATATGTAATTAAGTAATGAAAGTAAAATTTTGAATTACGAAACAAAACAAATCCCTCATTTTGTTTTCATGAATCTTCATATTTCATGTTTTCACGCGCAACATCTACCACCAGCCACTACCTGGCCACACACGCAGACCACTCAACTCACGGCCACCAGCACTGCTGTGACCGCCGGTCGGGAAGAAAAACGTTAAAAGCACGGTGGTCACAGAGTTACCTGCTTCGGGACGGCTCCCTGGGCCTAACCAGCGGTCCGGGCAACTCTTCACTTACAATAGCGCCGACCCTGTACCGCGAAAGAAAAGCTCGGGGACGAGCGGCTTACTGAGCCATCTAAGAGAGTACCGCACCCCCCCGTGTACAAGGCGACGATCGAGGCCAGCCGTCTGTCGACATCCTCAAGGATGAAGCGTGCCCTCTCGTTTCCTCGTCGCTTATTTTTTTATCGTCCCGACCCGTCGTGAAACACCTCCCATTTTGCGCTTTACCTTCCCGTCCCGTCACAGAAATCTGCACGTACCGCCCCATTCCGTTGTGAAAAAAAGAATAATAATAAACTTTACCATGCTGTTCCGCCGAGGGAAAAAATATGTACCGTCTCGTCCCGTCGTGAAAATCTGCCCATTTTATTTGACCGTCCCGTTCCGTCGCGAAAAACAATCTGTCCCGTTCCGTCGTGAAAATCTTCCCGGTTTAATTTGCCGTCCCGTCCCGTGAAGAAGTTGTGTACACCCGCTGTCCAGTCCCATCCCGCCCCGCCAACTTTCTGTGCCTTTGTTTTACCATACCGTTTTCGTCCCCCCCTCCCCCCAAACAAGTCTAAATCGTCCCGTGTAAATCGTCCCGTCCCGTCTCGATTCTCAGTCACTGTAGTGTGCAACTCAAACTAAAGATAACTCGCGGATGCAACACAGATATGTACGGATGCTCCCAGTTCCTGTCAGCAAAAATAAACTATTTTCGGGAGACGTTTTGCAGGTACTTTGTGTGCTCGCAATACCTGTATCCGCAGCACACAGACCCGAAATACTGGCCGTATTTAGAGAATATATCCCACGAGTATTCACAGTATTTTTTTCCGTGTTCAACACTACCCTGGATAATGCAAGTACTCCAGGCGTTGTACTGCTGCTGTACTCTCGGGGTTCTGTATAAGTGCTGATCAGTCAGTACTCGCAGTATTCAGGTCTTAAACACTGCCTAGACTCCCAGTCAGTACTCGCAGGATTTAGGCCGTCAGGACAGCAAATGTCTCAATACTTGGAGTGCAACTGCACTCGATACTCGATACTCCGAGCTCTTGATACTGGGAGTAGCTGTGCCGATACGTATGTCATCAATCAGTTATGTTTTCCCACGGGAGAAGGTCGTTCCGCTGCTACTCCAACCGCGATAACCGTTACTGTGGGCGGGATCCGATATTGACGTAGTGCGGTTATCTCGCTACATCGGGTCGAAGTGGTGACAATCGATTTTGGAACCACTATATAGAGATTCGCTCAAGGAACCGGACCTCGACTGCACCGTACCAGTTTGTTTTAGTTGAACGAACGTCAGCAGCCAGGTCGACGTTGGGGAGGAGACAGCTTGGTTGGGTGCCTGACACGACCTTGGGACTTGTTGAGGGCTCTTGGTTCTTCGTCTGGGCTACAGATTGATGCCTGCCAGTCCCGTTCCACATCCCAAGTTCAAGGTAGCGTTTCCTCCTCGAGTTCAGCACAAAAGCGAGACTGAAATTCTCCAATTGAACCGAACTCAGAAACGCTTGCCTCCCAAGTTGTCGGAAACAGCACCAGTTACAAAACACCACCACGATTGGGCTGTGCGTTGGAATATAAAACGCACAGAGGGACCATCGACGACGCGTTAGCTGCATGCAGATGGCTGATATTAACACCTGGCTGGTCATGTGAAACTTCAAACCGGGTGTCACTCGTTTTTTTACCCACAGTAGAGGCACTCTACAATGTAGTTTCACACTTATTTTTTCTGAGGCTCCTCACTTGAGAAGCTCTATACCTTACCCCTCAGCCGAAAACTGACTTCAGCAAAATCAAATAGCATCCCGACGAATAATCCCATGGCCCAAAAGTATACAAAAAGTCATTTTTCGCAACAAGATTGGCATTCCGACGATTTTGGGTTAAGGAAGGGGCCCCGTCATTCAGAAAAAAAATAGCGGAAATGTGCCACCTTTATCGTAGAACGCGTCAGTCTGCGTTATGCGATGCCCGCCGCGTACCTACCTGCCTCCAACACCCAGAGACTCTCCCAGAGCTAACACGTTTCGTCTGTGACAAAGGCAACACCATTTATATTCGCCAATAACGGCCTTGCGATGCAGCTCTAACGTACTTTTCTCTACCGTTTCCACCTCAACTGCTGACGCCTGCAGCTGTTTCGAGTGGCCCAGGTGCACGTGGACAAGAGACCTAAAATGCATCCCAGCAGTTCGGACGATGTAGCAAGATCTTCGGTGCATTTTGGAGCCGCTCACGCAACCCGACCTGCACAAAGGAAGATGGAGACTCCTTTTCCTTCGGTGCCTATGGCGGTGATCGCGACTTGCCTTGTGACTGAGATGTATACTCTCTGCAACCTGTTTCCCTACGCAGGCAACATCTTGGAGTCGCCCACGACAAGGATGAGGCCGGTCAGTTCGCGTGGGTTGGGCTCGATGGAACGTTTCTAAAAAAACGTTTGGTTTTGTCGTCTTAGTCGTTGTTGCTGTTGTTGTTTTGGTGCTGTTACTATGTGTTCGGACTTATCGTGTTCGACTCTAGAAGGCTAAAAGCGATACGTACTGGGTTGGTATCCTAATGGTTTCACTTGGTCACGGCAACACCATTGTGTACCATAACAACTGCCGTGTTCGTACTGCAGCAGCAAAGCCAGCGTTACTTTGAAATTGATGGCATGAAACATACATATGGTGTTCTACATTGTTTCCATCTATTGCTTAAATCATTAACTTAGTAATTTCCTCCACCCCTACCCCTAAACAAAAAACAGAAAAAAAATATAGAGGTTTTGTTCAAAGGAAACAGAAACTAATTCTGAAGGGATTATAATGTATCGTCTCCCTCTCCGGTGAAAATGAAGCAATCTACACTACAGTATACATATTTTAGTACCAATTGCGCAAGTCATTCATAAATGAATTCCATCCCCCCCTATGTGCCCCTGTTAATGCGTTTTGACTACAGAGGGAAACGAATTATTTTCACAAATATGTTCGAAAGCCCACCACGCTGACAATTGAATTAAGATACTCAACTTCTCGTATTAGTAGCGTACCTGGTACATGTGCAGGTAGTGTGGGCTTTCCCACGTTGTTGCATAAATCGTGCTTAGATAAAGCTTAACAAATTGTCATGCCGTGGTACCCGTTACCTGGTCAGCATAAGCATGGAGGGGAACAAGACAAAATGAACGGAAGACAACAGAAATAGTACACTGATAGAATTGTCCTGATTGGGAATGTTTAGCCATAGACGGGTTTCGCTCCAGGTGCCGGTGTAGGGGACGTCCACCAGAGAAAGCGCGTTATTACCCCGTAGAAGAGTGGAAGCACTCAAGAGTTTGCAGTACACGTGTACAGTGATACCCTCCTCATAACTGAATGAAACTAGCGGGGCCGCCGGCACGCTGACCACACCACGCATTCTTTGGAGAGTGTGTGTCACGTATCGATAAAACACCTGGCAACAATGCCCCCTGATGCTTTAATTTATCCGTACCTGGCGTATTGTATGGTGGAGAGAATTAGAGGTACGGTTCCGTGGTGGTTTGATTTCGGTCGGACAGGGGAGAGGAAGGGGCGGCTTGATTCAGGCATTGTTTGATCGGAAAATCGGCCAGTTTTCGGTCCTTGTGACATTCTCTTCACGCGACACGCTTAGGTGTGATACACCAGCCATGTCCGAGATTCTGCGATGCTGTGTAATCTTATTGGAAATAGCGCAACGACACGCGTGTATTTTGTTTTAGTGTACACCACTCACCAACTACACTTGTTGTGTTCACGCATTGCCCATTTCGCAATTGACGTATTCCGTCCGCGCTCAGTGCTATGCGTGCGCCTTGAGCGGCCGCAGCGGGCATCTCGCTTTAGTGCCATCTTAAAGCCGCTGGTAGGGCGTTTTTTTCATCTGCCCCCCCAGTATTTTTGCTATAGGCTGAAGAACAGGCAGCCCCGATATCAGGTAGTTCTGCACGGGCTTTAGAGTGGGACTTTCCTGATTTTTGACAAACGAGGGGGAGGGGGGTGTTACTCCTCAACCAAACTGAATGCCGTCAAGGTGTCACCATATTGCAACAGAATCTTGCAAGGCTCACAGCGGTAGGGTATGTCGATACCCGGGGCTTTTTTTGTGGGCGTACGGGACTTACCAAAGTGTCGGTTACCGATATTGAGATCGTATCGAACTTACAGAAGTGTCATGTACCGATATTCATGTCGTACCGTACTTACTGAGGTGTCTGGTACTAGTATCGATCTCGGACCGAGCAAATACCCGTACCCCGGGTAATGTGGTCGGAGGTATGCCTGTATTCGAAGTGTACTTGGTTGCTCGTACCGAAGTTGCCGAAGTGTAGGGGACCGGTATCGAGCTCGCACCGACCGTATCATAGTGTCGGGTACGAGTATCAAGGTGGTACGGAACTTACCGACTTATCAGGTACCAGCATCGAGGCCGTACCGAAACAACACTCATACTCCCGGTATTTTCGTGAAGGGTATACAGGTACCCGGGTGTATTTTAGTGAACTTGCCCAAATGACCGAGTCATCGGGTACAGGTGTTGAGGTAGTACCTAAGCTTGACAGAATAATTGTTTCATCACTTCGTGCACGTTTGGTTGTCCTAACGAGGAGCGGTCGGAAGAGCCCTGAGATATATCAAACGCAGATCTTCGGTTGTATCACTGGTGGGACATCGCCACGACCGGAGGGACAAGACCAGAGATTCCAGAGTTGGGTGCCTCTGTTTCGTCATCCCCAGAAGTCGACTCTTCGACCCTCTAGATATTGCTGCTCGCCTATGTGTTTCCATCCGCATGTCCACGACACACAGGTTTCTACGCGGGTTACCTGTCGTCGGCCTTCAAGCTCGGGCGCTTGTCGGGGTCGTACTTCTGGGGTCATGTCGCCGACCGATACGGTCGATTGCTGGTTCTGTATATTGGACTCTGTTCCATGGCTTCCCTATCGGTCGCTTTCGGCATGTCCACTGCGTTTATTTGGGCTGTTGCATGCAGGTGAGGGACGCGTCTGCTTATGGAGGTTATGTCTCGTCGGGTCATTAATGTGTGTTCACCTTTTATTTTTACCTTTCGGATTGCTGCTCAAAAACATGTATCGTGGCTGACTTGCTTATCAACACACCTGTCACATGTTACAGCTATCAATAAGAACGTATGTGCAAATCGGCGTACCAACAATGCAGAGAATACGACGATACCCGCCGTCGATTTTCAAGCGGTTCGCCCGCAACAAAAGTACCACCAGGAAGGACTGGAGCAAGACCACTGATCCTTCTATTCGTCACCTCCGGTTGACACATATGAACCTGTATCGTTGTGTCGGAGCAGGTTTCTTACCGAGCAATGTCCGGCATAGTGGGGACAGCCAGAACTATGGTCTCCGAGGTTTGCGGAAGCGAGCACGAGGTGGTCGGTATGAGCTTCTTCGCAGGTGACGTCACCGTACAGCTGCAGCATAGTAGTAAGTCGAGCTCAAACCAAGTACCAGGAAGTAATATATCGCAGTCTGATGCAACCAACAGAGTTATAAGGCGCCATTTTACCTGTTGACTGCCAGACTTGTAATTGTTAGTGCGTTTCGTTTTACCGGATACCAACTATAAAATAATTGTTGTTGTGAAATAGGGCGACAGCACATCCAAAGGCGTACGGAATCTGGATAATATACAAAGAGTCCTCTTTTGAGGGCTCGCAACTATCTTTGTCGCGATTGCACCTCATTTGTTGTTGTTGGCCAGGGCCGTAATTATCGGAGAGTTTTTTCACCAGGATTTCAAAATTTGTGGAGAGTTGTGTTTTTTCGCGCGATTTTTAATCTTGCAGATTTTTCCTATTTTGTTTTTCGAGTACATTAAACTTAACTTCCTGGTATTTTCGCCTTTGTTAAAGTCAACAAATTGTGACAGAACGCCTCTGTAGCTTGAAACAAATCAACACTGAGACAAACTTTCCGGCAACAACGACCCTTAGACGTTACCGAAGAGGCTCACAAAGGCGTCGTGCCTGCTATAGCACCAAGTTATCGTTTGCTGCCTTGGGCTGTGGGCTGCATGTGGCCATGTAGTGAATGGGCACACATACGTTGTACGTGCTCGCACTCCAGCGTAGCCTAACCGTGATTCGACCCCGCCATGTAGTATGTCGTGCACCTGGTACGGACTGGTGCTACGGCAAGGGAGGTATTATACCATTATTGTCACAATTGTCATTTCGCCACTCGGGTGCGTGGCTGTGTGTACCTCACTCACAATAAGACGCCCAAATACTTTGTTATCGCAGAGTAAGCAGCAAACCGTCCCATGGCAGAACTCATCGCGAGAATATACATCACTCGAATGGCACTCAAGGATATTGGCAAAAGGACCAAGGCACCCACATGTCACAAGCCATGGGACTTCAGGAGTTGAGTCCGTGTGCCCCGGTAGCATCCCAGACCAGTTGGTTTGCCCATGCACCGCCCCCCGTCCTGGGTTCTCCCTTGTCTTGGCGCAGTGCGGTGTGCCCTCCGTCTGAAAGACCCCAATATATAATTGAGTCGAAGACATCTTCGGCCAGCTCAGCTTTTGCCGCCTGCAGAGAGCACCGCGAGACTTTGCTGTTGTTATGTCTGCGGACAGGGTCACAACACATATCTCAACACCGCTACTGAATATTACCGTCTTCAGTGCTCTGTGTGATAAGGGCGCGCTCTTATCGACTTCTCGAGCCGTCCCGGGCTCAGAAGCACAGACGAAAACGCTGTAGAAAAATACGAAACACCTTGTTCGGAACACCCACAGAAGAAAATAATCAGCTTGCCATTCCTAACCACATAAGAGGAAAATGGAAAGTTGGCCACCCAGAACAACGGTTGGTCGCGGCCTGCTACGGTAGCTCCGAACGTGTCTACGAGCGGTAGCAGGTCCATCGCGTTAGGAAAATGCCTGTGTTGAGATATCTTCTGGTGACCGTGTGTTATCTGCTTCTGAGAGATGCAGGCCGGCCATGCTCATAAAATACATGGAGTCGTATCACTCTCCAACCGGATGAGAAGAAGCTAGATGGCGGAGGATAGTAGCAAAGCTCTCTCGGTGAACTGTTAGCGACTAGCCATAAAATCGATGATATAATGTCCCCCCTGTCTTGCCCGTTGTTGAGACGCCGGGCGCATGGCAATGGGCTAAGTGTGTGTCGAAACCACTCTGGTTTACGCGGCTACAGACACGCAAGCCGGGGGAAATAATATGAGCCTAAAATGGTATCATGATTCTTATTTCTAACGCGCATATCGCATACATGACACGACCAATTCGGAATACGAGCTTTGTAAGGCTCGGTCGCATCGTTCCCTCTGCTTCAAATATCATTGTAGTGGTGAGGTTTACAGGAGTAGAGGTTTTCTTTTAAAGGGTTTTTCAAGCCGAAAAGAGGCTCTACCGAGCCAACTCGCCCATATTGCGCTCGTGACGCAGAATGCTTTTACCCGTACTGTACGTCTGCACGCTCCCTCATCGCTGAACAAGGTATGACCGACAAGCCAGGTGATAGATGTCGACGACCGGCACACGAATGAGCGGTCAGCGAAAACTTTCTCTCTCTCGCTCCCTTCCTACCGTTTACGAGTACGCATTTCGGCATGTTTTTCACATGATATATAAATATGTCCGCAGCAGGGCGGCACGCACGGCACACTAAAGCACACCAGGTATATCGCACTAGACCTCGCACGCGTAGCTCGGGAACACTCCAAACTCCAGCAGTCTGGGCTGCTTCATGACGCTGTTAAGGTCACAGCGTCTCGACACTTTCTCCCCTTGAAGTCGCAGAGGAGTTAACTTCGCCAATACACACGTACGCATTATGGTCCATGATTTTTGTTTTGCTTTGTTCCTCCACTGTCCTCTGTTTCTTCGCTTCGTGCTGCACTCTGTCTTGTGTTAACATCGCTAGAGCCATGGGTTTGAATCCCCCTTGTCGTCCTTCTTCTCGACAAACATCACTACCAGCTTGTTCGTCGAACGCCACAACAATAGACGAACTCTCTAAAGGGGAACAATGGTTACCGAACAAGTCGGCGTGCCATTCAGGCGATGCAGAACTCCGCTTTACAAAATCTATTAATGGTATACCAGTACATTGCAGAACTGCTTGAGTTGTGTTGACGCTATAGCAGGTAAACACCTGAACAGTTCTTGGACACTACTAACCTGAGGTGAGCGTAAGAGGTCCTCTTTCTCAAACGATCAGGTACTGCACAACAGTACAGTTGATACTATAGCCGCGTCGGCTGTTGTACTGTATTCAGTTCCCCACTACAACTGCAACATTACTATAGTGTTGCCTGTTGCACCCCGCGAGTGCTGCCTGTACTGTTTTGATTGCCGTTGTCAACGCGTCGCCGACTTTTGCATATATCTCGATATCAAGGGAGCTGGTCGATTGGACTTATCCTCGGCTCTGGCCTTGGTGGCCTGCTGGCGGAACCGGCGAACAATGACACCACCATGTTTTCGAAGACGGGGCTGTTTGGAAGGTGATCGTCATGCAAACAAGAGATGTTTTATATGTCGAAGGGGGCTGCCTCCAATGGTCGCCGGGTCTTGCCTACAGCAGCTGCAATTTGTGCCAGTGCGTCCTCGTCGGTTCTCGGCTGTGTCGCAATCAGGGATGTACGTTTCGGCGTGTCCCCAAAATTAGCTTAACGGCGGTCCGCCGTAGGCGACAAGATATTTTAACCGTAAAAAAACTGTTTGCCCTATCCCCGGCAATAAAAAGCCTCCACATACGGTGCAATTCCATTGTATAGAATACACTAGCAATACTTGTATAGTAAAACACGAGGAAAGGGGTTCAGCCGGAGGAGATGCGATGACCAACGCATAGTGCGTCGATACTTAATCGTGAACAGTCACAAAATTCCAGGTACTCCGACATAATTTCTGGAACGGTGCCACGATGATACCGGTACGATAGCATACGTAAAATACGTTCAGTATGAGTAGTACCTCGTACACCTGACGTGCTCATAGAGCATATACAAGTACACGCGTGCACACCTTTTTCTTGGTTTTGGTATTTATTTTCTTTATGAGTTTGTCATGGATACAGTGGAAAACGCTGGGATGATGATTATTTTTGTCGCCGGCTTTTTCTGTAGCAGCCGTGCGTGATTTCTCGTAGCAAGTTCCGCAAATCTGCCGTAAAGTACATTCCTGGTCACAATGTACTACTTGCGCATTGGATTGTGTCACTGGGTTTCGCTCTCGGCGCCGCCGGTGCCCTTGGGGTTGGCCTCGGTTGTTGCTATTGCACCGGGTTGAGCCAAAGAATACAGCCGTCCGACAAAGTGAGCCATCTCATTACAGCATCCAAGAACGAGTAGCCCGGAAACGTCTGTCTTCGTATAAGGCAACCGCTTTTTCTGGAAAAGCGCCAGACGTGTTTGCGTGCGTATATCTCAGGCCCACGTTCGGCAAACCCGCCCAAGCCGTATGCCACGGGGCGGTATATAGGTTATATATGTTGTTCCACGTTGAAGGATTTTTTTCGGCTTCGTCAAGCGAGAAAGTGGGCGGTCTACGCCTGTTAGAAAATTTGCATTGTGCTACTGCAAAACTGACCCATCTCAAATACAAGATAGATTTTCCCTCAAAACCTGAAGACAGTCTTTGGGAGGGTGAAAACGGATCGTCTTCTTATGTTGTTATGTTTCCTGCCGATGTCCGAACCAATCAGGTTCCCGTACTTGCTTCCGAACATCCTCGGAGCAAGCCTGGCCTTGGTGAGCCTGCTTCTGGTTCTGTTCTGCCTCGAAGAGACATGGGACGTCCCCAACGGTGGCGACAGGTACCTCTCGGGGGTTACGCGCACGACTGGGATAAGTTATTACTTCTAAGCTTTGCAGGGCCACTGAGTTTACCCCCCTCTGGGGCACGGCCAGTAGCCCGGCCCGTTGACGTGTCGATTGGGGCGTCAGGGCCCGGGTTTTTGTATCGCTTTGCTGAGTACTGGCCCAAACCCCTTTCTTCCACTATGTACCCGAGGAATGCCACGCCTTCTTCTTTAAGCGAACTCCCGCCCTCTCCCCCCCCGAAACAAACGCCGCAGTAAAAGAAAATTCTACAACACTAGAATAAGTATTCGCAATGTTGTGTGTGTATCCATGGTTGACCAAACGCCCCCAAACCAGGGTAAAAATACTTGATAATCGTAAACGACAACAGTTTTCCACTCGAGTCGGTATCAATCACATTTTGTTCATACGACTAGTGAAATTTGAAAAGGCTTGCTGTGGTTGGTATACCTTCACCAGAGAGGGGAGAAGCAGCACGTGTATCCGCAATATAACGAGATGCGCTGAGGAGTATCAATTTCGTGGCCACCTTGTCTGGACGCAGCCCCCTCTTTGAGCCCATCTCAACGCCGAAGACGGGGCTACACGGCCAGGAGGTGGCAGCGGTCGAGGGAAGGAGTAGCCGTACGGCCTGCCTCGACAACGTCTATGATTCCCAGTCCGCGAACGGCGGCAACAATGGCCGGTGCGGCGGAAGCAGCATCAAGGAACGCACCGGCGAGCAGCTACCCCTCGTTTCGCAACGGTTGCGGTCGCCCAGTGGGGCGCGAGTGCCGGAGGGAGGAAAACTGTATGGCACCCACGACGGTGCTAATGGAAACGCGCGGTCTGCGGGGGGGACTATTGGAGAGGGCGAGGGGCTCGATGCGGTTGGTGGTGAGAACAGAGGAGGGGGGAGAGGCACGGCCCTCTTGACGGGGTGTCTTTCGCCCATGAAGCTCCTCAAAGACAAGCGGGTCCGCACTCCACTCTTCGTGTACGGCTTAATTTCGGTGAGAAGAGCTTGTCCAGGTCTGCTATCTACGATAACATTGTACAGTAGGTGCGGTTTATGTTGGCAGGTCGTATGGCTGTAACGAACGTGTCTCTCTGCAAGGTATTCTGACGTGGAATCCGTGCGGCGTGTACCGCTATTAAATGTTTGTTTCCGGCTCGCCCAAGCGTTTCGCCTGCAACTGGACGGTGTGTGCACTTGCTAAACGCCAAGGTATTGCCATTCGTCTCGGAGCCCGTTCGTCACATGTCACCTTTGACTCGCAGTTGATACATGTTGGGTCGCAGGAGGTATACACCTTGCTGGAATTCAGAACTTTTGTATTTGGAGGTTTGGATCACACGTCGAAAACGCATCCGGCAAGCACCGAGCGCCCCCCTCAGCACCCAGCACCGTTCAATTTTTATACTACTGTTTTGTCCGCCGCCCTCATTCCCGCTTCACCTGTTGACTCGTGTTAGCTTCTCTACACTGGATTTGAAGACGTGTATCCTCTTTGGGCGATCAGCAGCGTGAGCAGCGGGGGGGTTGAATTGGACCACTCAAGACGTGGGAAAGGTGTGGGCTACCTGGTGGCAGGCTTCAATCAAGCAAGTGCCGAGGATTTTGTTTCTTTTTTTCCGCTTTTTTCGCATCTGCGTGCGTTCGTCCATGATTTCATGGAGGTAGCAACAGTTAATCTGTACCTTGCGGGCCTTGATTTCATTTCAGAGTTTCTGCGGCTTGAGGGTTTCGCGACTCTCCCGGACGCTTTGTTCATTTCCGGCACCCAGCATTTTGCCATTGTGCGCTGGCATGCATGCAGTATCATGATAGGGTTGCTGCTGCAGGAAGAGAAATCATTACATTTTCCAATGGGCAGTGAGCAGCGCTGGCCATTCAGGTTGTGCTTGCCGCCCGTCGAGCAGGTAGGTAGGTAGCCGCCATTGTCACCCAGCCCAATGCTGGTGTGGAACTCACTCTTGCTCTCCATACATGCCGATTTGTTGGTGTATTTTCGGTACCCGGTTTGGCCTGAAGTCGGCAGTTTTTCTGACGCGCTTCCGAAACCAGCAAACCTCGCAAACACTCCCCGACCTTCGCGTTGCGACACCTTTGAATATCTCGCGGTCGGCTGCACACATGTTTTAGGGTCATGGCGACCACCTTTTATACTGTTGTGCACTGATGCGCACACCTTCGGTTGCGTCTATACGCATTCCACCGATGCAGGTTCTTTCTTCGTGTGGCGGAGGCTTGATCGTTTTTACGTTCGTTGTTTACCCGCGGATTTTCGCACGGATAAGTGCCACGAGGTCGCAGCGCTGGGTCTGCTGCGTCGCGATCCCCAGCTTCCTCGCCTACCCCTTCCTCTCCCACCTGCACGACTGCGATGGTGTGCTAACGGCTGCCTCGGTGGTGCTGTTGCTCTTGATCAACTCGGCTGGGGACGTGGTGGGTGTCACGCCTTCCTCCATGCAGTTTCTCTATCGGTTATGTTCCACATGCTGGACGAACGTTTGTGTGCGATGTTTCTACTGAATGTGTCGACCACTGTTCACGGTCTGTATTTTATCTGGGCGTCGATCAGTTTGACGTTACCGCAGGAACCGTTCGAACGATGTTACTGTTTTTGGCTATCAAAACGAACCGTTGAACCTTTGTACCTTTTTGGACTACAGTCGGTGAGGGCCTCTGTCGCGGTTATGCTGAAACGAGAAACGAGGCCTATATTCTCAAGGCACTTATCATGGATGTGTCAATGCTCAAAGGTCGACTCGTTTGTGTGGGAACGAGATGAGGTGGTCCGTCCCTGAAACCAGGCTGGGTAAGTGCGTGGGGGGGGAGAAGGGATTGCCACGGCGCCCATTGCCAGCATGAAGAGTTCCTAGAACGTTTGGTCATCCGCAGTAGCAGGGCTATCCGTGTTCTATCCGTCGCGGCGTAGGTCGAGAAAGGCAAGTCTCGAATGATACTTACCCGAGTAAACCAACTACTAATAACATTATTTTCGATACATTTGCTGTTTTTTTTTAGAACGAATCGAACCGCCGTACGGGGTCACGAAAACCAAGCGGGGGCTCCGACAAGGTATCGGTGGTGCCATGGTGTCCAGCCCGCTATGACTAATAAAATAAACACCGTTGAATTGGATCCCGCCGTGAACGATTGTAACACGTGGGGTTGCATCATGGGTTTCTCGCGATCTACCATCTCTGCCTTCCCCCCCCCCCCCCCTGTCACTCTGTCGGCGGTAGCTCCGGGTATAGCAAGCGTCGTACATTATTAGGTATTGCGACCCGCTCGATCTGCCTGAACGTTTTCAAAGCCAAGAATTCGACAAAGTGACGCGTCTGCAGAGTCGATCCTAACACGAAGCATGCCAGCTCTAGCGCTGCGTCAGTCCGATTCCGACCTCGAAGCAACAAAGTTGAGAACAAGACACCCTTCTGCGACACACCCTTGACCTCTCCCCCCCCCCTCTGCCCACCCCCCCCTCGCCTTGAACTCCTCCCTCGCCCCCTCAGCAGATGTACATGAACACTGCTCTGGTGATCAATAACGCAGTAGAGCCCTCTCAGCGAGGCACTATCAACGGCCTCTCAATGATGCTGGCCTCGTTGGCGACGGCAGCCGGCCCGACAGCTTTCGCCAACTTATTTGCTTGGTCCATCGACCGCCGGCGTTCTTTTCCGTTGGATGGCCATCTCGTTTTCTGTATATTCGCCCTTTGTATGGCAGTCGTCACGGCAGCCAGCTGGAACGCCGTTGTCCCCCCCATCGAGATGAACTCGAAGGACTCTGATTTTTCGCCTGTTGTGGTGGCCGACGAGGTCGCCGAAGGGATTGAAGAGAAGGGTCTGAGCTCTGAAACGTTGATCTCAAGTATCGCCAAACCGACGACGTAGACGTCGGCAAGCTCCGGTCTCCCCTGGGAACCTACTGTAGAGACAGTACTGAATATCCTAGCGTGTCATATTCCAGCTTAAAATGGTATTGTGTAGATGGTGAATCCGTCGTCGCCTAACATAGTGAAACAAACTGTGGCTAACGGTGGGCGAACAAGGATCGGTCATTGGAAGTTTGATAAATGTTGGTGTACAGCAGCGTGTTCGTCGTGCCGCACGCGGAGCAAGATGGGGTTCAAGTGCCGGGTCACGCGCGAAATCAACGAAATTAATCTTTGAGCTCATGCGTGCTTACCACTTTAGATTGACCATCACGTGAGCGAACAGGGTTGTCGGTGCTTCTGTGGGGGCGTATGACAGCGATGGTCGGTTTTAAACCAGTCAAGACTGGAGCGCCTCACCTACAGTAACAGCAGCGACGTGAGCGGGGCTGACAAGCTGGGTGACCAACGGATGAAGGATGCTCAGTGCCGTCAGCGGCGCCTGGGGATATACAAAAGCAGCGCATGTGGGTAACATGCAGCCCTCTCGAGCAAGAGCCGCAATGAGTGCAAAACTTGCGTGTTCTGTTTTTGTGCGTCTGGATTGGAATGGTAGTGGCGCAACCCCGACATGAGCAGGCCTGGCGGTGATTTACTTCACATACTCGTATAGCGCGCGATGTGTGCTCTTCCCGGTAAGAATCATAAATGGTTTCCTTCTATCTGTGTTTACACTCGCAAGCAGGATGGAGTTTTGCATCGTGCTACGGTAGACGTAGCACCGCAATATTGCCTGCAATTGAGAAACAACACAAGCTACGCTTGGCACACGAGCCCATGAGATAGATGTCTAGCTAGGTATCTAACGAACACTGCTGTAGCCCGATTCAGAGCTAGTGTATACGTCCTCAGTTGGGGAGCCCCGTCAGTGACAACTGCTTCGGCTGGAACGTCCGACCCTTACTGCTGCGCGGCTCTTCTACATACGCTGAGCAATCGCGACCCTATTTGTTGTGTCATGCGACTCGAACGATCTATAAAAAGCAGGCATCGTGACTGCTAGGGAACGTTACGCTCTACAATAAAACCATCTTCCCGGAATTGTCGCGCCTGCATACCACAACGTAAACCATGAAGTTTTTTTTTCACTCAAAACCTGCTCGCTCCGAGGCCGCTCGTCCGACGGAGAATCGGCCCCGGCGCTGGCCTTCGGGGTCTCGCGCTCGCCCGCACAATTCGGCAAGTGGAAACTATTGAGCGTGTTCTGCAGGGTACTCCTCTTCGTTTAGCCGATCCAAAGCGAGCAAGTGAAACTCCTTCTGCGAACAGTGTGCGCAAGCGACTCAAAACAAATAGTTCACCGTAGAGACGTGAACAATGCCCGGCCTCCTCCGCAGCTTTTTGCACTGTGAATATCGAGCGATCTTCTGCGACAAAAGTTATTTTTTGTTTCAGCTGGCACTCCACTGATCGTGACGTCGTTTGAAGAGAGCATGAAGAAAGGGCACATACGCACGACCAGTGTGGGGCGATATCTTTTTGCTTTTACTGGAAACCGAGACTCGATGTTCCATAACGTTGACTGGGAATTTTAAAATCCAGGTCTTCGGTTATAAAAAACTTCTAAAACTTTCATTTTGACTTCCAAATGGAAGCTTTGGACTTCCAAATGGAAGTTGTGGAAGTCAAAATGGAAGTTTTTGACTTCCAAATGGAAGTTGTGGAAGTCAAAATGGAAGTTTTTGACTTCCAAATGAAAGCTTTGGAAGTTTTGACTTCCAAATGTGATTTTTGCAAGTCGAGTGGAAATTTCCATTAAGCCCACGAAAGTTTTCATTTTGGAAGCTAGCGCAAGCCAGTGGAAGTTTCCAAAATGGAAGCAAGTGGAAGCAAAATGGAAGCTTTCACGGCCATGCCCAGTGGAAGCTTTGTCCAGCTTCCACTAAGCTTCCATTCACCTTAATATACTTCCACCTTCTGTCACCCACTTCCACTTCACGTCCAGAAGTTCCATTGGACTTCTACCTTCAAGGGAACTTCCATCGGCGTCCGCAGAATCTTCTGTCCACTTCCATACTCAACCGTAACTTCCACTTCCACCTACTCGCATCCGCTTTCATTCAACTTCCACAACTTACGTCTGGCTTCCAAAACCTCCGTTTTCCTTTTATTTCGACGAAACTCGTATCTGAGTAAGCAGAATCTTCTGACCACTCCCATATTCAAGCGCGACTTCCACTTATTTGTACGTACTTCCCACGCACTTTAATTAACCTTCCAATGGCTACGGTTTACTTATTTATCTTTCATTTAACATCAATTTCAACGGAAACTTCCACCTACGTCCGCAGACGCTTCCACGGTGGTCCTCATCATTTGGTAAATGAGTGGAAGCTTGTAAAACTTCCATTTGGAAGTCAAAAACATCCTAAACTTCCTTTTTGACTTAAAAACGGAAGTTTATAGCTTTCAAATGGACGTTTTTTCCGTTCCCAATGGAAGTTTATAACTTCCAAACCAAAGTTTGTTACTTCCAAACGGAAGTTTTAGAAGTCAAAACTTCCATTTGAAAGTCCAAAACTTCCATTTTCACTTCCAAATGGAAGTTTTCGAAGTCGGCATATGAGCCTATCACGCGACTTCCATTCTCCATTCAACTTCCAAAACCTTCCTTTTGACTTCGAAATGGAAGTTTGGAAGTCTTGGAAGCCAATGTGGAAGCTTCTGCCCGACTTCCATTTTGACTTCCCCAACATCCATTTTGACTTCCTCAACTTCCATTTTGACTTCCACAACGTCCATTTGGAAGTTTTCAACTTCCGCCTGGTAGTCAAAATGGAAGTTTTGGAAGTTTTTGACGTCCAAATGTAAGTTTTGGAAGTAGAGTGGAAGCTTCCACCCATTTACCATACCTTGCACTGCTGAGCGGTAGATCCTACAGAGCCAGCTGAAGGGGGACCAGTACACGTACGTTCCTCACGCGGCATTTTACAGCAGTGCTGCTGTATATGCGGTCGTACGTACCTGTACAAGCTACTCTATGTACTGCTGTAGGAGAACGTGAATATGTACACATGTATAAACTAGCCCTGAGGGAACGCCAGGCCGCTTGGGGAAGAGAGGAAGAAGCCGGAGGAATGCGGCCAATGACCTGGGGATGGAACGTTGATGAGGAATGGGATATATTATACCGGTAGCTAAAATGAAATGATGTGGGGAATGGAAATTTGGAAACGACTGGCAGAGAGGTGTATGAGGGATACAACTGATTTACGGAAGGAAATTTGGTTTATATAGAAACGGCATCTACAGTACGCTACATTGTCGGAAGGCAAGCATAATAATAACAATAATAATGTGTTTTAGATTGCGTAAAAAACACGGCATGCCAGCTGTACGAGCACTCCCGATAAAATTTTCGTTTCCCAGGTTCGACTCGCACCATCCACGCTTTTTTTTTTTTTTCTTTTTTCAAGTCACTTTTGACTTTTTTTGTACCTGTACTACAACAGCAGTACATTCATCCACCTTGCGTTTCTGAACGCGTATTAATTGTATGGTAAAAAAAAGTTGTGTGTGTGTGTTTTTTCCCACTTCTGACTTGTTTTGTACCAGTACATTCATCCACTGCCACCTTGCTTTTCTGAACGTATAATATTATGAAAGGTACTTGTTGTGTGTTCTTACTCAAGGTCAAGAGTTTGGGCGTGCTTACGTGTGGCGTGAGTTCATACCTCAACATGTCACAGCTACTCTCAATACTTGGTAGTAACACAAAGTATGTTCGAGAAAATACTGCTATTATAGGTACTTCGAACACTCGCAGTATTTCAAGGTTTTTGTACTCAAGATACCGCGAGTACTCGCAGTATTTTGAGGTTCTGTACTACTTCAGATATTACTGCGTATACTTTCGGGCTCGCACTAAGTCGGGGTTCGCTACTGCTGCTGTCGTGGATATACCGCCTGTTGTGCTTCATGTGTCTCGGAGGTTTGCACCGCGGGTACTACGAGTATACTATGGACGTGATGTTCGCAATTATAATGGCAAACGACTCCTGTCGTTCGCCACCAATTGCAAGTTTTCACCAACACGTTTTTCAGCACGCGCAAGGGTGGGATTTCGCATACACACAACGGCACCAGCCCGAATGACCGTAAGCGGATCGACTACATCCTAACCCGTCAAGCCATCGATCTAGAGTACGAGATGTTAAAGTCGTCCCACAGCCTCCTGCCCCAGCTAAGGCTGACTCAGACCACAACATTTTGTATATCAAAGTCCGACTAAGTGGTCACTTTGCGTCCAACAGACAATTACGTAGACCGACAAAACGCCGAGAGTTCGACAGGCAGCTTTTTATGTCCGATGAAAAGTGTCGTGAACGAGTAGTCGCGAGGGTCATCTCCACTCTCAACCTGCTTAACCAGCCCCGCAATACGCCCGGCATGGTTGAGTGTTTCACTGCGGCTATTATTGGTGCGATCGAACAAGAGGTACCACCCCCTCCACGTCGCCACCGCAGACATGGATGGTGTGAGTCTGCCGAAACCTTGGCCGCATTTATATTTGCGTGGACAGCGAGGGAGGATGCACGGCAATTTTTGCGTGCCCACCCCCGGAATAGAACCGCGTGGAAGACAATGAGATCTGCGTGTGCGAACCTGCAGAAGGTGATTGCCGCAGGACAGCATGCGTACTTCGAAGCGTACCTCGCTGAAACCGAACGACTCCTAACGAACAACGACCAGAGAGGCTTTTACAAGCACGTTAAGAGTACGGTAGGATTGGACGGGACTAAAGCGAGAAGCGAACAGTTCATTAGGGACGAGGATGCCACGCTGATGCGGGAAAAGGTGCGAATTCGTGAACGATGGGGGCAGTTTTTTCAACAAACTCTTGAACACGAAATCGCTTAAACTCGATACCACGATCATCGACCTCTTGCCACCACGCCCGCTTAAACTGTCGCTCAGAGATGAACCATCCATGGACGAGATGACGGAAGTATCAAATTGGAAAGCTGTCGGGCCAGATGGTCTCCCGGCCGAACTCCTAAACCTCGACCACCCCGCATTCGCCCAGTGCTTTCACAACATCCTTGTCAATGTTTGGGTGACAGGGGAAGTCCCCCAGCAATGGAAAGATGCGATCATCAAGGTCCTTCACAAAACAAAGGACCGAACTGATTGCAACAACTACAGAGGGATTGCGCTTGTTGCCCACGCAGGCAAAGGTTTGTTGAAAATCGTCGCGTCACGCCTCAGCAACTACTGCGAAACCGAGGAATTACTCCCGGAGGAACAGTGCGGCTTCCGTCCCGCACAATCAACGATTGATATGTTGTTGTTCGTCGTTCGCCGGTTGCAAGAGCTTAGACGAAAGAGGAAAATCCCCCTGTACTTGTGCTTCATTGATCGGCAGAAAGCGTATGACTCTGTCGACCGAGAGCTGTTGTGGGAAGTACCAACAAGCTTTGTCGTACCAACCAAGATGCTGAGAATTATCCGTAATTTCCACCATGGCATGCGGGCTCGCGTGCGTACGGATGACGGCGAGCACTCGGAATGGTTTGATGTCACGCAGGGGCTGCGGCAAGGCTGTGTGCTATCACCGTTACTGTTCAACGTACTCTTCGCTGCTGCGTTACACGTCGTACTAGTACTAGTACGCTTTAGCCATGACGAAGCCATCGTAAGGGATTAGGTCCAGCTCAGTGATGCTGGAGTAGTCGGAACGGAGGAGCAGGAGCCGTTGGCGTGCGTGCGAAGGGCTGTAAGGGACATGTTGTACGCCGATGACGCAGGGATTGTCTCGGAGTCGGCTGAAGGGCTCGCGAAATGATGGCAGTCATCGTGACTTTCTTCGAAGCAGCAGGCCTTACGGTGTCGGAAAAGAAGACAGAGACAATGCGTCTAAAAACGCCACACCAGACAACCCTCGCACCATCGCTCGTCATCGAAGCAGCAGGCCAGAGGTATAAGCAGACGGCCCGGTTTTTGTACCTAAGCAGCATTATCCACGAAAACGCTGGCCTCTCACTCGACGTCGACCGACGGGTCCGTCTGATGCGAGCATGGCTCAAACGGTTCTACCCGGAACTGTATGATAGGACGACCGCCCCCCCTTAGCCTGACAGTCAGAATGCTGTAGGCCGAGGTGATTGAGACCCTGCTGTACGGGTGCGTAACGTGGACCCTCAGAGCGGAACACTTTGGCAAGCTTGGAACCGCTCACCACCAAGTCCTGTTGCGAATCATTGGCTTCCAGCGCCGACTTCGTACTGACCATACCACCCTCTCGTACGCGAAGGCCCTCAAGATGACAGGTTGCGAGATCATCGAAACGACCATCCGCAAACGATGTCTCTTCTTCGCGGGGGGGGTGGCACGGCAAAGCAAGGACCGATTACCCAGTCGGGTAATGTTCGGGACGATGGCTGGTGGGGAGAACCCGAGACCTGACGGACAGTTGAAGACTTGGCATAGATGCATAGTCGAAGACCTTAGGGGGTTCCGAGCCACCGAAGGGTCAACGGAACTTGCCCCCTTGGTGTTTGGAGTTGAGACCGCGCTGTGGCCCACTGCTGCAAAAAAGGCGGGGAAGTGGTACCGGGGGATCCTCGAAGCAGCCGAACGGTTCATGGTGAGGTGGCACGAGGCTGAGGCTGAGCTGAGTAGGGAGTGCCTCGCATCCGCCATGGGTGGTGTCCAAGGGAATGGGGGGAGGGGGGGCAACAAGAGGAGTAGCAGAGAGCCCGACCAAGGGAATGCGGAGAGGAGAGAGACAGGAGTAGAGGGGAAACTGCAGTCGACGAAAGTGGGAAGGAGATGGCAGACAGGGTAGCAAGGTACCGGGCAGACTATCACGGGGGTCCGTAGTGAATAGGACTGAATATTGTTAGTAATAATAGGTAAATATATAGGTTTTCGAGTGTACCGTAGGCCCTATTTACTATGGTCTTCCGTAGTAGGAAGTAGAACATGCCTATCCTACTCGTACCACCATCTGGTGCAGCTGGTTCGAACGTGGTCTTCCTTTGTCTTCCTTTTGTTTTTGTTTATTTTTATTTCATTTTATTTTCTTCTTTTTGCGCTGGCCCTATGTGATTTTCATTTTATTTCATTCTCTTCCTTTCTCCGATTGATAAGCCTTATTGAAGGAGTCGTGTGGCGTGGGTGGATGACGAGCCTGCTTCGCTTGTTTCGTATTGTCTGACGCCCAGGGGCCGGGCATAGTTGACGAACGCTGGACGGAGTTGGCGGACAGGGTAGCAAGGTACCAGGCGTACCAGCAGGGAGACCCTGGCTGTGCTACTCATACCATAAACTGCTGCCGCCACCTGGAGGATGCTTTGTGCTTTGTTTGGTTTGCCTGTTATTTTCCCTTGGCTCTTAGTCTTACTCTGTTGGCGACTATTGGTGTTTTTCTTATTTTACATTTCTTTCCAGTTTTTTTCAAGCGTCTGCCAGATCCCCTGCGGGGGGGGCACGATAGTTTGTTTCTTGTATATATATGTATATACAAGGCTTTCCTGCGGAGTGGGTATTCCGTCGTTTCGTGTACATATAACTGCAATTAATTGGCGACATAGCCCAAAGCCAACCAAACTAAATGTATTTGTGTAAGAAACGGTGAAGGATGTAATAATCGCGTTCATTTATGAATGTAATGTGAAACGTAAGATCGGGTGACGCAATAGTAAGAATGACATTCGTCTAATAATAAGAATGACATATTTCATCAGTGTGGGGAGAGAGTGGAGTAGTGCTTGGCATGTGGATGATATACAACATACAGGCTGTTGTTTAAAGGAAGGTTTGGGACAGGAGAGAAAGCAGCAGTGCCGGCAACGACAACGGTTATGGAAATGTTGTATAGTTGCTGGGCGGCCGCGATTTCGATGTAGCCAGCATAGGAGTTTGGATGAGACATGATATGTAAATAGTCTTCCAGGATGCTGTAGTAACGAGGCGGGATGCCCAGAATGTGGATATGTTCGCTGTTGAACCCGTTGGATATGTGTAGGAAGAAATAATCGTGATTTTGGGAAATGTGGGAAACAATTTGTTTCCTTTCGTTCGCCCTGGATGGCGGCAATCTGCTTGGCGTACTGCTTCGGAATTCCGCGAAGCCCTGGAGCAGGCGAAATGGAAGGGAGTCTTTTTGCGCTTGATGATGATGTCTTCGTCTTTGATGGTGGAGTCCGTCAGGCGGCAGTTGTAGCACTTGCCACGGACCTGGTCGAAGTAAACATATAGGGTGCGCGGGGCGGGAGTGGCGTGCAGGGAGTGGCGTGGGAGGGAATGGCGGGGGGGGGGGGGGGGGGGGGGGGGGGGGGGGGGGGGGGGGGGGGGGGGGAGAGTTCATTATTCGTACTACTCTACAGCGGCACAACAGCAGCACGTAATCGCTTGCTATACGACGGCAGCAGCAGCAGCAGCAGCAGCAGCAAGTACGTAATTTCATTGACGATACAGAAATGTGTACACACACAAGTGTAGTACTGTACACACACAACTCACGTGCAGCATGATGTACGGCAACAACGCAGCAGCGCCACAAATAAAATCATTGACGATACAGAAATATGTACACACGCACAAGTTTGAGAGTAATAGACACACAAATCATGTCCAGCATGATGTACGGCAACAACGCAGCAGCGCCACAAAACGACCAGGAAACACAATTATCCGAGTACATACAAACATTCAGTAAATATTGCGGCAGCACTAAAAGCAGAGCAGCAGCAGCAGCAGAAGCAGAAGCAGCAACGGATCGCCACAGCGTTGGCAGCAGCAGCATAGCAACGATATGAAAAGAAGGGAGAAAAAAAGTATGTACCCCGAGGCCGTCCGAAAAGTATTTTTGGTACCTCACTATAGACCCACCTCCGCATGCTGTACGGCAACAAGGCAGCAGCAGCATAGCAACAATACGAAATACGAGAAAAAGTAGTACGTACGCAAAATGCAGGAGCAAAACGACCAAAATATTTTTTTAACGCATCAAAAAAACCATTTGGGTACAAAAACGGCCAATAAAAACATTAATCCGCGTTGGCAGCAGCAGCATAGCAACGATATGAAAATAAGGAAGAAAAAAAGTATGTACCCTGGTATGCCGCAATCGCAAAACCTACGGAATTTCATTGATGATACCGAAATATGTACACACACAAGTGCAGCATGATGTGCGGCAACAACGTAGCAGCACCACAGCAACAGCAAAGCAACGATATATATGAAAATAACCAAGCCAAAAACGAGAAATTGCAGTACGTACGCAAAATGCAGGAGCAAAACGACAATTTTTTTTTTTTCACGTATCAAAAGAACCATTTGGGTACAAAAACGACCAAGAAAAACAGTAATCCGAGCACATACGAATATTCAGTGGATATTGCGGCAGCATTAGCAGCAGCAGCAGCAGCAGCCGCTACAGCATTAGCAGCAGCAGAAGCTGCAACGAATCGCCTCAGCGTTGGCAGCAGCAGCAGCAGCAGCATAGCAACGATATGATAATAAGGAAAAAAAAAAAAAAAAAAAAAAAAGCATGTACCCTGGTATGCTGCCATCGCAAAAACCTACGGAATTGACGATGCGAAAATATGTACGCTTCCAGCATGATGCACGGCAACAACGCAGCAGCACTACATACAGCAGCAGCAAGTGCACAGGAGTAGCAGGCGCTCAGCACGGCAACAACGCAGCAGCACTACAGCAGCAGTGAGTGCACAGGAGAAGCAGGTGCATAGCAGCAGCAGCACTCATGGCGTGGCGCTGACAGCAGCAGCAGCCGCAGCAGCGGCAGCCGAAAACGAGCAAAAAATGAGTACGTGGGGTCACCAAAACATGTACACGCAGAAATCGTGTGCATGCACCAAAATGCACCAGCACTCACGTCGTTCCGTGCAGCGGTGACGGCGACAGCTGAATCCTCCGTCCCTTCGTTCACGTCCCGCAAACAGTTGTGCATGTGCGCGTTCGCGTGCACTGTGTGTAAGAGGAGCCGACGAAAAGGACGAGCATGGATGAGTAAAAAAAATAAATAAACGCTTTGACGTAAGTTTGTATGCAAAAAGGCAATTGAAAACCCCCAAAAAACGTACTGGCAACATACAGCATGCACAATAGACATCAGACACTCACCACTGTCAGCGGTCTCGAGGGAGCACGAGACAGTCCCTTCCTTGATCGGGCGAGCACAGAACTCGCAGTCGGTTGCCCTGTCAGGATGATCCCGCCACCACGCACGTGAGATCCTTGCAGGTGGCGAAGGCCACGTTTTTGCCACCCAGCGCGGAGTTCTTGATCAAGTGCTGGTCCGTTCACTGGTCGCAAACAACAGCCGGCACCAGGTCGGTCTTTGTCGTTGCCGCTCTCTTGCCAGAGGGCGAGGACCACGCGCCTCTCGACGAGGGGGAGGTGAGCTTAGGGGGCGTGGAGAAGGGAGAGGCGGGGGTTGCAGCACCAGCAGGTTCGCCACCGACAGCAGCAGCTTGGCCGCCGACAGCTGCACCTATCTATGCCGTTCGTCGAAGGCGAGACGCCTCTTTTAGGCGCCGTGCGAAGAGCTGTCTATTGGTTGGCAGTTTGCGGATTAAGAAAGAAGAAAAGGTTGTTTGGCTGTTTGGCGAAGAAGAAAGAAGAAATGGTTGTTTGGCTGTTCGGCTGTTTCAAAGAAGGAAGAAAGGTTGTTTGGCTGTTCGGCTGTTTCGAAGAAGAAGGGCTGTTTGCGAAGAGCTGTCTAACAGTCGGTCTGTCTGCCAAGAGCTAGCAAGTGACAACGACCTCAAAAATCGTAATTATAGTTGTATTTATATATTTTTTTCTTGTTTCTTTTTGTCTTTCGAATTGCCTTCTTTGTTTGTTGTTTGTTTGTTTGTTTTTCTCTTTGTTTCGTTTCGTTTCTCTAGGTCCTGGAATGTGTATGTCGTGCCTGTCGTACGCAGTATGATGACAGGGCATTGCATTGCATACGTGGCAACGTAGTATCTCTGTGGCGTAGCTTTGTGACCACAGAACTTGTATCTCTTCTAAGATTGAAGAATCGGCACGGACACTGGTTGTTATCGATGTCGACGGGTAAAAAGAACGGCTTAAGGCCACCGTGGCACTCTCAGGAATCCGATCTGGCCGGTAAAAGGACGACCCCGGGTTTTTAAAGGAACGGCGTGATTATTCCGACCGGTCTATTCGCCCAAAAAAAATAATACATATCGCAAAAGTACTCCCGCTAGAAATCACGTAAAAAAATAAAATCGACTAGGAAATAGAGTGGGCGATTATGCACGATATACCTGGTTCGTACAGCAGTACAGCAGTACGAGAGCGAACACGATGCACGCCGTCCCCATCATACCCATAGAAACAGACACGATGCACGCCGTCCCCATCATACCCATAGAAACAACACACGTTGGCAAGAGAGATACTCGTACTTGCACAGCGCTTTGAATCCACCAAGCAAATAGCCACTCTATCATCAGATTTCGTGACCATGGCCGATGGACAGCAGCCACCGTCTAAGCGCAGCAAGGTCGAGGATGGTCTCCCGGCTTCTCGTTCGGGTGAAGTTGCCTCTCCTGGAGCAGCAGATACGAGGATGCAAGGTCGAGAGAAGCGTACATGGTACTCGGAGCCATAGTCAGCGTGTTCACATCCAGCAAGGAGAGTGCCGATGATTGGGATACCGGCCCCAACACTCTGGGAGGAGATGGCGGAGAAACACAAACAAGTGCCAAGGAACAAGCTGGCGACTGCCTTTGTGAGACGCCGCTGCAGAAGCAGAGGAAGGATTCCCGGCCGAGTGCCGGCACTTGCCGCTGCCAGCAGGTGGACATCATCTCTGGGGTAGCTAGACATTGAGGTGCGTGGTCGATGCCTCGTCGTACGTAGGTTCCGCCGTGGGGTGGGACGGAACAATGATCACACCACTGGTATTTGCTCACTGTCTTGTGTGGTGTTGGTTCTATTACGGGGGTCCATAGTAAACAGGACCAAATATTGTCTGAAAAAATAGATCAATATGTAGGTTTTTGTCTGCACCACAGGTGCTATTTACTATGATCGCCCGTAAATAATAGATTACCTGCCTTGCAGCAGAGAAAAATAAACATGACTGGGGAAATGTATATCGATCGACCTTGTTTTATTACGCGCTTTTTCCCCCAGGCTTTTTTTGTGTAGTGGTCTATTATACCAGGAGCAGAGACGTGTACGTACGTACGTACGCAAATGGCCCGAAACACAAGACACCGCCGTGTTGAAAACCATGCTTGTACAAACACCTTGCACGGTGTGCAACAACAGTAGTTCATGGTCTGCGGCATATATTTGACTGACCTAACCTTCCGTTGTAAGATGCTGTGCGGGATCTGTGTATACATTTTTTTTAGTTGGCGCAGATTTTACTAGTATCAGCAGTAGTCGTGTTATTACGAGGGACCCATAAAAAATAGGACCATTTTTTTTTATTCAAAACAGGTAAATACGTAAATTGTTGTGTGTACCGTTGGTCCTGTTTACTATGGCCCCCCGTATAATAGTTCATTCAGATTGCACGCCTCGTGCCTCCCTTGTAACGAGCTGCCGCGGACGTCATCTATACCATACAAGATTCGTAACAGATCAGTTCTCATGTATGTCGATCAGGAAGTAGGAATCGATGATCTGTCGTATTGTACAGCAGTAGTACACGCATGACACTACAAGAGGGGAGCATAGTGCGCCGCAGTGTCGAGTCAGTACGGGGGACCATAGTAAATAGAACGAAATATTGTTAATACAAAGATGAAAATATATAGTTTTTTGGGCGTACCGCAGGTCCTATTTGCTATAGTCTATCGAGGTGGCCACACCAGAAATTCCATAAATGCATTGATGCTGTGACCAATATGCAAGAAAATCCGTCTCTCAAGCGGTTGTTAATAGGATGCAGCTCACCCTTCATGCGACTTGCCCAACACCTCACGGCGCTTGGCGCTTGGTGCAAGCACTGTCTGCCTGGTCGATGGAAACCCGACGCGCTCCGTACCGGCATTGTAGGGATGCGAGGGTATATGGTCATACGACTACGGGCATGCATGATATTGAGTAACCCCCTCGTCATACGACTATGGCCATGCATGATAATGAGTGCACCCCCCTCCCCCACCACCACCCTCCCCACCCCCCATCCGCCGTCCGGCCCGTGTGCAGGCCAATTTCGAGCACCAGAACAAGCGCGGAGGTGATGACGCTGCGCCCTACATCCTCGCACGCACCGTGAGAAGTTGTTTGAAGTACAACGCGGCTGGTGGGATTGGGTGCAGGGGGTGCCGGCAATCAATGCAAGCGTGGCCGGTGCTTGAAGCGCGTGATGGGGATGTTTAGTGGGGACGGCATGGAGGGTATTCCCAAGGAGGTTGTGCTGGCGTTGCTTAGGCACAAGTGAATAATCTCATTAGGCTAGTAATTTTTGTTTTTGAGGGGGTCTACCCTCGTCGCCCCCCCTCCTACAAACACTCCCGCCCGAGCACACGAAGGGTGTTCCCAATGAGGTTTCGCTGGCGTTACTTGGACAGAATTGATGAAGAAAGTGTAGGGGGGTTTTTCTTGGGGGGGGGGGGTAGGGGCTATACCCTCGTCGCTTTTATATTGGGTACACTAGATAGCAGTGACTAAAGGACCTGTATTGTAGGAGAGAGACGATGGCCGCAGACGGCGAAACAGCAAGGGGACAAGATGAGCAAAAGGTACCTATGAACTATAGTCAAGAAAACGTAGTGAGCGCCCAACTGTTGGTGGTGGTGGCTTTATTACGAGCATGAACGGTGCTCCGTCTCGGAAGGGAGGAGTGGTCAGTGTTCAATTGATGTGAGGCGAACAGAAAATGAGTACACCTCTCCCCTCCTTCCCCCCCTACCCCCCCCCCTGGCGTTGCTTAGGCATGAGTGATTGAGAATCTGATTGAGCGAGCATGTTTTCTTTATGAGGGGGGTCCACTCTCGTGCCCCCCCCCCCGCCCCCGCCCCAAACATCCCCACCCGGCATGACGGAGGTTGTTCCCCAGGAGGTCGTGCTGGCGTTTTTTAGGCAGAAGTGATGAAGAATCTCAATAGGCGTTTTAATTTGTTTTTTTTCGGGGGGGTGGGGTGGAGGGTATCCTCGTCATCCCCCCCCCCGAACCCCCCCCCCCCCCCACTGGCGTTTTCGAGCACCACAAGCAGAGATGCAGCGCAGACGAAAACGTGTTGTACTTCGTTGTGAGTAATAATTCCAGATTCGCCGCAGTACATTGTGTCTGAGCACGTTGTGTCTTGGGTTAGGGATAAGCAGTGTGTGCCTATGTTTCAGTTACTGCTGGGCGCAATGGAGATGTTTGTTGTAAGATGGAGTTTGCTCGTAGAACGGATGTGCTGGCGCTTTGGTGGTATGAACGCATGCGCTATATCTGAAGTTGTTTTGTCCTTTGAAATCGATGAAAATTTTTTCGTGGGTGGTAGTTAGGCGGGTGAGCGAGCAGGGTCTAGTTTGGACGCCAGGGCTAAAACTTGCTGTAATTTTCCGATTGTCTGACAAGGTTTTGGTGTTTTGGGCTTAGCGACGAACACGTTCCTTCTTGTTTCCGTAGCCAAATAAAAAGGGATACGCTTAGTTATTGGCAATGGCATCCGCGAAACACGAAAACTAATCAAGTCGAAAAGTTAAATTGTTTACAACATGTTTGCGGTGCGAGCAAAGCAAAGCGTTCATGTGTTGGTAGTACACCATGCACCCCCCCCCCAGGACGAGAAATAAGAATGCTATTTTTATTATTGATGCCGCGGGAGCGAAACGGCCTCGTCGTAATTCTTCCTGCCATGCGTGCCTCCGCACAAATTCCTAAAATACTTGCTGACGGCCTGCTCCTCGAGCCCCAGGTCACGTTCAACTTCTTCCCGCTTGCGCCAGTGACTCGGTCGTGGCTGAGCGCACAACATCGCAGGAAGATCCATCGCCGAAGCATTCACCGGAACAGGCGCTGTGTGCGCGCCTGCGTATGATCCCCACAGCACAAGAAAAGGCGGTTTTGTTATTGAACGCTACGCCGGTGTTTGCAGTAAGTCACGCTCACGGTTTTGGTGTTTTCTTGACAACATCATAATGCAAATATACTTGAGGGCTATTGATAGGACCGTCTTCACGTCATCTATATCCCATCCCTGACCTTGTGAGCACTGTATCGAGATCACGATGAACAGCAGCGCAAAAGCGGGTGCACCTGACGTTCTTTCGTTTTGCAGCAGGTGGGCAAGCTTGCACATGCGAATAACGGTACCACAGCACCGTTTGAATGGTGGAAAAGGCCGTTTATAAAGAGCAGTAGGTATGTGGTACTGTATTTTTCTTCATTGCAGGATAATGCAATAACATGGGCATCGGGTTCATGGATCCGTCCGGAATTCAGCCATATTTTATGGAGTAGGCGTTCAGTTCAAGACGAACAAACATTGAATGGTTGCCCCCGTTACGGGTGGTTCCGACAAGCTTTCTTACCGGTAGGCTAGCCTGCGCATACTAAAAATGGTACAAAAACATCAAAAATGGTACAAAAACATCATTTTTTCAAGGATTTTACGACCTTTTTTCGAGCATTCTAGGTAAGTCATCGGATCAAACCGCTCCGCTACCTTGGGCTGCAAGACTCAAGAGAGGCCTACAGAATCATCTACGTGTAAATTACCATGTTTTATGGAGTAGGCGTTCTGTCCAACGCGAAAACCCATAGAAGAATGGCTGCCCCAATACGGGTGAATCCAGCAAGCTTTCTTACCGGTAGGCTAGCCTGCGCATACTAAAAATGGTACAAAAACATCAATTTTTCAAGGATTTTACGACATTTTTTCGAGCATTCTAGGTACGTCATCGGATCAAACCGTTCCGCTACCTTAGGCTGCAAGACTCAAGAGAGGCCTACAGAATCATCTACGTGTAAATTACCATGTTCTATGGAGTAGGCGTTCTGTCCAACGGGAAAAAATCATAGAAGAATGGCCGCCCCCAACACGGGTGAATCCAGCAAGCTTTCCTTATTGGTAGGGGAGCCTGCACATACTTAAACTGGTACAAAAATAACATTTTTGAACGATGTAAGACGCTTTTTCTGGCATGCTAGGTTTACAGTATTGGTCCAACCAGGCCCGCCGCGTTGGGGTACACCGCAGGAACTTAGGTCTACAGATTCGTCTGGATGTCAGCTACCTTGGTCTGCGAGACATTTGGCCGAGTATGCCAAAGCCAAAGAGAACGGCGGGCCTCAAAACGGGTACATCTGGCCCTGTCTTCGCGTGGGTGGGTCCTAAGCACAATGTTCTGTGTTACCTTACCAGACCTGCATAACCAAAACATGAATTTCTACTGCTGTACGGCACCTCGTGCGCCAATTCCACCGCAGGTGATAGACCACACATCAGGGCAGCGACAGTGGTTGCCGTGGTTGGTGGTGTGAGTTTGTGTTGTGGGTGCAGCGTGAATACTTGTACAAGTACGCCTCGATAACCCTGGCCACACCTCCGGTCCAGATTTCGGACCAAAATCAGACCTTTCGGGCCCAAAGTCGACTTATACATGCTCGTTTGCGACGCTGCGGGGGAGGAATCACCTTCAAACAACACGGCGGTGAGGTGAAGCCTTCTTGTGGTGGTCTACGCGGTCTGTGAGACCAGCACAGGGGTAGGACGCCTGAGCCACGGGCTCAAGAGGCGGCCTAACCAGGGTTGTCGGTGACTAGAACACGCCCACACCAGCTCTCGACACACAGTGCACCGGATACCACCAAACTTCGAGAGGCGACACGTCTCACGACCCTGGTAACCTTCTTACCTTGTGGGGCCGCCATAGATCCGCATGCCCGAGCACCGCTGACCACGCCGATAAGCCAGATAGCGAATGGCATAGTTTCCAGAGTGATTTGTGCTTTGCCTCAAGTCACCCTCAGCCTTCCATTGGTCCGAAACCTGACAGTCTCGTTTTGTAACTGTAGCTTTTTTTTTATGAAATGATGTCGATTTTCACAAGTAGGGGATGAAAGGACCTGAAAGGACCTGAGCGTGCCACCGTGGCCTTAATGCGAAGAAAACAAGAACAGACAAAAAAAAACGAAAACGAATAGGAAGACGACGAAATAAACTAAAAACAAACAGCAGACAGCAGAAAGTAAAAGGGAGATAGATACATAGACACAAAGCAAACCGGAAAAAACGAAAGAGGAAAAACAGAAAAGGAAAAAAAAGAGGGACGAACGGGAGGCGGGGGGGACAGATAATGCGAAAGACAGTCACATACAGACACGCAGAGTTGCCCGAGTGGCACTATGGCGATGCTAGTTTGGTCGAAAAGAAGGGTGTGCCTCATGACGATGATTTTGGCCCAAATGGATCAGGTTTTTGGCCACAACCCAGTAGTACTATTAATAATAATTGTGTACGTACATGGTTGCGTGGTATATGTTGCGAATCGTGGACTTGCGGTCTGACTTATTATCATATTTCGGGAACCAGAACGCCTTTCCCGGGCCCGGGTGACCTGCCTGAACGAGAAGTGACGACGCGACCTGCTGGACCAAAGAAAGCAAACATCATTTAATGTTACATTAAAACTAATTTAGCAGTTAGAGCGTGGAGCGTGCTACCCCGGGATGCCTACGTTGTTTGGGTCTCATACTGCCCAGACGTTTCAGCAGTAGTACGCATCAAATTGAAGGTGAGACTCTCATCTTTGAGTGTAGTACTTCCACTTCCTTGACGTCCTATATATGAAAGAATGACGCGCGCTACGTGAACCGCAGCATCCTCTCAGCAAGATATACCAGGAGGGGGCCTTGCCGATCGCACTCTGGCGAATGAAGGCTATGTTTCGACTAGAACAGGCCACTCGCTGCTGTAAATTGTGTACAACAGGCAGCCACAACTTTTGGGTTGGCAAACACACAATGATAATACACAGCAGTATAGGCAGCCTCGACCAGGTGGCACGGACGAGATCTGTCCACCATTCGTTGTTCTTGATATAGAGCAGGCAATGCCCAGAATAGCACAGAGCGCCAAGCAGTTTTGGCCTTTCTTTGCGCAAACCTCCTCTTCACAATGCCGCGTGGGTACCGTTAGTTAGTTCGGTAGATTGCATGTTTCCCTTGCCCCCCCCCCCTGTTGGCTGAAAGGGGCGGGGGTACACCCTCCCTTTGAGAGGTGTACAACGCAAAGAAGGCACCGAAGCAGTGAAGGCCTACCTGTGTCCGTCGCAAGAGCACCGCCAACCCTCAAAACTACGATAAGTTGCGCTGGCCGCTGGCGAGAAGAACTGTTTATTAACGTGAAGAATACCCACACAAAGCGCTGCAGTTAATTCGCGTGCTATTCCTGATCGTTGCAGCAGTTACTACTGGTGTAAATACAGGGTTCATTGAGTAGCTCAGTGCAAAGAACAATTACTACAGCAGGAGGAGCTCAACCAGGGTTCTACACTATTTGACCTTGTCGTGGGCATGCCGTGTCATTGCCGTGGTACCGACCACGGCATACCATGGCATCACCACGGCATCCCATGGCGTGGCATAGGATTCCATGGCACGCCGTGGGGATTGCCATGGCATGCCATGGGTAGTATGCCATGGCAACCCCCGTGGCTCACTCCACGGCCACCCCACGGCATGTCATGCCAACCCCCACGGCACCTAGGTTAGGGTTGGGGT
Source organism: Macrocystis pyrifera (assembly GCA_031763025.1). Lineage (NCBI taxonomy): Eukaryota > Phaeophyceae > Laminariales > Laminariaceae > Macrocystis > Macrocystis pyrifera. Next base: position 21,349,795 of record JASSKH010000001.1, on the reverse strand, counting down.
TGGGGTTAGGGTTACGGTTAGGGATAGGGTTTGGGTCCCATGGTATGCCGTGGAGGTCCGTGGAAGATTCCGTGGTACGCCGTGGAAGATGTCGCGGAAGGTTTTGCCGCAAGTGGTGCCACGGCATGCCACGCTGGGTACCTCACAATAGTTGTTCTCACATAAACTCGTCGCCACACAACTGCACAATACAATGCATTTTGTGGTCGCAGGACAGGCCCCAACAACTCTGGAGTGGAAGAATACCTCGGTAGAACTGAAAAACAAGCCCAAAGAATATTACAGATGATACTCAAGTACATTTACACCTCAGACAAAAATGCAAAAGTGAGGTCCCCGCACGTACATATAGGTGGAATAAAAATGACGTGGACCTGCGTTCAAGCTTCCCGATTTCGTGCGCCCTAAGACGGAAAACAAATAATTCGCTCTATTTCCAGTACGAATGAATTAAATTGTTTTTTTTCACAGCAAGCTTCGAGCATCGTGCAATCGACCGCCGCTTGTTCCACCACCTTTCGCCTCGACGCGCCCCTCCCGCTCCTCCATCACTGTAAGATCTCCACCGTCGCTGTTCTCCAAGCCGCCACCCAACTCGAGGTTTCGTGTCTTCGTTTTCGTGTGCAGCGTGATGTGCTTCTATCTATCTAGCTGCTCCTGCTCACTTCGCCTCGCCTGCTGCGATTACGGCAGTGCTTGTAGCCCCATCACACCCAAACGCCTACTGGTGGAGGAGGTGGTGCCCCAACCCTTTGGCGAGTGGTCGTCCGCCTCTGGTACCTTCTACGCCATCACCGCCCTCATAACCGTCACGCGGCGTGAGATTGCTATATTATTTCAGGTCGCTTGTTTTTCATTCTAAAGATAGATGATGCATGCTCCACCTGCTTGCCTGCTGAGATTGCCGAAACTACTCTGTACTTCCTCGCCGCCAAAGAATCGCGAACTAAACGACGACTGGTTGGAGGAGATCGCGCGCCTTGTCGCCCTAAGATATGGCGGCGAGTCAGTGTCAGTCCCGGGCTGCTTGTGTGACGGTACAGGCATCCTTTACTATTTTTAATACCTGTGCTCTGTGTCATGACTATTACCCGGATCAGCTTATTTGCTCAACTCTGTCTGGTTTTGCAGCCCGTAACCCCGAGCATCTGGAAAAAAAAAATCCGCTCAGGGAAAAAATAGCCGTCAACGTCATTTAAACGGCGAAACTTCGACCAACCCTGACCCTGAGCGCTTTCCTTTTTTCCCGGAACTCACGTTAATCAGTAATAGTTTTGTCTACGAGGACTATTAATACTATTCTTACATGCTTACTGCATGATATCAACAACGAATATCTCTATACATCTGTGGCGTAGTATTGTGGCCACACAACTGTCATGTCTCTAGGATTGAAGAATAGATAGATAGAGTGGTTGTTTGTGCTGGATGTCGATGTGTAGAAAAATAACGAAGAACACACTCCAATACATTGAAACATCGAAACTTAGGCTCAAACGCTGGTTGTCACTGCTGTTGGGGTCGGACGTGTTTCGTCCGCCTTCCTTCCTGCGAGCAGTATGATGACGTCAAAATCGCGTAGTCACACCATCAGAGGCTTGATGGGGAATTTTAAGTTGTTGTTTTCTTCACATTAAACCGTTCTTGCTACACGTCGCGACATCCAGCACTACCAGTGTCCGTGCCGATTCTGCGATCCTAGAGAGATATAAGTTCTGTGGTCACAAACGCAAAGCTATGCCACAGATCAGAGTTACTACGTTGCCACGTATGCAGTAAGCACAGTGGGCAATGCAATGTGCTCGAGAATAGATACCACTTCTTGGGTATTGCTGTACTGCACGTACTTCTGAGGAATCAATCGTGTTGTGGGGACAAAACACTTCTCGAGAAAAGAGGCCAATATTGTATAGAATTTAGGTACATGTGCATACAGCAGTTCAGTCAGCAGCAGTGTAGAACGAGAAGGGTTTGAACAAATAACAGGTTGTTTTCAGACTTAAGGATGAAACGTAAAAATATAGAAATCGATGAAAAAATACCAAGGAAACATTTTTTGTCTTCCTTTTTCTAGGGTGGGTAGACGTCACCACAAAGCACCACCTCGCGAATTTTTGCTATCATAGGATCTCGCATCGCCTCTCATCACCGCAAAAACGAAAAATCGAATTCTTACCCGCACCGAGAACGGCGGAAATAGGTGAAAACCCGTTTGCGACAGTGAGCGGCGATGCTGGGTTCTTGGACCCCAAAAAAAACCGTGAGGTGGTGCCTTGTGGTGATATGTACCCATCCCAGAAACGAAAAAAAAAAAAAGTTGGTTTCCTTGGTATTTTTTGAGAATTTTTCATTTTTTTCGCATTTCATCCTGAAGTAATCTTTCATATCTGAACTCCAAAAATATCCTGTTAAATATGTTCAATTGATTTCTGCCCTAAACCAGAACATGTTGTAAGGATTACCCAGCCTGGGTAATCGTCGATCTTTTACCCCTATAGCTCAGCGCGTGGCTAAAAAAAAGAAAAGAAAAAAAAAGAACGCATCTCCCTGGTTCCCCCAGGTAATGAAATGAAGTAGGTAGGTCAGGGAACATACGTAACGGTTGGTTCTGACGCCCCAAAGATCCCGCCGTACGAGCGGGGGGAAATGCCATAAGGATTACCCTGGGCTGGGTATTCGATCAATCTTTTACCCTTACGAGTACACCTGGTAGCTCAGAAAAGGCAACACCTTCACAAGCACCTATCTTTCTTGTTCCCCGTATTGTTCTTGTTGCATTGTTCTCTCACAAGTCAAGGAGTCCGTGGTCACAGCAAGAAAGGTATAGGTGCTGCAGCCTTAGGGGGATCCGAAAAAAACGATTAATAAATAATGCCGGCTTGGAAGCACGACGCTTCCCATCAATAAGTACACATTATTTTATTGTTTTCACTTTAACTCATCGCCACAATTCAATTTAGTCCGTGGTCGCAGGACAGGCTCCAATAACCGCGGAGTGGAAGAATATACCTCGGGAAAAAAATAAATAAACATAACAACTGAAGCACATCCACACCTCGCACAAAAATAAAAGGTGAGGTCCGCGCACGTACGTACGTATCAGGTACATGCAGTACGCTGTATAAGTCGTCACAGAAATCGAAGACAGGACGAAAAAACTAATCGGCGTCGGAAAAAAACGAAATCGAAATCGAAAGCAGAAATCAAAAAGGGAAAAGAGAGAGAAAAAAATATCAAGCAAGAAAGCAAATTAGGGAGAAGAAAATCAAAAGCATGAAAGCAAGAACGCAAAAAAAGAAATACAGAAGAGAATAAATACAAACAATATGTAGATGTTAGCAGATTGCAGGCTCGCAAGCTAGGCCAGGGGTGTAGCACGGAGACGTACACAGAGTGCCGCCGTCCCGTTTTTAGCACGAGTTATTATTTACCTGCGAGATGTTGCTGCAACATATCCAAGCCACTCGATACGAGAGGAACAGGGTCGCACAGGGCCGGTGCGATAGGTTGGCACGCACTTATACCGCGTATGTTATAGCTGGGAGTGTTTTGACCACGGGCACGAGGTTTTGTGGGTGGTGCGTCGCCGCCGTGGTATGTTCGGCCGTTTATGGTGGTACATGTGATGCTCCATGGGCGAAAGCGAGACTGCTTGTTGCGTCTTCCCCGACAAGCTCTGACATTTTTATTTTTTTTTTATCTCCTCCGGCGGATTGGTAAAAATAAAGCTTAAGCTCACGACACTTCCACGTTCCCAATTTCGTGTCGCGTGTCAATTTAGCCCAGTTGGGCGCGTTGACCCGTCCTGGCCCCCGAGAGGAGCAGGTGCGGTGGAGATAGCCAACCGGGAGAGTCATATCCCTACCCGTTGGGACGTTGGTAAGCTCTGACAGAAAAAAAAATCGATACAAATGGGTTTGCCACCAAGCCTTGCGTGTGCCCTATTTATAATAGTACCTTCGAGGTATTTCGTAAGGCTCTGAATGGCTGGGAATATTCGAGATGAAACCATTGTAGACAGAAAACTGCTTTGAAATGTTTAGGGTTAAGAAGAAATTGGCGTAATTGTCTTGACGTTTCCGTTTTTTTGTATGTTCGGTTGATCTGTGCTTGCAATGCTATGCTACTACTACTACTACTACTACTACTACTACTACTACTACTACTACTACTACTACTACTACTACTACTACTACTACTACTACTACTACTACTACTACTACTACTACTACTACTACTACTACTACTACTACTACTACTACTACTACTACTACTACTACTACTACTACTACTACTACCACTACTACTAGTACTGTACTACTACTATTACGGGGGTCTATAGTTAATATATATGACCTATGGTATACATAAAAACCTATGTATTTACTTGTTTTTACCGACAAATTTTGGTCCCGTTAACTATGGACCCCCGTAATACTACTACTATACTAGTACTTTGTACTACTACTACTACTACTACTACTACTACTACTACTGTTATTAATAATAATAACATAATTATGCATACCTGGTATGTATGTATACGTATTGCCATAATATAGTACCAGGTACTGCTTTTTTCCTTGTGTTTGGTTTGCTTCGTTGTCTTCCTTCCGTTCTTTGTCTACTAGTATTGTTAAGGGTTTTTGCCAAAATCAGGTATACCTGGCCAATTTCGTGCCAAAAACAGTTACATACTGAATTCAAGTACAAAACACACAGCAGGAGCCCTGCTATTGGCCAAGCTGACATTGTAACTGATTTTGGCACGAAAAGGCCAAGGTACACCTGATTTTTTCTACTGTCTAGCTTTCAACTGATTTTGGCCAACTTTGAAACAATCAGAGAGGCCATACGTACACTGTACAGTTGTGTTTTCTCTCCGTATGCGTCTGCCCTCCCTCGGTTGAAATTCTTCTGCATTGACGTATTAACTCTGTACCCGTACGTCGTACGTAAAAGTACGTATATACATGCATACATGCGTACGCTGGTTTCACTTTTTGTCCCTTGGGGTGTGCGATGTGCTTCAGTTCGTTGTTGTGTGTACTCTGTTGTCTTCTATGTTCACAGCAGTCTTTACAGCACCACATGGACACTCGGTGTTTCGTCTGCGCCACCCGCGTCGAGGTGGTCTCAGGTTTGGTACACGGCAAGATAATTTCGTGCTTAGCAGGCGGTTCCGCGAGGACGGTCTGGAAGCTTTAAAGCTGTCAACGGGGGGAGGCGCCAGAGTAAATATTCTAGGCGCTCCCGCCGTGGCGAAACAAACGAAGCATATTAACAGCGACTCTTTGCAAGTCCAAGTGGAGCCCGTGGTACCTGCACTCTGAAGAAAACAAACAATTCAGATTTTGGAGGTCATGTGACACGCTTAATGCTTTAGGCGCATTATTTTTTGACCGGATGGTCATGGACATCACACCGCCGTGGCGCGCGTTTTTTACTTGGTTTTAGAATGTACCTGATTTTGGCTCAAACGGATCAGGTATAACTGATTTTGGCATTGGATATTGATAACGACAATAGACTGGCAACGCTGGCTAACGATAGACATTGTGAACCACAATAGACCGGCAACACTCTCTACCGATAGGCACTGCTAACCACAATGGACTGGCAACGCTGTCTATCGGTAGATGTTGTTAACGACAATAGACTGGCAACGCTGTCTATCGATAGATATAGTCAGGGAACAATACATTTTCGGCAACGGAGACAATATGCCTTTGCCTTAAAAATGAAGTCACAAGGTTGTCCATAGATGGCCGTTGTCCTGAACAATAGATGTTGGGGAAGCAACCGTGATCGATATTGTTCGAACAATAGACCAAAACGTTTGCCTATCGATGGCTATTGCCGCCAACAATATACACGCAATTGTATCCATCAATAGCCATCGTCGCCCACAATAGACTGTCGGGCGTGTTTTCGTAATAAACTATTGCCTAAACCTATTGTATACCGTGGAATGATGTATGTCCATGGCCATTCTTGACGACCGCCGAAGCTTCTATTGCCGCCAACAATAGGTACGCGATTGTGTCCAACAATAGCCATCGCCGCCCACAATAGATTGTTGGCCGGGCTCCGAAAAATATGAATCTGACTTTACTTCATTTCAGTACGAGACAAAAATCTCGAGTTAAGAAACGGAAAGCTGGTAATTTTCTTGTCAAGGTGGTTTTATTTTTAGTATCCAGATTATTTTTGATAGTGCAGTTAATCGAGGACGATGTATAGGTAACAAATCGAATTTATTTCCGAACAAAAAAATAATCTAAAATATAGATGACCAGCATCCGAAAAAATAACTCTTACTTTCTTGGTTTCAGTATTGGACAAACAAACTCGAGATGAGAAACGGAGATACTAGAATTTTCAGTGTAAGGTGGTTCGAGTTTAATGATGCACGTTTTATTCAAAGTGGAGTTAATAGACTTGTAGGACAAAGCAAGGGTATTAAATCGAGTCAATTTCCGAAACTAAGAGCGCACACAAGTTGATAACAGTTACCAATATCTTGGTGCGCGAGTTTCTATTAATGACGACATCTATATGTAATGTATTCTTCAAATGAGTGTGAGAGCGTATGGTGTCCACAACATGACGACGTCGGTTCAAATTACCACATACATACAGAACATGACATACCTCGTATATCGTGAGATGAGTGCAAAATATCCTCGAGATGGTTATCGATGGATAGCTTGTACAATCTATTATGGCCGGCAATGGCCATCGATAGACATCTCGTACAATCTATTGTGGCCGGCAACGGCCACCGATAGACATATCGCACAATCTATTGTGGTCGACAATGGCCGTCGATAGACCTCTCGCACAATCTATTGTGGCCCGCAATGGCCATCGATAGACCTCCCGCACAATCTATTGTGGTCACCAATGGCTATCGATAAACATCTCGTACAATCTATCGTGGCCGGCAACGGCCATCGATCGACATCTCGCACATTCTATTGTGGCCTGCAATGGCCATCAATGGACGAATTTCACCATCTATTGAGTTGGACAATGTCTATCGATCGACAATAGCACCAGTCTATTGTCGCCGACAATATCTATCGATAGATAAATTCCACAATCTATTGTCGCAGACAATATACATCGATAGATTACCCCCCTCGTCTATTGTCGAAGCAATAGACTGTTGTTGTGTCCATTGTCCAGAGTGTGTTGGTCACACGGCATTTCCTCTGCAGTACCCCGCGTCGAGGTGGTCTAAGGTTTGGTACGGCAAGATAATTTCGTGCCGAGCAGGCGGTTCCGCGAGGACGGTGTAGAAGCTTTAAAGCTGTCAACGGGGGAGGGGCGCCAGAGTAAGTACTCTTGGCGCTCCCGCCGTGGCGAAACAAACGAAGCATATTAATAATGACTTTATGCAGGTCCAAGTGGAGTGGTACCTACACCCTAAATAAAACAAAACAATTCAAATCTTGGAGGCCACGTGGCGCGCTTAATGCTTTAGGCGCATTCTTTTTTTACCGGATTTTCATGGACAATCAACGCTCGTGGCGCCCGTTTTTTACTTGGTTCTAGGATCTGATTTTGGCACAAAAACGGATCAGGTATAATACCTGATTTTGGCATGTGCCAAAAAAAACGCAAGAGAAGAAGCAAAAATACTCTTAATTGAAACCGAAGGCTTATCAAGATATTTAGACGGAGCGGGAACAACGGTATCAGGTATACCTGATTCTGGCATGTGCCAAAAAAAAAACGCAAGAGAAGAAGCAAAAATACCCTTAATAGAAAAACCAAGGCTTAGACCTATGCCGCCGCTGTCTGAATAAAGGGAAAATATGTTTGATTTTTTCTTCGTTTTTTTTCCAACAGTTGCAGGCGGCGGACTTTGTTTTCTCTCATTGCAAATTGTCAACACTCTGATAAAAATCAGCTCGTGCGAAGATAGATGCTCGATCTCGATATAGACTCAGCCCAAGGCCAGCCCGCTTGGTGTCGGGCAAGGCCAACGAGTATAGATGACGGCATCGAAGATAGAAAGTGAATACGTGCTCTAGGGGGCGAGAGCTTGCCGGCGGCGTCCTGCGGTATCCTCTCAAACCTGAAAAAAAAGCCTGTTTTTAGCCATTCGAGACGGATCGAGAAATTTTGTCTTCTGTTTTGTACACACCAGCGGCTATTTGTTTTTTTATCGAACGCCTGGCCAGCGCCCGGCGCACGTCACTGGCCATTGTGTGAAGACGGCGACCCAAGGGTGGGTCGGAGCCCCTAACGAGCGCACTCCGTTCAGAATTCATTACGCAATCCTTGGTTTTGTCGATCGATGCCTGTTGAGGACTCGGAATCTCGCCGCTTCGAACCAAAGATCGGCCTGAGTTTTTCTTAGGCCGATCTTGGCCCAACATCGGCCCCAGATTTGTTTTTTTCGGGCTTTTCCAAATGTTGGGAACTTTTATTTTTTCTGAACGTGCCCATAGGAAGCGTGTTCTAAAATGTTTTGGCGGGTATCTTTGGAATTCAAACTTTTTGTTGATACTTCGGGTTGCCATTGGCATAGGTCTTATCAAGGTATTTTGACGGAACGGGAACAACGGTATCAGGTATACCTGATTTTGGCATGTGCCAAAAAGAAACGAAAGAGAAGAAGCAAAAATACTCTGAATAGAAAAACGAAGGCTTACCAAGGTGTTATGACGGAACGGGAACAACGGTTGCAGCGGGACGGGACGGAAAACCGTCGTCAAAGTGGTCCCATCGTCCCGTCCTGTCCCGTCGACAAATTCCCTGACCGTCGTCGGTTACCGTCCCATCCCGTCGAAAATAACCTCTTCCGTTGTATTTCACCGTCCCATCCCGCCATCAAAAACTGCACCGTTGTCACATACAGCCCCCTCACGCCGGCACAAATTAACTCTTCTCGTCCAAGATACGCTGGTGCCCGTCGACTGTCCCCGTCAATTCCCACCAAGAACCTATGGGAATGCGAATTGGGAGTTTTACGAACATGAAATTGGAAAGACTTTCGTTTTTTTGTAGGCAGCGGTGCTGGTACTTGATATATTTATATAATTGACTGATGAAAGTAAAACTAAGAACTACCAACAGTTTTGTTTTTTACTTTCGTTTCGTTTTCACGAGAATCTTCATGATTTCGTATTTCCACGCGCAACACCTACCACCAGCCACCAGTTGGCCATACACACAGACCACTCAACTCACGGCCACCAGTACTTTTGTGCCCGCCGGTCGGGAAGGAAAACGTCAAGTGGACGGTGGTCACAGAGCTACCTGCTTCGGGACGGCTCCCTGCGCCCAACCAGCTGTACGAGTTCGGGAAAGTCTTCACGTACAACCGTCCGCACCCGTCGTGACAAACTTCCCATTTCGCTTTACCGTCCCGTCCCGTCACGAAAAACTGCACCTACCGTCCCATCCCGCTGTGATAAAAAAGCAGTGTACTTTACCGTGCCGTTCCGCCGAGGAGCAATATATTTACCGGAACGTCCCGTCGTGAAAACCTTTTCCATTGCACTTTTCCGTCCCGTCCCGTCGCGAAAAAAAAAAAAAACAATCCGTTGTATTGAACCGTCCCGTCCCGTCATGAAAATATGCCCTGTTGAATTTTACCGTCCCATCCCGTCGAGAAATTGTGGACCCGCTGTCGCGTCCCGTTCCGCCCCGCCAATTGTTTGTGTTCTCATCTTACCATCCCGTTTCCACTTTTCCCCCCCCGCCAAACAGGTCTAAACTGTCCCGTCTCGTCCCGACTCGATTCTCAGTGACTGCCATAAGCCTTATAAAAACTATCGTGCCCCCCCGCGGGATATAGCAAACACCTAAATATACAACGAGCTAAAGAAACAAAACCGCTACATATAGACAGTGATAGACTTAGAGACGAGGGAAATGACATGCAAACCGAAGCACGAAAAAAACAATCTCCAAGTAGCTGCAGCAATTTGTGGTACGAGTAGCATAGCGAGGTTCTACCACTAGTCGGTCTGGAATATTTCTACCCTGTCTGCCGTCTCCGTCCTGCTCTCGTCAACTCTGCCCCACCCCCGGAGGGGATGCGCCAGATTATACGAAACAAGCAAAGCAGGCTCGTCATCCACCCACCCCACAGGAGTCCTGTCATAAAGACAAGAGGGAAGCAAGATAAAAAACAGCGATACAGAACAAATCACGGAGGATCAAAGCGCTAAAATAAGAAGCCGACAAAGGAAGACCACGTTCTAACCAGCTGCAGCAAATGGCGGCGCGAGTACCATAGACAACTTCCATTTAGTAGTCGATCTGATGCTTTCTTTCTGCCCTGTCTGCGGTCTCCCTCCTAATGTCGCCTACCGCGGTTTCCCTTTACCTCCTGTTCCCCCCCTTCCCCTCTTCCCTTGGGCACCATCCGTGACGGAGGCGCCGCGCTGCCTACGCAGCTGTGCCTCATCCGTATGCCATCTCCCCACGAACCCTCCGACTGCTTCAACAAACCCCCCCGATACCACTCCGCCGCCTTTGTTTCTGCAGTGGACCACAGCACGGTCTCAACTCCAAACACTAAGGGGGAGTGTTCCGTTGATCATTCGGTGACTCGGAACTCCCTAAGGTATTAGACCATACATCTACGCCAAGTCTTAAATTGTCCGCCAGATCCCGGATTCTCCCCGCCAGTCATCGTCCTGACCTTTTTCCGACTCGGTAATTGCCCCTTGCACTGCCGTGCCACGGTCCTCGAAAAAAAGAGCCGCCGTGTACAGATAGTCGTGTCGATGCTCTCGCAACGTGTCATCTTGGGGGCCTTTGCTTCCGAGAGCGTGGCGTGGTTGGCACGAACTTGGCGCTGGAAGCCAATGACTCGCAAGAGGACTTGGTGGTGAGGCATTCTAGTCTTGGCCAAGTGTTCTGCTCATAGTGTATACGTCATACACCTGAGGGTCTCAATCGCCTCGCCCTTCAGCATTCGGACTTTCAGGGTACGCGGGGCGGTCGTCCTATCATACAACTCCGGGCCGAACCGTTTAAGGCATTTCTGCATGAGACGGATCCACCGGCCGATTTCGAGAGAGAGGCCGTCATCTTCGTTGGAAATGCCGCGTGGGCATAAGAACTGGGCCGTCCGTTCAAACGTCTGGCCTGCTGCGTCGATAACGAGCGGTGGGCCGCGGGTTGTCTCGTCTGGTGTTTATAGTAGTATTGCCTCTGTCTCTTTTTCCGATGCCGTGATGCCTGTTTCTTCGAAGACAGTCACTGTCATCATTTTAGCGAGCTGTTCAGCCGACGTTCAGGCAATTCTTGTGCGATCGGCGTACAACATGCCCTATACAGCCCTTCGCACACATGTCAACGGCTCCTACTTCTCTGTTCCGATCTCTCCAGCACCATTGCGTTGAACCAAATCCCTGACGATGGCGTCATCTTTGCTGAGGCGTACCCGCAAGACGTGTAAGGCAGCAGTGAAGAACACAAGGAACGATGGTAGCCCGCAGCCCTGCCGAAGACCCTAGGTCACACCAAACCATTCCGAGTGCTCGCCGTCATCCGTACGCACGCGAGCCCTCGTGCCTTCGTGGAAATTGTGCGGATAATGGGCAGTATCTTGGTTGGTAAGCCAGAGCGTGTGAGTACCTCCTACAGCAGCTCTCGGTCGACAGAGCCGTGGGCTTCCCGCAGATCGATGAAGCACACGTACACGGGGTTTTTTCTCTAGCGTCCGAGCTTGGAACCGGCGCACGTCGAACAATACAGCGATCGTTGATCATGCGGGACGGAAACCGCACTGTGCCTCCGGGAGTAATCCCTCGGTCTCGCAGTTATTGCTGAGGCGGAGCGCGACGATTTTCAATCGCCCTTGGCCTGCGTGGGCAACGAGCGAAATCCCTCAGTAGGGTTTGCAATCAGGTCGCTCCTTCGTTTTGTGAAGGACCTTGATGATCGTATATTTTCATTGCTGAGAGACTTTTCCTGCACACAAACGTTGATAAGGATGTTGTGAAAGCACTTGTCGCAATGTAGTGTTGTACAACAGCCGTGGCCCCGACAAAACGGTCCGTAGAGTGTGAAGAAGTCTTCAACCCGCTATTCAGAGCGCCCTGGCTTTTTTGCCATCGGTTAAAGGGACGCTGGCACGCTCAAGAAAGCGTCAAGTACCCGCGCGTAGGTGTTTCGGCAACATATAGATACGATTTGGGATTACAGTAAGGGATTTGCAACCAAGATCCGTATTTCGTCGTTCAAGAACGGTTGATGCAAATATACGAGAATCCTGAGCTTGTTAGCCCTTTCAAGCACTGTTTTGGGCCCAATAACTTACTGCCCATCATGGGAACGAAGCTTTGCGCCCAGCGGCATCTTCGACGACGGCTCCCTAAGAGATATATCATCCGCCTGGCGAACAGCAATCTTCTAGTGAAGGTCATTTCTTCATGGGTGATGTACCCATTGCGCTATGCTCCCTTGCGTGAAATGAAACATTTTAGCGTTTTAGCTAGTTTTTTTCGTGGTACTCGCTCGCAAATTCGAAAACACCTCATGAGTCGTTACTCGCTGCCTACGACTGCCGTCTGGCACACCCGACGCCCTCACAGACCCCATCATGAGCATCCCTCGATATCGCGTGCTGTAGTTTCCTGTGAAGAGCTGTTGTTGTCGGCAAGTGAAGTGCAAACGTTCAGTTGGGGGTTGTTTTTCGTCTCTTTTTGTGCACCCCAAATTTCGACCAATTTTTACCATTGGAGCACCTCTTAGTCGAGGTGTAGGCTTCTGTTGAGAACCTGCCGGGGATCAATCTTGAGAGAAGCACAAGCTGCTGTCATGAACCTCTAACAAGTCACGGTCGCTCTCAGGTGAGCACGAACCAGCAGAAGATTTAACGCAGCGTGTTAAGATAGCGATGCTTGTTTCTGTTCCGATAAAACATCTAGAGATTATTAATTGTCACCGGAAACCCGGCAGCCAGGGGACGCTTGGGTGCAAGAGTCCCCTTATTTTCACATGTTTGAGCATTATTGCAAATAAAGTATCCAAAATTGTTTCGTAAAATGATGAGGGAAAAAATATTCTCCGATAACGACGGCCCTAATCCGATATAGCGGGGGGGGTACCGCCACTTGGGAGGCCTCAGTAGCGGTGTCACCTGCTGTATCGGGATTAAGCCCTCTACTTACTCAGCAACACCAGTTTTTCTCAATAAACTCCTACCACTGCCGTGTGTGCTGCTTGGATGAGTGCAACATGTTCGTACCTATATAGCAGCGGGCAACTCAAAAGAAAGATAACACGCTGATGTAACACAGATATGCGCAGATGCTCCCAGTTCCTGTGAGCAAAAATAAACTGTTTTCGAGAGACGTAAACCGGTACTTTGTGTACTCGCAATCCCGGTATCCGCAGCACACAGGCCCGAAATACTGACCGTATTTGGAGAGTATATACCACGAGTACTTACAGTATTTTTTTCCGTGTTCACTACTACTCTGGATAATGCAAGTACTCCAGACGTTGTACTGCTGCTGTACTCTCGGGGTTCTGTGCACGTGCTGATCATGCTCCCAGTCAGTACTCGCAGTATTCAGGACTTCAATACTGCCTAGACTCTCAGTCAGTGCTGTGCTCGCAGGATTTAGGCCGTCAGGACAGCACAAGTATCAATACTTGGAGTGCAAACTGCACTCGATACTCGATACTCCGAGCTCTTGATACTGGGAGTATCTGTGCCGATGCGTATGTCATCAAGCAGTTACGTTTTTCCACGGGAGAAGGTCGTTCTGCCGCTACTCCAACCGCCAGGACCGTGACTGTGGACGAGATCCGATAAATACATAGTGAGGTTATCTCGCTACATCGGGTCGAAGTGGTGACAATCGATTTTGGAACCTCTATATAGAGAGACTCGGCATTCAAGGAACCGCTTTACCAGGACCACGACTGTACCGTACCAGTTTAGTTTAAAAAAAAATAGTTGAACGAATGTCATCTGCCAGGTCGACAGTGGGGAGGAGATAGCTTGGTTGGGTGCCTGATACGACCTTGGGACTTGTTGAGGGTTATTGGTTATTTGTCTGGGCTGCAGATTCTCATCTGCCGATCCCGTGTTACATCCCGAGTTCTAGGTGGGTTTTCCTCGTCGAGGTCAGCACAAATTTTATGCGAAGCTGAAATTCTTAAATTAAACTCAACTCAGCAAACGTTTGCCTCCCAATTTGTCGTGTACAGGACCAGTTACAAAACGCCACCACGATTGCACTGGGCGTTGAAATACAAAGCGCACTGAAGGGCAACCGACGACGCGTTAGCTGCATGCAGACGGCCGTTATTCACACGTAGCTGGTTTGGTGAAACATGAAATCGGGTGTGTCATTCGTTGTCACCTACCAATATGCGCTATGCGATGCCCGCCGCGTACCTGCCTGCCTCGAACTGTAGGACTCTCCTCGAGCTAACACAGGCAACACTAATTATTTTCACCTATAACGGCCGTGAAGTGCAGCTCTAATGCACATTTCCCCACCATTTCCACCCCAACTGCTGATGTTTGCAGCTGTCTCGAGTGGCCCAGGTAAACGTGGACGAGGGACGTAAAATGCATCCCTGCAGTTCCGACGACGTAGAAAAATCTCCGGTGCATTCTGGAGCCGCTCACGCAACCCGACCTGAACAAAAGAAGATGAAGACTCCTTTTCCTTTGGTGCCTATAGTGGTGATCGCGACTTGCCTTGTGACTGAGATGTATAGTCCCTGCAACCTGTTTCCCTACGCGGGCTACATGGTCCAACATCTTGGAGTCGCCCACGACAAGGATGAGGCCGGTGAGTTCGCGTGGGATAGGCTAGATTGAAAGTTAAAAACAAAAACGTTTTGTTTCGTCGTCTTAGTCGTTGTTGCTGTTGTTGTTTTGGTGCTGTTACTATGTGTTCAAACCCTGCCGTGTGCGACTACAGAATGCTGAAAGCGCTACGCACTGTGTTGGTATCCTAATAATTTTACTTGGCCACGGCGGCACCATTGTGCATGATAACAGCCACCGTGTTCCTACTACAGCAGTACAGCAGCGTGAAATTGAAATTGATGCATGACACAAACATGTGATATTTTACATTGTTTCCCTCTATTGCCAAAGCTACAGTAGTTAACCCACCCTACGTACGTAGCTCAAATCATGAATTTCAGTAATTCCATCCACCCCTACTGTAGATCCTGTACTCGTCATTCGTACCGGTGTAGTCGCGGGGACGTTGCTGGGAAGAGGTCGCGGAGAAGTCGCCTTGGTGAGGTCGCGAGGCGAGGGTCCTTTGTACCCGTCGTTACTTCCGACGTAAGCCGAACAAATCTCTCTCGTTTATATTTAGCAAGGAGATTTTAGAGCTAGTCTGACTCGGTGGGGAGGAATTGGGTCCCCAGAGTCTTGCAGCGGAATAATCTCCCGACAGCGATCTCCCGGGGACGGGTCAACACCGTCAATGACGTGAGACCGCTCGTGACCCGATATCAGATGATATCGCATGACCGGTGACGTGTTCTTTCGCGCGGGCTTGTTACGAGATCTACGATAGGTATCTCTGACCCTGTCTTCCACATCGCCCCCTCTTTCTTCGCCGCAAGTCCGTCTTAACTAGGGATGGTTTTGTGGCGGTCATCGGGAAGATGACTAGATTAGGAAGCAGGGTGTTGATAAATCGGATCGAGACACATCAGCCTTTACATTCTCGCATCCACTTCTTATAGCCGACGCGTGGAGCAAACACGGGTGTTAAACACCAGTCCGGCGAAGATGCATACTATTTCGAGCTTTCACGCTGACGGCGTATGCTGGAGGTGTTTGGTAATTCCAACCTTTGTTTCAACGCACTATTTCATTGTGGCCCCACGTACAGTTGGCGCGCTCCTCGTGGTTACTGTTCTGAGAACCACGGGCAGCCGACCCATTTGCTTTTTCGTGGTTCGCTGGTCTATCACGCAAAGTCGACTTGGTTGATCTAAGTTCATCAACGGGTGGCTCTGATTTAAAGGGGGCGGAGTCGCGTGGCTCCTATTCTCCCCATGTGTGTGGTTGTTTGGAAACAAAGTGTGATAAGACGGTGGTATTGCTGTTTTCATCACATTTTAACTTAGTGTTGGGCCTGGGCATGGAGTGTCATGCTTCTTACAGCCCTCTATCGTTGGTCACAACAATTTTCTTAGCGTCTCCTTGCCCCGGCTATTCCCACCGGAATGCCGGTTAGAGTGCCCGTCAGATCATGATAGACAATAGTATTCTTCTCATATCTGATGGTGTTATTCTCATCACCGTTGTTAACTCTTATGCCTACAGCTGAGTCTACTGTGTTTGCCATCTTGTGCTTGATTTTGTTCACGCCGCGGAGCATTGAGAACGTATTTAGCTCTGTCTTAATCTGTGCATATCCCCTCCCACTTTAAGCTTCCGTTTCCCGAGAGAAGGGAGGGGGGGGCGAAGAAGGTGGGATTTCCGCGATTTGCAAAACCCTTTCTGGGTTCGGTATGCGGCGATTAATTCGTGGCATTGAGGTATTTCGTCTGCGCGATACTCGAGGTCCGACTCAGGGCCATACCTAGTTGTGGGGTCTTTTCTGTCAGGCCCACGTCTATGGTTTACTACCCTGTCTACGAAGTAGGACTTAATTTTAGATTGGTCCTATTCGGCTAAGGGTATTGTTTTCCCTTACAACACCTCCACAAGTTTGTCAAATTGAGGTGCTGGCGGTGTTTCTCATCGAGGGTAGGGCGTTGTGTGGGCAAAGGTAGACTGACACCTCTAGTGTGTCGTTTGAAAGTCTTACTCTATAAACCACTGGTGATAATTGTGAGCAGACGACATGCGGTCCTCACCATGGTAGCAGCAGTTTTGGGTTGAGACCATCCACATCCTGTTATGGTTTTATACAAGTACTTCCTGTCTTGGTTAGAACACGGGGTACGGTTTGAGTTTGCTGTTATTTTTCTGATTGTTTGTCTGAACGCTCGGCTAGATTTCGGCGTGCGAGCTCAAAAGCCCTTTGCAAATGATTCTGCGTGTTCTGTGCGAATTCTTCGGCATCTGCTGTTTTTCCGACATATATATATATGGAATCCCGAGAATTATATCGACTGGACGTCGAGGTTGTCGCCCGAACAATATGAGAAATGGCGTCTCATACATCTTAGCACTAAAACTAGTGTTATGAGCCAATTGGACGAATGGTACAAGCGATGCCCAGTTGCTTGGATCTATCGCGCTATGCATGGCCAGTATGTTGTGCATGGTGCAGTGTACGCGTTCTGATACTGAACTGCCCTGAGGTCGATACGGAGTCGTTCGTCGTTTTGTATCCTAGAATCTGTTGCAACTGGTATAATACCTTGTTTTCATATTCGGGGCCTTGATCTGAGTGCAAGGTCTCTGGTGGGCCGAACGTGTTAATTATTCGTTCGATGATAACCCGGGCTACTGTGTTGGCCGCCTTATCCCGTACCGACAACAGCACTTCAAATCGTGCCAGGTGGTCCATCATCGAGGGAACATATTTACATTCGATACCGGGGGCTGAAGTTGATACCCATTTGTACTTTACCAAGTCAAACGATATTCTTTGAAACGGCCGCTCGACAGGTAAATGGCAAGTCGGGAAGTTGGGTCTGATGTGTGCTGCTTTTCGTCGTTGGCAAGCTTGGCATTTTTCGCACCAATCTCGCACGTCGCGGCTTATAGCAGGCCATCAATATTTCTGGCGGATTTTATCGTAAGTCGGTCTAGATGCGAGGTGTCCGCCTGACATGACGTGGTCGTGGTAAGCGTGCAGAATTAGACCGTCTGGTACTACCAACTCATCGCGAAATGTGCTTCGTTTTCGAAGGTGTCCCGGAAGGTACGATTTGAATAACATTCCGTCTTGCTTGTACTGAATAGTACGACATGTTTTTTTTCGTTTTTTTCTCGGGTAAGGGTGGGTCTGTGCTGAATGTAGTCAATGTACGGGCCATATTCTGTTGCTTGAGCTGAGCGGAGTTTTTCTTGATCGACGGACATGAATACATTGGTCGCGCTCGCGAATATTGATTTCACACTGAAAAGCTCTCTATCGCTGCGCACTAGGTTAGCCTTTTTGTCGACGGAAATCTGATAAGGGCGGGGAGTTCGCGCTGTTCGTAGTTCAGGGCCATCTGGTACATTCCGGCAAATGGGTGCAAGGGACGGCACCGCGATTTCTTGCTGATGCTCAAACGCAAACATTCGTGAAAGTGTGTCCAGCGACATGTAGCTTTCCGGGTTTGTGTTGGACGGTGAAATCATACGACCGTAATCCGATTGCCCAGCGTATTAACGTGTTCGATGTGTCTTGCATTGAGTATAGGTACCGTAGTGCCGCATGATCCGTCGCACACACAAAGTGTCGTCCCCATAAATGGGGCCGCCAGTGCTTTATTGCCAACACAACAGCGTAACATTGTTTGAGTGTAGCGCAGTACCGGCGTTGGCTGTTGTTGAAGCGCTGACCAAAGTATGTGATTACTACGAGGTCATCGGCTTACTGCTGGGCGAGGAATGCTCTCACGCCGACTTCTGAAGCGTCGACATGTATCGCAAAGTCTTCGGAAAATCGAGGAACTGAAACACGGGTAGCTGGGTGAGCAATTGTTTCACTGTTGCGTACGCCTGTTCGTGTTCCGGGCCCCAACGTTTGGCAACCTCCTTGACGGCCTCGTGTTTTGTGAGGGCTACCAGGGGTGCTATGACGCTAGCTAATTTTATTATGAATTTGCGAACAAAATAAACCATTCTTAGTGGTGACCGCAACTCCTTACTGGTTTAAGTCGGCAAATCGACTATTACAGTTTTTACGCGGTCCTCACCGATCGGAATTCCGTCGGCGGTAATTTTTTACCCCAAGTACTTAAGCTCTCGGGGTCTAAACTGTACCTCGATGGTTCAAGTCTGAGGCCGGCTGCCTGCAATGCTTTTGAACTTTTTTTCTAGCAGTCGTAGGTGGCCTTTCCAGGTTGATGAACAACATGTACAGTCGTTCATATATATGTCAAGGTCCATACATACCAATATACTACTTTTCGGACCAAGTGTGCGAAAGCTAATGACATTACTCGCACGAACAGAAACGGCACGTTAGCTAAAGCAAAGGGTAGGCGTTTGAAGACCATATTTCCATTCTGCGTGACAAGAGCAGTCTTATCTTGTTTTCTGGCTCCTACTGGTATTTGATGACAGGCATTTTGGGCTTCGCACACCGTGATGTAGTGTGTTCCTCCGACCGTGTCAAGGTGACTTTCTGAATTGAGTATATGCCATGACTTTTTGGTCAGATTTGTATTTCTTATCGACCAGTCATCCACGCAGAACCGAGGAGTGCCGTCTGATTCTGCGACAATAGTTACTGCGGAATCCCAGGGACCAGGGCGCTGTTCAATAATTCCATCATTTTCCATCTGATTCACGCACTTGTGGATAGTCTCCTGTACGCGTGGGTTTGCCGGTACGGAGTTCTGTCTACTGGGCACGTTTCAGGTTCAAGAGGAAACGTTGCTTCGGCTAGGGTTCATTTACCTAGTTCTTGTGGTGACAGAAAAACGCTCCTATATTTTGTGCATAGCTCCAGTACTTGCACGCATTCGCCAGGTGTGAACGTGGTCTTATCAAACGCCTTAGTACATATTGCACGGAGTTCGCTGCTCGTAGATTTTACTGTCCTGCTGTCGGTCGGAATTGCACTGGTCGTGTTGTTCAAGGCGACTGATACGGGTGCAATATGTCCTGCCACTGTTCCGTTCCAAGTGGACATATTGACGGGACGGGTTCGCGAGTTGGACGACTGCTGTTTTATTAGTATCCGACCAATGGCACACTGTACGAGCAACAATCATGAATTGAAGGCTTCTGGTACAGTAGACGGTTCAATGTCCTTGCCTGTGACGAAAAGTGGCTCAATTAGTGCAGCAAGGGTTTCGGTTGGTGCTTTCACCGACTCTACTTGTACTGCCATCTCACGTTTGGGGGGATGCCGCATTCGTTTTTCAAGAACACCGGTACAGGTTCGACACTAGTATTAACTGAGACGACGGAGCACGTGAGCCGCCAGCACTGCTGACGTTGATCGCTCCCGCGTGCACTGCATAATTTCAGTGTTTTTCATCGTGAGGTGTGTCTGAACGAAGTTAACAGAAATGCACTGTACATCGGTTGCTGTGTCAATGGTGACATTGTGCACAGGATGATTGTTGACTCTGACGTTTACTCGTACGCGTTTCATAAAGCGGTTGGATATTTGGGATAACCACTCCATGCTGACGAGTGGAAAGCATCAAAATGTGTTTTCCCGGTTAGCGTCGCATGATGAAAACGCTTGATGATGATCCATCTTCTCATTTAAATTGCTTATCACAGCAGAAACATACAAGGCTTGCAGTACCACGGCTGATGAACACGTATCACTCTGACGCTGACTATTCTTGTCAACTCTGCCTGTTTCTACCGTGTGTCCCACTCGATGCTGTACTGCTAAAACGCTCGGAACCTGCTGCATATGTGCTGAGTTTGTTGACAGTTTTCGACCGGTTGTCTGCATGTACGTGTCTTGCACCCATGTTCGCCAGATAGGTGGCGCCCGTTTTTCGGCCACGTTTGCCCCTCCTCTTATCACTAGATCTACCGACGCCGGCTACGGTTACGCTAGCTGCTTGCGCTATCGTTTGCACCGTGAGCTCGGTGGTCCTAGCTTAGCTACTATTCGAACCGGTTTGAGGCAACCGGCGCGGCCCCCCTCACTTATCAGCCATACTGACAAACCCAACCATTTCTTGTGCCTTGGCCAACCGGCACTCGGGGCGCGAGTGAGAGTCGCGGTGGCCACAAGTCAAATAATCGCACTCTTTGCCTTCTGCGATCTTCGCTTTGCGGGCTTTGGAGCAGTCGGTGCTCACCGACCCGCCCCATTTTTCAAGCGGACCGTGGGGTTCAGTGTCGAACGTAACCCTGTCGGCGTTAAGGTCGTCACGCATTCGTACTCGTGGTATCAAATCCCACGGTCGTCACCATTGTAGATCCTGTGCTCGTCGTTCGTATCGGTGTAGTCGCGGAGACGTCCCTGGGAAGAGGTCGCGGAGAAGTCGCCGTGGTGAGATCGCGAGGCGCGGGTTCCTTGTAGCCGTCGTTACGGCCGACGTAAGCCGAAGATAACAATCTCGTTGATATGAAGCAAGAAGATGCTTGACCTAGCCTGACTCGGTGGGGAGGACTTAGTCCCCCCCAGAGTCTTGCGACGGAATACTCTCCCGATAGCGATATCCCTGGGACGGGTTAACACCGTCAATGACGTGAGACCATTCGTGACCCGAGATCTGATATTGCTTGACCGGCGACGTTTTCTTCCCGAGGGTAGGTGTTACGTGATCTAAGATAGGTATCTCCGATCCTGTCTTCCACACAACCCCTACAAAAGATGCGTTCACGAAAATTGAGAGTTTTTTCAAAGGAAATAGAAACTAACCCCAAAGGGATTGTAATATATCGTTTACTTCTTTGGTCAATGTTAGGTAATCTACCTGACGGTATTGGTACTAATTGCTCAAGTCATTCATAAAATAATTTCTTGCGCCCCTACCCCTATAAGTTGTGGCAATAGAGGGGAACGAATTATGTTCACGATTGTATTCGGAAGCTCACCACGCTGACAATTATACTAAGTAGTCTATTTCTTGAATTGGTAGCGTACCTGGTATGTGCAGGTAGTGTGGGCCTGTTGCATAAAACACACCTAAAGTTTACGAAAACTCGTGCCGTGGCATCAGTTACCTGCTCACCATAAGCATGCAGGGGAATAGGGCAAAAAGTATAGAGGATTACAGAAATACTACTCTGTTAGTATGGTCATGATCGGCAATGTTTAGCCATAAGCACGGTTTCGCGCCAGTTGGCGGTGTAGGGGACATCCATCACAGAAAACACGTTACTACCGTAGAAGAGTGGAAACACTCAAGAGTTTGCAGTACACGTGAACAGTGGAACCCTCCTCAAACGTGAATGAGACTAGGCTGGCCGCCGGAACGCCGACCACACCACACATTATTTTCGCCGTGTCTGTGGCACGATAGATGAAATACCAGGCAGCATTGCCTCCTGCCATACTCCGCGGAGAGTTTGTTTCACTTGTCCATACCTGGCATATTATTTGGTAGGAGGTTTGACTCTGTTGTGGTTTGGGTTTGGTCGGACAGGGGAGGGGGAAAAGCGTCTTGATCCAGGCGTTGTTTGACCGGTAAAATCGATCGTTTTTCGGCAATAGTACGGTTACATCCTCTTCCCGAGTGACATTCTCTTCCCGCGACGCGATTAAGTGTGATATACCAGCCATTTTCGAGCTTCTACTATGCTGTATACCTTGGATAGCAATAGTGCAAAACACGACATTATTTTTAGTGTACAGCACCCACCAACTACGCCTCTTGTATTCACACATTGCCCATTTCGCAATTGACGTATTCCGTCCGCGCTCGACCGCCATGCATGCGCCTCGAGCGGTCGCAGCGGGCATCTCGCGCTAGTGCCCTTTTAAGGCCGCTAGTAGGACGTGTTTTCCTCTGTCCCCTCGTTTATTGCTAAATGCTGAAAACAGGCCTGAATGACCCCGATATCGGGTAGTTATGCACGGGCTTTAGAGTGGGACTTTCCTGGTTTTTGACAAAATGGGGGGGGGGGGGGGGCGGGGTTGTTCCTTGACCAAAATGCCTGCCTTCAAGGTGTCACCATATTGAAACAGAATCTTGCAAGACTCACAGCGATAGGGTATACCGATACCCGGGGTATTTGCTGTGGGTGTACGGGACGTACCGAAGTGGCGGTTACCAATATTTAGATCGCATCGAACTTACAGAAGTGTCATGTACCTATATTCATGTAGTATCGTACTTACTGGGGTGTCTGGTACTAGTATCGAGCTCGTACCGAGCAAATACCCGTACCCCGGACAAAGTGGTCGAGGGTATACCGGTATTCGAAGTGTACTTGGTTGAGCGTATCGATCTTGCCGAAGTGTAGGGCACCGGTATCGAGCTCGCACCGACCGTGTCGTAGTGTCGGGTACGAGTATGAAGGTGGTACGGAGCGTACCGACTTATCAAGTACCAGTATCAAGGCGGTACCGAAACAAGACCCATACTCCCGGTATTTTAGTGAAGGGTAGACCGGTACACGGGGTGTATTTTAGTGAGCGTGTCCAACTGACCGAGTCATCGGGTACAGGTGATGAGGTCGTACCTAAGCTTGACGACATATTTTCGATCACTCCATGCACAGATGGTTGGCCTAACGAGGAGCGGTCGGAAGAGCCCTGGGATAAATCAGAAGAAGACCTTAGGCTATATCACGGGCGGGGCATCGCTCGACCAGAGAAACACGACCACAAATTTCAGAGTTGGGTGCCTGCGTGTGGTCATCCTCTGAAGTCGACCCTTGGGCCCTCTAGTTACTGCTGCTCGCCTATGTGTGTCCACCCGCATGTCCACGACGCACAGGTTTCTACGCGGGTTACCTGTCGTCGGCCTTCATGCTCGGGCGCTTGTCGGGGTCGTACTTCTGGGGTCATGTCGCCGACCGCTACGGTCGATTGCTGGTTCTGTATATTGGGCTGTGTTCCATAGCTTCCCTATCAGTCGCTTTCGGCATGTCCACTACGTTTATTTGGGCTGTTGCATGCAGGTGAGGGGCGCGTCTGCTTGTGGAGGTTCTGTCTCGTCGGGTCAATAATGTGTGTTCACCTTTTCTTTTTACCTCTCGGATTGCTGCTCAAAAACATAAATCGTGGCTGACTTGCTTATCAACACACCTGTCACATGGTAGAGCTATGAATAAGAAGGTATGTGCAATCGGTGTACCAAAAATGCAGAGAATACGACGATACCCGCCGTCGATTTTCAAGCGGTTCGCCCGCAACAAAAGCACCGCAAGAACTGAAGGGAGCAAGGCTGCTGGTCCTTCAGTTCGGCACTTCCGGTTGACGCATAAAAACTTACACCGTTGCGTCGGAGCAGGTTTCTTACCGGAGCAATGTCCGGCATAGTAGGGACAGGCAGGACAATGATCTCCGAGGTTTGCGGAAGCGAGCACGAGGCGGTCGGTATGAGCTTCTTCGCAGGTGACGCCATCGCAGAGCTACAGTAGTAAGTCGGGCTCAAACCAAGTACCAGGGGGCAATATATCCCAGTCTGATACAGCCAAGAGAGTTAAAAGGCGCCAATTCACCTGTTCACTGCCGCGTCGGCTGTAGTCCGTTCCCCACTACAACTGCAACATTACTATTGTGTTGCCTGTTACACCCCGCGAATGTTGCCTGTACTGTTTTGATTGCCGTAGTCAACGCGTCGCCGACGTTTGCATATATCTCGTTACCAAGGGAGCTGGTCGATTGGACTTATCATCGGCTCTGGCCTTGGTGGCCTTCTGGCGGAACCGGCGAACCATGACACAACCATGTTTTCGAAGACGGGGCTGTTCGGAAGGTGATCTTCATGCAAACAAGAGAGGTTTTCTGTTGAAGGGGGCTGCCTCCAATGGTCGCCAGGTCTTGCCTGCAGCAGCTGCAAATTTTGCCAGTGCGTCCTCGTCTGTTCGGCTGTGTTTCAATCAGGGATGTACGTTAGGACGTCACGCCTAAATTGGCGGAACGACAGTCCGCCGTACGTGACAAAGTATTCTGACGTAAAAAATTGTGTCTCCTATCGCCGGAGGTAAAAAGTCTGCACATACGATGCAATTTCACTGGATAGAATACGTTAGCAATACATGTATAGGAAAACATTTAGAAATACTCTCAGCCAGAAGAGATGCGATGGGTAATGCGTAGTACGTCGATAATTAATGGTGAACGGTCAATAAATTCTAAGTGCTCCGACATTGTTTCGAGATCGGTACCAAGATGGTACCGGTATGATAGCATACTTATAATTGTTCAGCAAGAGTACCACGTCGTATACCTGACGTGCTCATCGAGCATAGGTAGATATACGCGTGTACGTATTTCTCTTGGTTTTGAGGTTCTTTGTTTGTAGTGAGTTCGTCATGGATACATTGGAAAATCCGGGCATGATTATTTATTATCACCGGTTTTTGCTGTAGCAGCCGTTCGTGATTTCCCGTAGCAAGTCCCGCGGATCTGCCGTACGCACTTTCCTTGTCACGATGTACTACTTGCGCATTGGATTGTGTCGCTGGCTTTTCGCTCTCGGCGCTGCCGGTGCCCTTGGGGTTGGCCTCGGTTGTTGCCATTGCACCTATTTGAGCCAAAGAACGTAAGCTGTTCGACGAAATGAGCCATCTCATTACAGCATTCGGGAACGAATAGCCCAGAAACGTCTGTCTTCGTACAAGACAACCGCTTAATATGAAAAAGCGCTTAGCGTGCTTTCCAGCATCAGCGCCTGTTTGCGTGCGTTAATCTCTCAGGCTAACGCTTGGCAAAGCCGCCCACAGGGCCGTACACAATTTTTGTATCTTGTTCCATGCCGAACTGCTTTGTCGGCGTCATCAAGCGAGAAAGCGGATGGTCTGCGGCTGTTAGATAGTTTGCATTGTGCTACTGGAAAACTGATCCATCTCAAATCCAAAGTAGCTCGTTCACTGAAACATGGAGACAGTAAAGTGATCGTCGCTTCTTGTCGTTTATGCTGTTGTGTTGCCTGCCGAATTCCGAACCAATCAGGTTCCCGTACTTGCTTCCGAACATCCTCGGAGCAAGCCTGGCCTTGGTGAGCCTGCTTCTGGTTTTTTTCTGCCTCGAAGAGACATTAGACGTCCCCGACGGTGGCGACAGGTACCTTTCGGGGGTTGCGCGCACGACTGGGATAAGTTACAACTCCTGTGCTTTGCATGGCCACTGCGTTTACCCCCATTTAGGGCGCGACCAGTAGCCCGGTCAGATGACGTGTCGGTTGGGGCGTTAGAGCCCTGGTTTAATATCGCCTTGCTGTATACTGGGCCAAAAACCTTTTTCCACTATGCGCCAGGAGAATGCCATTCCTTCTTCTTTAAGCGAACTCTCGCTCCTCTCCCCCCGAAAAAAATGCCCCAGTCAAAGAACGTCTACAACACTAGCAGTAGTACAAGCATTGTTGTGTGTGGACTCATGATTGACCAAACGGACCCCAACCAGGGTAAACATACTTGATAATCGTAAAAGACAATAGTTGTCCACTTGAGCCAGTAACGATCGCATTTTTTTTCAGACCGACCAGTGGAATTTGACAAGGCCTGCTATGGTTGGGGTAGTTTTACCAAAGGGGGGAGAAACAGCGAATGAACCCGCAATGGAGTAACGATAATGTCGGGAAATGCTATGAGGAGTACCAAATACGTGGCCACCTTGTCTGGACGCAGGCCCACCTTTGAGCCCATCTTGACGCCGACGACGGAGCTTCACAGCCAGGAGGCGGCAGCGGACGAGGGAAGGAGTAGCCGTACGGCCTGCCTTGACAACGTTTATGATCCCCAGTTCGCGAACGGCAGCAACTATTATCAGTGTGGCGGAAGCAGCATCAAGGAACGAGCTGATGAGGAGCTACCCCTCGTTTCGCAACACCTGCGATCGCCCAGTGGGGCGCGAGTGCGGGTGGGAGGAAAGACGCGTGGGATACACGACGGTGCTGATGGAAACGGGCGGTCGACGGGGGAAGGCATAGGACAGGGCGAGGTGTTCCATGCGGGTGGTGGCGCAAGTCGAGGAGGGGGGAGAGGCACGGCCCTCTTGACGGGGTGTCTTCTGCCCATGAAGCTCCTCAAAGACAAGCGGGTCCGCACTCCACTCTTCGTATACGTCTTAATTTCGGTGAGAAAAGCTTGTCCAGGTCTTCTATCTAAGATAGTACTGTACAGTACGTGTGATGTATGTTGGCAGGTCGCATGGCTGTAGCTCAGGGTTGCTCTCCGAACGTGTCTCTCTGGAGGGTGTTCTGGCGTGGAATCCGTGCGGCGCGTACCCCTATTGTGCGTTCGTTTCCGGTTCGGCTAAGCGTTTCGCCTGCAACTGGGCGATGTGTGCACTTTCTAAGCGTCAAGGTATTGCCGTTCGTATCGTGCCCGCTCGTCACATGTCACGTTTGACCCGCAGTTGATATATATTGGGTCGCAGGAGGTATACACCTCGCCGGACATCAACACCTTTGCCATTGAAAACTTGGATCACACGTCGAAAACACATCCGACAATCACCGAGTGCCCCCCTCAACACCCGGCATCGTGAGTGTCTATACTACTGTTGTGTACGTCGCCCTCATTCCCACTTCTTCACCTGTTGACACGTGTCAGCTTCTCTACACTGGATCTGACGAAGTGTATCCGCTTTGGGCGATCAGCAGCGTGGGCAGCGGGGGGTTGGATTGGACCACTCGAGACGTAGGAAAGGTATGGGGTACCTGGTCGCACGCTTCGATCAAGCAAGCGCCGAGTATTTTGTCTCTTTCTTTCCGCTTTTCGTATCTGCGTGCGTTCGTCCATGATTTCATTGACTTAGCTCTTCCAGGCGTTTTGCTAGATTCTGGCACCTAACATGTTGCCGTTATGCGCTGGCATGCATGCAGTATCAAAAAAGGACTGAATTCGTTTTGCAAATGGGCAGTGAGCGGCGCCGACCATTCAGGCTGTGCTTGCCAATCGTCGAGCAGGTAGGTAGTCGCCATTGCCACTCAGACCAACGCTGTTGTGCACCTCGTTCTTGCTCTCACTACATGCCGACTGGTTGGTGATTTCTCGGTACCCGGTTTGGCCTGAAGTCGGCGTTTTTTCCACCGCCGCTTCCGAAACCAGCAAAAATATACACACACCCCGACCTTCGCTTCTGAAACACCTTTGAATACTTCGCGGTTGGCTGCGCACATGCGTTTAGTGTCATGACAACCCCCTTTTATACTTTGCACTAATGCGCTCACCTTCGGTTGCGTCTACACGCCTTCCACCGCTCCAGGTCCTTTCTACGTGTGGCGGAGGCTTGATCGTTTTTACGTTCCTGGTTTACCCGTGGATTGTCTCCCGGATAGGTCCGACGAGGTCGCAGCGCTGGGCCTGCTGCGTCGCGATCCCCAGCTTCCTCGCCTACCCCTTCCTCTCCCGGCTGCACGACTACGAGGGTGTGCTCACGGCAGCCTCAGTGGTCTTGTTGCTCTTCTCCAACTCGACTGGGAACGTGGTAGGTGTCATGCCTTCTTCCGTGCAGTCTCTCGCTCGGGAGTGTTCCATATGCTGAACGAATGCTTGTGTGCGATATTGATTCCACTGAATGCCTAGACCACTTTCCACGGACTGTATTTATCTGGGCGTGTCGACCAGTTTGACGTTACCCTACGAACCGTTCGAACGATGTTGCCGGTTTTGGTTATCAAAAGTAAACCGACCAATGGACAGGAGACTGCCCGTTAAATTTTTGTACTTTTGTTATTACAGTCGGTGAGGGCTTCTGTCGCGGTTATGTTGAAACTATTAATAGAAACGAGGGGCATATTCTCAAGGCGCTTATCATGGATGTGTCAATGCCCAAAGGTCGACTCGTTTGTGTGGGAACGAGATGAGGTGGTCCGTCCCGGAAACCAGGCTGGGTAAGTGCGTGGGGGGGGGGGAAGGGATGGCCACGGCGCCAATTGCCAGCATGCAGAGTTCCTAGAACAATTGGTCATCCGCAGTGGCAGTGTTATGCCTCTTCCATTCGTCGCAACGTAGTTCGAGCAAGACATGTCTCGAATAATATTTACCCGAGTAAAACACGTACTAGTAACATCATTTTCGATTGCCCGTTGTTTTTTTTTAACTATTCGAACTGCGGTAAGGGGTCACGAAAACCACGTGGAGGCTCCGACAAGGTATCGGTGGCGCCATGGTGTCCAGCCCGCTATGGCAAAAAAAAATACACCGTTGAGTTGGATCCCGCCGCGAACGGTTGTAGCACGTGGGGCTGAATCATGAGTTTCTTGCGATCTACCGTCTCTGCCTCCCCTCTCCCCGTCTGTCTCTCTCTCTCGGCAGTGGTAGCTCCGTCTGTAGCAAGCGTCGTACAGTATTATGTATCGCGACCCGCTCGCTCTGCCCGAACGTTTTCAGAGCCAAGCGTTCGACAAAGTGACGTGTCTGCAGAGTCTATTGTAACACTAGGCATGCCAGCTGTAGCGCTGCGTAACCTCGATTTCGACGTCGCAACAACTGTGTTGAGAACAAGACACCCCTGATGCGACACACTCTTGGCCTCTCGCCCCCCCCCTTCTGCCCCGGCCCCCCCTCGCCTTGAACGCCTCCCTCGCCCCCTCAACAGATGTTCATAAACACTGCTCTAGCGATCAATAACGCAGTCGAGCCCGCCCAGCGAGGCACTATGAACGGCCTCTCGATGACGCTGGCCTCGCTGGCGACGGCAGCCGGCCCAACAGCTTTCGCCAACATGTTTGCTTGGTCCATCGACCGCCGCCGTTTTTTTCCGTTGAATTGCCATCTCGTTTTCTGTATATTATCCCTTTGCATGACAGTCGTCACGGTAGCCAGCTGGAACTCCGCTATCTCTGCCGTCGAGATGAACTCGAAAGACTCCACGTATTCGCCTGTCGTGGTGGCCGACGAGGTCGCCGAAGGGATTAAAGAGAAGGGTCTGAGCTCTGAAACGTTGAGCTCAAGTATTGACAAACCGACGACGTAGACGTCGGCAAGCTCCGGTCTCCCCTGGGAACCTACTGTAGAGACAGTACTGAGTATCCTAGCGTGTTATATTTCAGCTTTGAAGGGTATTGTGTAGATGGTGAATCCGTCGTCGCCCATAACAAACTGTGGCGCACGCTGCGCGCGCACAAGGATCGGTCATTGGAAGTTTGACAAATGTTGGTGTGTACAGCAGCGTGTTCGTCGTGCCGCCCACGGAGCAAGCTGGGGTTCAAGCGCCGGGTCACCCGCGAAATCAACGAAATTAAACTTTGAGCTCGTGCGTTCTTACCGCCTTTCTCGTGCTTTAGAGTGACCATCACGTGAGTGAAGAGGGTTGTCGTTGCTTCTGTGGGGGCGTATGACAGCGATGGTCGGTTTTAACCGGTCAAGACTGGGGCGACTCACCTACAGTAACAGCAGCGACGTGAGCGGGGCTGAGAAGCTGGGTGACCAAATCATGAAGGGTGCTCAGTACCCTCAACGGCGCCTGGAGATACACAGTAGCAGCGCGTGTGGGAGCATGCAGCCCTCTCGAACAAGAGCCACAATGAGTGCAAAACTTGCATGTTCTGTTGTTGTGCGTCTGGATTGAAAATGTAGTAGCGCAACCCCGACATGAGCAGGCCTGGCGGTGATTTACTTCACTTACTCGTATAGCACGCGATGTGTGCTCTTCCCGGTGAGAATCACATATGGTTTCCTTCAATCTGTGCTGTTACACACACGCAAGTAGGATTAAGTTTGGCATCGTGCTACGTTAGACGTAGCACCACAATATTGCCTGCAATTGAAAACCACCATACGCTACGCTTGGCACACGAGCCCATGAGCTAGGTGTCTAGCTAGGTATCTAACGAACCCTGTTGTAAACCTATTTTGCGATTCAGAGCTAGTGTATACGTCCTCGGTTGGGGAGCCCCGTCAGTGACAACTGCTTCGGCTGGAGCGTCCGACCCTTACTGATGCGCGGCTCTTCTGCACACCCTGGGCAATCGCGACCCTACTTGGTTGAGTCGTGCCACTCGAACGATCTATAAATGCAGGCATCGCGACTGCAAGGGAACGTTACGCTCTACAACAAAACTATTTTCCCGGAATTGTCGCACCTGCATACCACAACGTAAAACTTAAACGTTTGGTTTGCTCGGCACCTTTCGCCCCGAGGCCGCTCATCCGATGGGGAATCGGCCTCGGCGCGGGCCTTCGGGGTCTCGCGCTCGTCTGCACAACTTGGGCTGCGCGGCGCGCTTACTAGGTGGAAACTATTGAGCGTGTTTTGCAGGGTACTCCTCTCCGTCTAACCGATCCGAGGAGAGCAAGTGAAACTCCCTCTGCGAACAGTGTGCGCAAGCGACTCAAAACAAATAGTTCACCTTACAGACGTGAACAATGCCCGGCCTCTTCCGCAGCATTTAGCACTGTGAATATCGAGCAATCTTCTGCGACAACAGTTATTTTCAGCTGGCACTCCACTGGTTATGACGACGTTTGAAGAGAGCAGTAAGAAAGGGCACATACGCACGACCAGTGTGGGGCGATATATTTTTTTTGCTTTTACTGGAAACCGAGACTCGATGTTCGGTAACGTAAACTGGACATTTTAAATCCAGGTCTTCGGTTATAAAACATAGCCGAAATCGAACAACCGGCTCAGTTATTTCAGTATTGCTTCTACTCCCCGTTACCCCGTACAACACCTCTGTATCTGTGTATGGAAACCCCTACAATGCATCAATACTACATGAGTCAATGAACCCGCACGAGCAGTGCGTTCCTTCTGCGCATGGATTTCGTGTTTGTAGTAAATTGAGCCGAAATGTTTTAATTCGAGCGAAACGAAGTTTCAAATTTTGACGACGCCAACAACATACTATAGGGTGCTCAAACTAAAGCCTGTAGGGAAGCCCCCGTCGGAACGATTGGTAGTATGTGATGAAGCGTTCTCTCAAACGAGACCTTTTACGATAGAGGTTCCCCCTAATTTTTTAGAGGCTCTTCACTTGCGAAGCTCCACACCTCAGCCGAAAACTGACTTCAGCAAAAATCAAATTGCATCCCGATGAATAATCCCATGGCCCAAGTACACACTTAAAATGGTCTTTTTTCGAAACAAGATTGGGGTTCCGACGATTTTGGGTTAAGGAAGGAGCCCCATCATACAGAAAACGTCTTGGCAGCAATGTGTTACCTCTGTCGTAGAACGCGTCGAACACATTCTGGGTTTTTTGTCTCCGGGTTTGAGATGACTTTGGGCTAAGGAGCCCCATCATGCACAAAACGTCTTGGCGGAAATGTCCTACCTCTAACATAGAACGCGTCGAACACATCCTGGGTTTTTTGTCTCCGGGTTTGAGATGACTTTGGGCTAAGGAGCCCCATCATGCAGAAAACAAATTGGCGGAAATGTGCTACCTCTGTCGTAGAACGCGTCAAACACATCCTGGGTTTTTATGTCTCCGGGTTTGAGAGACCAAGACGCGGTATACGATAGAGGTATCACATTTCCGCCCAAACGGTTTCTGAATGACGGGGTTCCATGACGCAAAATCTTCAGAATGCCGATCTTGTTTCGAAAAATGACGTTTTGGTATACTTGGGCCACGGGATTATTCATCTGCATGCGATTTGATTTTTGCTGAAGTCAGTTTTCGGATGAGGTGTGGGGCTTCTTAAGCGAGGAGCCTCGCAAAAATCCAGGAACATCTATCGTAGAATGCCTCCAAAACCAAACAAACACGATCAAGCACGGGCAGCTATCGATCAAACGACAAGCTACTAGAAACGGCGGTGCCGCTGGGCGCCCTGAGCGGCTAACGGGAACCGCCGAAACTGCTTTTCTGGGCTCCCTTCTGTTGGTGTGCTTTTGTCTGTACGATTGCTGCGCCATGGCTCCCAAACACTCCGTCGGGAGCACAGCTAGCTCTGGCTGCAGCAACAGCAGCATCCCGATATTCCGGGTTGAGTTTTTCCCACGCGAGGTCGACTCCAGACTCCAAAACAATATCATACCAGTGTACGCATGTAAGTATTTTAACATGATGCAGCAGTGATGCTGTTGTTTCTGGGTGGTGCTACTGTACGCGTACGTCGCACTACTCGTAGACGACACGGCAGTAACAGTAACGTATCTGAGCCTGATCCTTGATCCGGATGTCTTCTCTCTTGTGAGCCATACTACAGCAGCTGTAAGGCATTGGGCCCCGATTCGATGTCTTCTGTCCTGTGACTGAACAACCACAGCAGTCTTTACAGCGAAACATATTCTGCAGTGTCGACGAGACAACGTCGACAACTACTACTACCGTCTACTATCTAGCAACGCACACAAGTTGATGACAGCTACCAGGTATAAACCTCCTCCTGTGCGAGTTCCCAGCGACAGGTATTCTGTCTTTCATCCTCGGAGAAAAACCGAACCACGAGCAAAATACACGCCTTCATGTTGAGTGTTCAGTGAGTTTGGAATCCCTCGCCCATTTCGTCTTGGAAACATACAGCGGGCTTCGCTTGCCGTCCTGGACATGCTACATCGATATCTTGTTGGTTGATGCTCCGCTTGGTCGGCTGTTAGCTGTACTCCAGTGGCTCGTGCCCAAATACACGACGTCATATATATACCGTTTTGTCGTAAGCCCTCACGTTATTTGTGCCATGCCTCATAATATGCGAGCATTGCGGTTGGTGGTGTCATCCTGAAGCGCCGCTTCACTACAAGGCACTTAATCGGTCCAAAGATTTATTACCAGTCAAGCGGGGCAGGGTGGTGGCTCAGGTCTCCGCCGCAAGCACGAACGACAGGAAGCGCATGCGGATGCCCTGGAACCTCACATTGCCTGCGAGGTCGGGTGCGGCAGGATCCGCGGGCGAGGCAGGCAGCACGGCGCAGCCAACACCTGCTTGACCGGAGGACGGGGAGGGGTCGCGGGTTCTGACGAGGTGGACTTATCAGTGCCCAATATAACCCGGACGAGCGCCGCCGTAACTGACGCCCTCGTGCGATTTCTAGAGAAGTACCGCCACGCATTCCTAGATACTTGGAATATTCTCCCGGTCTGTAACCGCACTTCATTCATAGTGGTATGGCTTGGTACTGACTGCATGTTTGCCTCTTCGATACTATCTGGGTTGTGTCTTACCTGATCATCAGGAGGAAGTGTGAGCCCAGCATCATCGCGTACACACCAGCACGGGCTTTTATGAACGCCAAACCTAAATGTAAGTTAGGACAGTACTCGTTCATGTGGCTCAGTGACAGTAATGTGTTCAGGGCAGAACGTATAAAACACGGTTAGTTCTCTATCGCGTCTGATTTTCTTTGTTTTTTTACTGTTGTTGCGAGGGTAGTCGACGTTTTTCATCGCAGTTTCTCGTCGAATTATTCAACTTCGCCCCTTCCGACAGGGGGAGGGGATACCTGACATCATCCCCTCCCTTTACGCCTGAACAGTAACAATATAAAATTGACCACAGAGGACAGTAGAGAGCTATAGAGAGCTCCCATCCCCCATAAGTCATTTCATACTACTCGAAAAGTAAGTCTACCCAGTGGGCGGCACGGCGGCCTTATGCGGCAGCTGCGGTTTGACGACGACTGCAGCAGCAGTAAGCGGTACAAAGGAGCAATGACCTCGCTCGAAGAAGGACGTACAACCTGATGGCAGTAGCGAAGCTCACTGATAACGGCAAGGAATGTCGAGTGCATTCGTGTTTTTGCTTCGGCGCATTGTAGGTCCCTTCCTTGGCAGATAGATAGATAGATCCCCAGGTATCTTCCACACCTGCGTATACTCTTGACACGAGAGTCCATCAGAGACATCAATCTCTGCGACCGCGCCTGGAGTCATTGACACCTCGCCTCCACACCCGGGATCTGTACATGTCCTGGACGCCACTGTCGGAAAGATCGCGAACAGTGTTCGACACTCATAGAGAACATCATGGAATACCTGGCTTCGCCAAGCCATAAGACTACGCAGAAGTACGAGCATTCATGTATACCTGTGAAGCACATGATCATGCAGTGTACAAACAAGCCTCAACCAAGCAGCAAAGTAGAACAACCATATCAGGCATTGAGGGATTTGGTGTCATGTTCCGTTATTGGACTCGGTATGAGGGTTTGCACCTATTAGTATCCGGTACCGCCACACAAATCACACACACCGGCATACACACCCAAACAAAAAACGGGGATTTGTTTTGTTTCGACCCTTCCGGCAGGGGAGGGGGAGAATAGTCTGGTGTATGATATCCAAATCCCGGCCGCCCTCGGCTGTTGTGCTAAACATTTACCTACCCACATATCAGGCATAAAAGCTCCTGTGCAAGGCACTCCTTTGCTTGCTTTGGAAACGGGTCCATCTCCGACACTCAGATTGACTTGCCAGCTCGGCCCCGGAGCGTTTCCCCCAAAAAATGATAGGGGGATCATTTACTATGATACCCGGGCCTGTTCCGCATTTTGGTACTGAGGGGACAAGTTTACCCTGGATTTGCCCGTTTCCAGTAAAAGCACCGCCCCGGGGCGTTTACCCTGATGGGGGCGTTTACCCACAATATTATGGTACTGTCGTACTATTATTATAATGACGGATTCGTAGCACAACGATAGTGCCGGCGGATACTGCTGCTACGACCTCGGGTAGACGAAGAATCGGCACCTGCAACGCAGATTAGCGGACATACAAGCTCTTCATCGTGGTAAAAATACTTTGGCGTTCCTGTGTCGGAGATCGAGGTCAGAGTATGCTCTGTAGTGGTATACAAATGTGTTGCACTACCCGCACTGCCCACCAAACAAAAAAAACGACAAAAAACAATTAAATAGCGCCTAGTTTGTAGCAAGTGTGGTTGGATCTTATCAGCCCCGAACAAGACATGTTTCACAAATACCGTGCTCCCCACAGAAGCACCCAAAAAACACCCCACGCACAGAAGAACTTACTCAACTCACGATAGAGTCCGTTCGGTAGCTTGGTGGTGCTTGGATCTCCTAGACTTGGATAATTTCGGTTCTCCGCAGCTGGAAACAGCTACTATACATAGCAGCTTCGGTCTAGGCACAGTTATGCCGCCTGTTTCGACAATCTTTACGGTCGAGGTCTCGGTGGAAAACGTAGACGAGATCGTTGAGGACTTTTCCTGTGCTCGTGTATAGAAGCAAGGAAGGTGTGCAGGGAGAAAACACCGGGATCGAAGTTAATGCCGCCATAATCGACCTCCGAAGTGTGTCTCAAAAATCAACGAAAAGTGTATAAAAAGGCGGTCTTTTATTTCCTGCTTTATTACAAGTACTCGCAAGGTATTTTCATGCCCAAAACCTGGTATGGTTTTCGAGAAAAATCTTTGTTATGAACTGTGAAAAACAACTGGTTTAGAGAACCACAACCAAACCTGGAACAATAATTTCCAACTTCAGCGACGACGTTGTACCCCCGAGAGGAATTTGCTGCTGCTTTGCCGCGCTGTAGTAAATGCGCCAAAGAGCGTTTCTCACGGCGGGAGACGTCGAGAACGACACTTCAGCTGGAGTTGTGCAAGAAATCCAAAATGTCCTTCAGAAAATAATAAGGGGTATAGAGGTGCTTCCAGTCGTTCTCGATATTTCACAATAGCCCAATTCATGTACCTGGTATTTTTTTTGTGGACACCGCAACACAGGTGCGAATAAGGCACAGCGAAACATTGCTGCAATCTGTCTCATTGAAGAAGGCATCGCGCGCGGGGGGCTTTTGCTGAGAGCGTGAACAGACATAAAAAAGGCAGTTGTTGGTTTGGTGAACCAAACCTCGCCCTTTATTTATTTCCCTCTGAGCCTGCAGCAGTACAAGCGGGGATCCCCGTTTGGATAAGAAGACAACCGGGACTCACGGACATCGGCCGATGAGACTACCGGTAACGCGCTGGATTCAACGTTTTTCAGTAGTAGTAGCGGTGCGTACGGTGTGCGTTGAGTGACCAACTCGGGAGCGATTGCGGAAGACGTACACATTCGCAATATGTTGCAAAGTTCGTGGATGTGCCAAAACAGCAAATAGAGCCTATTCAAGCACAACAATAAGCTGGCACATCAACCAAGTTGGCCTCTGGTAAGGGTTAGGGATTGGGTTTCGGGTCGGAGTGGTGACCACCGTGAGCCAAAGCCGGGAACAGTCACACCATCGGGAAACAATCATTTCACAGTTTCGTGACAAAAGCTTCCCTCAATGCTCTTCCTCATAGAACAACAGCACTATTTCACTCTGGCTCTTGCCGTAATAAACGGCGGATTTACGACGGGTGGCGGAAATTAGTAGATAATCGGTTGTGGCCCCTTGAAAAAGTAGATTAGATGAGTGTGTTCACTAAATAACACGCTGACACGCGCCCTCCCAATGTCAAACCGTGCGAGTACATACGTATACGTATGTACTTTTGCCAACTTTTATCTTCGTACGAAGCACTTTTCGGCATAATAACACCAAATGCTCGGACACGGGAAGCCCGGCGGGACACATTGGTCGAGGTCTCGCCGCGATCTGTGCACTCTGGAGCGCGTGGCGGGCGCTCAAGCGTTTTTTCCGGCGGGAAAGGATAAGACGATTTCCCTGGTTTCAGTACGAGAGGCCTTATTTTGTACGTACGTATCGGTACATGCTGTCTGTTTCTCCCCTAGGTTCTCATGAGCTGTGAGCACACAGCTCAGACATATACGAGGAACACAACAGACAGCATGCACAGATCCCATCGTTCCAACGCTGATGCTCACACGCCGTGCGTGTTCGACACACCCATATGCGCAGTGCTGCTGTGGTTGGTTGGGTTTGTCGGAGCCTGCCGTCCGCATTCCACCGTCTGCCATATCTGATATGTTGTTTTATCCGTATGTACCCGGGATGACGTATATCCCTGTACATTTTTATTGTGTTGTTGCACGGAGCACGGATCACCACCTACAGAACAACAGCCACAGCAGTGCACATGGCGTGCTTACTTCCAGCTTCCTACAGCACCGCAACCCTGCTGCCCAGCAGCAGCAGCAGTGGGCACACCTTGCGCGTATGGATGATCGTACTGCGGCTATCAAAGTTAATTTGTCAAAGATTTCGATCGATCACTTGACCACGCCTCGACCACACCAGTACGGTGGTCCTCATTATTTGTTATCAGGTAAATGAGAGGAAGCTTCCAAAACTTCCATTTGGAGGTCAAAAACTTCCAAAAACTTTCATTTTGACAACCAAATGGAAGCTTTGTGCTTCCAAATGAAAGTTGTGGAATTCAAAATGTAAGTGGTTGTGGAAGTCAAAAACTTCCATTTTGACTTCCAAATGAAAGCTTTGGAAGTGTTGACTTCCAAATGTGATTTTTGCAAGTCGAGTGGAAACTTCCATTAAGTCCATGGATTTTTTCATTTTGGAAGCTAGCGCAAGCCAGTGGAAGTTTCCAAAGTGGAAGCAAGTGGAAGAAAAATGGAAGCTTCCACGGCCATGCCCGGTGGAAGCTTCGTCCAGCTTCCACTAAGCTTCCATACACCTTCATATTCTTCCACCTTCTGTCACCCACTTCCACTTCACGTCCAGAAGTTCCATTGGACTTCTACCTTCAAGGAAACTTCCATCGGCGTCCGCAGAATCTTCTGTCCACTTCCATACTCAACCGTAACTTCCACTTCCACCTACTCGCATCCGCTTTCGTTCAACTTCCACAACTTACGTCTGGCTTCCAAAACCTCCGTTTTCCTTTTATTTCGACGAAACTCGTATCTGAGTAAGCAGAATCTTCTGACCACTCCCATATTCAAGCGCGACTTCCACTTATTTGCACGTATTTCCCAAGCACTTTAATTAAACTTCCAATGGCTACGGTTTACTTATTTATCTTTCATTTAACATCAATTTCAACGGAAACTTCCACCTACGTCCGCCGACGCTTCCACGGTGGTCCTCATTAAATGAGTGGAAGCTTGTAAAACTTCCATTTGGAAGTGAAAAACTTCCTAAACTTCCTTTTTGACTTAAAACGGAAGTTTATAGCTTTTAAATGGACGTTTTTCCGTTCCCAATGGAAGTTTATAACTTCCAAAATGAAGTTTGTTACTTCCAAGTGGAAGTTTTAGAAGTCAAAAACTTCCATTTGAAAGTCCAAAACTCCTATTTTCACTTCCAAATGGAAGTTTTCGAAGTCGGCTATGAGACTACCACGCGACTTCCATTCTCCATTCAACTTCCAAAACCTCCCTTTTGACTTCGAAATGGAAGTTTTTGACTTCCAAGTCAAAATGGAAGTTTGGAAGTCTTGGAAGCCAATGTGGAAGCTTCTGCCCGATTTCCATTTTGACTTCCCCAACATCCATTTTGACTTCCTCAACTTCCATTTTGACTTCCACAACTTCCATTTGGAAGTTTTCAACTTCCGCCTGGTAGTCTAAATGGAAGTTTGGAAGTTTTTGACTTCCAAATGGAAGTTTTGGAAGTAGAGTGGAAGCTTCCACCCATTTACCGAATACCTTGCACTGCTGACCGGTAGATCCTACAGAGCCAGCTGAAGGGGGACCAGTACACGTACGTTCCTCACGTGACATTTTACAGCAGTGCTGCTGTATATGCAGTCGTACGTACCTGTACAAGCTACTCTATCTACTGCTGTAGGAAAGCGTGAATATGTACACGTGTATAAACTAGCCCAGAGGGAACGCCAGGCCGCTTGGGGAAGAGAGGAAGAAGCCGGAGGAATGCGGCCAATGACCTGGGGATGAAACGTTGATGAGGAATGGGATATATTATACCGGTAGCTAAAATGAAATGATGTGGGGAATGGAAATTTGGAAACGACTGGCAGAGAGGTGTATGAGGGATACAACTGATTTACGGAAGGATATTTGGTTTATATAGAAACGGCATCTACAGTACGCTACATTGTCGGAAGGCAAGCATAATAATAACGATAATAATGTGTTTTAGATTGCGTAAAAAACACGGCATGCCAGCTGTACGAGCACTCCCGATAAAATTTTCGTTTCCCAGGTTCGACTCGCACCATCCACGCTTTTTTTTTTTTCTTTTTTCAAGTCACTTTTGACTTTTTTTGTACCTGTACTACAACAGCAGTACATTCATCCACCTTGCGTTTCTGAACGTATATTAATTGTATGGTAAAAAAAAGTTGTGTGTGTGTGTTTTTTTCCCACTTCTGACGTGTTTTGTACCAGTACATTCATCCACTGCCACCTCGCTTTTCTGAACGTATAATATTATGAAAGGTACTTGTTGTGCGTTCTTACTCAAGGTTAAGAGTTTGGGCGTGCTTACGTGTGGCGTGAATTCGTACCTCAACATGTCACAGCTACTCTCAATACTTGGTAGTAACGCAAAGTATGTTCGAGAAAATACTGCTATTATAGGTACTTCGAACCCTCGCAGTATTTCAAGGTTTTGTACTCAAGGTACTGCGAGTACTCGCAGTATTTTGAGGTTCTGTACTACTTCAGATACTACTGCGTATACTTTCGAGCTCGCACTAATTCGGGGTTCGCCACTGCTGCTGTCGTGGATACACCGCCCGTTGTGCTTCAAGTGTCTCGGAGTTCTGCACCGCGGGTACTACGAGTAAACTAGTCTAGCAGTATTTCGTCCGTTAGTAGTGTCCGTAGTGCTTCTACGAGACTCAATAGCCGCAGCACCGAAATACCCTCAAAATGTCCACTTCGAGTATGAATTATAATACTTCAACCGTCTGTGCACCGTGTCGATAATTCCCAGGTCCAGCGTTCATCACAAAACATTCCCGGATAGTCCCACACGAGTGGAAGTTGGAGCAAAATACTTTCGCTGGAGACAACTCGACGAGTACTTAAAGCAGCCTGGCAGTATTTCGATATATGATTTTGCGAGGAATATATATATATGTATGTATTGCGAATACTCTCAGTATCTCGAGGTTCTGTACTGCGCATATTGCCTTTACTCCCAAGTATTTCGTGATTAGATACTACTTCGGGTACATACTTACCTGTATCCTCGGGGTTCGGTAATGCTCATACTCTCATTACTCTCAGTATTTGGACCTTCTCAGTACTCGCAATATTTTGGCCGCCGGTACTCCAATACTCTCAGTACTCGGACTACGTTTTGTTCTTGAGCATTTATCTGTGAAATCTCGACGTTACCCTGAGCACCAAGAGACATACTTTTGGGGGGAGTATATATATATATATTTACAAGGCTTTCCTTCGGAGTGGGTATTCCGTCGTTTCGTGTACATATAACTGAGTTGGCGACATAGCCCAAAGCCAACCAAACTAAATGTATTTGTGTACGGTGAAGGATGTAATAATCGCGCTTATTTATGAATGTAATGTGAAACGTAAGATCGGGTGACGCAAGAGTAAGAATGACATTCGTCTAATAATAAGTATTACATCTTTCATCAGTGTGGGGAGAGAGTGTAGTGCTTGGCATGTGGATGATGTACAACATACAGGCTGTTGTTTAAAGGAAGGTTTGGGACAGGAGAGAAAGCAGCAGTGCCGGCAACGACAACGGTTATGGAAATGTTGTATAGTTGCTGGGCGGCCGCGATTTCGATGTAGCCAGCATAGGAGTTTGGATGAGACATGATATGTAAATAGTCTTCCAGGATGCTGTAGTAACGAGGCGGGAGGCCCAGAATGTGGATCTGTTCGCTGTTGAACCCGTTGGATATGTGTAGGAAGAAACAATCGTGATTTTGGGAAATGTGGGAAACAATTTGTTTCCTTTCGTTCGTCCTGGATGGCGACAATCTGCTTGGCGTACTGCTTCGGAATTCCGCGAAGCCCTGGAGCAGGCGAAATGGAAGGGAGTCTTTTTGCGCTTGATGATAATGTCTCCGTCTTTGATGGTGGAGTCCGTCAGGCGGCAGTTGCAGCACTTGCCACGGACCTGGTCGAAGTGAACATATAGGGTGCGCGGGGCGGGAGTGGCGTGCAGGGAATGGCGGGGGGGGGGGGGGGCAGAGTTCATTATTTGTACTACTCTACAGCGGCACAACAGCAGTACGTAATCGCTTGCTATACGACGGCAGCAGCAGCAGCAGCAGCAGAAGTAGCAAGTACGTAATTTCATTGACGATACAGAAATATGTACACACACAAGTGTAGTACTGTACCTGGTACAGTATACACACAAAGCACGTCCAGCATGATGTACGGCAACAACGCAGCAACGCCACAAAAAAAATCATTGACGATACAGAAATATGTACACACGCACAAGTTTAAGTGCAATAGACACGCAAA
This sequence comes from Macrocystis pyrifera, assembly GCA_031763025.1. Lineage (NCBI taxonomy): Eukaryota > Phaeophyceae > Laminariales > Laminariaceae > Macrocystis > Macrocystis pyrifera. The sequence goes on along the minus strand of JASSKH010000001.1, from coordinate 21,307,892 downwards.
TCATGTCCAGCATGATGTACGGCAACAACGCAGCAGCGCCACAAAACGACCAGGAAACACAATTATCCGAGTACATACAAACATTCAGTGAATATTGCGGCAGCACTAAAAGCAGAGCAGCAGCAGCCGCAGCATAGCAACGATATGAAAAGAAGGGAGAAAAAAGTACGTACCCCCGAGGCCGTCCGAAAAGTATTTTTGGTACCTCACTATAGACCCACCTCCGCATGCTGTACGGCAACAACGCAGCAGCAGCATAGCAACAATACGAAATACGAGAAAAAGTAGTACGTACCCAAAATACAGGAGCAAAACGACCGAAATATTTTTTTTACGTATAAAAAAAAAAACATTTGGGTACAAAAATGGCCAACTAAAAGAATAATCCGCGTTGGCAGCAGCAGCATAGCAACGATATGAAATAAGGAAGAAAAAAAGTATGTACCCTGGTATGCCGCAATCGCATAACCTACGGAATTTCATTGACGATACCGAAATATGTACACACACAAGTGCAGCATGATGTACGGCAACTACGCAGCAGCACCACAGCAGCAGCATAGCAACGATATATATGAAAATAACCAAGCCAAAAACGAGAAATTGCAGTACGTACGCAAAAGGCAGGAGCAAAACGACAAAAATATTTTTTCACTTATCAAAAGGAACCATTTGGGTACAAAAACGACCAAGAAAAACAGTAATCCGAGTACATACGAACATTCAGTGGATATTGCGGCAGCATTAGCAGCAGCAGAAGCTGCAACGAATCGCCGCAGCGTTGGCAGCAGCAGCAGCAGCAGCAGCAGCAGCATAGCAACGATATGAAAATATGGAGGAAAAAAAGCATGCACCCTGGTATGCCGCCATCGCAAAACCTACGGAATTGACGATCCGAAAATATGTACGCATCCAGCGTGATGTACGGCAACAACGCAGCAGCACTACATACAGCAGCAGCAAGTGCACAGGAGCAACAGGTGCACAGGACGGCAACAACGCAGCAGCACTACAGCAGCGGCGAGTGCACAGGAGAAGCAGGTGCACAGCAGCAGCAGCACTCATGGCGTGGCGCTGACAGCAGCAGCAGCAGCAGCAGCGGCAGCCGAAAACGAGCAAAATGAGTACGTGGGGTCACCAAAACATGTACACACAGAAATCGTGTGCATGCACCGAAAATGCACCACAGTAGCAGCAGCACTCACGTCGTTCGGTGCAGAGGTGACGGCGACAGCTGAATCCTCCGTTCCTTCGTTCACGTCCCGCAAACAGTTGTGCATGTGCGCGTTCGCGTGCACTGTGTGTCAGAGGAGCCGACGCAACGCACGAAGGGGAAAGAACGAGCATGGATGAGTAAAAAAAACAAAAAACGTGTTGACGTAGGTTTGTATGCAAAAAGGCAATTAATTGAAAACACCAAAAAAACGTACTGGCAACATACAGCATGCACAATAGACATACGACACTCACCACTGTCAGCAGTCTCGAGGGAGTACGAGACAGTCCCTTCCTTGATCGGGCGAGCACAGAACTCGCAGTCGGTTGCCTTGTCAGGATGATCCCGCCACCAGCGCACGTGAGATCCTTGCAGGTGGCGAAGGCCACGTTTTTGCCACCAGGCGCGGAGTTCTTGACCACGTGCTGGTCCGTGCACTGGTCGCAAACAACAGCCGGCACCAGGTCGGTCTTTGTCGTTGCCGCTCTCTTGCCAGAGGGCGAGGACCACGCGCCTCTCGACGAGGGGGAGGTGAGCTTAGGGGGCGTGGAGAAGGGAGAGGCGGGGGTTGCAGCACCAGCAGGTTCGCCACCGACAGCAGCAGCTTGACCGCCGACAGCTGCACCTATCTATGCCGTTCGTCGAAGGCGAGACGGCTCTTTTAGGCGCCGTGCGAAGAGCTGTATATTGGTTGGCAGTTTGCGGAAGAAGAAAGAAGAAAGGTTGTTTGGCTGTTCGGCTGTTTCAAAGAAGGAAGAAAGGTTGTTTGGCTTTTCGGCTGTTTCAAAGATGAAGGGCTGTTTGCGAAGAGCTGTCTATCAGTCGGTCTGTCTGCCAAGAGCTAGCAAGTGACCACGACCCCAAAAATCGTAATGATAGTTGTATTTATATATTGTACCAGTATGTATGTGCTGTACCTTACTCAGCCGGTCACGAAGTACTATGGCTCAACCTCGACCTCACGCAACTTTTTTGTACTCACGTTTACGCCGGACGCATTGATTCGATCGCCGTGGGTCATCTGGATCAATACATCCACTTGCCGATACTCTATGTTATATTATTGTAGTAGTGATCCCACACTAATTCCGCAAACAGCCTAAATAATAGTAGTCTGTCCTCGAAAATATTTGTGTGTTCTTACGTTAAAATGATGGGTGGACGCAGGTACTAGTTCTAAAAAATAGGTGCGCAGGATTTCATACGACGAGTATTATTTCACTCTTGCGGCACTCCCCTAGGCACCTCCCGGAGGTGAAACTTGTACCTTGTATTGTTTAGGGCGACAATGATAACCGCAAAACGGGTATTATTTACCCGGTCAATTGTCGCTACAAAACGGCAAGAGACTGGAATCAAGAATACGGAAAATAATAAACACACACCTGACGAGCCACGCGATTTGCCAAAAACATATCGTATCGTACGAACCTACCAATGTTGTTGTTGAGGGATACGTATTAGTAATACTAGTAGTAGCCTTCTCCGCGTTGTTGCTGATGTACTGCCTGGTACAGAATTACAGTAAGTACTACTGTTTTAATACTATTAATAGGACTTCGTATAGATGTCTCACTGTCTGAGCGTGCTCGGTTGGTACATACCTGGCCTCTCAGAGCTCCCACTTGGGAATCGCCTCCTTTTATTACTTGCCGGACCTTTCCAGCGGGTTTTGGTTTCTCCATTTCTCTTTGCACTTTCTGTCCTTCTTTCCGTTTTGCTTCTTTCTTTTCGTGTGCGTGCGTGTACTCTGAGCACGGCTCCGTGGGCGAGCCCGGCGCCCTCGCGGATGTCAGCGGGTGCTGGCGGGTAGAGGGGAGGTTGAAAGGAACGGTGTCGCCGTTTTCGTGACTAGGCGTGGCGTGTGCCTCAAGACAGGAGGGAAGCATGAATGGGCTCTGTCTGGCCTCCGTTTGTGGTTTTAGATAGAGTATGTACAAGGTTACACAGTTCGTTCGGGATTTCAAAGATAATATTCAAGCGGTGCTTATTTGTGCGACCGGTCTTGAAGCTCAAAGAGAGAGGTGCGCAGTCTGAGCACAAACTTTGTCGAGCTGGCGAACGAGGGCCACGGTGAGCACCGGGCTTCATGCGAGGCGGGCCACGGGGCTCACTGTGGCGGCGAGGGGGGAAAGCTTACCCGAACCCAATCGGATGCGAGGTAGTCGCGAGAGGGGCGGGTGGCGTACGAGGCTGTAGAGAGAAGCTCTGCTGTTTTTTTTTCTTCTTTTTTCTTTTTGCCCCGTGTAAGGTGTTCCAATCAGGCAGGGAATTATTACACGACAGGAGACAGGGATTTTTGTTTCTTTCCGAAATTTCGGTTTCATTATCATTGTTTTTGCGGTGCTGCTGCTGTGCCGTGCTGTGCTTTCTCTTTCGTACATACAGCAGTTACCCGAAGTAAGAAAACAAGTACCCTACGCACCTGGGGTATGTACGTACGTACGGCATGTGAGCGAACCGCCCGCGACCCGAAGCGTATGTGGCGTCCTAGCTGTTTTCTCCTGAAGCATGGCGGCGGGACTCTCTTGGCATTATCAACTCTCCAGTTTGCAAACTATAATCATAAAAAAAAAACTATATTCAATCTTGGACCTCTGTTTGCTTAGCATAATTTGAGGTAGTTTTCTTTCCTGGGCGAAGCGCCTTGTACTACCGTATATACTTACCTGGTACTATTATTGGTCCGTTAGAGGATGAAAGGGAGATCATTGCGAGGGATCGTTTTTTTATTAAGACACAGGTGCATGGCGAATATACGTCACGAGCAGTGCCTGCAATCTATTCCGACGGTTCGGGCCTTGCCCTTTTGTCGCGAGAAGAGGCCGGCAAGTTTACGCTCGTTTGAGCATTAAAAATGTCCGATACCGAAGTCATTCTAGGAGGCGTCGGCCAGGTGTCTGTAAGATGCGATTGGTCTAATTATGCCAGCCAGCACCACGTTGCCTTCTTGCTAGTGGCTGTCTGGGCTTGAAGGGTGCATACATCTCTTGCTGTCTCGACCTGAACATATCGGTGCTACGCCACCTGCATCGTGCTATCAATATATAGCGTGAATATTCCACGATAGCCCACACATCAGTTGATTTGCCTTCGCTTGCGCCCCCTGGTAATGTATCCTTTGTGGTTATGTTGCCTGTGTCCTTGAGTAGATCTTCGCGTTATGAGTTGAAAAGGCGGCCGCTTGGCCTTACTACGGGTGCTGTTAAATACCAACGCTCGTTTCTCTGACAATTGATACTCGTAGAACCTCTATATTGCTGCTAATGATGCTACTGCTGCCATGTGCACCTCCACGACAATGATCATCTGTCCTCAGCCTTTATGACCGGGCGCTTCGCGAGCTCGTATATCTGGGGCTGCATCGCAGACCGCTACGGTTGGCTGCCCGTCGTGTCCATCGGGCTGTATTCCATAGCAGTCCTTTCCGTCGCTTTATGCTTGTCGACCACGTATGTCGGAGCTGTTTCTTGCCGGTGGGGATCGTGGTCTATATTCGTCAGAACCGTCTCCCTCGTCGTGCCTATATGGATTTGGCTCGACCTTTGTGTCAGCTGCACCGAACATCAATAGATCGTCCAAACACTGATTTGTTGTTTTCTGATAGCACAGATTTCACTGGAGTAGTAAAAACAGAACTTCGCGTCTACGATCCCGTCGATCATTTTGCAATGCATATAAAGATGTTGTCGGCCGTCATTCTGCCATCGTTGGCCTAGTCATCTAGTCTCATGGTTTTAAGCAATTCACCCGCAAACGTTGCGCCCTGCTAGACACGTCCTGCACGGTGGGGAAAATATATCCTTCCCCGCCTTCCCATCTGCGGCTGATACAAGCCTTGTGCAGCCGCGGCCACCACCGACGTTTGCTTCGTCATCGGCAACAAGCGCTGGGGGCGGGGGGGCGGGGTCGGATTCAGGCGGGGTAGCCGGGGAACAGGGTGGAGGGGGCGGGGTGGGTGCTATGGATAGCATTCCTGACTCCGGGCTGTCCTCTGAGAGCGGAACACGCCAGGAGTCGAGAGGAGGAGATATCATCGGGGCTCAAGCGCTGGGGCGGGGTCATGGCATGTCGGGTGTTGATGATGATAGACTGGGAGGGGTACGAGTAGGGAGTAGCGAGGGACGGACCGGGGCTAATGGACCGGGGAGGTCTGTCGTAGTGAACCGTGCTTTGTGATGCCGATTCAAGGCTGCGCCTCTCTGCGGGCGGTAGCGCCTAAGTTCGAGTTTTCGACTCCACTTCAGCGACCCTGGAACCCCCTTGGCGTGGAACAGGCTGTTGCGGCTAGGAAGCCTACGCCGACACCTCGAGCGCCCCCGACCTGTCAAGAGTGTGGCCATCTTTACTCAACCGGCGGTTTCGCCGATCCAGCTTTCCACCAGAGGGGGCCCGGGCGTAACGGGCGCACAACTTGTATGGTTCCTCTCGATCGTCGCAGGAAGCCGGACCACCCGTGTCGTGCTAAGGGGAAGTTTGCCACCTGTACTTGCCGGGTTTGTGTTCCGCAGGGGGCACAAGGGTGATTTTTGCTCTTGCACTATGTTGGGCATGTCTCGCACGCCTGGGGCTCTGGGAATTTGGCCATGCCTTTTCATATTTGAGCGTGCTAGCTAGCGGTGCAGCGCGGATATAATTCACCATGATAACTTACACCTGAAAGTAACTAAACACCACTTGCCTGCGGAATAGCATGTAGTTCAAAATACTCCTGTTACAGATTTTGAGTTTCAGCTTTTACCAACACCTTTGCTTTCCAGTCTTCTAGATAGGCCGTGAGATGTTTTCCCTTCTTACCCCCCGTACTTGCCTTCCACTGCTCATCCGCTCCTGTCGAATTTTGGAAATTGACGCTTTGGCGCTTACCGCGATGAGAAAAAAGGACACAATTTCCTTTTTTCTCTGGGAACCCGCCGGCATTCGAAACCCGGCCCTACAGTAGTAGCAGTAATTATTAACATACCATGGAGGGACCGATACGATGTCTTTATATATGTGGCTGCTGTGGTTGTTGATGGTGTGTATGTGCATGCATCGACATACATATTTTACTGTGTATTTTGTGTTTTCGAACAGTGCCAAATCTCGGCCGACCACATACCCATCTAAGGCAAAAAAACTAACTTGAAATCGAAGCCAATCTCGGAGAGATACGACCGAACAAATACTCTACTCATATGTACGTCAAAGCCAAAAATGCCGCCCAAACAAAAAAAAAGAAAAAAAAAAGGACGAGACGAGGGGTTTCATAGAAATTTCGCGGGCTTCGCCCGAGCGGGCGCGGGCTTCGCCCGCGCAATTAAAGTCCGCCAGAGCTGTCCCGTGACGTTAAAAATTTGCCAAGTGAGGCAAGTCTAAAATAACACGGGGCAGTTGACGCCAGCCATCTTCCAATGAAATCGCCTAAATAACGGGAACGACGGGAGCCATCATCCAATGAAATCGCTGTATTAACGGGAACGACGGGAGCGCACGCGAGAGATCACGCCGCACACACAGCAACGACAGCACCAGGCAGTAGTAGCACCACCACGCCATGCCTGGAGGAGACCCAGCACGACCAAAAGGTCGGCCACCAGGCTCAAGGACAGTGAATAGGACAGCTGGTGCTAGGACTGGCAGAAGGGCTGGCCACCATCAGAGTCCTCCTCCGAATCTCGGACCACCTGTGAGATTGAACCCCTGGACAACTGCAGCTGCTGCTTCTCCTCCGACACAGAGTGCACCACTCGAGCCACCTCCCGCTTCTCCTCCAGTTGAACGAGGCCCATCTGCGCAAGGAGGCCCACCTGTACGTGGTCCATCTGTGCCTGGTCCATCTGTGCCTGGAGGACCGCCAGCCCCCCCGGTGCTAGAGGTGCATCCATCTGTGGCTGGAAGCCCGCCAGACTCTCCGGTGCTGCGAGTGCCATCAGCGTATCCACGGGGAGCTGACGGTCGCTTTGGAGCGAAACCGGCACGTGGTCCCGACGGCGCCGTCCAGCGGAAGTTCCGCAACAAGGTGAAGGCAGAGATCAATCGGCGGGTTCATCGGACGGGGCATGGCAGCAAAGGCGGGCTGACTGGATCACTGCATAATGGCTCGTGCTGGTTTTTTCCAGAAGACATGCAGAGGTCACCTGTGCCCGACCGAGACACTCATTGGACGACTGCGTGCTATCTCGTCTGTCACGAAATGCTCGAGAGCGACATCACCGCACCACTATGTCCCTTCTGTGGGAGGTTTGAGGATGTGAGTATAGCGTCGGCCAGCAGATTATTTCGGAGGTAGTCTGGTGTATGTACAGCAGTAGCCAACGCTGTTGTTGACAAGAGGGTCGAGTGGTTAAAAGCGTGGGCCTGCAACAGACAGGTTCGAGGATCCCCAGCAGTTCTCTGTACGTACTGAGTACTCCGAGAAGGCGTAGTAATCAGAACCCACAATTGACCAAAACAGTGTCGTCATGACTCTATTCCCTCATGTTTTCAAACCATAATTGGTTCTGATTACTATTAATACCAGGTACCTTGTGTGTTTCGTTCTCGTTGGTGTAGGTGTATGCACCTGGTGGGTGCCTTGCTGTTCGTGACAGTTCGCCTGAACGTGTGTTGTCTGATGTGACATATTTGCCGACACCTTTGACCCGGCATATACGTAGATGACAGTTACAACTGCTGCCGTACGTAGTTTAAACTAACTCGAAGTCGGCCCTCATTTGGCATGGGTTAGGTGGTAAGCGACGGCTGGCACAGCACAACGCGGTTAGTGCACGGGGAAAACTACAACTACGAGCTGATTGGGTTCCAGCACAAATGCACCGCGTGTGAAGACAAACAGAAGGACAGCATGACCAAGGATGGAGACGGGTAAGTGCTTCCTTTAGGTTGCCACTGCTATGATTACCAGAATTCCGTCAGCACACCTCTGCATACCCTCATCCTTATAACACAAGACGATATTTCTGTGCGCACACGTACAGTAGTGGCGGTAAATACACACCACGTTTGGTCCAGTCCGTGTGCGTGCAACGTGTACGTTTTGATTTATGTAATAGTCCTCCGTTCTATTTTTATTGCACAGGTACAAGTTTCCCCCGTGGCACCCGGGCGTGCTGTCCCAGCTTCCACGAGACGTGCTCGAAGCCTTTCCGGCGTTAATCCTCCCCCAATCAGCCATAGACCGAAGGCTCATCACCCGCATCGAGCAAACGGTGGTGTCGAAGGGAGGGTTCCGAACCCTCGCGAACGACTTGGAGGAAGCCCACAAGGTGGAGTTCCACAGGAGGGAGACCAGGTGAGGTGGCGGGAAGACCGGACAGTGATATGTTTCAGAAGGACCACGCATTGCGCGCAGTTGGTGTATGGTTTGCTACTAACATGTTCTCGTTTGACAAAATATTAGGGTGCTCTCCAGTAGAAGTATATGTTAGATATGTGCTGTGTTTTGTTGGCTCATGCCACGGCCGATTGGTGTGCATCGGTTGTTACGAGAGTTTTTGCCAATGGATCTGCTCAAGCTGTGAGCTCTTGCATGCCCTTTTGTCAGCTGAGATCAGTGTGCTAATAATTATCGACCTGCCCTCTGCGTATTAAACAAAACTGTAGGTACACGTTTCGCATGGCTCGAAAGAGAAATCAGAAGCAGCGGACCATGGTTGCTGCCGACAACGAAGCTCTGGATAATCCTCCTCGTTTCGGGGGGTTTTACGACAAGGACGGGTACAATGGGAAGGCACCTTCAGCGGCTGTGCTTCGAGCCGCATGGAACGTTGCGTTTTTCAGCCGAAGAGAGTATTATCGGCGGGTCTCTCAGTTGTATGACGGTGACAACGTGGCTGTCGACGAATCGCACAAGCTGGTGAAGGGCATCAGGGTTGACACCAGCAAGGTGTACAGCGGGGTATTCACGGCGATTAACCAGCACAACCAGGTGGTTGCGCAGGTAAGGTTTAGTGCTTCTGCCGATGAAGCGAAATCGCGAGAAATCTCTGGTTTCGATTACATGATATTGCATGAAAATGGCGGTACAATGCACCTATACAGCCCATCCAAAGCCTCGTCTTGCTGGGCTTGTTAGTTTCTTGAGATATTCCGCTGACTGCTAGATGTACTATTTTTCGCACGTGTTTGGCTGCTGCCGTTTCGCTATTTTCGTCATCGTCAGGCCCCGAAAGCATCTGTCACCGTTGGATCCCTGGAAGAGGTCAAGCCGATGCTCCTAGGTCTGCAGAAGCGTTACAGGATGTTGAACTTCGACCCATTGAAGGCACGCATCTTGCAGGGAATGGTCGCTGCAGTTTTTGCTGTAGTGGTTTGCCAATTGCGCGGTCTATCGATAGTTTTACTGTTCAAGAACGCCGGAACGAACATCAGATATCGTTGCGATTCACAGGGGCGTGCTCATCGGGGGAGGATTTGTTGTCAAGAAGTAACGACTTTGCGTGCGAGCGAGGCAAGTCTGTTGTCGTGAGTTCGCAAGCTGTATTTTATTCGCCACTAAACATTTATCATTGTTCGCCTTCTCTTGCAGGTGGTATTTTCAGACAACTGCGACATGGACAGGCCTTCCTTGCAAGCGACGTTGGGGCCGGTGTCGGTCGCTGACCCCGCTAAGTCATCCTCTGCCCCTGCTCCCGTGGAACAAGCTTCCTCTCTTCCTCGCCTCGTCTTCCCCGTCGGTATGACGCCCAACGTCATCGTCGTGCGGTCTGAAGGTTGCAAAAACTCAGCCTTCGCATGTGGTCAGCTGATGGACTTCGCAATTGAGTCTGCACGCCAGATACCTGGCAACAGGCCAGTCCTGGGGTTCGACTGCGAGTGGGTCCCGTCATTGCGCGGTAGGGGAAAGGTGGCGTTAGTTCAGCTGTCGTGCCTTGATGGTTATACCGTCATATTCCGCCTGAAGGTCCGAGGAGGCAGGGAAGCAGGTGTTTTCCCCAAGGCTCTGAAGGAGCTGATGGAGAACGAGGAAGTTGACCTGGTAAGCCCAACTGTCTGCACCCCCTTGAGTGCGCATGCAATTATTGATAGTGCAGCTTTTCTCAAATTAGACAATTGTTGTTCTCAATGACTTCTCGCTACCACAGTCTCGCTATGACATGGTTATGTTCACCTTCCGACTCGCTACCGAATGTGCACTGTTCCACAGGCTGGTGTTGGCGTGACTGCTGACATTGGTCGGATCAAGACGGACTACGGGGTCAACGGTACGGGAGCGATAGATGTCGGTGTGCTCGCGGGCAAGCACTTGGGAGTCTCGATTGGGGAAAGGTCTCTTGCCGCTCTTGTGGCCAGCTTACTATTCCGACGCCTTCTGAAAGGCAGCGTGCGTACGGGTGATTGGGAGCAGGAGATACTTTCGCTCGAGCAGGTGATTGCATGTGTGGTAGAAACGTCAGTGTGGTTCTCGTTCGAGACTCGTTTACCCCTTCGAAATTGAGGGTGTCGACATGGGATGCCATTCGATGCGTGCTAAACGGTACAACGAGTCTGTCCCCCCACGCGAAAAAAAACTAAACCTCCTTGTTTTGTCGTAACAGATGATCTATGCCGGACTTGATGCGTACGCGGCAGCACTGCTACACCGGCACATCATGGAAAGAGTGGACCCCGTGTTTGTCCTCCCGAAGCCGGATGCCGCTGCTCTCACCACAGGTACCCCCGTACGGCTGTACACGAGGACCAACACTCGGTGTATCGCTGAAGGAACTGTCGCCGACTACAACACGGCCCAGACATTCGGGGGGACTGGGTTGGCCGTCGGTAAACGGCCTTCCAGTGACCGCGTGGTCGTGAGGTTGACGGATGTTCGGGTTCCGGGAGCGCTTGCACTTCACCCTAGCGAGGACGGTACACAAGCACTGACGCTTGAGGCACTGGGTGTACAGGCTTGCGTGCTTTGGGAGACGGTGAGTCAAAACGTTGCGTGGACTGGGAAATGCGCATGAGGAGAGCCCACAGTCGATGCCAAATACCCGTGTACCGAAAAATTGATATATGCGACGTCGGCGGCGCGTACGAGTAGCTGAGTCGTTTCACATGCAACCCTCTTTGAGCGGTAACTAAAGGGTCACCACTGGGACTCAACCCGCCCCCCCCAAATGCCGTACCCCAGAGAAACGTGCGTCTGCCACCAGTACCTCCTCCTCAGCATCACATACCAGGAAGCGATGCTGTTGTCGAGACTGCACCGCCGACGCCAGCCAGCAGAACCGGTGCCAAGCCTGAGGTGTTGCTCGACTTCTGGCATGCCAAGCACCGCCTGTTGGAGTGCGCGAAAAAGACCCACGGGGCGTATCCGTCGTTCTGCTTTGCGCTCACCAATGCCCTGTCGATAGTTCATCCCCGTGCGCTGGAGGATGTGACGTTGGCTGTGGCGAGGCTACATCCCACGTGGGAGCCGTGGGAAGTGCGGATGTTCCTGCGCCAGAACTATGCTAACACAGTCCTGAAGCATTGCCCAAGGGTCGTTCCGGAGCCGGAGATTTTGGTGCAGCGGTACGATGATGTGGTGAAACTCTACCGGGACATTCGGGACAGTACCACCGGTGAGAGGATACGACTACAAAATGAAGCCAATTGCTTATCGTTCCCCAGTGTCGCATGTGATGGAAGAACCATGTCCTAGGTAGCCTTCGCCCTCACGGCGACTAGGTTTGCTGTATTTATTGACGCATGTGTATTCGATATACACATACGTGCGAAGCCTACTCTCACCGAAACGCTTTCGTCACGCGTGCTTTCCTCCAGGTGAGGTCTTTTTCACGCCCCGCTTGGAGAAAGCGGCGGCGAACCTTCGGCCCCACCTTCTGCAAGGATGCCTCAGCGACCCGTCTCCGCAGGTTCTATCCATGTACTATTGTACAGGTCGCAGTACCAAGCTCGGCCTCCCCACGTTCCGTTCGACGCGTGGCACCAATCGGGTTGAAACATACCACAGACATTTGGGATTGATCTTGGGGGGTCACCGCACCGCTCCCCAGCTCGCCAGCTCAATCGCGATCGTTCACAATCACAGGCGGAATCACCGCATGGCAGGTACCACATGCTTTGACCAGTCTTTCCTTTTTGTTGTTGTCTGTTTCGCTTCTGTTGTTTTTTGTTGTTGTCTTGTCTCTATTCTGTTCCCTTTTTTTTAGTTGTTCACAGAAAAATATGCTTTTATACATCTTCACAGTCTCGAACCGGCTCTAAAACGTTGTCTCCGCGTCGTCCTGTGCTTTGGCGAAATTGCTATCGTTTACAGTCAAGTATCGAGGTCTGCCGGCAGAGCTGGCGAACGTGTACGACGGATGGACGATCGAGGATATCCAGGAGGCGGCGTTGGATTTTTACGAGGACCCTCTGTATCCATCATGGGAATCGACCAAGAACTACAAGGACACCGGGGAGCAGGTCGGCTTCGTCAACATTCACCCGCAGGAAGTGCCACCGACGTCTGACATCGTTTTTGATGATGGGGGGGAGGACGGGGGGGGGGGGGGGGAGAGGAGGAGGAGGGGGGGGGGGGGGGGGTGGGAGGACGATGAACCTGGTGAGGTGCAGGAGGAAGAGGGGTTCGCCGGGAGCAACATGACGCGATCTGCAAGGCGAGTCATTAGTTGCAATTGCACAAGTACTTCCACGAAGCCGTGTTTTTGTTCGTATGTCTCCTGTGCGTTGACCGCAATCCTTTCGTTTCGGTTAGGCTCCGATCGCTGCGACAGGAAGCAATCGCCGTGAAATATGAACTACCATTTCCCACTCGAAACATCAGCCATACTGATGGAACACTCCGCCCCGATGTCGTGTGCGCAGGATTTTTGCGCAGATGCAAGGCGGCGAGCTCGGAACCCGCCCGTTCACGGGTGTCCTGACCCAGGCGGAGAGGCACAAATTCGACAGGTCGGTGCTGTCATACCTCGTCTCTGTCCCCACGTCGGCAAACCGCCCGCCCACTCAGGATTTCGACTGGGATGCGATGGCCAACAAGTGGAACGAGGATGTGGATGAAGAGGAACGGAATGAGCGGGCGGGCCTTTTGGAGACGGACGAGCACAACCTCGTCAACCGGAAGAAGCCGAACCAGCTCAAACTGTACATGAACGCGTCTAGGAAGTTGGTGAACTCGAAGCGAACAATGCAGCCGCACAAAGAGGCCATGGCTCAACTGCAGAAGAGCCATCGCGTGGAGGTGCGACCCGACACGTCGTCGCAAGATCTTGGCCAGGGCGCTTGCATCGGCGTCCTGCACGGTGGGGAAAATATATCCTTCCCCGCCTTCCCATCTGCGGCTGATACAAGCCTTGTGCAGCCGCGGCCACCACCGACGTTTGCTTCGTCATCGGCAACAAGCGCTGGGGGCGGGGGGGCGGGGTCGGATTCAGGCGGGGTAGCCGGGGAACAGGGTGGAGGGGGGCGGGGTGGGTGCTATGGATAGCATTCCTGACTCCGGGCTGTCCTCTGAGAGCGGAACACGCCAGGAGTCGAGAGGAGGAGATATCATCGGGGCTCAAGCGCTGGGGCGGGGTCATGGCATGTCGGGTGTTGATGATAGACTGGGAGGGGTACGAGTAGGGAGTAGCGAGGGACGGACCGGGGCTAATGGACCGGGGAGGTCTGTCGTAGTGAACCGTGCTTTGTGATGCCGATTCAAGGCTGCGCCTCTCTGCGGGCGGTAGCGCCTAAGTTCGAGTTTTCGACTCCACTTCAGCGACCCTGGAACCCCCTTGGCGTGGAACAGGCTGTTGCGGCTAGGAAGCCTACGCCGACACCTCGAGCGCCCCCGACCTGTCAAGAGTGTGGCCATCTTTACTCAACCGGCGGTTTCGCCGATCCAGCTTTCCACCAGAGGGGGCCCGGGCGTAACGGGCGCACAACTTGTATGGTTCCTCTCGATCGTCGCAGGAAGCCGGACCACCCGTGTCGTGCTAAGGGGAAGTTTGCCACCTGTACTTGCCGGGTTTGTGTTCCGCAGGGGGCACAAGGGTGATTTTTGCTCTTGCACTATGTTGGGCATGTCTCGCACGCCTGGGGCTCTGGGAATTTGGCCATGCCTTTTCATATTTGAGCGTGCTAGCTAGCGGTGCAGTGGGACGGGCGTATTGCGCGGATATAATTCACCATGATAACTTACACCTGAAAGTAACTAAACACCACTTGCCTGCGGAATAGCATGTAGTTCAAAATACTCCTGTTACAGATTTTGAGTTTCAGCTTTTACCAACACCTTTGCTTTCCAGTCTTCTAGATAGGCCGTGAGATGTTTTCCCTTCTTACCCCCCGTACTTGCCTTCCACTGCTCATCCGCTTCTGTCGAATTTTGGAAACTGACGCTTTGGCGCTTACCGCGATGAGAAAAAAGGACACAATTTCCTTTTTTCTCTGGGAACCCGCCGGCATTCGAAACCCGGCCCTACAGTAGTAGCAGTATTATTAACATACCATGGAGGGACCGATACGATGTCTTTAGATATGTGGCTGCTGTGGTTGTTGATGGTGTGTATGTGCATGCATCGACATACATATTTTACTGTGTATTTTGTGTTTTCGAACAGTGCCAAATCTCGGCCGACCACATACCCATCTAAGGCAAAAAACCAACTTGAAATCGAAGCCAATCTCGGAGAGATACGACCGAACAAATACTCTACTCATATGTACGTCAAAGCCAAAAATGCCGCCCAAACAAAAAAAAAAAGAAAAAAAAAAGGACGAGACGAGGGGTTTCATAGAAATTTCGCGGGCTTCGCCCGAGCGGGCGCGGGCTTCGCCCGCGCAATTAAAGTCCGCCAGAGCTGTCCCGTGACGTTAAAAATTTTCCGAGAAGTGACGACCGGACCTGCAGCAAACAGCATTTAATTTACATTAGAGCGTGGAGCGTGCTACCCCGGGATGCCTACGTAGTTTGGGTCTCATACTGCCCAGGCGTTTCAGCAGTAGTACGCATCAAATTGAAGGTGAGACTCTCATCTTTGAGTGTAGTACTTCCACTTCCTTGACGTCCTATATATGAAAGAATGACGCGCGCTACATGAATCGCAGCATCCTCTCAGCAAGATATACCAGGAGGGGGCCTTGCCGATCGCACTCTGGCGAATGAAGGCTATGTTTCGACTGGAACAGGCCACTCGCTGCTGTAAATTGTGTACAACAGGCAGCCACAACTTTTGGGTTGGCAAACACACAATGGTAATACACAGCAGTATAGGCAGCCTCGACCAGGTGGCACGGACGAGATCTGTACACCATTCGTTGTGTTCTTGATATAGAGCAGGCAATGCCCAGAGTAGCACAGAGCGCCAAGCAGTTTTGGCCTTTCTTTGCGCAAACCTCCTCTTCACAATGCCGCGTGGGTACCGTTAGTTAGTTCGGTAGATTGCATGTTTCCTTGCCCCCCCCCCCCCCCCCCTGTTGGCTGAAAGGGGCGGGGGTACGACCCCCCCTTTTTTGACAAGTGTACAACGCCAAGGAGGCACCGAAGCAGTGAAGACCTACCTGTGTGTCCGTCGCAGTAACGCCAACAACCCTCAAAACTGCGATAAGCTGAGCTGGCCGCTGGCGAGAAGAACGGTTAACTTAATAAAACGAATACCCACACAGAGCGCTGCAGTTAGTTCGTGTACTATGCCTGGTCGTTACAGCAGTTACTACTGTATATACATGGAGCTCAGTGTAAAGAACAATTACAGCAGGAGGAGCATAACTGGGTAGCGCTCTAAAGTTGTTGTTGTTGTTGCTGCTGTTGTTGTTCTCATCGCCACAATACGATGCATTCTGTGGTCGCAGGACAGGCCCCAACAACTCTGGAATGGAAGAATGCTATTACGGGGGCCCATAGTAAAGGGGACCAAATATTGTTAGTAAAAGTAAGGGAATAAATGGGTTTTTGTTTGTACCGTAAGTGCTATTTACTATGGTCCTCTGTAGTAGGTAGAAATGAAATACAAGCAAAGAATATTACACGTGATGATGAAGTACATCTACACCTCAGACATAAATGAAAAAGTGAGGTCCGCATACATACGTATCTTGTATACGCGGTAAGTTGTACAAGACGCCATAGAAACCGAGAAGACCACATACTACCCACAGGACGGAACAGAAAGGATGAAAAATAAAAACTCGACGTCCAAAAATCGAAAGCGAAGTCGAAAAAAAAATCGAAAATCCAAAAAGGAAGAACTGAGAACACAACAACACATACAAAACAAAAAAATAGGAACAAAAAGACAACACCAGAAACAAAATTTGAAATGAAACAGAAAACACAAACGAGGCGGAAAGCATGCGTACTCAGGAAGGACATATGTACATCTGCTGTAGGACAGAGATAAGAACCAAAACACAAACATACCTACTCCGCTATAAAGAACACGCCAGAGAAGCGCAAAGGAAACTATATATTAATAATACTCGTAGACAACGAACGAAAAGGAAGACGACAAAGCGAACCCAACAAAAGGAAAAGTGTAATATAATATCGCAATACATATCAGGTACGCTTTATTATTCTATTTAGTATATATAGTATTAATAGTATAGTATAGTATTAATAGTAGCAGTATTGATAGCAGCAGTCGTAGTAGTAGTAGTAGTAGTAGTAGTAGTAGTAGTAGTAGTAGTAGTAGTAGTAGTAGTAGTAGTAGTAGTAGTAGCATATTGCAAGCAAGCACAGATCATCCGGAAATTACAAAAAAAAAAAAAACGTCAAGACATTTACACCAATTGTTTTCATACGCCAAACATTTCCAAGCAGTTCTGTCAATAATAGTTTCGTCTCGAATATTCCCAGCCATTAAGAGCCTTGCGAAATACCTGTTTCTTCGTTGCTTCTCTTTCCTTATGGTGTATTTTGGTTGCTGGCGTATATATGTATGTTGTGTCGGCCGCACCTAGTGCGAAGGCATGGTATTGCGTAGGCTATTAATGCATTACGATGTGTTATCTCTGTGTCGTAGTCTGTGACCACAGAGCTCGTATCTTTCCAGGGTGAAGAATCAGCACGGACACTGGGCTTGCTGGATGTCGACGAGTAGAAGAACGGTTTAATGTGAAGAACACACACACACTACTATAAATAGGGCACACGCGAGGCTTCGCGGCAAACCGATTTGTATGTCTGTCCCCTGTTTCGAGTTTTTTCTTTTTCTGTCAGACAGCTTGTCGGGAAAGACACACAAACAATCTCGCTTTCGCCCATTGAGCATCATGTACCATAAATGGCCGAACATACCACGGCGGTATAAGTGCGTGTCAACCTATCGTGCCGGCCCTGTGCGACCCTGTGGCTCTCGTATCGAGTGGCTTGGATACGTTGCAGCAACATCTTGCAGGTAAAGAATAACTCGTGCTGAAAACGGGACGGCGACACTCCCTGTGTACGTCTCCGTGCTACACCCCTCGCGTAGCTTTTGCGAGCCCGCAATCTGCTAACAACTAACATCTACATGTCTTTTGTATTCTCTTCTGCGAGCATCTGCATATTGTTGTCGTATGTATTCTTTTCTGTGTTTCTTGTTTTGTTTTCTTGCTTTCTTGCTTGATGGTTTTTCTCTCTTTATCCCTTTTCTTTTTTTTTTTGCTTCGATTTCGATTTCGATTTTCCGACGCCGAGTTTTGTTCTTTCATCCTCTTGTTGGTATTACACCGTCTTCTCGATTTCTGTGACGACTTGCACAGCGTACTGCATGTACCTGATACGTACGTACATGCGCGGACCTCACTTTTTATTTTTGTGTGAGATGTAGATCATGTGCTTCAGTTATTGTTTGTTTACTTATTATGCACGTAGGTGTTCCCATGAAGAGTACTACATACAGCAGCAGCAGCAGTAGTACTTGATGGTCTTCCTCCTCCTCACTGTTTCGACCCTTTCAACCTTCCGTTTTATAACCTAGATACGTATGGGGTGGTCGTATTGCAAGCTCTTCTCCTCCCTCCCCACTACTTTGATGTAAAATGTGGTTATTTGATGTCTGCGTGTTGTTAACGGAGGGCTAATCCATTAATTACTGCAGGCCCGTATGGTTGACAAAGCGCTCTAATTTCATGTGGTTTTCCCGCAAAATGGGGATGCAGTACAACCACATAAAATTAGAGTGATTTGCCCACCTCGAAACGGGACTGCAGCACTACTGAGGGATATTTTTTTTTTGTTTTGGTTTTATTTTCTGGTCCCTGGGATCAAGCTATAAACCCCTCAGTACTGCATTCCCGATTCGGTGGACAAACCACCCTAATTTCACGTAGTAGTACTGCAGCCCCCTTTTGCGGGAAAACCACATGAAATTAGAGTGCTTTGTCAACCAAACGGGACTGCAGTTAATAATTTAAATTAAATGGGTTAGCCCCCCCCCCAAAAAAACAAGACGCAATCATCAAAGAACCGCATGCTTGCCAACATAGTAGTTGGGAGGGAGAAGAAGAGCTTGCTCTACGACCACCCCAGATCTAGGTCAGAAGACAGAGGCTTGTAAGTGTCGAAACAGGGTGGGGGACTAGAATTTTTTTAGACGTAGAATTTGGAAAAAAAATGTCCCATGTCGTTCTCTGGGGAAAAAAAATCTTTAGAAAATCAACCAATCAGCGATGGGGGGAAAGGACCCACGTCATCAACAAAAATCTATTCGTAAAGAAAAAGCTGTGCCGCTGCTGCTGCTGTGCCGCAAAAAAGTAGGAGCGTGGCCAGGTGCTGAGCGTGAAAAAAAGTTTGTGCTGCTGCTGCTGCTGCTGCTGCTGCTGCTGCGTGTTGCTGCTCGAGGTGCTGCTGCACCACACCACGCGCAGAAGCGTACACAGCGGCCAGCTTAAGTGGGTGGGCCACATCGTCTGGTAGGCCCTCCGGCACGATGGCTGACAGCAGACCAATGCATCCCGTGTCGGACACGCTCGAAGGCGGAGGTGCTGACCTCTCTGCTGCTGCTGCTGCTGCTGCTGCTGCTGCTGCTGGAGCTTCTGCTGCTAGAGAGGATACCCCCATCTTCGCCCATCGGATCGGCTGTGTGTTGCACATCTTGCACCTCGCCGTGACTGCGGGGTTGACGAACCTCTTCTTCATGGGCCCTCTCGGCAAGGGGAGTTGGCATGAGTGGGAGTCTGACCACTTGGTGGCGCTGCTTGGCTCTGTCTGGTACAAAGTCACTCTGTATCTCCTCCATCACCACGCCGTGCCGCTCCGCCTGTGACAGCCCGACGCCGTACTGATACTGAGGCGAGGCAGCACGAGACCCCGCACGGCACCCCATTCTTGCCCAGTCCATCCCACTCCCCATCCCCCCCTCGTCCATTTCGGCCATAGAACCTTCCTTTGCCTGGGCGGTTGCCAGCTTTGCGGTTTTCCGTGACACCTGGCGCATCAGTCAGAGCAGCACCAGAAAGTTAAGTACTGGTATTTTTTCACAGTCAACGCAAGTTGTTTTTTCGACCCAATTTTGTTTTCATCAAAAAGTATACTGGATACAAAGTACAAGCACACAACAACAGAGAGAGAAGTCAGCAAGCGAAGTAAAGGTATATTTTCATAGCCAAATCAAGTTGTTTTTTCGACGAAAAAAAAAAGTTCTCAATTAAGTGTACTGGATATAAAGTAGAAGGACACACCAGCACAGGCAGGGACAACAAGACGTTCCACATACGAAAAAAAAATACATTCAACCTTGCTCACCTGCTTCTTGAGGTTGACTGTCTGCGCTCTCAACTTCGCGAGCAAGGGCGCCACAATCTTCGCCTTCCGCTCAAGCCGCGACACTTTGATCCTCTCGTGGATGATGGCTTCTTGCAGCGCGTCCTCATTCCCTTTGTCGGCTTGGCCGATGCCACACGGAGTCCAGTCGCCTGCGGTCATCCCAAATTCTTCCAAGATGGTGAGGTTTTGCTGTGCCGTTGTTTTTCCTTTTTCGCGAACCTCCTCCAGCGTCTTTCCCAGCTCTACCGCGCGTGCCTCCGACGCAGCGCGCTTCACCTCTAGCTCGCGGCTAAGTTGCCGCTGTGCGTGCAGCTCGACTCGGGTCTGGGCCAAGGCTGCGTCCGACTCGTGCCTGAGGTCCTGCTCCAGGTTGAGTTTGCCCTTCTGCTCGAACAACTGATGGGAGACAGCTTGCAGTGAAGACTTTGCCTCAGCGGTCTCGGCCCGACTCTCGTCGCGCTGCTTCAAGGCCCGGTTACGGATGCCCTCGGTGGCCTCGAGACCGCCGCGCTGGATGGCAAGCGCCCGGCGTGCAGCCACGCCCGCGTCTGCGAACGTAGTCCCGGTACGCGCCAGATAAGCCTCTTGGTTCTTCTGGACAATTTTCTTTTTTTTCCCTTTTCGTCCGGTGCCCTCAGGTTTTTTTGAGTTTCCCATGGCTGATTGATATTTCGCGATCACTGCCAGAATGACTCAATAGGGCCAAGTTTGATCGCGAATTTCTCGTCGGCTATTTACTGGATTCAAGCGCGGATTGATTTGCTGTCTCCGCCAAGTCTCGGCGAAGAGGAGGGCACGTATTGTTTTCATACTCAATTGCAGTACTTCTTCCCCCATAGAGCAAGAGACGAATATAAGCATAAAACACGAGTTTTCCCGCACATTTCCGGCCAATTAGACGTAAAAATCTAATGGAAAATTCTGAATGATATGCCTTCCCCTCCGCTTACACTGGTTACACGTGTCTGTTGAATCCCAGGATCCAACTCGTCTCCTATGTCGAGCAATTTGTCATTGCGGGTCAACCAATAATGCAGTCTAAAGCCAAGTAAATATGGTGGCGGTACATTTTTCATCTTGAATCTTTTTTCGGATTTTTTGGCGGTTTTCGTCGAATAGATGCGCCATTTTTTGGGCACTTTTCGTCGTCCAGTCCCAGGCCCATCTACTACTACTGCTGCTGTACAAAAACAAAGTATTCCCGTTATGCCTAGATTGATGCGTACCTGATCAAACAACGTGGCGATAAATATGTTTTTTATTGTTTTTGGTTTCATTTTCTCGTCCCTGGGATGAAGCCATCAACCCCTCAGTACTGCAGTCCCGTTTCGAGGTGGATAAAGCACTCTAATTTCATGTGGTTGTACTGCAGCCCCATTTTGCTGGATAACCACATGGAATTATAGAGCGCTTTGTCAGCCATACGGGACTGCAGTATTAAGGGATTACCCCCTCCCCCCCAAACAACACGCAGACATCAAAGAACCGCATGCTTGACAACATGGTGGGGAGGGGGAAGAAAAGCTTGCTCTACGACCACCCCAGATCTAGGCCAGAAGACAGAGGCTTGAGAGGGTCGAAACAGTGAGGACGAAGACCATCTACTACTACTGCAGCATCTGCTGCTGTACAAAAAAAAGAGTATTCCCGTTATGCCTAGATTGATGCGTACCTGATCAAACAACGTGGCGATAAACAACTATCAAGTACGTAGGACTAAATACTTCTTTAGATAATCTTCTTCCTCACAACCCTTTCAAGCCTCTGTCTTCGAAGAACTATCATCCTTCCGTAATAATGAGGCGCGCGAAGCGCGCAGAGCGTGCGAGCCTTGCCTACGGGAACATCCAATGCGTCAGGGACCACTAATATTTGAAACTTAAGAGTACATACTTTTCGAATGGTTCGTATCATTTCATCCTAGACGAACCCTTGGCATCGTAAACTGCCGTTTAGAACAGATTAGCTGTCCGTTGCGTGCGAGCATTGGCTTCGTCGGCGGCCCGTCACTTTCGATGTCACGGGCCTTCGTTACATCATGTTTTACGTCAGGGATCAACAGTAGAACTTGTTTTCACGGGACTTATTTCGAGCATAGATCGTTGCGTCTGCACCACGTGCCTTAGCCGTTGACTGTGGGTTACCTGCGGGTCTTAGCGCGGGCCTTAGTGTTGCCTGCGGGCCTTAGTTTTTTCGGAGGCTCTTTGAAGGCCTCTCGACGAAGCTCCCTTGTATGTTTATTTATATATTTTTTCCCGGTTAATGGAGCCTGTCCTGCGACCACGGACTACATTGTATTGTGGCGACGAGTTAATGCAAGAACAACAATAATGTGTGTTTATTTATGGGAAGCGTCGTGCTTCCCAGCCGGCATCGCTTTTTAATCGTTTTTGGGATCCCCCTAAGGCTGCAGCACCTATACCTTTCTTTCTGTGACTACGGACTCCTTGACTTGTGAGAGAGCAATGCAACAAGAACAACACGGGGAACAAGAAAGATGGGTGCTTGTGAAGGTGTTGCCTTTTCTGAGCTACCAGGTATACTCGTAGGGGTAAAAGATCGATCGCATACATACCCACCCCACAGGGTAATCCTTGTAACACTTTCCCCCCCTCGTACGGCGGAATCTTCGGGGCGTCAGAACCAACCGTGTACATACGTCTGTACCCTGACCCCTACCCGCTTCGTTTCAGTACCAGGAAGATGTGTGTGTGTGTGTGTGTTTTTTGGGGGGGGGCACGCGCTGAGCTATAGGGGTAAAAGATCGATCGATTACCTAGGCTTCCTTGTAACATGCTCTGGTTTAGCGCAGAAATCGATTCAACACATTTGTTCAAACCCTTCTCATTCTACACTGCTGCTGGATTGCTGTATGCACATGTACCTAAATTATGTACAATCTTGGCCTCTTTTCTCGAGAAGTGTTTTGTCCCCACAACACGATTGATTCCTCAGAAGTAAGTGCAGTACAGCAATACCCAAGGAGTGGTAACTATTCTCGAGCGCATTGCATTGCCCACTGTGCTTACTGCATACGTGGCAACGTAGTATCTCTGTGGCGTAGCTTTGTGTCCACAGAAGAAGTTGTATCTCTCTAGGATCGAAGAATCGGCACGGACACTGGTAGTGCTGGATGTCGACGTGTAGCAAGGACGGTTTAATGTGAAGAAAACAACAACTTAAAATTCCCCATCAAGCCGCTGATGGTGTGGCTACGCGATTTTGACGTCATCATACTGCTCGCAGGAAGGAAGGCGCACGAAAAAAACGTCCGACCCCAACAGCAGTGACAACCAGCGTTTGAGCCTAAGTTTCGATGTTTCAATGTATTGGAGTGTGTTTTTCGTTATTTTTCTACACATCGACATACAGCACAAACAACCACTCTATCTATCTATTCTTCAATCCTAGAGACATGACAGTTGTGTGGCCACAATACTACGCCACAGATGTATAGAGATATTCATTGTTGTTATCATGCAGTAAGCATGTAAGCATAGTATTAATAGTCCTCGTAGACAAAACTATTACTGATTAACGTGAGTTCCGGGGAAAAAAGGAAAAGCGCTCAGGGTCAGGGTTGGTCGAAGTCTCGCCGCATAAATGACGTTGACGGCTATTTTTTCCCTGAGCGGATTTTTTTTCCAGATGCTCGGGGTTACGGGCTGCAAAACCAAACAGGGTTGAGCAAAGAAGCTGATCCGGGTAATGGTCATGACACAGAGCACAGGTATCAAAAATAGTAAAGGATGCCTGTACCGTCACACAAGTAGCCCGGGACTGACACTGACTCGCCGCCATATCCTAGGGCGACAAGGCGCGCGATCTCCTCCAACCAGTCGTCGTTTAGTTCGCGATTCTTTGGCGGCGAGGAATTACAGAGTAGTTTCGGCAATCTCAGCAGGCAAGCAGGTGGAGCATGCATCATCTATCTTTAGAATGAAAACAAGCGACCTGTAATAATATGGCAATCTCACGCCGCGTGACGGTGATGAGGGCGGTGATGGCGTAGAAGGTACGCGAGGCGGACGACCACTCGCCAAAGGGTTGGGGCACCACCTCCTCCACCAGTAGGCGTTTGGATGTGATGGGGATACAAGCACTGCTGTGTAATCGCAGCAGGCGAGGCGAAGTGAGCAGGAGCAGCTAGATAGATAGAAGCACATCGCGCTGCACACGAAAACGAAGACACGCGACCCCGAGCTGGGTGGCGGCTTGGAGAACAGCGACGGTGGAGATCTTATAGTGATGGAGGAGCGGGAGGGGCAAGTCGGGGCGAAAGGTCGTGGAACAAGCAGTGGTCGGCTGCATAAAAAAAAGGCAATTTAATTAATTCGTACTGGAAATAGAGTGAATTATTGGGCAACTGCCAAAATCAGGTATACCTGATCCGTTTAAGCCAAAATCGAGTACATTATAAAACCACGTAAAAAACGCGCGCCACGAGCGGTGTGATGTCCATGACAATCCGGTAAAAAAAGAATGCGCCTCAAGCACTAAGCGTGCCACATGGCTTCCAAAATCTGAGTTGTTTTGTTTTCTTCAGGGTGAACGTACCACGGGCTCCACTTGGACCTGCAGAGAGTCACTATTAATATTAATATGCTTCGTTTGTTTCGCCACGGCGGGAGCGCAAAGAGTATTGAGTCTGCCCCCCCCCCCCCCCCCCCCGTTGGCAGCTTTAAAGCTTCCAGACCGTCCTCGCGGAACCGCCTGCTCGGCACGAAATTATCTTGCCATGTACCAAACCTGAGACCACCTCGACGCGAGGTGGTGCAGACGAAATGCCGTGTGGCCATGGTGCTGTAAAGGCTGCTGTGACTATGGAAAAAACAGAGTTTACACAACAAGCAACTGAAGCACATCGTACACCCCAAAGGAGAAAAAAAAAAAAGTGAAACCAGCGTACGCATGTATGCATGTATATACGTACTTTTACGTACGAAGTACGAGTACAGAATTTATACGTCAATGCTGAAGAATTTTAGCTAAGGGAGGGCAGACGCATACGGAGCGAAAACACAGCAGTGCTCATATGGCCTCTATGATTGATTCAAAGTTGGCCAAAATCAGGTGAAAGCTAGACAGAGTAGAAAAAATCAGATATCCCTTGGCTTTTTCGAGCCAAACTCAGCTACGATGTCAGGCTGGCCAATCGCAGGGCTCCAGGGGTGTGTTTTATACTTGAAATCAGGTATACCTGGCAAAAATCAGTCACATGCTGAAAGCAAGTATCAACCACACCCTGGAGCCCTGCGATTGGCCAGCCTGACATCGAAACCGATATTGGCTCGAAAAGCCAAGGTATAATATACCTGTTTTTTTCTACTCTGTCTAGCTTTCAACTGATTTTGGCCAACTTTGAACCAATCATAGAGGCCATACGTAAAAAGTAAGGGATCAACTCGTGCACCGGGTGCGCTTGGGTGATGCGCGGGTGAGGCTTGCCCTGCGGCTGGAGGATAGAAAACTTGACTGGTATAAACCGCCGTCCTCGTAAATGTTCTCCGAACACCCGACAGCTCCTTCCATCACACCAATCTCCCCCACCAGACCCTGCCATCCATTGGTACCACCTCACGTTCCAAACCGTGCTGCTCCTCCTCATCCGACTCCTCCTCCAGTTCCCTCTCCCTCACCATCCCCATGCCATCCATCGGTACCACTTCACGCTCCAAACCGTGCTGCTCCTCCTCATCCGACTCCTCCTCCTCAGTAATATCCATCAACTCCTCCTCGTCGCCTTTCTTGACGTACGTAGACGCGATGGGCACAAACTAGGGAGGGTAGTATGAGAGTTCAGTTTGAGCACATCGGAAATTCACACGGAATACCGGGTATCTTGACTGATAGTTTGCATGACCCTGGTTGCTCCCCCCACAGACAATATTTGAGGTGTACACAGGCCATGCGGGTGATATTCTCTTCCAACTATCACCAAGCTATTAATGTTTCGTCCGATAGGATGAAGAGTCACCAGATTCCCTCATTCGAGTACCCTTGCTTTTCCCCCCTTTCGCTGTCGATGATTTGCCGAATCTCTGCTTGGAGACTGCACTGCGTCGATTGCATCAGGTGGACGGTTGACGAGAGGAACAAATCACGACCGGGCATGGTGGACGGAGAAAATGAGGTGGATGCTCGACGGTCGTGATGTGTGGTTGTAGTGGTACTATTATATTTGGGTAACGGTTGGTATTGATAGTGTTTTTGTTGTGTCTTTTTTATTATTTTGCTCGGTACTGCTACTGTGTAAGCGCAGGTAGTGGTTCGTTTTTGCTTGAAATTGTGTGTGGCTTCTTCCAGTCAGATCTTGCCGACACAAGTTCTACCGCCATTTTGACTGTTGAGCGATCAACCATCTTGATCTCTCACATATCTGCAGGATCGTATCATATGACGACTTGGGTATATAATACCGCAGCCGTATACTCAGCTGACAGGTGTCTCACTTGGTACCAGGAATCTGGTATCACGCATATATACCTGATGCTCGCGTATGATTAGTTTCCTTTGGAGTTAACCCCTTAAGAACTGGTCCCACGTATTTGGGGACAAACTACTTGGAATTAGTGTTGGGATCAGTTTTTCAGTTCTGCATGGGTTAAGAAACTCGAAACATTACATTTTGGAGCTATTAATATTAAGAACCGGCGCACTTTCTCGTGATTTTACAGTTAAGAAACGAGAAGATTGGTAAATCCGCTGGTATAGTTTTTGGGCATGCCCTATTGCATGAAATGAGTCGAATCTCACCGTACAACTCTGGTGTGCTCTATACCCATACCCGGCTTGTAGGACCGCAGTGTGTTGGTCAATGAGATATTTTACGCTTTTCTTGGATGTCATTAAATGTGTGCCCACAGAAGAGAGGCTATTGGCTTTGAGTGGTACATGGTTATCGAATGACAAGCTGGTATGATAGTTGAGGGAATTATATTGATTTGGTATTCGACTGATGGAGGAATTTCAGAGTCTTTCATTTTTGAGATTATATTGAGATTGGTACTGAAATCTGGAAGGCCAATCTACTATTTTTCCTATTTCATGCAGTTGAACCTACCATAGGGAAGGCTGTATGTTGATTACCGGAAAGAGGTTGGAGTAAGGCCAATATATTGTTTCACCTTGATTGAATTGGTTTGAGTCTGGGTTTTGGAGGATTTTGGTGTTTTGACAGCAGGGAGGCAGCTGTTTGGTTCTATAGTGGGTTTTGGAATTTCTGTTTTTGGAGTGAATACACTGCTACTTGTAGTGTCACGACAAGAGGATTTTTATGTGTTGGATGAGTGTGGACCTGGTACGGAATAGGCACAATTATCCTGACAGTGTGCTACGTCTAGGAAGGCTGTCGGACATGATCGTATGATGTAGCCGTACACATGTCTGATACGTGTCATTGTCGTATTAGTTCAAGTGTCTTGAGTTGTGTCACTGCAATCCATCTACGGAGATTGTGATGATAACTATGTTTCCCCGAGGGGTTGCATAAAATTGTGTTTGACCTGCTTCCGGGGGTCTTGGATAGCTCGGGAATGAGAGGCCCCCTTGCTCCCAGTCTTAGTTAATACAGTACGTTAAATAAAATATATATTTCTCTTCTCTCCTTCCACCGCCTTATGGCGCGAATGCTCCCGATCGACCGCTCTCCGTGAGCAAGGCTCTCCGCCCCAGGGCAAGCCTCACCCGCGCATCACCCAAGCGCACCCGGTGCACGAGTTGATCCCTTAAACAGCTGTGTTTTCTCTCCGTACGCGTCTGCCCTCATTTGATTGAAATTCTTCAGCATTGACGTAAAAACTCTATGCTCGTACTCGTACGTCGTACTCGTACGTAAACGTAGGTAATTACATGCATATACATGCGTACGCTGGTTTCACTTTTGCTCCTTTGGGGTGTGCAATGCGCTTAAGTTACTTGTTGTGCGTACTCTGTTTTTTTCCATAGTCACAGCAGTCTGTACAGCACCATGGCCACACGGCATTTCGTCTGCACCACCCCGCATCGAGGTGGTCTCAGGTTTGGTATGGCAAGATAATTTCGTGCCGAGCGGGCGGTTCCGCGAGGACGGTCTGGAAGCTTTAAAGCTGTCAACGAGGGAGGGGCGCCAGAGTCAATACTCTTGGCGCTCCCGCCGTGGCGAAACAAACGAAGCATATTAATAGTGACTCTCTGCAGGTCCAAGTGGAGCCTGTGGTACCTACACCCTGAAGAAAACAAGCCAATTCAGATTTTGGAAGCCATGTGGCACGCTTAGAGCTTCAGTCGCATTCTTTTCTCACCGGATTGTCATGGACATCACACCGCTCGTGGCGCGCGTTTTTTACTTGGTTTTGGGATGTGTACCTGGTTTTGGCCTAACCGGATCAAGTATACTTGATTTTGGCAATTGCCCTACATCTAATGTACCCTCGGGTACTTCTTTGGGCACATTTATCGTGGGCGATCGGGAAATAGACCCTCAGTTAGTTGCCTTCACGTCGACGGCTGAGATTACAGCAGTGGGGGGGATAATGGCTTCATGGATTCATTCGGGGTCCTATTGGGCTCTATCCATCTCGTGCACGTGCTGGGTGACGAGAACGGCGGCAGCAGTGCTCGTATTGGAGTGCTGTCGTATCCTCTCGTCGGGCACCCCTCGAAGATTCTTTCGGTCTCCTTGTACCCCGGACTGAGACTTGTATTCGTGGCCCCGCGGCTGTCAAAAATTTTTTTTTCAGAATTCGGGGAGACGAAATCGGGAAGCTTGAACGAAGGTCCACTTCATCTTTATTTTCGGTTCCTCCTCCCACCCTGAGCATATTATCTTTTGAAAACTTTCCAAATCCTGGAAGCACCTAGCATGAGCACCCACCCGGAGTAAAGTTTTTTCTTCTTTTTTTCCCCCAAACGCTCTAATGCCGTGTTATTATACTGGGTACGACATGCATGACACACATGTTATATGAAAGAAATAAAATAACAGAAACGGAAAAAAAAAAAAAACGAAACAAAAAGGTGTACTATTAATAGTAATAGCCAAATCAAGTAATACACCTGGCCAATTTCTCGGCCAAAATCAGTTACATTTATTCTAAAAACAAGTACAAAGCACCCCCCCCCAGGAACGCTGCTATTGGCCAGGCTGGCATCGTGTCTGATTTTGGTTCGAAAAGGCCAAAAGGTATACGCGACTTTTTCTACTCTCTGTAGCTTTCAACTGATTTTTACCAACTCTCTGTAGCTTTTAACTGATTTTTACCTACTTTGAACCGATCAGAAAGGCCATACGTACACCGTTTCTTTTCTCCGTATGCGGCTGCCCTCCCTCGCTTGGAATTATTGTATATCGACGTATAACTCTGTGCTCGTACGTCGTACCTGGTGCAAAAAAGTACATATTTATTCATGCATACATGCGTACGTTGTTTTCACACTTTTTTCCTTCGAGGTGTGCGATGTTCTTCAGTTAGTTACTATTAATATTACTAGTTGCTGTGTGTACTCGATTGTTTTCTGTTGTCACAAGCAGTAATATGTGGTCGCACATTATTTCGTCTGCACCACCCC
This sequence comes from Macrocystis pyrifera, assembly GCA_031763025.1. Classification (NCBI taxonomy): domain Eukaryota; class Phaeophyceae; order Laminariales; family Laminariaceae; genus Macrocystis; species Macrocystis pyrifera. The sequence goes on along the minus strand of JASSKH010000001.1, from coordinate 21,278,484 downwards.
GCGTCGGGGTGGTCTCAGGTTTGGTATGGCAAGATAATTTCGTGCCGAGCAGGCGGTTCAGCAAGGACGGTCTAGAAGCTTTAGGGCTGTCAACGGGGGAGGGGCGCCAGAGTAAATACTCTTGGCGCTCCCGCCGTGGCGAAACAAACGAAGGATATTTATAGTGACTTTCTGCAGGTCCAAGTGGAGACCGTGGTACCTATACCCTAAACAAAACAAAACAATTCAGATCTTGGAGGCTACGTGGCACGCTTAATGCTTTAGGCGCATCATTTTTTTACCGGACTTTCATCGACGATCACCGCGGCGCCCGTTTTTTACTTGGTTTTGGGATGTACCTGCTTTTGGCTGAAACGGATGAGGTATACCTGACTTTGGCATGTGCCCAAAAAAAAACGAAAGAGAAGAAGGTAAAATACTCTGAATAGAAAAACCAAGGCCTAGACACGGTGTTATGACGGAACGGGAACAACGGTTGCAGCAGGACGGGACGGAAACCCGTCGTCAAAGTGGTCCCGTCGTCCCGTCCTGTCCCGTCGACAAATGCCCTGACCGTCGTCGGTTACCGTCCCGTCCCGTCGAAAATAACCTCTCCCGTTGTATTTCACCGTCCCATCCCGCCATCAAAAACTGCACCGTTGTCACATACAGCCCTCTCACGCCGGCACAAGTTAACTCTTCTTATCCAAGATACACTGGTACCCGTCGTCTGTCCCCGTCAATTACCACCAAGAACCTACGGGAATGCGAATTGCGAGTTTTACGAACATGAAATTGGAAACACTTTCGATTTTGTTTGGCAGAAGCGGTGCTGGTATTGATGTATTTATATAATTGACTGTTGAAAGTACAACTAAGAATTACGAACAGTTTTTAGTTTACGTTCGTTTTGTTTTCACGAGCATCTTGATGCTTTCGTATTTTCACGCGCAACACCTGCCACCAGCCACCGGTTGGCCATACACACAGACCACTCAACTCACGGCCACCAATACTTCTGTGCCCGACGGTCGGGCAGAAAAACGTCAAGTGGACGGTGATCACAGAGCTACCTGCATCGGGACGGTTCCCAGCGCCCAACCAGCAGTACGAGTTCGGGACGAGCGGCTTACTGAGCCATCTAAAAGAGTACCACGCCCCCGAATACAAGGCAACGACCGAGGCCAGCCGTCTGTCGACATCCACCAAGACTAAGCGTGCCCTCGCGTCCAGTGGTCGACTTGTTTTTCGCCGTCCCCACCCGTCGTGAAAAGCTTCCTATTTCGCTTTACCGTCCCGTCCCGTCACGAAAAACTGCACGTACCGTCCCATCCCGCTGTGATGAAAAAGCAGAAGAATTTACCGTGCCGTTCCGCCGAGGAAAAATATATTAACCCTAACGTCCGGTCGTGAAAAACTTATCCATTGCACTTTTCCGTCCCATCCCGTCGCGAAAAAACAATCCGTTGTACTGAACCGTCCCATCCCGTCGTGAAAATATGCCCTGATGAATTTTACCGTCCTGCCCCGTCGAGAAATTGTAGACCCGCTGTCGCGTCCCGTTCCGCCCCGCCATTTTTTGCGTTCTCATCTTACCATCCCTTTTTCGTTTTTTTCCCCCCCAAAATCAGGTGTGAACTGTCCCGTCTCGTCCCGACTCGATTCTCAGTGACTGTCATAAGTCTTATAAAAATGTCGTGCCCCCCCGCGAGATATAGCAAACACCTAAATATAGAACGAGCTATAGAAACAATACCGCTACATATAAAGAGTGATATACTAAGAGACGAGGGAAATAACATGCAAGCGGAAGCACGAAAAAGAACAACCTCCAGGTAGCTGCAGCAATTTGTGGTACGAGTAGCATAGCGAGGTTCTACCTACTAGTCGGTCTGGAATCTTTCTTCCCTGTCTGCCGTCTACTTCCTGCTCTCGTCAACTCTGCCCCACCCCCGGAGGGGATGCGTCAGACAATACGAAACAAGCAAAGCAGGCTCGTCATCCACCCACGCCACAAGAGTCCTGTCATAAAGACAAGAGGGAAGCAAGATAAAAAACAGCAATACATAACAAATCACGGAGGATCAAACCGCTAAAATAAGAAGCCGACAATGGAAGATCATGTTCAAACCAGCTGCAGCAATTGGCGGCGCGAGTACCATAGACAACCTCCATTTAGTAGTCGGTCTGGTGCTTTCCCTCTACCATGTCTGCCGTCTAGTTCCTAATTTCGTCCACCGCGGTTTCGCTTTACCCCCTTCCCCCATTCCCTTGGGCACCATCCATGACGGAGGCGCGGCGCTGCCTACGCAGCTGTGCCTCATCAGTATGCCACCTCACCACGAACCCTTCGACTGCTTCAACGAGCCCCCCCGATACCACTCCGCCGCCTTTGTTTCTGCAGTGGACCACAGCATGGTCACAACTCCAAACACTAAGGGGGAGTGTTCCGTTGATCCTTCGGTGACTCGGAACTCCCTGAAGTGTTTGACCATACATCTACGCCAAGTCTTGAACTGTCCGCCAGATCTCGGATTCTCCCCGCCAGTCATCGTCCCGAACATTTTCCGACTCGGCAATTGCCCCTTGCACTGCCGTGCCACGGTCCCCGCAAAAAAGATCCCGCATTTACGGATAGTCGTGACGATGCTCTCGCAACTTGTCATCTTGAGGGCCTTTGCGTACGAGAGGGTGGCGTGGTTGGCACGAACTTGGTGCTGGAAGCCAATGACTCGCAAGAGAACTTGGCGGTGAGGCATTCGAGTCTTGAGCAAGTGTTCCGCTCATAGTGTATACGTTATACACCCGAGGGTTTCAATCGCCTCGGCCTTCAGCATTCGGACTTTCATGGTAAGCGGGGAGGTCGTCCTATCATACAATTCCGGACCGAACCGTTTAAGGCATACCTGATGAGACGGATCCGTCGGATGATTTCGAGAGAGGGGCCATCATCTTCGTTGGTAATGCCGCGTAGGTATAAAAACTGGGCCGTCCGTTTATACCTCTGGCCTGCTGCGTCGATGACGAGCGGTGGGGCGCGGGTTGTCTTGTCTGGTGTTCGTAGCAGCATTGCCTCTGTCTCATTTTCCGATGCCGTGAGGCCTGCTGCTTCGAAGACAGTCGCTGTCATCATTTTAACGAGCTCTTGAGCCGACGTTGAGACAATTCTTGCGCGATCGGCGTACAACATGCCCTATACAGCCCTTCGCACACATGTCAACGGCTCCTATTCCTCTGTTCCGACCTCTCTAGCACCATTGCGTTGAACCATATCCCTGACGATGGCTTCGTCTTTGCTGAAGTGTACCCGCACGACGTGTAAGGCAGCAGTGAAAACACACAAGGAACGGTGGTAGCCTGCAGCCTTGCCGAAGCACCTACATCACATCAAACCATTCCGAGTGCTCGCCGTCATCCGTACGCACGCGAAACCTCGTGCCTCCGTGGAAATTATGCGGACAATGAGCAGCATCTTGGTGTTTAAGCCAGAGCGTGTGAGTACCTCCTGCAGCAGCTCTCGGTCGACAGAGTCGTGGTCTACCTGCAAATCGATGAAGCACACGTACAGGGGGGTTTTCCTCTGGCGTCCGAGCTTGGAACCGGCGCACGTCGAACAATATAGGGATCGTTAATCATGCGGGGCGGAAGCCGCACTGTTCCTCCGGAAATAATCCCTCGCTCTCGCAGTTATTGCTGAGACGGAACGCGACGATGTTCAATTGCCCTTTGCCTGCGTGGGCAACGAGCGAAAACCCTCCGTAGTTGTTGCAATCAGGTCGGTCCTTCTTTTTGTGAAGGACCTTGATGATCTCATCTTTCCATTGTTGGGAGACTTTTACTGCACACAAACGTTGACAAGGATGTTGTGAAAGCACTTGTCGCATTGTATTGCTGTACATCAGCCGTGGCCCCGACATAACGGTCCGTAGAGTGTAAAGAAGTCTTCAACCCGCTATTGAGAGCACCCTGGCATTTTTGCCATCGGTTAAGGGGACGCCGGCACGCTAAGGATTCGTCGTCAAGTACCCGCGCGTAGGTGTTTCGGCAACATATACATACGACTTGGGATTAGACTGTGGCATTTGCAACCAAGGTCCGTATTTTGTGGTTGTAGAACGGTTGACGTGATATACCAGAATCCTGGGCTTTTTTATCCCCTTTTTTGCACTTGTTTGGGCCTAATAACTTACGACCCATCATGGGAACGTAGTTTTGCGCCCAGCGGCATCTTCGACGACGACTCCCTACGAGATATATCATCCGCCTGGCGAACAGCAATCTTCTAGTGAAGACCATTTCTTCATGGGTGATGTAACTATTGCGCTATGCTCCCTTGCGTGAAGTGAAACATTTTTGCGTTTTAGCGAGCTTTTTTCGTGGTACTCGCTCGTAAATTCGAAAACACCTCGTGAGTCGTTTCTCGCTGCCTGCGACTGCCGTCTGGCACACCCGATGCCCTCACAAACCCCATCATGAGCATCCCTCGATATCGCGTGTTGTAGGTTCCTGTGAAGAGCTGTTGCTGTCGGCAAGTGAAATGCAAACGTTCAGTTGGGGGTTGTTTTTTTGTCTCTGTTTGTGAACTCCAAATTTGGACCAATGATTACCACTGGAGCACCTGTTAGTCGAGGTGTAGGCTTCTGTTGAGAACCTGCCGGGGATCAATCTCGAGAGAAACACAAGCTGCTGTGATGAACCTCTACCAAGTTACGGTCACTCTCAGGTGAGCACGAACCAGCTGAAGTTCTACACGCAGCGTGTTAAGATAGCGATGCTTGTTTCTGTTCCGATAAAGCATCTAGAGATTATTAATTGTCACCGTAAACCCGGGAACCACTCTTGGGTGCCAGCGTCCCCTTAATTTTCACATGTTTGAGAATTATTGCAAAATAAAGTATCCAAGATTGTTTAGTAAAATGATGGGGGGAAAAAGTCTCCGATAACGGCGGCTCTAATCCGATATAGCGAGGGGCACCGCCACTTGGGAGGCCTCAGTAGCGGTGTCACCAGCTGTATCGGGATTTAGCCCTCTACTTACTCAGCAACACCAGTTGTTCTAAAAACTCCTACCACTGCCATGTGTGTTGGTCGGAAGAGTGCAACACATTCGTACATATATGGTAGTGTGCAACTCCAACGAAAGATAACTCGCTGATGTAGCACAGATATGCGCAGATGCTCCCAGTTCCTGTGAGCAAAAATAGACTGTTTTCGAGAGATGTAAACCGGTACTTTGTGTACTCGCAATACCGGTATCCGCAGCACACAGGCCCGGAATACTGGCCGTACTTGGAGAATATATACCACGAGTTCTCACGGTATTTCCGTGTTGACTGCTATGGATAATTCAAGTACTCCAGACGTTGTACTGCTGCTGTACTCTCGGGGTTCTGTTACAAGTGCTGATCACGCTCCCAGTCAGTACTCGCAGTATTCAGGCCTTCAATACTGCTCAGACTCCCAGTCAGTGCTGTACTCGCAGGATTTAGGCTGTCAGGACAGCACGAGTTTCAATACTTGGAGTGCAAACTGCACTCGATGCTCGATACTCCGAGCTCTTGATACTGGGAGTATCTGTGCCAATGCGTATGTCATCAAGCAGTTATTTCTTCCCACGGGAGAAGGTCGTTCTGCCGCTACTCCAACCGCCAGGACCGTGACTGTGGACGACATCCGATAAATACATAGTGAGGTTATCTCGCTACATCGGGTCGACTTGGTGACAATCGATTTTGGAACCTCTAAATAGAGAGACTCGGCATTCAAGGAACCGCTTTACCAGGACCACGACGGTACCGTACCAGTTTAGGTTTAAAAACAATAGTTGAACGAATGTCATCTGCCAGGTCGACAGTGGGGAGGAGATAGCTTGGTTGGGTGCCTGATACGACCTTGGGACTTGTTGAGGGTTATTGATTAGTAGTCTGGGCTGCAGATTCTCATCTGCCGATCCCGTGTTTCATCCCAAGTTCAAGGTAGTTTTTCCTCCTCGAGGTCAGCACAAATGCGAAGCTGGAATTCATAAATTAAACTCAACCCAGCAAACGTTTGCCTCCCAATTTGTCGTGTGCAAGTGATGCGGTTCGTGAGTCTACAAGCCACGGGATTTAGGGTCAGGATTATGTGATGCGACCTATTCAGGGATTATCCCTGAGGCACTACCCTGAATGGTTACCGTTTACAGTATGTATAGGATTGAACAGAGGACCGCACCATTCCGGCACGATGCACAACCAACTAGGTCCATAATCCTACCAATCTCACGTTTGTTGAAGACTCAACCGAGTCGAGAGGTGCGCTTCACGTACCCCCGAAGGACGGGAAGGGTTTCCGGTCTTAGGGAGTAGGTCTCCCAGTTCTGTAGATGGTAGAATGATTGCTTTATGCCACAGGTCGAGAGCAAAGACCACAAGTGGCAAGATGGATTGGTCCGAAAGGGAAACCATCCACAAATTGGGGGGGGGCCGTAAATGACGCGGCCCCTACCGATACAAAAATGCATGCCGTCGTAACTCCTGAAACGGTCCTGAACCGTAACATCCCCCCTAGCATAATGCGAATAAAGGAGCAATATGCTATAGCAATCTATGACCATAACCAAGGGCGAGGAACCGCAAGGCTCTACACAAAAATAATAGCCTCGGGGATAGGCGAAAACAAACCGAAAACGCAAGGGCCATCAGAGGGAAATCCCCGATAAAAACCCTCACCCCTGCGTTTTCACTGCGAGTTTGGCCGCCTGACTAATATTCCGTGGTTAATAGTCTCCCTACTACACCTTTTCCACTATAAATAGGCGCAGTACACTCACGCCTAGCTAGGCTCAAATCGCCAGGTATGCGTGCTCCGAACAGGTCAACAGTCAAAAAACCCGTGCGATTTGGGTCCCCCCAAATCGAATGCAAATACTCGTGGAGGTCGAATCATAGACACCGATCTGCCTACTACGAGCCACAGAAGAGTAAACCCCCACACAAAAGTACCTAACTGATTCACGCCAGAACGACTGGCTGTTACCGAACCACTAAATTACACACACAAACGCCTATCATTGGCACAGAAGCAGAGATACGCCTCCAAGCAAACCCATCACAAAAAAAACACTCTCGTCGTCATAACATACATCCCACACCCCTCGCGTATAAACCCCCCGGATCCCTCGCTAGACGATCCCAACCCTTTCATACAAAAACACGAAACCACGAAGGGTAAAAGCAGAAGTTCTTCGTCTCCTCGGCAAACGCTCAGTATCGCTCCAAATTTGCATCGGCTCCCTATGGTGGCTAGGCGGCTCCTTCCAAGTTCTGCTCTCTGGGTGTTACGATCAAGGCGTCGGAGCGAGAGAGCAGAACATGTACACGGCTTCGGAGCGAGCGAGCGGCGGACGGGTAGAACGCTGGGGAGAGGGAAACGCACGGCGTCGAAACGAGAGAGTGGCACAGCGAGGCCGAGAGGGAACGACGCACGGTAAGGGGAGAGAGAGCGGTATACTGGCTTGATGCTCGGAACCGCTTCAGCTCTTCAACTGCTCCATCTCGCGGCGAGTCAGCTCTTCCCAGTTCTGGTCGCTGTAGCGTACTCGCCAGTATCGGTCTCTGTAATCGTACACCTGGCCCTGTAGTCGGAGGCCGCCACCAAAATCCTTCCAGATAGTGAAACCTATTGGGAATCGGGTCAAGGCTTCACGTCGAGAGAGGGGCGCACGAGGTTTGACTGAGACAGGGGCTGTGTCGCTAGTAGACTGTTGGTTGTACAAATGCCAGAGTGCAATAAAGCCATCCAACTGCAGAGGGGTGAAGCTTTTTAGCATCTCACTTTCAGTCAACCAGCCCGACTCTACTCCCTCCCTCGACTTTCCTTTGTATTCCCACCTAGCCGTGCCCGTGGGGGAAATACTCCCACGGCAGCTTACGATGGAGTCGAACGTCGCAGAGTCTATACCATGCGACGGCATCTTGAAATCGGGGCCCCAAGCATACTGTGCGAACTCGTCGGCTAGGGAGTGTCTCAGAGTTAGGGGTCGGACGTGGAATGGCTTGACATCTGCCACGGACACAGTTCGGGTGCGCTGTTTTCTACCTCGCATCGTTACTTGTACGCTTATGCCTGCCCGCACTACTTCTGTGACTCTCCAAGGGCCTGTGTAGTGGTCGTGCTGGAGCTTCCTCCCTCGGTTGTCGCGATGTCTGCTGCTCTCGGACTCGCGCACCAACACGAGGCTTCCCTTCTCGACCAGGACTCCGGCGGAGGGTCTCGCGATAGTAGCGTTGGCGTGGGCCCGTGCGGTTACCCTCTGATTGTGACGTTTCTCGAGCGCAATGCGGACCTCTCGGAGGTTCTGCTTGCGGCGCTCCACGAAGTTGTCAAGACCACCGCTTTGTCCTGTCTCTTCTGATAGGGGCACCAGGGAGTCTAACGACGTGCGGGGTTTGCGACCGAAAAGCAGCTCGAAAGGGGTCATGTGAGAGGGCAGGGAAACGTCTGGCAAAGTGCGTTTGATCCAGATTGCTGGGGACACGTACTCGTCCCATCTCTCGGGCCATGATCTACATAGCTCTGCCAACAGCTCTTGAAGCCAACCTCCTAACCTCTCGACGGCCCCTTGACCCCGTGGATGGTCGGCCGGTCCGAACACTATTTCTGCATGTAGCCAACGGCACAAGTGTGTCACTACTTCCGCTCCAAACTCTTTGCCACCGTCACACCGAATCACCCGAGGTACGCCGAAGGTTAAACATAGCTCGGTAAGGATCCGTGCCACGCCTACTGCCTGCTTGGTTGCTAGAGGAAAACCGAATGGAAACTTGGAGGCTCGGTCCACTACCAGTAGGACATATTTATTGCCGGAAAGAGAAGGCGTGTCCAACTTTAAGATGTCGATCTGCAGTTCATCCCAAGGCTCTAGCGGGCGTCCGGGCAACATCGCGAGACGTCTGCTGTTCGGTCTCTTGCGTCTTCGACACCCGCACGATAACACGTATTGTCTCGTGTCGCGGGTGACCGAGGGCCAGTGAAAGTGATCGCGTACCAGAGCTAAAGTAGCTCCTACTCCTGCGTGTCCGTGCAGCGTGTGTACCAAAGCGAGTACGTCCGCTACCATGGCTTCAGGGATGGCTGGCAGTTTCCTACCCCTTTCGTCGGCGTACCGGATTACATCGTCGTCATCTAAACCGTACCCGGTAGTGTCAACTCCACCCGCGCCTGCGCCATTACTACCACACAAACTCTCACGAACCTGGCCCAGATGGGAATCGGCTCGTTGCCTTCGCGCCAAGGATTCGGGATTAGTGAGTACTTGAGCCGCCCGGTGGATGGCCGATGCTTCCGTGATGTGGCGGGTTTCTGACGAACGCGGTACCTCCCCCCCTGCTGAAAGCACCTCTCCAAGGTCGTCACGGCCAGCGTGGTCAGCGATAATCCGTAGGCGAAACCCTCCGTGGTGCTGTTCTGATGTACCATGCGGCTTGACTGAGCTGTTTGCCTGATCGTTTTGTATAAAGACTCGAATCGTGCGGGGGGGGTCGCGGACGTTGAGGGCTACCAGTCGAGCTATCACACGGCAACCCTCTACCACTGTTGTCTCTTTACTGCGGTTCACCAGTTTGACGTATACTGGGGACCCCGGCAACCACCACAGCGCCGCTCTAGCGACCCCCACCAACGCTCCCTTTTCTAGATCAAACCGTTCGGTGGGAAGCATCAGGACCAGCTGTGGGTCCTGCGGTTGGGGACCTACTGCTGCTGCTTCCACTGCTACGTTGGTAAACCCCTCGACGGCGGTGGCCTCGGCGACCTGTCTAACCTCCCACTCCAAGGTGCTCTCGTCCTCCCACGCGATGTCGCGACAGGCGGCGTAGGCACTCAGTTCTGAATTGAGTGGGAGGGGTCTGTGCCTGGTGGGGCCGTAGTTGTTGTCTCCCATGCGTGAGGGAGACGACAACCAGGTCCCTCTAGGTCTGTGCCTTTCCAGGTGGCGGTACCGATAATTAGATATCTGCATTGAGTGGGAGGGGTCTGTACCTGGTGGGGCCGTTGTTGTTGTCTCCCATGCGTGAGGGAGACGACAACCAGGTCCCTCTAGGTCTGTGCCTTTCCAGGTGGCGGTACCGATAATTAGATACCTGAATTGAGTGGGAGGGGTCTGCACCTGGTGGGGCCGTTGTTGTTGTCTCCCATGCGGGAGGGAGACGACAACCAGGTCCCTCTAGGTCTGTGCCTTTCCAGGTGCCTGTGGAAACCCGAGTTCGATTCTCGGATTGGACACCATGATGCGGTTCGTGAGTCTACAAGCCACGGGATTTAGGGTCAGGATTATGTGATGCGACCTATTCAGGGATTATCCCTGAGGCACTACCCTGAATGGTTACCGTTTACAGTATGTATAGGATTGAACAGAGGACCGCACCATTCCGGCACGATGCACAACCAACTAGGTCCATAATCCTACCAATCTCACGTTTGTTGAAGACTCAACCGAGTCGAGAGGTGCGCTTCACGTACCCCCGAAGGACGGGAAGGGTTTCCGGTCTTAGGGAGTAGGTCTCCCAGTTCTGTAGATGGTAGAATGATTGCTTTATGCCACAGGTCGAGAGCAAAGACCACAAGTGGCAAGATGGATTGGTCCGAAAGGGAAACCATCCACAAATTGGGGGGGGGCCGTAAATGACGCGGCCCCTACCGATACAAAAATGCATGCCGTCGTAACTCCTGAAACGGTCCTGAACCGTAACACAAGACCAATTACAAAACACCATCACGATTGCACTAGGCGTTGAAATACAAAGCGCACTGAAGGGCAACCGACGAAGCGTTAGCTGCATGCAGACGGCCGTTATTCACGCGTAGCTTGTTAGGTGAAACATGAAATCGAGTGTGTCATTCGTTGTCACCTACCAATATGCGCTATGCGATGCCCGCCGCGTACCTGCCTGCCTCCAACTACAGGACTCTCCCCCGAGCTAACATAGGCAAACTATTTTTTTTCATCTACAACGGCCTTTAATTGCAGCTCTAAAGTTCATTTCCCTACCATTTCCACCCCAACTGCTGATGCTTGCAGCTGTCTCCAGTGGCCCAGGTGCACGTGGACGAGGGACGTAAAATGCATCCCTGCAGTTCCGACGACGTAGAAAAATCTCCGGTGCATTCTGGAGCCGCTCACGCAGCCCGACCTGAACAAAAGAAGATGACGACTCCTTTTCCTTTGGTGCCTATGGTGGTGATCGCGACTTGCCTTGTGACTGAGATGTATACTCTCTGCAACCTGTTTCCCTACGCGGGCTACATGGTCCAACATCTTGGAGTCGCCCACGACAAGGATGAGGCCGGTGAGTTCGCGTGGGATAGGCTAGATTGAAGTTAAAAACAAAAACGTTTTGTTTCGTCGTCTTAGTCGTTGTTGCTGTTGTTGTTTTGGTGCTGTTACTATGTTTTCAAACCCTGTCGTGTGCGACTACAGAATGCTGAACGCGCTACGCACTGTGTTGGTATCCTAATAATTTTACTTGGCCACACGGCGGCACCATTGTGCATGATAACAGCCACCGTGTTCCTACTACAGCAGTACAGCAGCGTGAAATTGAAATTGATGCATGACACAAACATGTGATATTTTACATTGTTTCCCTCTATTGCCAAAGCTACAGTAGTTAACCCACCCTACGTACGTAGCTCAAATCATGAATTTCAGTAATTCCATCCACCCCTACTGTAGATCCTGTACTCGTCATTCGTACCGATGTAGTCGCGGGGACGTTGCTGGGAAGAGGTCGCGGAGAAGTCGCCTTGGTGAGGTCGCGAGGCGAGGGTCCTTTGTACCCGTCGTTACTTCCGACGTAAGCCGAACAAATCTCTCTCGTTTATATTTAGCAAGGAGATTTTAGAGCTAGTCTGACTCGGTGGGGAGGAATTGGGTCCCCCAGAGTCTTGCAGCGGAATAATCTCCCGACAGCGATCTCCCGGGGACGGGTCAACACCGTCAATGACGTGAGACCGCTCGTGACCCGATATCAGATGATATCGCATGACCGGTGACGTGTTCTTTCGCGCGGGCTTGTTACGAGATCTACGATAGGTATCTCTGACCCTGTCTTCCACATCGCCCCCTCTTTCTTCGCCGCAAGTCCGTCTTAACTAGGGATGGTTTTGTGGCGGACATCGGGAAGATGACTAGATTAGGAAGCAGGGTGTTGATAAATCGGATCGAGACACATCAGCCTTTACATTCTCGCATCCACTTCTTATAGCCGACGCGTGGAGCAAACACGGGTGTTAAACACCAGTCCGGCGAAGATGCATACTATTTCGAGCTTTCACGCTGACGGCGTATGCTGGAGGTGTTTGTTAATTCCAACCTTTGTTTCAATGCACTATTTCATTGTGGCCCCACGTACAGTTGGCGCGCTCCTCGTGGTTACTGTTCTGAGAACCACGGGCAGCCGACCCATTTGCTTTTTCGTGGTTCGCTGGTCTATCACGCAAAGTCGACTTGGTTGATCTAAGTTCATCAACGGGTGGCTCTGATTTAAAGGGGGCGGAGTCGCGTGGCTTCTATTCTCCCTAAGTGTGTCATTGTTTTGAACTAAATTGTGATAAGACGGTGGTATTGCTGTTTTCGTCCCATTTCAACTTAGTGTTGGGCCTGGGCATGAAATGTCATGCTTCTTACAGCCCTCTACCGTTGGGCACAAAAATTTTCTTAGCGTCTCCTTGCCCCGGCTATTCTCATCGGAATGCAGGTTAGAGTGCCCGTCAGATCATGATAGACAAAGTATGTTTGCCATGTCTGATGGTGCTACTCTCATCACCATTGTTAACTCTTATGCCTACAGCTGAGTCTACTGTGTTTGCCAACTTCTTCGTGCTTTTGTTTTACGCCACGAAGCGTCGAGCACTTATTCAGCGCTGTCTCAACTTGTACTCATCCCTCGCCTACTTTACGCTTCCCTTTCCCGAGAGAGGGGAGGGAGGGCGAAGAAGTTGGGATTTCCGCGATTTTGCAAAAACCTTTCTGAGTTCGGTATGCGGCGATTAATTCGTGGCATTGAGGTATTTCGTCTGCGCGATACTCGAGGTCCGACTCCGGGCCATACCCTCGAAGCCTCAGGCGGTATTTGTAGTTGTGGGGGCTTTTTCTGCCCGGCCCACGTCTGTGGTGTACTACCCTGTCTACGAAGTAGGACTTAATCATAGGTTGAGCCAAAGTGGATGGTCCTATTCGGCAAAGGGTATAGGTTTCCCTAACAACACCTCCGAAGTTTGTCAAATTGAGGTGCTGGCGGTGTTTCTCGTCGAGAGTAGGGCGTTGTGTGGGCAAAGGTGGACTGACACCTCTAGTGTGCCGTTCGTATGTCTTACTCTGTAAACTATTGGTGGTAATTTGTGAGCAGACGACATGCGGTCCTCACCATGGTAGCAGCAGTTTTAGGTTGGGACCATCCACATCCTGTTACGGTCTTACACAAGTACTTCCTGTCTTGGTTAGAACACGGGGCATGGTTTGAGTTTGCTGTTATTTTTCTGATTGTTTGTCTGAACGCTCGGCTAGATTTCGGCGTGAGGCTCAAAGCCATTTGCAAATGATTCTGCGTGTTCTGTGCGAATTCTTCGGCATCTGCTGTTTTTCCGACATATATATATATGGAATCCCGAGAATTATATCGACTGGACGTCGAGGTTGTCGCCCGAACAATATGAGAAATGACGTCTCATACATCGTAGCACTAAAACTAGTGTTATGAGCCAATTGGACGAATGGTACAAGCGATGCCCAGTTGCTTGGATCTATCGCGCTATGCATGGCCAGTATGTTGTGCATGGTGCAGTGTACGCGTTCTGATACTGAACTGTCCTGAGGTCGATACGGAGTCGTTCGTCGTTTTGTATCCTAGAATCTGTTGCAACTGGTATAATACCTTGTTTTCATATTCGTGGCCTTGATCTGAGTGCAAGGTCTCTGGTGGGCCGAACGTGCTAATTATTCGTTCGATGATAACCCGGGCTACTGTGTTGGCCGCCTTATCTCGTACCGACAACAGCACTTCAAATCGTGTCAGGTGGTCCATCATCGAGGGAACGTATTTACATTCGATCCCGGGGGCTGAAGTTGATACCGATTTGTACTTTACCAAGTCAAACGATATTCTTTGAAACAGCCGCTCGACAGGTAAATGGCAAGTCGGGAAGTTGGGTCTGATGTGTGCTGCTTTTCGTCGTTGGCAAGCTTGGCATTTTTCGCACCAATCTCACACGTCGCGGCTTATAGTCGGCCATCAATATTTGTGGCGGATTTTATCGTAAGTCGGTCTAGATGCGAGGTGTCCGCCTGACATGACGTGGTCGTGGTAGGCGTGCAGAATTAGACCGACAAGGGCTTCTGGTACTACCAACTGATCGCGAAATGTGCTTTGTTTTCGAAAGTGTCCCGGAAGGTACGATTCGAATAACAGTCCGTCTTCTACTGAATAGTACGACATGTTTTTTTTTCGTTTTTTGCTCAGGTAAGGGCGCGTCGGTGCTCAATGTAGTCAATGTACGGGCCATATTCTGTTGCTTGAGCTGAGCGGAGTTTTTCTTGATCGACGGTCATGAATACATTGGTCGCGCTCGCGAATACTGACTTCACACTGGAGAGCTCTCTATCGCTGCGCACTGGTTTTAGGTTAGCCATTTTGTCGACGGAAATCTGATAAGGGCGGGGAGTTCGCGCTGTTCGTAGTTCAGGACCACATGATACATTCCGACAAATGGGTGCAAGGGACGGCACCGCGATTTCTTGCTGATGCTCAAACGCCAATATTCTTGAAAGCGTGTCCGGCGACATGTAGCTTACCGGGTTTGTGTTGGACGGTGAAATCATACGACTGTAATCCGATCGCCCAGCGTGTTTTCATGTTCGATGTGTCTTGCATTGAGTATAGGTACCGTAGTGCCGCATGATCCGTCGCACACACAAAGTGTCGTCTCCATAAATGGGGCCGCCAGTGCTTTATTGCCAACACAACAGCGTAACATTGTTTGAGTGTAGCGGAGTAGCGGCGTTGGCTGTTGTTGAAGCGCTGACCAAAGTAAGCGATTACTACGAGGTCATCGTCTTACTGCTGGGCGAGGAATGCTCTCACGCCGGCTTCTGAAGCGTCGACGTGTTTCGCAAAGTCTTCGGAAAATCGGGGAACTATAACACGGGTGCCTGGGCGAGCAAATGTTTCACTGTTGCGTACGCCTGGTCGTGCTCCGGGCTCCATCGTTTAGCAACCTCCTTGACGACCTCTTGCTTGGTGAGGGCTAATAGGGGTGGTATGACGCTTGATAATTTTGGAATGAATTTGCGAACAAAGTTCACCATTCCTATTACGGGGGTCCATAGTTAACAGGACCTATGGTATACACAAAAAACATATATATTACCCTATTTTTACTAACAGAATTTGGTCCCGTTAACTATGGACCCCCGTAATAGTACTGACCGCAACTCGTTATTTGTTTTAGGCGTCAGCAGGTCAACTTTTATAGCTTTTTACGCGTTCCTCACCGATCGGAATTCCGTCGGCGGTAATTATGTTTCCAAAGTATTTAACCTCTCGGAGTCTAAACTGTACCTTTGATGGTTTCAGTATGAGGCCGGCTGCACAACATATACAGTCGTTCATACACGTTCATACATGTGCCAAGGTCCATACATACCAAGAGACCACTTTTCGGACCAAAGTGTGCGAAAGCTAATGGCATTACTCGCACGAACAGAAACGGCAAGCTAGCTAAAGCAAAAGGTAGGCGTTTGAAGACCATCTTTCCATTCTGTGTGACAAGAGCAGTCTTATCTTGTTTGCAGGCTCCTACTGGTATTTGATGATGCGAATTTTGGACGTCGCACACCGTGATATGGTGTGTTCCTCCGACCGTGTCAAGATGACTGTCTGAATGGGCATAGGCCATGACGTTTTGATCAGCTTTGTGTGTCTTGTCGACCAGTAATCCACGCAGAACCGAGGAGTGCCGTCTGATTCTGCGACAATAGTTACTGCGGAAGCCCAGGGACCAGGGCGCTGTTCAATGATTCCACCATTTTCCATCTGGTTCACGCACTTGTCGATAGTCTCCTGTACGCGTGGTTTTGCCGGTACGGAGTTCTGTCTACTGGGCATGTCACGGGTTCAAGAGGAAACGTTGCTTCGGCTAGGGTTCATTTACCTAGTTCTTGTGGTGACAGAAAAACGCTCCCGTATTTTGTGCATAGCTCCAATACTTGCACGCATTCCCCAGGTGTGAACGTGGTCTTATCAAACGCTTTAGTAAATATTGCACTAAGTTCGCTGCGCGTAGATTATATTGTCCTGCTGTCGGTCGGAATTGCACTGGTCGTGTTGTTCAAGGCGACTGATACGGGTGTAATATGTCCTGGCACTGTTTTTCGTTCCAAATGGACGTATTGGTGGGACGAGTTCGCGAGTTGGACGACTGCTGTTTTATTGGTATCCGATCAATGGCACACTGTACGAGCAACTATCATAAATTGAAGGATTCTGATACAATAGATGGTTCAATGTCCTTGACTGCTGTGACGAAATGTGGCTCAATTAGTGCAGTGGTTTCGGTTGGTGCTTTCACCGACCCTACTTTTACTGCCATCTCACGTTTGGGGGATGCCGCATTCGTTTTTCAAGAACACCGGTATGGGTTCGACACTAGTATTAACTGAGACGACGGAGCACGTGAACCGCCAGCACTGCTGAGGTTGATCGCTCCCGCGGGCACTGCAAAATTTCAGTGTTTTTCATTGTGGGGTGTGTCTGGACGAAATTAACAGAAATGCACGGTGCATCGGTTGCTGTGTCAATGGTGACGTTGTGCACAGGATGACTGTCGGCTCTGGCGTTTACTCGTACGCGTTTCGTGAAGCGGTTAGATATTTGGGATACCCACTCAATGCTGACGCGTGGAAAGCATCAAAATGTGTTTTCCTGGTTAGCGTCGCATGATGAAAAAGCTTGATGATGATTCATCTTCTCATTTAAATTGCGTATCACAGCAGAAACATACAAGGCTTGCAGTACCACGGCTGATGAACACGTATCACTCTGACGCTGACCATTCTTGTCAACTCTGCCTGTTTCTACCGTGTGTCCCACTCGATGCTGTACTACTAAAACGCTCGAAACCTGCTGCATATTTGCTGACTCTGTCGACAGTATTCGACCGGTTGTCTGCATGTACGGGGTCTTGCACCCATGTTCGCCAGATAGGTGGCGCTCGTTTTTCGGCCACGTTTGCCCCTCCTCTTATCACTAGATCTACCGACGCTGGCTACGGTTACGCTAGCTGCTTGCGCTATCGTTTGCACCGTGAGCTCGGTGGTCCTAGCTTAGCTACTATTCGAACCGGTTTGAGGCAACCGGCGCGCCCCCCCCCCTCACTAATCAGCCATACTGACTACCAAACCCGTTTCGTGCGCCTTGGCCAACCGGCACCCGGGGCTCGAGTGAGAGTCGCGGTGGCCACAAATCAAATAATCGCACTCTTTGCCTTCTGCGACCTTCGCTTTGCGGGATTTGGAGCAGTCGGCGCTCACCGACCTGCCCCACTTTTCAAGCGGACCGTGGGGTTCAGTGTCGAACGTGACCCTGTCGGCGTTAAGGTCGTCATGCATTCGTACTCGTGGTTTCAAATCCCACGGTCGTCACCATTGTAGATCCTGTGCTCGTCGTTCGTATCGGTGTAGTCGCGGAGACGTCGCTGGGAAGAGGTCGCGGAGAAGTCGCCGTGGTGAAATCGCGAGGCGCCCGTCCCTCGTAACCGTCGTTACGGCCGACGTAAGCCGAACAGAGTTCTCTCGTTGATATTTAGCAAGAAGGTGCTTGACCTAGTCTGACTCGGTGGGGAGGACATCGTCCCCCCCAGAGTCTTTCGACGGAATACTCTCCCGATAGCGATCTCCCTGGGACGGGTTAGCACCGTCAATGACGTGAGACCATTCGTGACCCGAGATCTGATGTTGCTTGACCGGCGACGTTTTCTTTCCGAGGGTAGGTGTTACGTGATCTACGATAGGTATCTCCGATCCTGTCTTCCACACAACCCCTAGAAAAGATGAGTTCACGAAAATTTGAAGTTTTTCAAAGGAAACAGAAACTAACCCCAAAGGGATTGTAATATATTATCTCCCTCTTTGGTCAATGTTAGGTATTCTACACGACGGTAATAGTATTTATTGCTCAAGTCAGTTATAAAATAATTTCTTCCGCCCCTACCCCTATAAGTTTTGGCAATAGAGGGGAACGAATTATGTTCACGATTGTATTCGGAAACTCACCACGCTGACAATTATACTAAGTAGTCAATTTCTTGAATTGGTAGCGTACCTGGTATGTACAGGTAGTGTGGGCCTGTTGCATAAAACATATCTACAGCTTACGAAAATTCTTGCCGTGGCATCAGTTACCTGTTCACCATAAGCATGCAGGGGAACAAGGCAAAAAGTATAGAGGATTACAGAAATACTACACTGTTAGTATAGTCCTACGTAGGGGACATCCACCACAGAGAACAAGACAGTCAGTATGTAGGGGACAGCCACAACAGAAAACACGTTACTACCATAGAAGCGTGGAGACACTCAAGAGTTTGCAGTACACGTGTACAGTGGAACCCTCCTCATAAGTGAATGAGGCTAGGCTGGCCGCCGGAACGCCGACCACATCACACGTTTTTTTCGCAGTGTCTGTGCCACGTATAGATGAAGTACCAGGCAACAGGGCCTCCTGCACACACTCCGCAGAGAGTTTGTTTCACTTATCCATACCTGCCATATTATTTATAGGAGAGAATTAAAGGTTTGACTCTGTTGTGGCTTGGGTTTGGTCGGACAGGGGAGAGGGGAAAGCGCCTTGATCCAGGCGTTGTTCGACCGGTAAAATCGACCGTTTTTCGGCCCTAGTTACATCCCCTTACCTACTGACATTCTCTTCCCGCGACACGATTGAGTGTAGTATACCAGCCATTTTCGAGCTTCTGCTATGTTGTGTACTCTTGATAGATATAGTGCAAAACACAACTTTGTTTCTAGTGTACAGCATCCACCAACTACGCCTCTTGTATTCACACATTGCCCATTTCGAGCTTGTCGAGTTCCATCCGTGCTTGACTGCCATGCATGAGCCTCGAGCGGTCGCAGAGGGCATCTCGCGTTAGTGCCCTTCTAAGGCCGTCAGTAGGACGTGTTTTCCTCTGTTCCCTCGTCTATTGCTTAAGGCTGACGAGCAGGCCTAAATGGCCCCGATATCAGGTATTTCTGCACGGGCTTTAGAGTGGGACTTTCCTGTTTTTAGACAAAATTGGGGGGGGGGGGGGGGGGGGGGGGGGGGGTGTTACTCCTTGACCAAATTGCCTGCCGTCCAGGTGTCACCATATTGTAAAAGAAGCTTGCAAGGCTCACAACGGTAGGGTATACCGATACCCGGGGCATTTGTTGTGGGCAAACGGGACTTACCGAAGTGGCGGTTACCGATATTGAGATCGTATCGAACTTACAGAAGTGTCATGTACCGATATTCATGTCGTACCGTACTTACTGAGGTGTCTGGTACTTGTATCGAGCTCGTACCGAGCAAATACCCGTACCCCGGACAAAGTGTTCGAGGGTATACCGGTATTCGAAGTGTACTTGGCTGAGCGTATCGAACTTGCCGAGGTGTAGGGCACCGGTATCGAGCTCGCACCGACCCTATCATAGTGTCGGGTACGAGTATCAATGTGGTACAGAACTTACCGACTTATCAGGTACCAGTATCAAGGCGGTACCGAAACAAGACCCATACTGCCGGTATTTTCGTGAAGGGTAAACCGGTACCCGAGGTGTATTTCAGTGAACTCGCCCAAATGACCGAGTCATCGGGTACAGGTGTTGAGGTCGTACCTAAGCTTGACGAAATATTACTCGATCGCCCCGTGCACGGATGGTTGGCCTAACGAGGAGCTGTTGGAAGAGCCCTGGGATAAATCAGAAGCAGACCTTAGGTTATATCATGGGTGGGGCATCGCTCGACCAGGGAGACACAACCACAGATTCCAGAGTTGGGCGCCTCTGTGTGGTCATCCCCTAGAGTCAAATCTTGGACCCTCTAGATACTACTGCTCGACTATGTGTGTCCACCCGCATGTCCACGACGCACAGGTTTCTACGCGGGTTACCTGTCGTCGGCCTTCATGCTCGGGCGCTTGTCGGGGTCGTACTTCTGGGGTCATGTCGCCGACCGCTACGGTCGATTGCTGGTTCTGTATGTTGGACTGTGTTCCATAGCTTCCCTATCAGTCGCTTTCGGCATGTCCACTGCGTTTATATGGGCTGTTGCATGCAGGTGAGGGGCGCGTCTGTGCTCCTGGAGATTTTGTCTCGTCGGGTCATTAATGTGTGTTCACCTTTTCTTTTTACCTCTCGGATTGCTGCTCAAAAACATGTATCGTGGCTGACTTGCTTATATCAACACACCTGTCACATGTTAGAGCTATCAATAAGAAGGTGTGTGCAATCGGTGTACCAAAAATGCAGAGAATACGACGATACCCGCCGTCGATTTTCAAACCGTTCGCCCGCAACAAAAGCACCGCGAGAACTGAAGGGAGTAAGACTGCTGGTCCTTCAGTTCGGCACTTCCGGTTGACGCATAAAAACTTACACCGTTGCGTCGGAGCAGGTTTCTTACCGGAGCAATGTCCGGCATAGTAGGGACAGCCAGGACAATGATCTCCGAGGTTTGCGGAAGCGAGCACGAGGCGGTCGGTATGAGCTTCTTCGCAGGTGACGCCATCGCAGAGCTACAGTAGTAAGTCGGGCTCAAACCAAGTACCAGGGGGCAATATATCCCAGTCTGATACAGCCAAGAGAGTTAAAAGGCGCCAATTCACCTGTTCACTGCCGCGTCGGCTGTAGTCCGTTCCCCACTACAACTGCAACATTACTATTGTGTTGCCTGTTACACCCCGCGAGTGTTGCCTGTACTGTTTTGATTGCCGTTGTCAACGCGTCGCCGACGTTTGCATATATCTCGTTGTCAAGGGAGCTGGTCGATTGGACTCATCATCGGCTCTGGCCTTGGTGGCCTGTTGGCGGAACCCGCGAAGCATGACACAACCATCTTTTCGAAGACGGGGCTGTTCGCAAGGTGATCGTCATGCAACCAATAGAGGTTTTCTGTTGAAAGGGGCTGCCTCCAATTGTCGCCAGGTCTTGCCTACAGCAGCTGCAAATTTTGCCAGTGCGTCCTCGTCTGTTCGGCTGTGTTACAATCAGGGATGTACGTTAGGACGTCACGCCTAAATTGGCGGAACGACAGTCCGCCGTACGTGACAAAATATGCTGCCGTAAAAACCTGTGTCTCCTATCGCCGGTGGTAAAAAGTCTCCACATACGATGCAAACCCACTGGATAGAATACATTAGCAATACATGTATAGGAAAACACTTAGAAATACTCTCAGCCAGAAGAGATGCGATGGGTAATGCGTTGTACGTCGATAATTAATGGTAAACGGTCATTAAATTCTAAGTGCTCCGACATTGTTTCGAGATCGGTACCAAGATGGTACCGGTATGATAGCATACCTATAATATGTTCAGTAAGAGTAGTACCTCGTATACCTGACGTGCTCATCGAGCATAGGAAGGTACACGCGTGCACACGTTTTTCTTGGTTTTGTGGTTGTTTATTTTTAGTGAGTTTGTCGTGGATACATTGAATAATCCGGGCATGTTTATTTTTATCGCCGGCTTTTGCTGTCGCAGCCGTTCGTGATTTCCCGTAGCAAGTCCCGCGGATCCGCCGTAAGTACTTTCCTGGTCACGACGTACTACTTGCGCATTGGATTGTGTCGCTGGCTTTTCGCTCTCGGCGCTGCCGGTGCCCTTGGGGTTGGCCTCGGTTCTTGCCATTGCACCTGTTTGAGCCAAAGAACGTAAGCTGTTCGACGAAATGAGCCATCTCAATACAGCATTCGGGAACGAATAGCCCAGAAACGTCTGTCTTCGTACAAGACAACCGCTTAATATGAAAAAGCGCTTAGCGTGCTTTCCAGCATCAGCGCCTATTTGCGTGCGCTTACCTCAGGCTAACGCTCGGCAAACCCGCCCACAGGGCCGTAAATAAGCTTTGTATCTTGTTCCATGCCGAACTGTTTCGTCGGCTTCATCAAGCGAGATAGTGGGTGGTCTGCGGCTGTCAGATAGTTTGTATTGTGCAACTGGAAAACTAATCCATCTCAAATCCAAACTAGTTCGTTCACTGAAACATGGAGACAGCCCTTGGGAGGGTAAAAAGAGATCGTCGCTTCTTGTCGTTTATGCTGTTGTGTTGCCTGCCGAATTCCGAACCAATCAGGTTCCCGTACTTGCTTCCGAACATCCTCGGAGCAAGCCTGGCCTTGGTGAGCCTGCTTCTGGTTTTGTTCTGCCTCGAAGAGACATTGGACGTCCCCAACGGTGGCGACAGGTACCTTTCGGGGGTTACGCGCACGACTGGGACAAGTTAAATCTCCTGCGCTTTGCATGGCCACTGGGTTTACCCCCATTTAGGGCACGACTGGTAGCCCGGTCAGATGACGGGTTGGTTGGGGCGTTAGAGCCCTGGTTTAATATCGCCTTGCTGTATGCTGGGCCAAAAACCCTTTTTCTACTATGCGCTCGTAGAATGCCATGTCTTCTTCTTCAAGCGAACTCCCGCTCCTCTCTCCCCGAAAAAACGCCCCAGTCGAAGAACCTCTACAACACTAGCAGTACTACAAGCATTGTTGTGTGTGGACTCATGATTGACCAAACGTACCCCAACCAGGGTAAACATACTTGATAATCGTAAGGACAATAGTTGTCCACTTGAGCCAGTAACGATCGCATTTTGTTTCCGACCGACCAGTGGAATTTGACAAGGCCTGCTATGGTTGGGGTACTTTTACCAAAGGGGGGAGAAACAGTGAATGAACCCGCAATGGAGTAACGACAATGTCGGGAAATGCTATGAGGAGTACCAATTACGTGGCCACCTTGTCTGGACGCAGGTCCACCTTTGAGCCCATCTTGACGCCGACGACGGAGCTACGCAGCCAGGAGGCGGCAGCGGACGAGGGAGGGAGTAGCCGTACGGCCTGCCTTGACAACGTCTATGATCCCCAGTTCGCGAACGGCAGCAACTCTTATCGGTGTGGCGGAAGCAACATCAAGGAACGAGCTGACGAGGAGCTACCTCTCGTTTCGCAACGCCTACGGTCGCCCAGTGGGGCGCAAGTGCCGGTGGGAGGAAAGATACGTAGGATCCACGAGGGCGCTGATGAGAACGGGCGGTCGACGGGGGGAGGCATAGGACAGGGCGAGGGGTTCCATGCGGGTGGTGGCGCGAGTCGAAGAGGGGGGGGAAAGGCACGGCCCTCGTGACGGGGTGTCTTCTGCCCATGAAGCTCCTCAAAGACAAGCGGGTCCGCACTCCACTCTTCGTCGTACGTCTTAATTTCGGTGAGAAGAGCTTGTCCAGGTCTGCTATCTACGTTAGTACTGTACAGTAGGTGTGGTTTATGTTGGCAGGTCGTATGACTGTAACTCAAGATTGCTCTCCAAACGTATCTCTCTGCAAGGTGTTCGGGCGTGGAATCCGTGTGGCGCGTACCCCTATTATGTGTTCGTTTCCGGTTCGGCTAAGCGGTTCGCATGCAAATGGGCGAAATATGCACATGGTAAACGTCAAGGCATTGCCGTTCGTATCGTGCCCGTTCGTCACATGTCACGTTTGACCCGCAGTTGATATATGTTGGGACGCAGGAGGTATACACCCCGCCGGACATCAGCACCTTTGCCATTGAAAGCTTGGATCACAAGTCGAAAACACATCCGACAATCACCGAGTACCCCCCTCAACACCCGGCATCGTGAGTGTCTATACTACTGTTGTGTACGTCGCCCTCATTCCCACTTCTTCACCTGTTGACACGTGTCAGCTTCTCTACACTGGATCTGACGAAGTGTATCCGCTTTGGGCGATCAGCAGCGGGGGCAGCGGGGGGTTGGATTGGACCACTCGAGACGTAGGAAAGGTATGGGGTACCTGGTCGCACGCTTCGATCAAGCAAGCGCCGAGTATTTTGTCTCTTTCTTTCCGCTTTTCGTATCTGCGTGCGTTCTTTCGTGATTTCATGGACGTAGTAACAGTTCATCTGTACCTTGCGGACGCGGTTTGTTTCAGAGTTTCTGCTGCTTGAGATTTCTCGCGGCTCTTCCAGGCCTTTTGTTTGATTCTGGCACCTAACATGTTGCCGTTGTGCGCTGGCATGCCTGCAGTATCAAGAAAGGACTGCATTATTTTTGCTAATGGGCAGTGAGCAGCGCCGACCTTTCAGGCTGTGCTTGCCGCCCGTCGAGCAGGTAGGTAGCCGCCATTGTCACCCAGCCCAATGCTGTTGTGGACCTCGCTCTTGCTCTCACTACATGCAGATGGATTGGTGGTTTTTCGGTACCCGGTTTGGCCTGAAGTCGGCAATTTTTCCGACGTCGCTTCCGAAACCAGCAAAACTCGCACACACTCCCCGACCTTCGCGTCTGAGACACCTGTGAATATCTCGCGGTCGGCTGCGCACATGCGTTTAGTGTCATGACGACCCCCTTTTATGCTTTGCACTGATGCGCTCACCTTCGGTTGCATCTACACGCCTTCCACCGCTGCAGGTCCTTTCTGCGTGTGGCGGAGGCTTGATCGTTTTTTACGTTCCTGCTTTACCCGTGGATTGTCTCCAGGATAGGTCCGACGAGGGTCGCAGCGCTGGGCCTGCTGCGTCGCGATCCCCAGCTTCTTCGCCTACCCCTTCCTCTCCTGGCTGCACGACTACGAGGGTGTGCTCACGGCTGCCTCGGTGGTCTTGTTGCTCGTCGCCAACTCGACTGGGAACGTGGTGGGTGTCATGCCTTCCTCTGTGTAGTCTCTCGCTCAGGAGTGTTCCATATGCTGAACGAATGTTTATGTGCGATATTGATTCCACTGAATGCCTAGACCACTTTCCACGGACTGTATTTATCTGGGCGTGTCGACCAGTTTGACGTTACCCTACGAACCGTTCGGACGATGTTGCTGGTTTCGGTTACCAAAAGTAAACTGACCAATGGACAGGAGACTGCCCGTTGAAAATCTGTACCGTTTTAGACTACAGTCGGTGAGGGCCTCTGTCCCGGTCAAGCTGAAACGAGAAACGAGGCCTATATTCTCAAGGCACTTATCATGGATGTGTCGATGTCCAAAGGTCGACTCGTTCTTTCCAGGAAACCAGGCTGGGTAAGTGCGTGGGGGGGAAAGGGATGGCCACGGCGCCCATTGCCAGCATGCAGAGTTCGTAGAATGATTGGTCATCCCCAGTAGCAGTGCTATGCATCTTCCATTCGTCGCAACGGAGTCCGAGCTTGGCATGTCTCGAGCAATATTTACCCGAGTAAAACATGTACTAATATCATTATTTTCGATGGACCGTTGTTTTTTTTTTTTACCTAATCGAGCCGCGGTAAGGGGTCACGAAAACCAAGCGGGGGCTCCGACAAGGTATCGGTGGCGCCATGGTGTCCAGCCCGCTATGGCCAAAAAAAAACTGCCGTTAAGTTGGATCCCGCCGTGAACGGTTGTAGCACTTGGGGCTGAATCATGGGTTTCTTGCGATCTACAGTCTTTGCCTCCCCCCCCCCCCCCCCCCCCACGTTGTCACTCTCTTGGTTGGCAGTAGCTCCGAGTGTAGCAAGTGTCGTACAGTATGATGTATCGCGACCAGCTCGTTCTGCCCGAACGTTTTCAGAGCCAAGGGTTCGACTAAGTGACGTGTCTGCAGAGTCTATTCTATGATAGGCATGCCAAATCTAGCGCTGCGTAAGCTGAATTTCGACGTCGCAGCAACTGTGTTGAGGACAAGACACCCCTGATGCGACACACCCTTGGCCTCTCGCCCCCCCCCTCTGCCCACCTCCCCTTCGCCTTGAACTCCTCCCTCGCCCCCACAACAGATGTTCATGAACACTGCTCTGGCGATCAATAACGCAGTAGAGCCCTCTCAGCGAGGCACTGTCAACGGCCTCTCAATGATGCTTGCCTCGTTGGCGACGGCAGCCGGCCCGACAGCTTTCGCCAACTTATTTGCTTGGTCCATCGACCGAAGACATTCTTTTCCGTTGGATTGCCATCTCGTTTTCTGTATATTTGCCCTTTGTATGGGAGTCGTAACGGCAGCCAGCTGGAACGCCATTATCTCCCCCATTGAGATGAACTCGAAGGACTCTGGTTTTTCGCCTGTTGTGGTGGCCGACGAGGTCGCCGAAAGGATTGAAGAGAAGGGTCTGAGCTCTGAAACGTTGAGCTCAAGTATTGACAAACCGACGGCGTAGACGTCGGCAAGCTCCGGTCTCCCCTGGGAACCTACTGTAGAGACAGTACTGAGTATACTAGCGTGTCATATTCCAGCCTTGAAGGGTATTGTGTAGATGGTGAATCCGTCGTCGCCTAACATAGTGAAACAAACTGTGGCTCACGCTGGACGCACAAGGATCGGTCCTTCGAAATTTGATGAATGTTCGTGTACAGCAGCGTGTTCGTCGTGCCGCCCACGGAGCAAGCTGGGGCTCAAGCGCCGGGTCACCGGCGAAATCAACAACATTGAAGGCTCAAGCGCCGGGTCACCAGCCAAATCAACAACATTAAACTTTGAGCTCGTGCGTGCTAACCGCCTGTCTCATACTTCATATTGACCATCACGTGAGCGAAGAGAATGGTTCCGCCGACAGCGACGCTGAGGTGTTGAGAGTCAGAAAGGCCGGCGTTGAGCAGCGCTCTGGCTTCGACCACGGAGCGGAGAAGACCCCTGCCCATGAGAGCGCCCAAACGGTCGTGTGGTGTGAACCTCAGAACAAGAAGTTGAATCCGTGCTCTTTCTTCCACCAGGGTATGGAGAGAGGCAAAACAGGCCTAAGTGAGTGTACTATGGAGGACTGCACGAAGCCGGCGGTAGTGGCGCGGGCCATGTCAGACCTTTCCCATCCAATAGTCACCAACCGCAAGCCTTTCCGCGTAAGTCGAGTACATGGAGAAGGAGGCACTCAAGACAGTCGCAAACACTCAACCTCGCGACAAGGGCATCATGGGGTTCATGGAGAGTGAGAACGAGTCGGCTCTACACAAGCGGTTGATCATTGGGTTCATCGTCGACGAACTAAAGATCATTTTTGTAGTGGAGCAAGAAACGTACAAGATCATGCTGTGTGGGTGTACAAAGCGGTCAAGCTTGCATATCCCGTGCCGGAGACAATGTACACTCGAAAAACCCTGATATATAATTAGGTGTTCGACAGCACGAATGGGAGGAGTATAAGAACATCGAGGTCATGGAAGAGGCAGTGCAGCGCCTGGGCGGCTCTCTCGGGTGGTGGAGGCACAACGAGATACTGTACCTCTACAGTGCTAGGCTGGTTCGCAAGAATCTTGCGGTCCTAGCGTCGTCGGTAGCATCGGAACGCTTGGTCTCACGGGTGTCACCGTCTTCACACAATGGCCAGTGACGTGTGGCGGGCGCTGGCCAGGCGTACGATAAAAAAAACACTTAGCCGCTGGTGTGTACAAAACGGAAGACAACATTTCTCGATCCGCCTCGAATGGCAAAAACAGTTTTTTTTTTCAGGTGGGAGGATACCGCAGGACGCCACCGGCAAGCTCTCGCCCCCTAGAACATGTATCCACTTTCTATCTCCGATGCCGTCATCTATAGTCGTTGGCCTTCCCTGACACCAAGCGGGTTGGCCGTGGGCTGAGTCTATATCGAGATCGAGCATCTATCGTTGCACGAGCTGATTTTTATCAGCGTGTTGACAATTTGCAACGAGAGAATACAAATTGCGCCGCCTGCAGCCGTTAGAAAAAAAAGAAGGAAAACTCGAACATGTTTTCCCTTTTTTCCCACACAGCGGAAGTACGAGGATATTTTCGGCTGTCTTTCTATAGCAATAATTTTGAAAGAAAACTTTTGGACTCCGCGTTTCTATTGGCATAGGTCTTCAAAAACACCTCTTAACAGAAAGGAACGATGAGAGCAATGTAATCATTGCTTACTGAGTCCAGTACCGAAAAGTCGGAGGTAAAACTTGGATGCTCAGAGACTCATCGGGGTTCCTGACATACTCGCAAGGAGATATAAGTCAGGTTTAGTGAGGGAGAATGTGGTGGAAATCGAGTTTATAAGCCTTAAATTCATGTAGCGTTTGTTACGTAACAGTTTTAGTCTACATGTCGCTACAAAATGCCGCGGGGTTTCGTTGGAGTCGTATTTGCCTGCTGTTTCGGGGTGATCTAGCGTGGTATCACATGATATATCGCGATAAATCGTGATATCAGGTATCATATACATGCGATATTGCAAGATACGATATATCGAGATATCGTATCCATATCCCGAATTTGGGGGCTGGTATCGA
The DNA here is from genome assembly GCA_031763025.1 of Macrocystis pyrifera. Taxonomy (NCBI): domain Eukaryota; class Phaeophyceae; order Laminariales; family Laminariaceae; genus Macrocystis; species Macrocystis pyrifera. The sequence goes on along the minus strand of JASSKH010000001.1, from coordinate 21,250,044 downwards.
GATATCGTATCCCGGCGAAAACATTCTCGATACCGATCACTACTTTGTGGTCAAAATCGGGTACCTTTCCACTTCAGTGACCGCCAAAGCCCCAGGACGCCATCTCATTGGTCGACCCCGGCCATCACCCGATCGATGCTGCCCGCATTTGTGCCGGGTATATACCCGAATGTTTGTATTTCAGATACGTATACTGCCCAAAGAACATAACAAAACCCGGCGCGTGCGTGCCAAAAGATGCGTGATGACTACAACGCGACAGCAGTAGTTACCCGTACGAATTTGACTGGTGAGAATTATTTATTCTAGGCTCGAGGGCTATAATAGACGGAAAGACGAAAAGGGCGTTTTTAGTACTGAAAATAGCGTGGTGCACACCCTGTCTTACACAAGAATTCCAGCGTGTGGCCAGAAGTAAGAAGAGATGTTGCATAGCAATGCCCGCTTTGCGTCTGGAAAACACTTTATTTGGCACAAAGTTGGTAGCGTTGCTCATGATCCGTAACTACTACCTGGTACTAGTTAAATGCTATGCTTAGGTTGCTGTCCGGGAGGAGGGGGGAGAGAGAGGGCTGTGCTATAGTTTGGTCTGGGATAGGAGAGGAGATGGAGGGAGAGCGGTGGTTTGTGTGTGGTTCGTTCGGCACTACAGCAAAGAGAGCGAATGAACAACAGCAGTAGTCTAGAATGAACCTAATCATGGACACCACGCAGATTGTTCTTGCCCGTTTTCGTCTCGACGAAAGGCATGAGCCCCGAGGTGGTGGTTGATCGTTATGGTCGAATAGTCTGGCCATTTTCGGGGAGGTGGGTACAATCATCGGGTACCTCTGGGGGCGTAAGTAGCCAAAATCGGGTCTACCCGGCCCAAAAGTGGCCAGCATCGGGCGGTGGCCGGCGTTGACCAATGAGATGGCATCCTGGGGTCTTCGAGGTCACTGGAATAGAAAGGTACCCCATTTTGGCCGCTGCTCTAAAAAATATGTGTCACATGTCTATGCCGTCCTTTGAATTTCACTGCGTCTGTGGCCGCTCTTTGGTTAATTCGTTTTCTAGTTTTCTTCTAAGCCCTTCGTATTACACTTCCTCTATGTAATTCTATCCAAACCTTCTGCAGACCTGTACGTTACGCAATGAATGACGGTATGAACGTTTTTTTTTTGTTTTCTGCATCCCATTTATTTTCTTCCCCCTTCTTTATCTTTGCCCCCTTGCTGCTTGATAGGAGGGATGTGTGCGTGTTCTTCACACGTTCTTTCTACCTGTGTGATTTTCACGTTATTTCTTTCTCTTCCTTTCTTCTGATGGTAATGAGCCTTCGTGTGGCGTGGGTGGATGACGAGCCTGCTTTGTTTTGTTTCGTTTTGTCTGACGCCGAGGGGCGAGGCATAGTCGACGAACGCAGGACAGACAGGGTAGTAAGGTACCAGGCGGACTAGCAGACAGACCCTAGCTATGCTACTCGTACCACAAATTGTGCCGCTACCTGGAGGGTGCCTTGTGCTTTGGATTGCCTGTTATTTTCCCTTGGTTCTTGCGGAGTCTTGCTCTGTTTACAAGTAGTGGTGTTTTCTTCTTTTTCTTTTTTTTTTCCAGCTCGTTCTTTTCAAGTGTCTGCCACATCCCCTGCTGCGGGGGGGCACGACAGTTTGTTCTTCTATTTGTCTTTTCTCTTTCCCTCTTTCGAGTTGTCTTGGTTTTCGTTTTTGCTTTGTTTTCTTTAGTTTCTCAATTTTATAGAGTGTATGCAGTGACTGTCGTATCCAGTACGTATGATGACATGGCATTGCATTGTCCACTGATGTTCTTACCGCATACGTGTGTGTGCTCTTTCTACCCGCCGACATCCAGTACAACCGGTGTCCGAGTCGATTCTTCAATCCTAGAGAGATACAAGTTATGTGGTCACAAAACTACGCCACAGAGATACTACGTTGCTACGTATGTATGCAGTAAGCACAGGAGTGCACAATGCAATTCCATGTTATTATACTGGATACAATCATGGCAAACCTCCCCTGTCGTTCGCCACGAATTGCAAGTTAGCTCTCACCAACACTTTTTTCAGCACGCGCAAGGGTGGGATTTCGCATACACACAATGGCGCCAGCCAGAATGACCGTATGCGGATCGACTACATCCTAACCCGTCAAGCCCGTCGACCTAGAGTACAAGATGCTGAAGTCGTCCCACAGCCTTCTGCCCCAGCTAAGGCTGACTAAGACCACAACATCTTGTATATCAAAGTCCGACGCCGTGGTCACTTTGCACCCAACAGACAGATAGTATTACGTAGACCAACAAAACGCCGAAAGTTCGACAGGCAGCTTTTTTATGTCTCATGAAAAGTGTCGTGAACGAGCAGTCGCGAGGGTCATCTCCACTCTCAACCAGCATATTATCCAGCCCCGTAATACGTCTGGCATTTTGAGTTTTTCAGTGCTGCTATTATCGGTGCGGTCGAAAAAGAGGTACCACCCCCTCCACGCCACCACCGTAGACATGGATGGTGTGAGTCTGCCGAAACCTGGGCCGCATTCATATTAACATGGACAGCGAGGTAGGATGCACGACATTTCTTACGTGCCCACCCCCGGGATAGAACCGCGTGGAATACACCGAGATTTGCGTATGCGAATCTGCAGGTGATTGCCGCCGGACTGCATGCGTACTTCGAAGCGTACCTCGCCGAAACCGAACGACTCCTGGCGAATAACGACCAGAGAGGCTTTCACAAGTACCTCAAGAGTAGTAGGATTGGAAGGAACTAAAGCCAGGAGCGAACAGTTCATTAGGGACGAGGATGGCATGCTGTTGCGGGATAAGGTGCGCATTCGTGAACGATGGGGGGGGGTTTACCGCAGGCGCTTGAACACGAAATCGCTTAAACTCGATCCCACGATCATCGACATTTTGCCACCACGACCGCTTAAAACTGTCGCTCGGAGATGAACCATCCATGAACGAGATGACGGAAGTACTGAATTAAGGGGATGTCGAACTGGTAAGCTGTCGGGCCAGATGGTCTCCCGGGCGAAGTCTGAAAATCGACCACCCCGCATTCGCCCAGTGCTTTCACAAAATCCTTGTCAATGTTTAAGTAGCAGGAGAAGCCCCCCAGCATTGGAAATATGCGATCAATCAAGGTCCTTCACAATAAGAAGGACCGAACTGATTGCAACAACTACAGAGAGATTTCGCTTGTTGCACACGCAGGAAAACGTTTATTGAAAATCGTCGCGTCCCGCTTCAGCAACTACTGAGAGACCGAGGAATTTCTCGCGGGTGAACAGTGCGGCGTCCGCCCCGCACGATCAATGATATATATCGTTCGTCGTGCGCCGGGTGCAAGAGCTCGGACAACATGGGAAACGTGTGCTTCAACGATTTTCAGAACGCGTACAACTCTGTCGACCGAGAGCTGTTACGGGAGGTACTCACACGCTTTGGCGTACCAACCAAGATGCTGCGAATTATTTGTAATTTCCACGATGGCAAGCGGGCTCGCGTGCGTACGGATGACGGCGAGTACTCGGAATGGTTTGGTGTCACGCAGGGGCTGCTGCAAGGCAGTGTGCTATCCCCGCTACTGTTCAACGTATTCTTCCCTGCTGCGTTTTACGTCGTACTTAGTACGCTTCAGCCAAGACGAAGCCATCGTAAGGGACTAGGTCCAACTCAGTGATGCTGGAGAAGTTGGAACGGAGGAGCAGGAGACGTTGGCGTGCGTGCGAAGGTCTGTATGGGGCATGTTGTACGCCGATGACGCAGGGATTATATCAAAGCCGGCTGAAGGGCTCGCGAAAATGATGACAGTAATCGTGACTGTCTTCGAAGCAGTAGGTCTCACGGTGTCGGAAACGAAGACAGAGACAATGCTTTTACAAACACCACACCAGACAACTCTCGCACCACCGCTCGTCATCGAAACAGTAGGACAGGGGTATAAGCAGACGGCTCAGTTCGTATACCTAGGCAGCATTATCCACGAAAACGCTGACCTCTCGCTCGAAATCGACCGACGGAACCGTCTCATGCGAGCATGCCTCAAACGGTTCTGCCCGGAGCTGTATGACAGGACGACCGCCTCCCTTAGCCTGAAAGTCCGAATGCTGATGGTCGAAGTGATTGAGGCCCCGCTGTACGGGTGTGCGACGTGGACCTTCAGAGCGGAACACTTTGCAAGACTTCGAACGCCAAGCCCTGTTGCGAGTCATTGGCTTCTAGCGCCGACCTCATGTTGACCATACCACCTTCTCGTACGTGAACACCCTCAAGATGACACGTTGCGAGAGCATCGAAACGACCATTCGCAAACGGCGGCTCTTCTTTGCGGGGGGCGTGGCACGGCAAAGCAAGGAGCGATTACCGAGTCGGGTAACGTTCGGAACGATGGCTGGTGAGGAGAATCCGAGATCTGGGGGACAGTTTATAACTTGGCATAGATGCATAGCCAAAGACCTTAGGGAGTTCCGAGCCACCGAAGGGTCAACGCAACTTGCCCCCTTGGTGATTGCAGTTGAGACCGCGCTGTGGTCCGCTGCAGCAAAAAAGGCCGGGAAGTGGTACCGGGGGATCCTTGAAGCAGCCCAACGGTTCATGGGGAGGTGGTAATGGGCTGAGGCTGAGCTGAGTAGGCAGCACCGCGCATCCGCCGTGGGTGGTGTCCAAGGGAATGAGGGGAGGGGGAGCAACAGGAGGAGTTTCAGAAAACCTGACCAAGGGAATGCGGAGAGGGGGGGGGACAGGAGGAGTAGAAGGGAAACTGCAGTGGACGAAAGTAGAAAGGAGACTGCAGACAGGGTACCAAGGCACCGGGCAGACTAAGAAGTAGAACATGCCTATACTACTCGTGCCACCAACTGGTGCAGCCGGTTTGAACGTAGTCTTCCTCTGTCTTCCTTTTGTTTTGTTTTTTCTTGTGCTGATCCTCTGTGATTTTCATTTATTTGTTTCTCTTCCTTTCTTCGATAGATAAGCCTTATTGAAGGAGTCGTGTGGCGTGGGTGAATGACGAGCCTGCTTTGCTTGTTTCGTATGTCTGACGCCGAGGGGCCGGGCATAGTTGAAGAACGCAGGACGGAGAGACGGCAGACGGGGTAGCAGGTATCAGGTGGACTATTAATATTAGCAGGGAGAACCTGGCTATTCATGCTACTCGTACCACAGACTGCTGCCGCCACCTGGAGAATGATTTGTGCTTTGGTTTGCCTGTTATTTTCCTTAGGTTCTTATTAGTTTTATTCTGTTTACGACAAGTAGTGGTGTTTTTTCATCTTTTTCTTCAGCTTGTTCTGTTCAAGTGTCTGCCACATCCCCTCCGGGGGGGGCACGACAGTTTGTTTCTTATAGTTCTTCCAAGGCATATCACAGTGACTGAGAATCGTGACAGGACGGGACGGGATATACCTTACTCGTTACGCGGGAAAACAAAATGAAAACGGGACGGTAAAATGAGGACATAAAACGTTGGCGGGATGGGACGGGACGGGACAGCGGGTGAACACTTTTTCGACAGGACGGGACGGGAAAAGTCAACGGGGCTGGTTTTCACGACTGGATGGGAAGGTAAATATTTTTCCCCTCGGCGGGACGGGACGGTATTTTTTTTTCTCAGCTGGACGAGACGGTAAACAATTTTTCCCACGGCGGGACGGGACGGTAATTTTCTTTTTCTTCGGCGGGGCGGGACGATGAAAAAAAATCTCGGCTGAACGGGACGGTAAATATATTTTTCTTTTTTCCCGTCGCATGGTCGGCGCGGTTGTACGTGAAAAATTTCCCGCACACTTCTGGTTCCGCGAAGGGAGCCATCGCGACGCAGACGGTTTCTTCTCGGCCCGCAGCCCAAGCCCCGAGAAGTGCTGCCACTACACGGGCGACGTCTTCTGCTTTCTTCCCACCCCTGCCCCAAGCACTGTTGGTGCGTTGCCAGCTCATGGTGGCTATTCTGATGGTTGCGCTTGCGCTGCGGTACTGGTGGTTGTGGAGGTGGAGGTGGTGGCGGCGGCGGTGGTGATTCTAGTCCCGCTGCTGGTCGATCGCCCCCGCCCGTGAGATAGGCATCCATGGCGTCCGTGCCGGTCACACCAAAGATGTTAGGAGACAGCACTTCCACACCTTGACAGACAGCAAGTTCGCATTGACATGCTTTGACTGGCACCAAGCTACTAGGTTTTAATGTGTAACACTCGGCCCTAAATCCTTGACGGCGCACGCTTTGCACCTTTGCACCGCTTGATGACATGCCTCCTGACATCTTTTGGGGCCACCCCAGTACTGGTGTGACCATGCATGAGTTGAGTGGTATCTGTGCTGTTTATGTGTGGTGACGAGCCTGTGGCAGGTGTTGTGTTATGATACTGCCTTCAGTTGCAAGTGGAAATATGAAGTATGAAGATTCATTAAGAAAACAAAAAAAATCAACACCACCAAGTATACACTTACCAGGTACTGCTGTACTTGGTAGTAATTTTCATTATTTTTCGTAGATGGTAATATTTGTACTTACCTTCATTTGCAAGTATATAAAGACAAATCATCAACCACCTGCTGACCAACACCGCCAGCACAACTTTTTTCTGCTAAAAAACAAGGTCAATGTGGTGCGCAGCAATTTCATACCAGGTATTATATAAGATGAAGACGATAAAAATACGTCATCCGGTTGTTCGACTGGTTACCAATTGAATAGTTGATACCCAATTTTGCACGCTAGGTAGTACGGGAAGTCAGGGTCGGAGATTTCGTTGGTCTCGTAACACGCACGCGCGAAGAACACGTCACCGGTCAAGCAATATCAAATCTCGGGTCGCGAGCGGTTTCACGTCATTGACGTTGTCGACCCATCCTCGGGACATAGCGATCGGGAAATTATCCACCGCAGACTCTGGAGTGACAAAACGCCCCCCCCACCGAGTCAGACTAGCTCTAGCATTTCCTTGCGAAATATCAACGAAGAACTCTGCTCGGCATACGTCGGCCGTAACGACGACTACAAGGGACCCTCCACGCGACCTCATCACGGCGACCTCTCCGCGACTTCGACACTTCGACGCCTCCGCGACCACATCGGTACGAACGACGAGTAAAGAAACTGCAGTGGTGACCACCGTGCTTTTTTACCATGCCACGCTCCGGAGGTCGATCAAAAAAACAACGAAGGAAGACACGTCTAGCGGCAGAAGCGGCGTCCAGCAACAGCCGTGAGTCGAACTTTTTCGAGGCTCTGGCTCCCCGAGACCCCGACGGACCCGAAACGAGCGAGTAGATTGGAGTGGAGGAGCCTGGGGCGGCGGACGACGACATCGAGCTCAGCCCCGCCGGCAAGGACGGGCCCGAGGAAACTACAGCTCAGGCCTCCAGTCTGGCGGAGGATGTCATGGCGGGACCGAGCCCCTTCCCCCCTTGGAGACCGAGTCCACCTCGAGACAGCAGCGTGCCTCCGACAGTGCATGCTCGCCGGTACGACTCCGCCGGCCTGGGTACTCCAGTTGGTCATGCCAGCGAATGCGAACCCGGTGAATGAATGGACCCACGGCTGCCCAGATGAGAGAGGTGAGAGGAGGCTCAAAGTTTCCAATAATATATCTCGACTTAGCTTTTGAGGGGGCCGCAAACTCACAGACTGACGCAACCACCCCAGTCCAGCAGTCGAGCAATTCGGACAGCAGCAGCCACTCCCCCCTTGACCTATCTAGCCAACCCGTGCAAGCAGCACGTACATCCTCTGCTGTGTCCCCACCCACTAACGCTCGCTCACAGCTGCCAGTACGTACATCTTCTGCTGTAGCCCCACCCACCAACGCTTTCGTGATGCAGCCAGCATGTACATCCTCTGCTGTAAGTGAAGAAACTAACCAGTCAACCCCAATCTTGACCCAGCCGATTGGTCACGTAAAGTTTTCCATGAAGAAGACAGACCTTCCGTCTTCACTGAAACTGGTCGGACCACTCTCGGAAGACGTGCCCGAGACCATGGCACTCTTCCGCTCTCGCATCCGCTTACACTCCCTAGACAGGACACCGGAAGCAACTATCCACCACCACGCAAGTATCTTTCCCTTCCAGTCAGCGGTGAAGCAGCTACCACTATGCAACACCTGCAGTGCGAGACGTTAGAGTGGCGAACCGACAAAGAACTGGCAGAACTGATTGATGATGAGGAGGCGCGCGAAATCCGAGCCCCCCGCTCATACCGTGACTGGACCAACGCCTTCACAAATCTGTTCAACCCGGTCAATCGCACCGTCTTGCTCGCTCGCACCATCGCTAACCTAAAGCAAGGGAGTAGTGAAAAATGTCGACTCTTACGGATTGAAAGTAACCCAAGTTTATGCACGACCCGTGGCGGAAGCCAAACGCAGCGCTCCCCCGAACGTCTCGCCGTACAAACACGCGTGGCAAACCTCGCAGATTGCCACTTTCGAAAACGGCTTGATACCCCCGATACGAGTAGAGCTCATTCACCCCTCCCTCGCATACCAAGCATCTTGCACGCGTGCCAAAAAGCACGAGACGAACGCCTTACGCGGGCGCCCCCCCCCCCCCCCGATCACGTACGCATCCGCCCTCATCGGCACCTCCCCTGGCCCTGACCGACAGCTGATTACGTCAATGGCAAATATCGAAAAAGCCATTGTATCCAACCTCACAGCAGGGCGGGCGCAAGCCAACCGGGTCACCTTTACCAAGGACTTCCACGGCCCGGCTGAAAAACGTGGCACGTTGGTGAGCGCGGACCGTTCGCAATCCCGCAAGACGAAGGTCGCAGCGGGGGCCGAGTGCGACTACCCCATGTGCCCGCAGCGGACCTCCCACTCGCGCCCCAAGTGCCGTTTGTCCAAGGCTTACGAGGGAAAGGGGGGGTGGATAGTGAGTAAGAGGGATACGTAAGGGAGCCCGCGCCGGTTTCCTCAAACCGGTCCGGGGAGTAGGTTAGCTAGGACCACCGAGCTCCCGGTACAAACGATAGCGCAAGCAGCTAGCGTAACCGTAGCCAGCGTCGGTAGACCTAATGATAAGAGGAGGGATAAAAGTAGCCGAGAAACGAGCGACAATCCTCTGGCAAACACCTGTGCAAAACACGTACTGTTACAGCGGTTCGGTGCAACAGGGCATTGCCAGGGTAGCCGTCGAGAGGCCCGGCAGACAATGGATTGATGCCGCACGAGGAGGGTTGCCTTGAAAAGGATTGCCAGGGAGGCTGACATGAGGAGCAAAGACAGGATCCATGCCGAGCTGTCAGTCGACCTGAACATAGGGGACGATGATGAGACATACCCAGGGAAACACGCCTCCAGGAAGTTAAACCTCAGACGGAAGGACTGCGGATGTACACACAAGTTTTTCCCTGGCCAAGAGCAATCTAAATACTCTGAGACCCACGTTACGTCCTCAACACCTGGCCTGTCGATCAACGAAAGCGAGCGAAGGAGCCAGTATGGATCAGCAATACTACAACCAGCACGTGGGAGCCAACGTGCCAACGTGTCCGCAGGTCAGACCAGTTCCGTAGAGGTGCGATTTGTGGTGAACGCAAGCGAAGACTGGGGCCATGGAGGTCACTAATTGCTATGAGACAGATTACCACCACAAGGGGTACCGAGCTGCCTCGTAGCCGGCAAGGGAGGACCCCTGCGCAGAGAACACATTTGAAACATGGTGTCTAGTCCGGGATCTGCGCGCTGCTTGTAGCGGTTGATAGGGCACTCTACTCGCAGGATAGTGATGCAGGGTCCTCAACGACCAACCTGTTCAACACTCGGCTTCGCTTATTATATATTATTGTTTTTGCTTGTTTTGACCGTCCACAAAACAAAACAAAAAAAAGCCGTTTACACACAGGGTTCCTATGCAAAACAATCTCGATCGGCCGACACCCACAAGCCGACAGGCGCCCAGCCCTCACGGCTGGGGAGTCCCGAAGGCCCCCACACATTTTACAGCAGCAGGGTTTCAAAGCCTTCGTGTCGCCATCAGCAGCGCCTCGTTCACAGTTGGTAGAGGAGCCTGGAGCTTCCTCGCGTCGAGGTCGCCTGCATACCGAGCACACAAGCAAGTATTGTCCATATTAACAGCTTGATAAAAGACTACCCCATAGAACGAAATACCACAAAAATGGACGTCTTGAGTGCGCAACGCGTAGCTGAGCCCTTGCCTTGTCAAGGTAAGCACCACTTCTAGCGTTGAGCCCACTGCCGTTGACAGATTACGTGGTAGACGCATGAGGTTTGCCGAGCCCGTCACCACATGAAGTAGTGCTGTACGGTACGCATGGTCTAAATTTGGCGGTAAACTACATTCAAAGTCACAGCAGAAAAACAACATAAAACAAGAACACACATTTTCCGAACAAAGCTACATTCAAAGCCACATCAGTAACAAAAGCAAAGCACAGGAGTACATACTAGATCACACCATACCGTGAGATCAATTTCTTGAGTACGCAACGCGTAGCTGAGCCCTTGCTTTGTCAAGGTAAGCGCCACTTCTAGCGTTGAGCCCACTGCTATTAAAAGGTTAAGAGGTAGACGCACGAAGTTTGCCGAGCCCGTCGCCACGTTAAGTAGTGCTGTACGGTACGCATGGTCTCAATTTGGGGGTAAATCACACCATACCACGCGATCAACTTCTGGAGTACTCAACGCGTAGCTGAGCCCTTGCTTTGCCAAGGTAAGCGCCACTTCTAGCGTTGAGCCCACTGCTATTAAAAGGTTAAGAGGTAGACGCACGAAGTTTGCCGAGCCCGTCGCCACGTGAAGTAGTGCTGTACGGTACGCATGGTCTCAATTTGGCGGTAAATCACACCATACCACGCGATCAACTTCTGGAGTACGCAACGCGTAGCTTGCTTTGTCAAGGTAAGCGCCACTTCTAGCGTTGAGCCCACTGCTGTGGACAGGTTAAGTGGTAGACGCATGAAGTTTGCCGAGCCCGTCGCCACGTGAAGTAGTGCTGTACGGTACGCGTGGCCTCAATTTGGCGGTAAATCACACTCAAGTCCACACTAAAACGAAATACAAGGACAACCAACTAATGCTCCAGCCGTATCGCAAGATCGGCGTCGGGAGTATGCAGCGCGGCCGGTCCTTTCGCCACGTGCCACTGCTCGCGCTGAGCCCACTGCCGTCGACTGACGGGTTGATAGAGACAGAGAAAAATACCACATCTATAATAGCATATATGTATTATACATGTCAAGAGTCGTGACTACGCGACGGAAACCCAAAGGATCGTGATGAACACAAGACTACGACCACCTCATAGACCACGCCACACACCACAGCGCAGGATGGAAGGAGGTGAGACACACCGTGTTGGAACCACCGGCGGTAGGAGGAGACAGAGCGATGACATGGAGTAAGACGGTGCTCCCGCAGCACACCCCCAACCTGCTGTCTCGTATGTCATCATGCTCACACACCCCCCCCCCATCAACCCCGCGCCCCCTCGATCAGCCCCTTGTATGAGAAAAATTGCGCCCGCAGCACACCCCCAACCTGCTGTCTTGTATGTCACCACGCTCACCCGCTCAGGCCGCCTGTTTTCTTCCATGGTACACACGATATAAATTCATTCACAATTTGAAATTGATGATACATGAAGGAAATTGACACCCCCAGTAGTCCCCCAAGGCGTGACTCTCGCCTTTTTGTTTTCATGCTACACGATAAAAATCAACTCGCATTTTGAAATTCATGATACAGGAAGGAAATTAACGCCCCCAGTAGTCCCCCCAGGCGTGACTCTCGCAATTTGTTTCTTCATGCTACACGATAAAAATCAACTCGCAAAAGTTCATGATACACGAAGGAAATTAAAACCCCCAGTAGCCCCCCCAGGCGTGACTCTCGCTTTTTTTTTGTTTTTTTTGCTACACGATAAAAATCAACTCGCAGAAATTCATGATACAGGCAGGAAATTACCACCCCCACTAGTCCCCCCAGGCGTGACTCCCGCATTTTTTTTTGTCATGCTACACGATAAAAAGCGCAGAAGTTCATGATACAGGAAGGAAATCAACACCCCCAGTAGTCCCCCCAGGCGTGACTCTCGCATTTTTTTTCATGCGACACGATAAAATAATCAACTCGCAGAAATTCATGATACATGAAGGAAATCAGCACCCCAGGCGTGACTCTCACATTTTTTTTTTTTTTTTTTGAGGTCACACACGATAAAAATCAATCCACATTTTGAAATTCAGGATACGCGAAGCAAATTAACACCCCAACACGCCTGGGCGTGACTTTAGCATCTTCGAAATGCACAAATCCACCATAGAAAGAAGAAACACGCCCTGGCGGCCCGACCTTAACCAGTATCACACCCCCCCCTTCTCCCATATACCGCCCACCGTATACACTCCCATAGCGCCGGTGCAATGGCCTCCCGAATACCAGCAGGGGCTTCATCTGCCTCTGCAGCAGCCGCCCCAACAGGCGGTGCTAGCCCCGCTGCCACAGGGCCAGCCACCCATACCCCCCGGGCCGCCTCCGAGCCCTCAGGCGGGCCATGTCTGGCCCCCGCTCCCCCCGGGGCCGCCTCCAGCCCCACCCGCAGTAGTACCGGGAGCAAACCCCCCGGGGCCGCCTCTAGCCCAACCCGCAGTAGCCCTGGGACAATCGCAATAGTACTTCGCATACGCTCAGCCGGGCCAGTACCAGGGGCAATACAACTACGGACCCGTACCGGGACACCTGCAGGCGGCAGCCCCGGTTGGGGTAGGTGAGTACCGCCTGTCTCGCGCTACTGTCGACCCAACTAAAACAATTAAGCGGATCAGAGACAAAGTGTTTGGTCCTAAGCAGGGCGTGTATTCAGGGACAGCAGGAGGTCCCCTGTCAATCCTAAACAACGGGGTCCTTTTCCAAGACGAGGTAGCTAGTGTGCTTAGCGCTACGGATGGGGGAATCTTAGCACTGCCGGGTGACACACTCAATCAGTGGGGTACCTCCCATGAACGACCGACCCTAGACCGCATGTCACCGATCCGCCGCGAAGTGCTACAAGACCTCATTAGCGACTCCTTGTCCACGTACGACGAACTCACCTCCCGCGGAGCCGTCTCTGTGCCACAAATCGATGGCACCTTCCGCCAAAATCCAGCCCAACAAGTCACGATGACCGAATGGCTGCGCATACTGACACGTGAAGGGCTGTTGCAGTTGGGTGGCGTCGAAGCACCAAAAGCAGCAATCGCGTCCATAACAGTATACGGTTAGGAGGCGTGGAGGGCCGCAGCTAGGCGCCTAGTGCTGACATTTCGAGCGCTCACGCAGACCCGGAACGCCCCCACCAGTCAGAAGCAATTTATTTCGGGCGGTACGTGTCCGAGAAGAACCTCATTGGACTGTTGGAGAGAGTCGTTCGCTTGTTCCTACCTAGCGCATTTGACCAGTCCGGCATGCAAAGCGCGTTGCACGCTCAGGCTGTGAGGGTTCGTACAGAGGTCCGGCCCCTACGGGTAGACTATGCGAACCCTCAAAGGGCAGACATGGTGAGCCGGGGGGGAATACCTGAGGGAATTTTCGTAGATTGGGTGGATTTCATATCGGAGCGACGCACGTCCTACGACACGCCGGTGAACAACCCGCACGTCGGGGCGGGCCCTAAGTCATCCCAGCACCTGGCCTCCGTAGGTGGGGAGTCCATGACCCAGCTCCGCCAAATGTTCAGCCAAACACGCAACCCCATTGTCGCCCTAGCAGACCAGCCCGCGACGACTGGGAGAGTCAATATGGACGACACACTCGCTAGCCGCCTCTTCGAAGCTGCATACCAATGGTTGGGCGGTAAATCGTCGTCCTTCCAGACGGGGCTAGAACTAGGGAAGAGCTCTCGGTAGCCGCCTTCAAACACCAGCCGGCCTCCACCCCAGGTGGACATGGAGTTCCGTTGGGCATTTCGCAGGCGGAAGACCTGAGGACGCGCCAGGGCAGTAAGAGAGCCCTGCCACAGGGCAGGGAGCGCGAACAGGTCGGAGAGGACAAGTTGATGTTAGAGAGGCCAGATGTAGACGCGCCGCGACAAGCCAAGGTGGATTTCCTGCTGCGACACCAATACTGCTTCCGACTGGCGTTCAATGGCAACTGCCCTAAAGCCTCCTGCCCGTTCAACCACGACCAGAACATCGTCCCGGCCGGACAATTCAAATCCCCTGAGGCGAAGAGACGGCGGACCGAGACAGCTAGCGTAGACTCAACTGAAACGCGACCCCGCAATAAGCTTTACGCGTTGTCTGACGAGATGGCAGGGATGTTAGCAGCGGTGATGGGCGAGGACTGCGAACCAGTAGAGAACACTGAGGTGGACGCTTGAAGGTACGCCCCGGGGGCCGTAGCCCTTCCGGGGAACCCTTCAGACCTCAAACTCGTCCGGCTGGCACCGTGGCCCGTGGCACCTATTCGCCGTTCATTACAGGGACTTGGGTTGTCGGAGGCCAGCCACCCAAGCGACCAGGAGCTGGGGGCGCTAGAGGAACAGTTAGTCGCCGTAGGGAATAGTCAGCAACTGTGGGTCCACCGTACAGTATTGGACCCACGTCGGGTCGTAAGGCGGATGCCAGTAAGCGTTTTGATAGACACAGGAGCGGGCGGAGGTAACTATATATCGTTGGCTTTTTGGAAGAGCGTTCAGGCGCGGAGGGGCAGCGCCGTCGGCAGGAAGCTCAGTAGCAAGAGTCAAGGGGCCCTTTTAGCAGCAAACCCCGCTAACAGCGAGGTGCCGGGAATGACCATTCTGGGGTCCACAGTGCTGCCTATCGTGTTTCCCCCCGAGGACTGCGTACGGAACGTCCCGGCACGGGTAGTGCAAGATCTTCCGTACGGATTTATTTTGGGAGCCAGCTTCTTTCGTGCCAACAGTAGTGTCATCTCCCTCAACGAAAGCAAAGGGTTCCAACACTCGCCCGGGGCACCATGGGTTCCTTTCCAGTCGCGGAGCGCAGGAGGTAAGCGCGTAAAAGAGGCGTACGGCGCGGTAAGGCCACCACACACCGCCCGGGCCCCACCGCCCGGTGTTCCTTCGGACCTCTCACCACTACCGAGCTGCCCTATGGGGCAGGCAGCGTGCGAAGATGACGGTACGTTCCAGTGGGAACTCCGCCTGGTGAACCCGGCGGAAGTAGGAGGCTTCGTAGGGATAGCAGTCGAGGCATACGTACATGGCCCGCAGCCTAGTGAAACACAACTGGTGATGATTCATCTCTCCGAGAAGTACGGCCCAGATAGTGGGGCGGTGATAGGCTTGGCACGAGGCGTGCAATGGTGGGAGCCTGGCACCGTACTGTATTGCAAGGTGGTCAACACGGGTCCCGCTCCAGGAATCGTTCGGAACGGGCACCCCGTTGCCATGGTAATCGCCCTCAACGTGCCAGATGTGGACAGGTTCAGAGCGCTTTTCATCTACCCCGCGCCCATCGCCCCGCCCTTGACGCAGCCTGACAAACCCTCGCCGCTAGAAGCCGATCATAACCCATCGGCGCAAAAGGGAGTCGCTCTCTCGGATGCTAAAGTCGGTCAGCTCAGCGAAAGACAAAAAAAACAGCTGTTACACACCCTCGGTCCGAAGAATGTGGCTGGCCTGTTCCCGGAGGACCCGAAGCGCGTGAGGCCGTGCACAATAAGAGAATTGCGAATACCCTTGATCGATGAACACACCCCGCCGATCGTAGTTAAACAGCAACGTTTTTCCTCAGAGCAGGCAGACGCTGTCCAGAGAGAGGTAGAGCTGTTAGCGAAGAGAGACATCATCCGAAAGTCGACTTCCGCTTAGGCAGCCGTGCCCAAGAAAGACGGCACGCTGCGTCTTTGTCAGGACTATCGCGCACTAAATAACCTCTTGAAGACAGATAGCAGGGAGCTCGGGGACATGCAAGGTATTTCCAACGATGCCAGGGTTGCTCATGGTTCACGTCCGTCGATCTAGCCGCCGGATTCTTCCAGCTACCCATTGCAGAAGAAGATCGACACAAATCCGCTTTTCGCGACGCGTACGGTCAACGTTGGGAGTACATGAGATGTGGGTTTGGGCTCAAACTCCTGCCGCCAGCGTTTGCAAGTATGGTAACGGAGTTTCTCAGCGGGCCAAGGGGCAAAGGAGTGGAAAGTTACTTGGGCGATATCATTATTTACAGCCAGGACTTTGACCAACACCTCATTCTGATCGATGCAGTCCTTAACCGCCTGCAGTCTGCTGGACTGTCCGTGAATTTTGCTAAATCACGATGGTGTTGCCCGAGTCTGGAATTCGTCGGGATGGTAGTGGACAGTCAGGGGGTTAGACCGTCGGCGTCCAACGTGGCGGCCGTAGCTGAGCTACCTCCACCGTCAATGGTGGAGGAACTCAGAACATTTCTAGGTATAACGGGCTACTTGCGACAGTTCGTAGAGCGGTACAGTATTCTAGCCGCGCCGCACACAGATATCCTTCGAGACAAAGCCCTTGCGACCAAGCGCGCGCGGTGTCTCCCTATCCCATGGTCAGAACAACAACAGAACGCGTTCTTGGCGCTGAAGGCGGCCCTCACATCATTTCCTACTTTCCCTTCCTGGGACAGCCCATTTACGTTACACACAGACGCCAGTGAAACAGGGGCAGGTGCAGCGCTAACACAAGTTCACGATGGGAAGTAATGTGTGGTCGCATATGCCAGTCATCGATGGTCTCGTACGGACGAGCGTCGTGGAGCTACCGCAAGGGAATGCATGGCGGCTTTATGGGCAGTCGTCCACTTTCGACCTTTTTTGGCGGGTAGAAAGTTCACTTTGGTCACAGACTGCTCCGCGTTGCTGTGGCTATTTCGTAGCCGGGACCTGGACCCCAAGCTTTACAGATGGGCACTCCGGCCAACGGAATTCGACATAGTCATGAAGTGGAGGGCAGGAACGCCACACTAACTACCTAACTCTCTATCCCGCTTGCTGCGCCCGGGGGCAACAGGCGCCTCGATCGACGACTCATTCCCGGACGACGCATCACCCATCAAACCCACGGATTACGTCGGCCCCAGAGGACCGGTCCTAGACGGACATCTGCTGAATGACCTAGAATCACTCGAAGAGGGACTGGTAGACCCGGGTGGTATCAGGGAACGGTTGTTGTCCGTAGAGAAAGGTCAACTAGTAAACGGGTGCCATCCGCGCTTAGTGCAATCGTTGCTAGTATTCCGCGGGCCGTAGCCGTGCTCGAAGAGCCACCCGAAGAACCCGTCGACCTAACCTCGGACGTTCAGCTAACCATCTTGCCGTTCCATGACCGGGTTGCAGCTATGCATGCAGACAGCTCCGGGCCGATAGTAAGGCGATCTAGCCGCGTTCGTACTCCATCCGTGCATCTAACTTCGTTTCCGGAAGCCCCCGCCCGTCCTCCTCGCCCTGCGAGCACCGCGCGTCCGTCGTCAAAAGCCCGATCACTGACAGGAGGCGAACCGGCCGTTCAGGCGTCAGTACCCGGCTCCTTACAGGTTCCGAAAGACCCACCACCACCGACGAAGGGAAACCTTCTGGCGCCTGACACCGTCGAGTGCAGTCTCTCAGCGGGGGAGGAGGGGTGGGCACGCCAAAAGGAACCATTGGCGACAACGGTGATAGAACGTGCCCTCCAGGCGCTGCAAGACGTGCCTCACTTGATCAGGAGCCAGGCAGCGCACCCCTTCTTGAGCAAAGTCAGGCGAGCACTATGTAGTCAAGGAGAAGTTGCCGGGCAGAACGAGTTGACAGATTCGGATATCAACAGATACCTTCTAGACGACCAGAGTCTCCTGTGGCTTGAGTTCGAACAGAGCGGAGCGTTGGTAAAGCGAACAGCTGTACTAGCCATACCGAGTTGCCTTGTAACGGACATGCTCGTCTTAGTACACTGTCAACACGGTCACCCCGGAATCGCAAGAAGCCTCTCGTTGCTAAGGGACCGGTTTCACTGGCCAGGCATGTGTAGAGACACACGAGAGTACGTACTATCGTGTGGGTATAGACGCAGGAAGAGGTCACGTAGTCAACGGGTGGCGATGCTTCCCGCCAGATTCTTGGGGCCATGGGAAGTGCTAGAAGTAGACCTACAGAAATTCCCCAACACGTCGGACGCGGGAAACGAGCACCTACTGCTCCTTGTAGGCAGAGCATCTAGATTCCCCTTCGCTTACCCACTACCGTCAAAACAAGCACACGGCGTAGCCCGTTTGCTCTTAGACCTTTGCCTGACATTTGGAGCGCCCTCATTTATTCGCGCGGACGGTGGGGGGGAATTTACAGCGGCAGTAGTGGGACACCTATGTCGATGGTTAAAGGTCCCAATAGAGTTCGGACCAGCAGACTATCCCAGGGGGCAGGGAGGAGTGGAAAGAGTGGGAGCATGGATGCAAGACGTCCTATCCGAACTGTGTAAGGCCTGGCCAACAAGATGGGCCGAGTACGTTGCTCCCGCTTGTCGGATCAAACGCACTACGCCAGACCCGGCACTACCTTCAGCCATGACTCCCTTCCAGCTTCTGTTCGGTCGTAACCCTCGCACAACCCTCGATATGCTGATCCCACATATGGATGACACTGAGGCCGCAGGCGGCCTCAGCAACTTCATCGAGAACCGCAGGCATAACATGCGGGAGGTAGCGGAAGCACTGCGAAAGATCCATGACGATAAGGAAGCATCCCGTCAGCGCCACAATGCCGGGATATCACGGTCGTCCCCAAGTACAAATGTAGCGGAGGGAGATCTGGTCCCGGCACGGGAGAGCGACAGCTCGCTTTTCAGACAAGGTACGGGCCCGAAGTTGGTACACGAAAAAAGGACAGGTCCGTGGACCGTGACCAAGGTCGTGTTTAAGAGCCTTAGCGCTGTCATAGAAATGGAGGGGAGAAAACCGATCCCGTACGGTGTCAGTAGCATCACTCAAACCTTTCTACAGGCGCTCATCAGACTTGAGACACAGGATAGGGGACAAACTCTCACAAATAACTTGGGGTGCTGACCTGGGGCTCATAGGAGACTCGGTCGCCGCGGCCCCGATGTATACTCTAATAGACCGCAGGGAGGTGGTGAGTAAAACAGAGGCAACCCGTTGGGGATATCGGGGAAGATACCTAGACGGGGTCTCCTCGGACTGGGTCACGGAGGCAGAATCTCTAGACAGTTTTCCCCCTTTGCAGCTAGACACCTTCCACGCCCTGTGGAACTTGAACCCCCCCGACGCGGAGAAAACTCAGACGACCGCCCGCCCGAAGAAGCGTAGGTTCCTGAGAAGAAGAGAAGCGCTAACGCTATATCCGATAGGAACGACAGTAATCAGGTCCCACGCGGTAAGTGATAAGCAAATGGACCGGGTAGGACTGGTTCATGACTTTTGCTCGCCCTACTGGCGCGTTAGGTTTCCGGACAATGACTGGGAAACCGTCTCGTAAATGAGGAAGGGGGCAAAACGAAGAATTGAGGCAGACAAGTTGAACAAGTCCAAAGAGTAATGCCCCATTGGCGCCGTGGCAGTAGCCGTTTTACAAACTATACAGCAGGAACAGATACTCAGTTTCGGTTAGAAAGTGGAGTATAAAAAGCCCTGGTTGGTATCTTAATTCAGTATTTACGGACCAAGGTTTTCCCTGTCCGAAGCTCTAGCGTACGCACCGCCCGTCTTGCCGCGTTGTTGGCTTGCGCCACCAAGCTGGGGGGGGTGCTACAGCGGTTGGGTGCAACAGGGCATTGCTAAGGTAGCCGTCGAGAGGCCCGGCAGACAATGGATTGATGCCGAACGAGGAGAGTTGCCTTGAAAAGGATTGCCAGGGAGGCTGACATGCGGAGCAAAGACAGGATCCATGCCGAGCTGTCAGTCGACCTAAAAATAGAGGACGATGATGAGAAAAGCTCAGGGAAACACGCCTCCAGGAAGTCAAACCTCAGACGGAAGGACTGCGGATGTACACACAAGTTTTTCCCTGCCCAAGCAATCCAAATACTCTGAGACCCACCTTACGTCCTGAACACCTGGCCTATCGATCAACGAAATCGAGCGAAGGAGCCAGTATGGATCAGCAATACTACAACCAGCACGTGGGAGCCAACGTGCCAACGTGTCCGCAGGTCAGACCAGTTCCGTAGAGGTGCGATTTGTGGTGAACACAAGCGAAGAATGGGCCCATGGAGGTCACTAGTGGCTATGAGACAGGTTACCACCACAAGGGGTACCGAGCTGCCTCCTAGCCGGCAAGGGAAGACCCCTGCGCAAAGAACACATTTGAAACAGTACATGCACGCGACCAGTCGAATACTGTAACAGACTTACTGAATAAGCAGCAGGTTCGAGTGTTTTAGCACTACAGCATGGAGTGGGACACACTGTAGAAACAAGCAGAGTCGAGAAGAGTAGTCAGCGTAAAAGTGCTACGTTTTTCACCTTCCATGGTACCGCAAGCCTTGTATGTTTCTGCTGTGAACCGCATAGTTAATGAGCAGAAGAATCATCATCAGGTTTGTTCATCATGCGACGCTAACGAAAGTCACTTTGATGCTTTCCACGCCTCAGCAATGAGTGGGAATCCAAAAATCCTACCGCTTTAAATTCGACATCGAAACGCGTACAAGTAAACGCCAGAGTCAATAATCATCCCGCGCACAATGTCACCGTTGACACAGCAACCGATGTACCGTGCATTTCTGTTAACTTCGTCCAGACACACCACACAACGAAAGACTCTGAAGTTTTTGCAGTGCCTACGGGAGCGATCAACCTCAGCAGTGCTGATGGTTCACCTCTCCAAATGTTAGGATACGTTCGCTTTGAAGTGACGGTAGGACATATTACCCTGCCAGTCGAGGCGTTTGTATTGCCCTCTCCAGGGCCAGACATTATGCTCCTCGATAACTCTATCATGTATGCCTTTGGCGGCGTCCTTGATTGCAGTACAGAGCAATTATCATTCAAAACATCTCAAGTCAAAATAAAAGCATCTCACCGTAGAGTGTCACCATTGACACAGCAACCGATGTACCGTGCATTTCTGTTAACTTCGTCCAGATACACCCCACAGCGAAAGACACTGAAGTTTTTGCAGTGCCCACGGGAGCGATTAACCTAATCAGTGCTGATGGTTCAAATTTTAGGATACGTTCGCTTTGAACTGACGGTAGGAGATATTACCCTGACAGTCGAGGCGTTTGTATTGCCCTCTCTAGGGCCAGACCTTATGCTCCTTGATAACTCTATCATGTACGCCTTTAGCGGCGCCCTTGATTGGAGTACAGAGCAATTGTCATTCAAAACATCTCAAGTCAAAGTAAAAGCATTTCACCGTAGAGTGAATGTTACGACACACCTCGAGAACACTGCGACAGCTCAGTGCTCCGTGGTCTCTATTAGTACTAGCGTCGAACCCGTACCGGTGTTTTTGAAAAACAAATGCTGCATCCCCCCTCAGAGTGAGATGGCCGTACAAGTAGAGTCGGTGAAAGCACCAACCGAAACCACTGCTGCACTAATTGAACCACTGATCGTCACGGTCGAGGGCATTGAATCTTCTGCTGTACCCGAAGCCTTTCAATTTTTGATACAGTAGTTGCTCGTACAGTGTGCCACTGGTCGACCACTGATAAAACAGCAGTCGTCCAAATCGCGAACCCGTCCCATCAATACGTATACTTGAAACGGAAGACATTGCTAGGACATATTGTCGAATGTGCACAAGTACTGGAGCTAAGCACCAAGTACGGAAGCGTTTTTTCTCTGTCACCACAAGTGCCAGATAAATGCACCCTAGCCGAAGCAACGTTTCCCTTTGAATCTGGAACACGTCCTGTAGATAGAACTCCGTACCGGGCAAACCCACGCGTACAGGAGACTATCGACAAGTGCGTGAACAAAATAAAAAAGATGGAATCATTGAACAGCGCCCTGCTGGTTCCTGGGGTTCCGCAGTAACTATTGTCGCAGAATTAGACGGCGGTTCTGCGTAGACTACAGGTCGACAATAAATAAAATCTGATATAAAAGTCATTGCCTATGCCCAACGTAGAAAGCCATCTTGACACGGTCGGACGAGCACGCTATAGAACCGTGTGCGAAGTACAAAATGCGTATAAACAAATACAAGTAGCAGTTAGCGAACAAGATAAACTCTATTTGTCACGCAGAACGGAAAGTGGGTCTTCAAACGCCTACCCTTTGGTATAGCTAACGCGCCGTTTTTGTTCTCGCGAGTAATGTCATTAGCTTTTGCACACTTTGATCCGAAAAGTGGTCTCTTGGTATATATGGATGTCTGTATATGTTGTTCATCAACCTGGAAAGGCCAAGTACAACTGCTAGAAAACATGCTTGAAGCATTGCAAGCGGCCGGCGTCACCGTGAAACCATCGAAAGTATAGTTTGGACCCCGAGAGGTTAAATACTTGGGACACCTACTGACCGCCGACGGAATTTGGATTGGTGAGGATCGCGTAAAAAAGCTATTGTTGACCTACCGACACCTAAAACCATCAACGAGTTGGGGTCAGTACTTGGAAAGGTCAACTTTGTCCGCAAGTTCACCCCAAACTCGGCTAGCGTCATCGCACCGCTGGTCGCCCTCTGTTACGGGAAGCGACCCTATGCGCATCACAATTTTGTAGACCTGTGTATTGTTGTCCTAGTATTGCGTGAGACATCGCATTAAAGCATGCATCTCATTCTACGGTCTGACCTGTGTGGGTTCCCGGAGATCGTGGCAAATCGGAGGGATAGGTCAGGCGGGTGACTCACGAGCGTACAGATAACGTTCCAAGCATTCAGGGCGAGTGGTCCGTGCGTTCAGAGCAAGCATTTCGTACCAGGGATTCACAAGTTCATCACATGTTCTCAGTTTGGTTCAAGTCCGTGCTTTCCAGTGATCGACATACCCAGCTCCCCCATGGCCCCACGCACGTTTAGTCGATCCCCTTCTATGCTATCCTTCCGAGGTACTACAACTCCGGGTCTACAAATAAAATGGGGAAATGCCTTCTTCTCGCCGTGACATCCCCCCACGTTCGATGTCTTCAGACCGAAACAACGAATGAACGTTAAACGTAATCCCGAAGAGCAGGAAATACTCGTCAAGATAGCTAAAGAAGAAAATAAAACTCCCGGCCCTCCACGGAGCATCTCGGGAAATGAAATTGAAACCCGAACCAGAACAACAATCCTACCTCCTCGTAAGCAAGAGGGCGATCTTTTCCTTGCCCCGCAAACACTCCCGATCTGTCTAACCACTTTTCTCTAAACAAGAAAACAAACATACGCTCTTATCAAACTGCGGATATTGCACCAAACGACCAAGCGACGCGTGCAATTCTTCCAAAGTCCCCTGAAAATTCCGTCCCTGCGGGTTTCCCCCCTCATCCTCAGCTACAGGCGTCGGTGTGTTACCACGTTAAGACTTTATTTCGTGATTCCCTCTTCATCGCCGTGCACCCGATGTTGCAGCGTCCCTTCTTCCCGGGGTGCTGACTTTGGACTGTGGTGAGAAGGACGGCGGCCCCGACCCTCGTACATTCTTCACGACCTGTATGCGCCGCATCTGTATGACACGCTCGGAGCATGTACTCACCTGTGAAAAACATTATTTTGTTCTTGCCTCACCTGCATCTGCGGTAAGGAGTTCTTCTCGATGACTTCCGTCTGCACATTAACAAAGCCCTACCAGTACAAGTTTACCCTTCTGGCCAGACGCAGACTCCTCGGTAGGCTTCCATCGTCCTACCAAACAACCTCAACTCTAACTGAGAATACAGAGAGTTCTGGCCAGTTCTTCGTCGTATAGCTATACGTGGCCATTCTGCCTACAGTAGACACTCTCGTTAAAGTCCACTTTGCCCCTCTCTATATATCTACACGCTTGACTGTGTCTCACTTGCTGTAGCGGTTCACCGCTTGGTATCCCAATGTGCTTGCGTACTGGACTGTGTAGATATTGTAACCATCCACGTAACTTTGCCAGACGTTTCTCACCGTATCTTCCACAAATGTTTCTATATATGTTAGAAGACGTCTTCCGCCCTAACGTTTTCTATAATAGCTGTCTCTGTGCGGATATCACATCTGGATTCATGGTGTGCTTTGCTTCTGGCGATGATCTCAAGCTTCCCTACGTTGAGTGTGGATATGCTTTGCGAATGTGGAGGTGGTATCGTATATGGGTTTTCCGCTGGCTGCAAGACGTTCATGATCAGTCATCGTTCCGTTTTGGCCTCCTCCTACGGTATAAAGTTCTATTTCGTATACTCCGCGTGCTTCAACTTATTGGCTAGCGAATGTGGAGGTGGATTTTGTATGTGGGTTTACCACGGGTTGTCAGAAATTCATGGTAGGTCGTCTTTCTACTTTCGCCTCCTCCTATAGTATGAAGTTCTATTTCACATACTTCGCGTGCTTCAATATACTGGCACTACCCAAGGTTGTTGTCTGATTCCGAGTAAGTAAGTCGTTTAAAGGTAGTGACGTTTACGCTACTCACTGGCACTAGCGAATGTGGAGGTGGATGTTGTACAAGGGTTTGCCACGGCGGTAAGAAATTAATTATGGGTCCTCTTTCTACTTTCGCCTCCTCCTATGGTATAGAGTTCTATTTCGCGTACTTCGCGTGCGTCAATTTACTGGCACTGCCCCATGTATTTATCTGATTCCTAGTATGTAGGTCGTTTGAAGGTACTGACGTTTACTGCCCCCCCCCTGCACAAACGTTGTCCACTGGTGCGACTCTTTCGTGCTAAATTCAATCATGAGTGCTAAACGGCGTTCGTCTACAACCACCTTCGAATCTCACCCCTCGCATACCGGTTTTGGTGGAAATATTTGCAGAAACGTAGTGACACCCCCCCCCAGCGGGAACTGTCTAATGGTACTCCAATCGGTCCGGATAAGATGACTAGTATTATAGTCGACATTAGGAACCGCGTCAAATGACAACATCAACAAGGTGCGACTCTTTCGCACTAGATCAGTCATGAGTCCTAAACGGCGTTCGTCCACAACCACTTTCTAATCGTACCCCTCGAATAACGGTTTTGGTCGAAGTAGGTGCAGAAACACCCACCTCCCGTATTTGCTATGAAGACGGTATACAATCTCTCGTCGTCAGAGTAAACGAGGCAAATCTTTCGGCGCAGTGGCGGCACAAACCCTCACGTCGTCTAGGCCCAAATGCCAGAGTTTTTTGCCCCTGCGACGGCACATATCCGGATGTCGTTAGAGCCAAAGTGAGACAGCCTTTGCAACAACCACAGCACGTAACCTCTCGTTGTCTGAGCACAAGTGACATAGCCTTTGCCACAACGACGGCACATATCTGCTTTGAATGTATTTAAGTGAGTGGTAAGTGGTACATTGCTGCAGTATCCATTACCACGTCGTCTGAACACGAGTGGCCTAGCCTTTGCCATGACGGCACATAACCTCTCGTCATCTGAGCGAAAGTGAATGCATCTAAGTTGTAAGTGACACGGTGTTCTAGTATTATTTACCCATTATGCACCAAACGTGAGTGCATCTAAATTGTAAGTAGTACGATGCTAAAGTATCCATTGCCGATTATGTAACGGAGTGAACACCAACCGAACCCCCAAATCCAACAAAACAAACGTCTCAGGGGAGAGCTCACCATCATCTGCCCCTACGATGACAAGTGCTCACCTTCACTGTCAAGGTGCTATGCCCTCAGTGCTTACCTGCACTGAACTCAACCCACGGGGGCGATCACCTCGCCACAAAACCAGATCCCAGGACACTCAGCAACACACAAGCCTACCAAATCCCTAGAAACCCCACAGCATGCAAACCTGAGGGAGGGTCTCACTTTCACCTCCCCTCTCAGCGATAGCAGAATGACACGTGCTTAAGTCTACTGTCAAGGTGCTACGCTGATCAATGCTCACCTTCACTGAGATCAAATCTCGGGGGCGCTCGCCTCGTCATGCCGCCTGCTAGTAATGACAACGTGCTAACTCCGCAGCGTGCTACCGTTCGAAGAGTACCAAGCAATCTATAAACCCAACCTCCCCCCCCTTGTTTGGTGTGTTATGACATAGTGTAGAAAAAACAAGTCCGTTTGAAAACTGGCCCAGCTCTTAGTGGTAGTAAGTAATATAAATAATATCGTGGTGTTTTTGCAGAGTCCGTCCAGGACAACATGTCCGCGGCTACTCGTGTAGGATAATAGGTTTTGGTGTGGTGCTCGAAGCAGGTTCTCATATTCGTAGGTGTATACTTGTGCAATTCATACACACAGGTACTTGATAACTATTGATACTGTATATATCGCTACAGAACGAGTTGACGTTTGCCAGGCGCCGTTGTTCCGGGACCACGACTATATCGGTGATTTCAGATTGTGTAATAAACTTTAGTGACATGTTGGCAATCGTAGACATAACTGCTGTAGTTCATATACTGCTACAGGGCCACCGCTGTGTGGCTGATTTAAGGTTATGTTGATCCCCATATACGGTAGCATATATTTTTTATACTTGTCGCTACTTTTAGCAGTTATCAGTTTCAACGTAGCTTTCATAGCGTGCATTCACCCAAATGATGCCCTGCTTGCTATACTCCACAGCTGAAAAGCTCTATAGCGATACTTCCGGCCGGGAGGCAGCGGTGTGACGCTCTGCTGCGGTAGCAAGATGCACACTGCTGTACATAAGTAGGAAAAAGGTAAGTATCTCCGACCTAGTAGAAGCAAAAAGAATAGTAGGCCCGAGGGTCCAGAGAGATATTTCCATACGTCCTACCAGGTTAAGTTCTAGTAGTATGAATACCATATATACATACATCCTCCGGGTATGTGTTTTTTCGACTTGTTCGAATAAATGGATCTTTTCCGTACACACATATATATGTATCGGGACAAAGGCAAATAGCCCCACCCCAATAGAAGCAAGAGACCAGATTTTTTCGCTTAAGGTACACCTTACGGTAAGAAAAATATCAGCATTTTCGACTGTGGGCACATCAGAACAATGAGGAAAAACAATCCTTCGGTTGTGTTACACCGGCTACATACCTGTTAGTCTGGTAGTGGTCAGGCTTGGCTGCATCGTATATCTATCATACAGCCCGAACCCTCCGGACACAGCAAACCACCCCTCCCTCAGCTGTGTGCAAGCTCATCATCACGCCCAGCTGAAACTATCTCACCACGTGTGACCCGTGGCGCACAGGGGCTTGCGTACCCGTTCTCTATCTGCTCCAGTTTTCCTTCTACGTTCCGTTATTGCTCGGTGTTCAATCCTTCAAGTGTTGCACCTGGTCCCGAGCACAACGCTCGGTTGGTATGCAACACAACCAATATTCGAACCGTGGGCATTGAAGATGGCCCAACGTGCCTCGTACTTTTCATTGGGTGTGCATACTGTATTGTCGTTCCGTCGTCTCGGTGTCGTGCTAGAGATGCACAACCTATGTGCGACTATCGGTCCATTACTTATAGTGTAGTCAAATCAATCGCGGCAAGAATACTGGTTGCCAACAACAAAACAGGTGTACACACGTACCTGGTACACGATAAAATAGTATCCAAAATATCCAAGAGTGAATGCCAGATGGTACCAAACCATGACGAACATCATTTCACGGTTTTTCAAACATTCCGATCTCCCGAAATGCACTTCGATCACCCTGAGTTCGCCATGAAACCCAAGGGCTGGGGATGGACAGGGCGGGTATCGCTGAGCACCTAGCTTAGATATTCTTTGGTTCACTTGGTTGTGTTTGCATTCAACTCGCGTTGCACTGCATCAGTCTCCGTAGAGACGTGAGCGTATTGCGACCTTTCTCTTCTGTTGGATATTGTATTTCGGTCCATGGTTGTGAGGAGTGCTTCCCCTTCGTTTGTTGGCGATGCTGGAGGTTCCTTGGTTGGATTCCTTATTGATGTTGCTTTCGTCTTCCATAGTAACTATAAGTTTCTTCAGAGCGGTGTAGACAGGGGACAGAAGCACTACAACTGGAGATTGTTAATGCTTTGGCCGTCTTCCAAACTCGTTCAGCGCGTGTTGCCGCGCAAGAGAGCTATTAACTCCTTGCGGATGCAAATATACGCTGGCAAGGTACCAGGTTGCTCCGGCTGATTCGATGAGAAACGTGGGTTCGGGAGGGGTGGAGTCTTCGAGGTTCCTTTCATTACATTCCGCTCGTGTGTGAATTCGAGAATATGTTTGGTCGTTGAAAGGCATGCATGCATTTGGCGGTGAACGAGCATTCATGTAATATGCGACGTGGCATGCATGCAAGCACAGCGAGCGACAGACGTATAGAACAGCGACGAGTGTGCTTGCATGCGATTCAAGACCAAATATAATCTGAATTCGTCTACGGGCTGGCTGTAACGTCGAGTTCCAATGGCAATCCGGTCCCAGCGGTTGCTGTGCAAGAGAACGATTCCTTGCGCGAACGAATTAAGGTGTTGACGGGGAGCCACGTTGCTCCGGTTGATTCAATAAGAAACATGGGGTCGGCAAGGGTGCGGTCTCCGAGGTTCCTTTCATTACATTCCGCTCGTGTTTGAATTCGAGAATATGTTTGGTCGTCGAAAGGCATGCGTGCATTCGTGGGTGAACGAGCATTCATGTGATATGCGAAGAGGCATTAATATAAGCACAGCGAGCGAAAAATCTATAGACGAGCGGGGAGTGTGCTTGCATGCGATTCACGACCAAATATAATCTAAGTTCGTCTACGGGTAGAGAACGACGTCGAGTTCTGTCGCGACCCGACCCCGGCCATTGCTGCGCAAAAAAAACAATTTCACGGGAATGAATGGAGAGGTTGACGGGGAACCACGTTGCTCAAGCTGATTCAATGAGAAACATGGGTTCGGTAGAGGTGGGGTCTCCGAGGTTCCTTTCACTACTTTCCGCTCCTGTGAAAATTCGAGAATATGTTGGGTCGTTGAAAGGTATGCATGCATTCGTCGGTAGACGAACATTAAAAGAGCGACGAGTGTGCTTGCATGCGATTGAAAACCAAACATGACCTGAATTCGTCTACGGGCTGACTATAACGCCGAGTTCCAATGGCGATCCGATCCCAGCGGTTGCTGTGCAAGAGAACAATTCCTTACGAACAAATTAAGGTGTGGACGAGGAGCCACGTTGCTCCGGTTGATTCGATAAGAAACGCGGCTTCGGCAAGGGTGGGGCCTCCGAGGTTCCTTTCGGTACATTCCGCTCGTGTTTGAGTTCGAGAATATTTTTGGTTGTCGATAAAGGCATGCATGCATTCGTTGGTGAACGAGCATCCGTGTGATATGCGATGAGGCATGCATACAAGCACAGCGAGAGATAGACAAACAGACCGGCGACGAGTGTGCTTGCGTGCGGATCGAGACCAAATGAAATCTGAATTCGTCTACGGGCGGGCCATAACGTCTAGTTCCATTGGCGATCCGACCCCGCACCCAGAGCGGTGGTGTAGTCAGGGAGCAGCAGCGCTGCGATTACTGCATTCTACTCTATGTTAAGGATATATATATATATATGATAGGCAATTGAGTCTCAGCCACGCTCACGCCCCCCCCTATGTATATCCTTACCTGGTCATATTGTGTGTATATTCTGTGGTAAAAGGGGACAGAAAAAAAGGAGATACGTACGTAAACTTTAATAATATTAGAATTAAAATTTAAAATATGTATTACCTACTATTCATTCATCTTTTTGTCTCTTAGTGTTTGGAAATTAGTGAGATTCTTATTCGTTGGACTTAGTGTTGTTGTAAATCAACGAAACGAAGACATATTCCACTGGTAACCGTCCAATAAAGTGGTTGAAGAATTTAGAGCCAGCCTACGGCATTTGATGGTTGTTCGTCTGTCATGTCGCTGCTGTCGACGCATTATGGAAGTTCTCTGGTAGTTCGAAGAGGGCAATTCAAGTAGCGTTGTTAACTTACGAGACGATCCTACACAGTAATTATAAGCAGAACAAGGTTTTACTATTATCTGGTAACCTTACAGCGGTAGTGGCTTGTTAGCGTACATTGCAGCAGTAGAACATATTGTGCATGTGGACGAGGCGTTGGTCTGCGTGCTTGCGTATGTATGAATGTGGGCGAAGCAGCGCGACGTCAGGGACTAGCGTTGGTATGCGTGTGCGCGTATGCATGTGAACGAAGCGTTGGTGTGCGTGTGTGCGCGTCCATGTATGTGGATGAAGCGTTGGTATGCATCATGAGTTTGACTTGAAAAATAAAGTTGGTGAACATGCACATTTGACATGAATATATTTTTTCGATAATGACATGGAGTATATGTATAAGCACAGTTGAAGCCGGTAAACGAGCATCCAATGAACGAAGAAGCGGGCATGCAAGCACGGCAAGCGAGACGTCCTTATGGTTGAAGCGGTGGTATGAATCACGCGTTTGACTTGCGAAATGACGTTGTACAAGTGGTATCGACCTCTCCGAAAGGTACAAGCACTGTTGTTGGTGAACGTCCATATTAGAGATGCATACATTATTTTCGATAGTGTGATGGAGCATGTGTACAATCGCAGTCGAAGCTGGTAAACGAGCATGCGATCGAAGAAAGAAGCGGTCATGTAAGCACAGCAAGCGACACTGCCTGGAAGTTGAAGCGGTGGTATGCATCACGGGTTTGACTTGAAAATTAAGTTGTACAAGTGGTATACATCTCTGCGAAAGGTACAAGCAATGTTGTTGGTGAACGTCCATATTAGAGATGCATATCGTACATTATTTTCGATAATGTGATGGAGCGTGTGTACAAGCACAATTGAAGCTGGTAAAAGAGCATGCGATCGAAGGAAGAAGCGGTCGTGTAAGCACAGCAAGCGACACTGCCTGGTAGTCCAATGTTCTAGGATATATGACTCTCACTCGTGAGACCCGAGTTAAATTCCCGGCAGGGGAGCCATGTTACGGGAAGCGACCCTATGCGCATAATTTTTTTTTTGTACACCTGTGTGTTGTTGTGTTTCGATCGGAGCGCCACCTGACCCTGAGCGCTATTTTTTGTGTTATTTTTTTCCCGAAACTCTCAATTATTGCGTGAGACATCGTATTCAAGCATGCATTTCATTCTACGGTCTGACCTATGTGGGTTCCCGGAGACCGTGGCAAATCGGAGGGATAGGTCAGGAGGGTAACTCACGAGCGTACAGATAACGTTCCAAGCATTCAGGGCGAGTGGTCCGTGCGTTCAGAGCAAGCATTTCGTGCCAGGGATTCACAAGTTCATCGCATGTTCTTGGTTCAAGTTCGTGCTTTCCAGTGATCGACATACCCAGCTCCCCCAGAGCCCCACGCACGTTTAGTCGATCCCCTTCCATGCTATCCTTCCGAGGTACTACAACTCCGGGTCAACAAATAAAATGTGTGAAATGCCCTCTGCTCGCCGTGACACCTCACTAAGAAAGAGGCCGTCAAGGAGGTAGATACACGTTGGAACCCAAAACACGACCAGGCGTACGCACAGTGAAACAATTGCTCACCCAGGCGCCCGTGCTACAGTTCTTCAATTTTTCTAAAGACTTTGCGATACACATTGACGCTTCAGACGCAGGCGCGGGAGCATTCCTCGCCCAGCAGAAAGGCGATGACCTCCTAATAATCGCATACTTTAGTCTACGCTTCAATGACAGCCAACGCCACTACTCCGCTACACTCAAAGAATGTTACGCTGTTGTCTTGGCAATACAGCACTGGCGGCCCTATTCACGGGGACGACACTTTGTATGTGTGACGGATCATGCGGCACTACGGTACCTATACTCAATGCAAAACACATCGGACATGTTAACACGCTAGGAGATCGCATGATATATCGTATGATTTCACCGTCCAACACAAACCCGGTAAGCTACATGTCGTGCCGGATACGCTTTCACGATTGTTTGCGTTTCAGCATCAGCAAGAAATCGCTGAGCCGTCCCTTGCACCCATTTGCCGGAATGTACCAGATGACCCTGAACCACAAGCAGCGCGAACTCCTCGCCCTTATCAGGCTTCCGCCGAAAAACTGGCTAATCTAGAACCAGTACGCAGCGATAGAGAGCTTTTCAGTGTGACTTGAGTTTTCGCGAGCGCGACCAATGTTTTCATGTCCGTCGATCAAGAAAAACTCCGCTCGGCTCAAGCAGCAGAGTACGGCCCGTACATTGACTACATTCAGCACGCAGACGCGCCCTATCCCGAAGAAGAAACGAAAACAATCATGTCATACTATTCAGTACAAGACGGAATGTTATTCATATCGTACCTTCCGGGACTCCTTCGAAAAATAAGCACATTTCGCGATCAGTTGGTAGTACCAGAAGTCCTTGTCGATCTAATTCAGCACGCTTACCACGACCACGTCATGTCAGGAGGACACCTCGCATCCCGACTGACTTACGATAAAATCTGCCAGAAATATTGGTGGCCTACTCTAAGCCGCGACGTGTGAGATTGGTGCGAAAAATACCAAGCTTGTCAACGACGAAAAACAGCACACGTCAGACCCCAACTCCCAACAGGCCATTTACCTGTCGAACGGCCGTTCCAAAGAATATCGGTCGACTTGGTAGAGTACAAATCGGTATCAACTTCAGCCGCAGGGATCGAATGTAAATATGTTCTCTCGGTGATGGACCACGCGACACGTTTTGCTGTGCTGCTGCCGGTACGTGATAAGACGGCCGACACAGTAGCCCGGGCTATCATCGAACGAATAATTAGCATTTTTCGGCACACCAGAGAACTGCACTCAGATCAAAGCGCCGAATTTGAAAACAAGGTAATATACCAGCTGCGATCGATTCTCGGACACAAAAAAAAAACCCGAACGACTCCGTATCGACCTCAGCACAATTCAGTATCAGAACGCGTACACTCCAACATGCACAACATGCTGGTCATGCATCGCGCGATAGATCAAAGCAACTGGGCATCACTGTTACCGTTCGTCCAATTAGCTCACAACACCAGGTTTAGTGCTACGATGCATGATACGCCATTTTTCTTGATGTTCGGGCGACAACCTCGACTTCCAGTCGATATAATTCTCGGGATTCCTCGTGTAGGAAAAACAGCAGATACCGAAGAATTCGCACAAAACACGCGGGACAATTTGCAAATCGCTTTCGAACTCGCACGCCGAAATCTTACCGAGCGTGCAGACGAAAAGCAGAAAACAACAACAAACCGTACCCCGTATTCAAACCTGGACAGGAAGTACTTGTGTACAAACCGTACCAGGACGCGGATGGTCCTAATCCAAAACAGCTGCTACCATGGCGAGGACCGTATGTTGTCTGCTCACAATTATCACCAGTGGTATATAGAATACGACTTACGAAGGACACACGAGAGATGTCAGTCCACCTTGCCCACATAAAACCCTACCTTAGACGGGAAACACCGCCAGCACCTCAATATGAGAAACTTGAGGAGTTGTTTTTGGGGAAACCAATACCCCTACCCGCAGTGGACCATCCAGACGAGGCTCAACTTAAAATTGAATCCTATTTCGTAGACAGGGTAGTAGACTACCATAGACGTGGACCTGGCAGAACAAGCCCCCACAACTACAAACACCGTCTGAGGCTCGAGGGTACGGCCCGGAGTCGGACCTCGAGTACCGCGCGGACGGAATACCCCAATGTCACGAATTAAATCGCCGCATATCGAACCCAGAAAGGTTTGCAAACTCGCGATAACCGCACCTTCTTCGCCCCCCGTCCCTTCTATCGGGAAACAGAAGCGGAAAGTAGGCGAGGGATGAGCACAAACTGAGACAGCGCTAAATAAGTACTCAACGCTCCGCGGCGTAAACAAAATCACGAACAAGTTGGCAAACACAGTTGACTCCGCTGTAGGCATAAGAGTTGCCAACGGTGATGAGAGTAGCGCCGTCAAACATGGCAAACACACGTGTGTCTAATATGATCTGGCGGGCACTCTAACCGGCATTCCGGCGGGAATAGCCGGGGCAAGGAGACGCAAAGAAAAATGTTGTACCCAACGGAAGAACGCTGTATGAAACATGACAATTCATGCCTAAGCCCACACTGAGTTATGGATAAAACAGCAATTCCACCGTCTTGCCACACAAAATTATTCGAATCGAAACCCACTCACACGGGGAACGAAGTCACCAGTTGATGCATTCAGATCAACCAAGTCGACCTCGCGTGACCGCCCAACAAATCACGAAAAACAATATTTAGGGTTCGGCTTCCCGTGGTTCTCAGAAAAGCAACCACGGGGGCGCACCAACAGTACGTGTGGCCACACGGATGCGTTGAGATATAGTTTGGAATTACCAAACAACTTCAGCATAGATAGACTGTCAGCGTGTAAGCTTGAAAATTTAAGCATCCTCGCCGGACCGGTGTTTACCACCCGTGTTTACTCAACGCGTCGGCTATAAGGAGTGGATGCACGCATGTGAAGGCTGCTGCGTCTCGGTTCGATTATCAGCATCCTGCTTCCGAACTAATCATCTTCCCGATGACCGCCACAAGACCATCCCTAGCCAGGATGGGCTTGAGGCAAATAAAGAGGGGGGCGATGTCGAAGCCAGGGTCGGAGATATCGTAGATCTCGTACAACGCACTCGCGAAGGACACGTCACCGGTCAAGCAATATCAAACCTCGGGTCACGAGCGGTCTCACGTCATTGACGGTGCTGACCCGTCCCCAGGAGATAGCGATCGGGAAATTATCCGCCGCAGACTCTGGAGTGACAAAACGTCCCCCCCACCGAGTCGGACTAGCTCTAGCATCTCCTTGCTAAATATCCACGAAGAACTCCGCTCGGCTTACGTCGGCCGTAACGACGGCTACAAGGGACCCTCGCCACGCGACCTCATCACGGCGACCTCTCAGCGACTTCGACACTGCGATGCCTCCGTGACTACATCGGCGCGAACGACGAGCGCAGGAACTACACTACTCCTGTTATCGACGTATTTCATTTATAGGTGGGAGTTGTGCACAACTTATGATAACACATGTATTTATATTGGAATTAATATCGAAGTCTGGTATGTACAACTCGAAATTTCTTAATTAATTTCGTACTTGGTGGTGGAAATGGATGGGAACAGACGACCACGAATGTTTCTTGTAGCAGGTAGGGGAAAAGGCAAGTTATGTCCGCCGGAGGCGGTGTCACGAAGGGACGGAACGATAATTTCCCACGGGAGAGATTTTATCGGCGGGACGGGACGGTAATTTTTCGGTGTTACGGCGGGACGGGACGGTAATGTTTCGGTGTCACGGCAGGACAGGACGGTATTTTGTCGGTGTCACGACGGGACGGGACGGTAATTTCTCGGTGCCACGGCGGGACGGGACGGTAATTTTTCGGTGTCACGGCGGGACGCGACGGTAATTTCCAACGGGAGCGATTATATAGGCGGGACAGAACGGTAAGTGACGATGGTCAGGGATTTTGTCGGCGGGACGGGACGGCGGGACCATTTTGACAGCGCTTTTACCGTCCCGTCTCGCCGAAATTACCGTGATGTGCCTTGGTTTATTCTTCTTTCTTTTTCTCTATCGATTTGTCTTTGTTTTTGTTTTTCTTTGTTTTCTTTCGTTTCTCTATTTCATATTAATAGAATGCGTATATCGTGCCTGTCGTATCCAGTTCGTATGATAACACATGGGCCTTGCATTGCCGACTGGTGTGCTCACGGCATACATGGCAACGTAGTATCTCTGTGGCGTAGTTTTGTGACCACAGAACTTGTACCTCTCTAGGTTGGAAGAATCGGCACGGACACTGGTTGTGCTTTATGTCGACGGGTAGAAAATGTAACTTCCCGTAGGAAGGTGGAGTTTGTGGAGGCGTTTTGGAATTAGAAGAAGTTGGGCAGAATCGTTAGACGAGGCGAGATCAGACGTCAGTTGAAAGCGTCTAGCCACCAGAGCTGCTTGGTCTTAGACGGCCGCTGCGGCAACGAGAATTCGTAGCAGTAGTGGGCCCAGACAATTGATCGACTTTCTTCTCCATCATGGCAGACCAGCCCTCCCTCCCAGCAGGAGATGAGGATCCCCCGCTTGATGTGGTGGGAGGCGCGGACGCCCCGCTCCACGCGGGTGGTGGGCAAGGGGAAGGAGCTGGCCTGCCTGGGTCCGGAGCACTTGCTGGAGGCATCGGACAAGGCGGAGCCGCGGGCATTGGCCCGGGTCTTCCCGCAGCAGTAGCCGATCCCCCCATGATGGCGGTGATACAACAGTTGTTGGCGAGCAACCACGCGATCGCGGCTCGGTTGGCATGCCTAGAAAACATCCAGGCTCATCCGCAGCAGCAGCCACAAGAAATTCAACCACTACAGCAGGTGGCCCAACCCCCTGCGTGCACTATCGCTGGCGGCCTGTTGGCCCCGTCGGCCGACGGGGCCATGGGAGGCCAGCTGCTGCCAGCTTCGCACGACGCAAACCAGCAAGCCGCGATCTCCGCGGGCGTCAGAGCGACCGCAAAGCAGGCAGTCGACCTATGGCACGCACCGGAAGGTCCTAAGTTTTTCATCGCGCGGGGAGGTTTCAACATGCAGGAGGTGGTAACCCGTCCACTCCTCCTCATGGCGCTCAACGAGGTGGCCTATGTCTCCGACGCCGTCACACAGCAGCTTCGATCCCTGTCGGAATTCGCGGTTGAGGCTTTTTACCCTCCCCTGCAAGCCGGGCAGGAGCCGGTGGACATGCCTGCCGAAGTACACTTCGCCACGTTCGTTGCAACGTTCGTGGCGACCCTCGAGTACGGGATGGAGAGAGCGCAGGCTGTATGCAGGAACAGGGTGCGCACAGTGCGGGAGGAGCTAAAACAGCTGCAAACGTCAGTGGAGGTCTACCTGCGTAGGCACCATAAACCACTCCTGGACCACAAGGACAAGGTCCGCGAGTTGCTTATCGCAGCCATGAACGTCGGTCTGCAGGTGGGGATGATCGACCTCGCGAAGCAGGGTGGCGTCCTGCACCGGAAGCACAGATACGCAGCTCCCCCGGCCGGCACAGGCGTCTCCATGGTCCCTCTGGCTTTCACGCGGCTTAGACAGCTGGTAGAGGAAGGCGCTGGCTCCAGTCTCACGGAGCGTCAGAGTTTCTGGACGCAGGCGCCTGAAAAAGCAGGCTCCAAGAGGAAGGGAGCCCCCAACGCGGGAGGGCAGCGGAGTGCCCAAACGCAAGCCCGGGCCGGCGCCAGAGGAGGAGGCGGGTCTACGTTCAAGGCTCGCATGCCGGAGCGGGGGACTCCGCCCGGCGTGTGCAATTTTGCATGGCGCGGCGATCCGTGCTCGCGGGTAAACTGCATGTTTTCCCACCTCCTGCCCGCCGGAAAAGGTCCGTCGGTCGCCGGGCCGCAACTGCAGCTCCAAGCACTGCCGCCGCCGCCGCCACCGCCCCCGGCGCTGCTGCACCAGCCGCCGCAGTATCATGCGGCCGCGACAGCCGGCGGGGGAACGGCAGCAGGAGGGGGGGGGGGGCGTCACGGCAGCCGAGCGTTGCACGGTTCAGCAGAAACTACGTGGTCGGCGGCCGGGGAGGTGCGTCCGCCGGGGGTGGAGCGGGCCGGGGGAATGGCAGCATCTGACAATACGGGCTCTGCCTTCCGGCAGGGCCGACCGAAGGGGGGGCAGGGGCGACCGGAGAATGGATAGTTTTCGGAGACGCCAGGAGGGCCATGGGAATTCTCCATTCACCCACTCCCGGGTCGGTGTCGCCGGCCCTGTTTCACGGTGAGAGTCAGGTGCCGAGAACCAGAATCAGTGACGCAAGCAGCACATCATTTGAGACAGCGCCTCGGCAAGACACCGTAAGGCAAGAAGAAAAACTAATTCAAGCAGGAGCTCAGGGTTGCCGCAAGCCAGCCCACTCCCATCTACCCTCCCATGACAGACACACGCACCCCACCACCCCCCGCCGCAATGCGCACACATCCCTATCGCCAGCCAAGTCGTTCCACTCGGCTTCGCAAACACTACACGCCTCACCCCCCGCAAAAAAAACACCGAGACATATCAGACGCGCACACATTAGCGAATAACCACAAGAAGGGAGTACTTGATAAAAGGGAGATTGAGCCTGAACAGAGGGCTAGATTACCCCACTTCTTTGCGAATCGAGACAGTACCGAGGTTGCGGAAGGTTCAGCACAGCAGGCTTGGTGTGGGCAGAAGGCCAGATTACCCCCTTCCGACGGAAACTGAGACAGTATTGGCTACGCGGAAGACTCACAGCACAGCACAGAACAGCTAGAGCAGAGGGCCAGAAAATACCCCACTTTCACGCGAATCGATACAGTGTCGATCCTGCAGAAGGCTCAAATCAGAAGGGCTGTCCACCCGTTCAGTACAGAGAAATCCCCACACCAGCACAGTCGTCACACATAGCCTGGCAGAGAGAGCAAAGGCAAGCCCAGTCACCCTTGCAGCAGTTAGTTGAATCAGCACTCGTTGCGGTCGACGCGTGGGAGAGTAGCGGGTCAGCACGCTCACGGCTTCCTAATGGGGAGTCGCTCAGTCGAAAACGATCAGAATGCATGATGCAACAATGGCACGCAGAAAAAGAAAAACTCGGAAAGGATGATTTTGACGCACGAGAAAGAGAAGAACTGCTTTATACGCTCGCTAGCTTTTGCACAACCATGATGAGAGATAAGCAAGGAGTCGTGGGGGACGTAGCTCGAGCATTAGGAGGATCCTGATCGCACCGCCGATAGAGCCCGCACACATAAAACGATACTTCGGAGACCTGGAATGTTTCGGGGCGGTGGACGAGCTCGTTGCGATGGTCACGGGGGGGGGGTACCGGTGAACGCAGCAGCGACGGGTGTAGATCTAGAGCGCGCATTACAATACGGAAACCACCCCAGTGTCAACGAGCATTTGCCAGCCGTCTGGGAAAAAATTGGCGAAGATGTAAGACGTCAAAAATGCTTAGTGATCCAAAAGTAATCTGCGCACGAAATCTCTAATCTACGAGTGTCCCCGTTGGCGGCAGTAGTGACACACAAAGTTAGGATCATAAATGATTTATCGTTCGATGTACAGAGTCGAGGGGAGAACGGTGGACTCAACGGCGACACCGACCCTGACACTGTCCCCAATGCCTGTGCGCACACGCGCTGCCCAAAGTCCTGGACGAACTCGTGAGACTGAGAAAAAACTTCCCAGTTGAGAAGATACTGATGAGTAAGACCGACGTGTCGAATGCCTTTAGGAGCGTGCGGGTAGATCCGGACCAAGCACACCTTTTTTGCTACACAGTAGCAGATCTGGTTGTGATTGATTTTCGTTTAAAGTTCGGATGGTCGGGATCGCCGGGTTTCTGGGGTATCATATCGGTCGCGGCCGAACACGCGCACTGCAACACCACACTTAAGTCGAGCCAGCTATTGGAGGAAGGAAAAAGCATGATGGCCCACGTTAAGGTGGTAGATCGATAGGAAGAAGGCACACCCACGCCGATTCCCCCAGACGCTAAAATTAGAGCACACAGCGGCGGAGATATCTCTGACCCGTTTTTCACAACCGTGTATGTAGACGACTACCTCCTAATCAGGGTTCACCATTCAAACGACGACAAGTCCACCCTGATGGCATCAGCCTCTCTTGCCTCGGATCACGTGCGCTTATTTGATCCCGGGGAGGAGGGAGTTACGCCCATCTTAGCCCCGAAAAAGAGTACGGACTGGGACCCCACGGTTGACGCGTTAGGGTTCACTATCAACTCGCACACAATGAGAATCTCTTTCCAGCGCGAAAAAGCTGACGCTATAAAACGTTTGCTGCTGGAGCAGTGGCCCTTGAACAGAAAGCGAGCGATCGCAAGGGACGTTCTCAGCATGGCCGAGAAGCTGTGGAACCTCACGTACGTGGTGCGAGCGGGCAGGTATTGCGTATGGAGGCTGTTGCGTCTGACCAGATTACACGATGCGAGCGCAAGGAAAAACCAACAGCGCATGGTAGAGATGGGCAGAGAGTTTCACGCTGACCTCTTGTTCTAAAAGTGGGCGTTAGATCACGAGCTTCTACTGGAAGGAGAGACGCTTAGCGCGCCCTGTTACACGGCGATAACACGACCCACCAAAAGGCACTACCTATCAGACGCGAGTTTCGAGGCTGCGTGAGGATTCTGTGCTGAGAAGAAGGTTTTTGGAGATACGACTTGCCGATAGAGCTGACTGCCGAACTAAAAAGGAATGACGATCTACGGGAGACCTGTACCATCACTATTTACCTGTTAGAATTACTGGGAATGGCTATGACTGCGTGGGTCATGCTAGAATTGGTGGGAGACCGCCCGGATGCGGCAGGGGCCGATCTTGATGCGAGGGGACAACGTGGCCGCCGTATCATAGGTATGTCGAAGCGGTGGGGCGACAGACAAAAGGGCGTGCTTACTCATGAGAATGCTGAGGCGCCTTGAACTCGCGGGGGGTTGGAACCACGCTGCAAAACATATTCCGGGCGTGCAGAACATTTTCAGCTGATGGGATTTCACGGTGGCCTAGAAAGATACTGGCACACAGGGTCAGGGAGCTGACCCACTCCAGCGAGTGATGCGAACAACCCATTGGTCGACGGGGTTCGGGGATCTTCGATGTTGTGCTCCGGACGAAGAACATCCTCACCAAACACGACAACATTCTATGGAACCTCATGATGAACGACGCAGAAGAACTCGGTTGACTCGCGAGATTTTTATAATGCATGTCTCTCTTAACACATGGTATGCATACCGCACGCCCACGCGCCTAACAGGAACAGGGAACGACAACGGAGGAAAGAAGTAAGAGGTGATGAGGTTGGTCGAAACGCTCGCGCTTGGTTCAGTCGCGAAGAGTACTCAGAAAAACTATTTAGCGAAGTGGAATACCTGGGTAAAAGAGAGACAAGCACAGGGGAAATGGCCGTGGTTGCAGACAGTTGACGATCCCGATGCAACGCGGACGGAACTGCTTGAATTCATGACGTCCCGCTGTTTCGTGCATAATGACCAGCAATCAACCGTCAGAGGGTACTTGGCGGCCATTAACCTTTTCCACAAGATGTACGCAGGCCGGGAGCTACCCTTGTCTCATTGCATGATATTAATAGTCGCAGTTGGGAAAGGGATAGGCAAGGCGCACGGTATGTCTAAAAAGAAAAAACAAGTGAGATTGCCCCTGACGTGGGCAATGCTCGCAGAAGGGCGACAGACAGTCGTGAGTATGGCAGACGGGGGTTACGTGATGTGGTTAGGACTCGCCGTGTCGTATTTCCTTTTGTGCCGAGCGTCAGAGTTATGGGCGTACGCAAACGGACAGGTTCATCCCGAGTTTTGTCTGATGTGGAAATTGATTTCTTTCTTTCACAAGGGGGTGCAGATGGGGTTTCAGAACAGAGCGATCGCCACAGCAGTGCAGGTAAAGTTTTGTAGTCCGAGTACTGAGAGTATTGAAGTACGGGCGGCAAAATATTGCGAGTACTGAGAAGGCCCAAATACTGAGAGTAATGAGAGTGTGAGCAGTACCGAACCCCGAGAATACAGGTAAATATGTACCCGCAGTAGTATCGAAACGCGAAATACTTGGGGTAAAGGCAATATGCGCAGTACAGAACCTCGAGATACTGAGAGTATTCGCAGTACATTGCATATATATTCCTCGCAAATAAATGTATATTTCGAAATACTACCAGACTGCTTTAAGTGTTCACGTTGTCTCCAGCGAAAGTAGTTTGCTCCAACTCCCACTCGTGTGGGACTCTCTGGGTGCGTTTTGTGCCGAAGGCTGAGCCTGTCGACACGGTGCACAGACGGTCGAAGATTACTTCATGCTCGAAGTATACTGGGCATACTGAGGGTATTTCATTACTAATGCGGGTACTGAATCTCGTAGAAGCAGCAGTACCAACAACACCACCAACGGACAAAGTACTGCTAGACTGGTATTATACTTGTAGTACCCGCGCTACAGAACCCCGAGTTACTTGAAGCACAACGGGCGGTATCAATGCCAGCAGCAGTAGCGAACCCCGCATTAGTGCGAGCCCGAAAGTATATGCACAGTAGTATCTACAGAACCTCAAAATACTGCGAGTACTCGCAGTATCTCGACTACAAAAAAAAAAACGAAATACTGCGAGTGTACGAAGTACGCGTACAGTAATATATTACAGCAGTATTTTCTCGAACATACTTTGCTTTACTCCCAAGTATTGGGAGTAGCTGTGAAATGTTGAGGTATGAACGCACGCCACACCCAAGCGCGCCCAAACTCTTTAATTTGGGCTAAAACACACAAGTAACATGTACTATATCATTTTGTACGTTCAGAAAAGCAAGGTGGATGAATCTACTGGCACAAAAAAAGTCAGAAGAAGTGGAAAATAAACACACACAACTTATATATTACAGTATGCCATGCTATACGTTCAGAAAAGCAAGGTGTGGACGAATGTATTATAACTGCTGTGTGTAGTATACTGTTAAAGTCCTGGTACAAAAAATGTCAAAAGTGAAATAAAAAAAGAAAAGCGTGGATGGTGCGAGTAGAACCTCGGAAACGAAAATGTTATCCAGCGTGGTATAAACTTCTACAACACTAGAACAGTGCTCGTACAACTGGCACATCGTGTTTTTTACGCAATCTAGAACACTTTGCACGATCTCCTACAGCAGTAGAGTAGCTTGTACACGTACGACTGCATATACAACAGCAGTACTGCTGTAAAATGCCACGCGAGGAACGTACGTGTACTGATCCCCTTTCAGCGGGCTCTAGGATCTATGGATCAGCAATGTATAGGACACACTGCAATCAGAACTATTACTGCTGTATGTACTGCTGCTGTAAGTATGTTTGGTACGAACGCTGTTGTACGAATGAGCCACAGTACGACCATCCATACGCGCAAGTTGAGCCCACTGCTGCTGCTGGGCAGCAGGGTTGTGGTGCTGTATGAAGCTGGAGGTAAGCACGCTCTGTCCACTGCTGTGGGTATTGTTCTCTAGGCGGTGGTCCGTGCTCCGTGCAACAACCCAAAAAAAATGTACAGGGATATTTGTACGTCATCCTGGGTACATACGGATAAAAAATATACCTGGTATGGCAGACCGTGGAATGCGGACGGCAGGCTCCGACAAACACAACCAACCACAGCACCACTGCGCATATGGGTGTGTCGAACATGCACGGCGTGTGGGCG
Organism: Macrocystis pyrifera; assembly: GCA_031763025.1. Classification (NCBI taxonomy): domain Eukaryota; class Phaeophyceae; order Laminariales; family Laminariaceae; genus Macrocystis; species Macrocystis pyrifera. The sequence goes on along the minus strand of JASSKH010000001.1, from coordinate 21,206,907 downwards.
GCAGCGTTGGAACGATGGGATCTGTGCATGTTGTCTGTTGTGTACCTGGTATATATATGCCAACGAGCGAAAGCGTGTACCGTAGCAGCGGCGGCGGCCCGCTGGCACAATCCAACGCCGCTCGTGCGCGCTATACCCAAGCTACACCTCTCGAGCCTCTGTGTTCCCAGCGGTTGTCGTGATGCGTACGGCAAGCAGCATGGTGGCATGGAAGATGCTCGGTGTTTCGATCCTTCGAGATTTGAGTTGCGTTCTGCATCTGGATAATGCTCGGTGCGTGTGGGCCAATGCAATGAAACAGAGAGCCAAAAGTTAACTTTCACTGAAATCCTTACTTCGCTAAAGTACTTTTCGGCCGTTTTTTTCAGAAATTTACGTCAAAAATTTACCTCGGGAGAATATTTAGAGAAGTAATAAAAGTTAAAAAAAGAAATCGCAAACACTCTGTATGTATGTATACGTATATTTGTCAAATTTTCGTACTTTTGCCAACTTTTCTCTTCGCACGATCACTTTTAGGCAAACCACTAAGTACACGGACACGGGAAGCACGTTGGTCTAGGTCTCGGCGCGATCCGTGCACTCTGAAGCGCGTGGCGGGCGCTCAAAGTTTTTTTTCCGGCGGGAGTGGATAAGACGATTTCCCTGGTTTCAGTACGAGAGGCCTTATTTTGTACGTACGTATCGGTACATACATTTGTAATGCTGTCTGTTTTCTCCCCTAGGCTCTCACGAGCTGTGAACACACAGCTCAGACATATAATACCAGGTACACAACAGACAACATGCACAGATGCCAACGTCCCAACGCTGCCGCCCCCCCGCCCGCCCGCCGTGCGTGTGCAACACACCCATATGCGCATTGTTGCTGTGGTTGGTTGCGTTTGTCGGAGCTTGCAGTCCGCATTCCACCGTTTGTCATACGCGTATACTTTTTGATCCGTATATACCATGGTACCCAGGATGACGTATATATCCCTGTACATATTTTGTGTGTTGCACGGAGCACGGACCACCGCCTAGAGAACAACAGCCACAGCAGTGCACAGAGCGCGCTTACCTCCAGCTTCCTACAGCACCACAACCCTGCTGCCCTGCTGCCCAGCAGCAGCAGCAGTGGGCACACCTTGTGCGTATGGCATGATCGTACTGCGGCTATCACAGCAGTTGGTTTATTCGATCGATCACTTGACCACGCCACGAACTAACTATTGCTCTGGGTGATCCAACATTGCCACTGGTCAGCTGTGCTCAGCACAGTGCGCCAACAGCAGCAGCAGGCAGGGTACTATGCGCATGTGGAACATCCGCGCTGGAAGCTCAGTACTACTACTGTAGTTCGTTATTGTTGCCATCTTCACTGGCCGATGCACGTATACCTTCCGCAGTGTGTGTGACCCATTATCCCCGGATCGATTTTTTTCTCGTCGTCTCGAGTACAACAAAAACAAATCGTTCGTACTGCTGTTCAACAAAATTATTCGTACATCAGCGTTCGTACATACAAGTTACTTGTGTGTTTTTACCCAAGGTCAAGAGCTTGGGCGCGCTTACGTGTGGCGTGCGTTCACACCTCAACATTTCACAGCTACTCCCAATAGTTGGGAGTAAAGCCAAGTATGTTCGAGAAAATACTGATTATTATCGTAGGTACGTCGTGCACTCGCAGTATTTCGGGGGTTTTATACTCGAGATACTGCGAGCACTCGCAGTATTTTGAGGTTCTGTCGATACTACCTCGTATACTTTCGGGCTCACACCAATACGGGGTTCGCTACTGGTGCTGGCGTGGATACCCCCTGTTGTGCTTAAAGTGTCTCGGGCTTCTGTACCGCGGGTAGTACAAGTATTCTGGTCTACAGCAGTAGCAGTATTTCGTCCGTTGGTAGTGTTCGTACTGCTGCTTCTTCTGCGAGACTCAGTACTCGCAGTAATGAAATACCCTCAATATGTCCAGTGTACTTCGAGTATGATGTATACTTCAACCGTCTGTGCACCGCGTCGACAATTCTCAGGCCCAGCGTTCTGCACCACAAAACACACCCAGATAGTCCCACACGAGTGGGAGTTGGAGAAAACCACTTTCGCTGGAGACGATTTGAGTACTTAAAGCAGTCTGGCAGTATTTCGAGGTACGCATTTATTTGCGAGGAATATATATCATGCATGTACTGCGAAATACTCTCAGTATCTCGAGGTTCTGTACTGTGCGCAGCAAGCATGTTACGAAGGACAAGGAAACAGGACGGCCAGAAATTCATTGTTACTCCAAGTATATTTCGTGTTTCGATACTACTGCGGGTACATACTTTCCTGTATTCTCGGGGTTCGGTACTGCTCACACTCTCATTACTCTCAGCATTTGGGCCTTCTCAGTGCTGGCAATATTTTTGCCGCCAGTACTCCAATACTCTCAGTGCTCGGACTACGATTTGTTCTCGAGCATTTATCTGTGAATGATGTTACCCTGAGCACCAAGAAACATTTATTTTGGAACATATATGTGTACGTGTATTTGTCAAATTTTCGTACTTTTGCCAACTTTTCTCTTCGCACGAGCACTTTGAGGCAAAACACTAAGTACACGGACACGGGAAGCCCTGCCGAACACATTGGTATAGGTCTCGGCGCCATCCGTGCACTCTGAAGGCCGTGGCACACGCTTAAAAAAAAAATTCCGGCGGGAGTGGATAAGACGATTTCCCTGGTTTCAGTAAAGAGGCCTTATTTTGTACGTACGGTACATTGTCATCATGCTCTCTGTTTTCTCCCCCCGGCTCTCATGAGCTGTACATGTACCAGGTACACAACAGACAACATGCACAGATCCCATCGTTCCAACGCTGCCGCCCACACGCCGTGCGTGTTCGACACACCCATATGCGCAGTGTTGCTGTGGTTGGTTGTGTTTGTCGGAGCCTGCCGTCCGCATTCCATCGTCTGCCATATATATTTGTATCCGTATCTGCCCAGGATGACGTATAAATATCCCATAGATACATTTTTTATGGGTTGTTGCACGGAGCACGGACCACCGCCTAGAGAACAATACCCACAGCAGTGCGCAGAGCGTGCTTACCTCCGGCTTCCTACAGCACCACAACCAACCCTGCTGTCCAGCAGCAGCAGTGGGCACACCTTGCGCGTATGGATGATCGTACTGCGGCTCATTCGTACAGCAGCGTTCGTACAGAACATACTTACCTACAGCAGTACAGTATAGTAGTAGTTCTCATTGCAGTGTGTCCTACATTGCTGACCGATAGATCCTAGAGCCAGCTGAAAGGGGATCAGTACACACACGTACGTTCCTCACGTTACATTTTACAGCAGTACTGCTGAATATGCAGCCGTAGCTGTATGTACAAGCTACTCTACTGCTGTAGGAGATCGTGCAAAGTGCTCTAGATAGCGTAAAAAAACACGACATGCCAGCTGTGCGAGCACCGTTGTTCTAGCGTGTACGTTTATACTGCGCTGGAAAAAAAATTCGTTTGCGAGGTTCGACTCGCACCCATCCACGTTTTTGTTTTAATTTCACTTTTGACTATTTTTGTACCAGGACTACAACAGAGTACGAGTACCACATAGTGGAGTGTTTGCGATTTTGTTTTTTTTTACTTTTACTTCTCTAAAAATTCTCCCGAGGTAAATTTTAGAGGTAAATTTCTGAAAAAAAACGGCCGGAAAAGACTTCAGCGAAGTAAGGATTTCAGCGAAAGTTACGGTAACTTTTGGCTCTCTGTTTCATTGGCCTACACGCACCGAGCATTATCCCGACGCAGAACGCAACTAAAATCTCGAAGGATCAAAACACCGAGCATCTTCCATGCCACCATGCTGCTTGCCGTACGCATCACGACAACCGCTGGGAGCAGAGAGGCTCGAGAGGTGTAGCTTGGGTATAGCGCGCACGAGCGGCGTTGGATCGTGCCAGCGGGTCGCCGCCGCTGCTACGGTACACGCTTTCGCCCGCTTGGTGACGACGTGGAGGATGCGTCGTCCCAAAAAAGGACTCGTATTCACACTCGTACTCGTACTCGTGCTCGTAGAGAGCGCGACAGCATGACAGCTCGTGTATCATTTCGATTTCACCATACTACGGCTGCAGCAGCAGCAGCAGCGGCAGCGTCGGCGGCGTCGGCGTCGGCGGCGGAGCGGAGCGCGCCGGCGCTGTGGCGTGCGTAGGTCGAGCGCAGCAACAGCAGCAGCACCAGCAGCAGCACCAGCAGCAACAGCAATCCAAAAATGGAAGCTGGTTGGTGCTGGTGCTTGCTGGTGCTGGTGCTGGTGCTGACGCTGTTTATTTTTGTTGCTCACGCTGGCCCTAGCTGCGTCTAGCGCCAGCTAGCTGCTATTGCTGCTTGTAGTCGTGGGATGGCTGTGGTGGCTTCGCGGTCAACTGTGCCGCCGAAACGTTGCTGGGCTGCCGTCGCTACTCGCACGCTGTTTTTTTCCGTTCACAGCATTCGTTCTTTTTTTGTTTGCCGCGTTGCCTCACCTCCCCACTTCCCTTCTTATTTTCGGAGGCGTCGCCTGCAGGATTTGATTTACCTCACTCGCAAACACACCGAAATCAGGAAGGGAAGGAAATTCACTTTTTTTAGCGGAAGTAAAGTTTTTTTTTTGTTACCTCTATCGCAAACACTCTAGTAGTAATAATAATAATACATTCGTCCACACCTTGCTTTTCTGAACGTATAATATGATTTAGTACATGTTACCTGTGTGTTTTAGCCCAAATTAAAGAGTTTGGACGCGCTTGCGCGTGGCGTGCTTTCATACCTCAACGCTTCACAGCTACTCCGAATACTTGCGAGTAAATAAGCAAGGTATGTTCGAGAAAATACTGCTGCTATTACCGTGGGTACTTCGTACACTCGCAGTATTTCGGGGGTTTTGTACTCGGCGAGATACTGCGAGCAGTACTCGCAGTATTTTGAGGTTTTCTGTATATACTATTACGGGGGTCCATAGTGAATAGGCAGGACCTATGGTATAGATAAAAAACTATATATTTACCTATTTTGCTATTAAAAATTTGGTCCCATTAACTATGGACCCCCGTAATATACTGCGTATACTTTCTTCGGGCTCGCACTAACAATGCGGGGTTCGCTACTGATGCTGGCATGGACACCGCCTGTTATGCTTCAAGTGTCTCGGGGGTTCTGTACCGCGGGTACAAGTATACCAGTACTAGTCTATTAATAGCAGTATTTCGTCCGTTGGTGGTGTTCGCACTGCTGCTTCTTCTGCGAGACTCAGTACTCGAGGTAATGAAATACCCTGAATATGCCCAGTATATTCGAGTATGAAGTATACTTCAACCGTCTGTGCACCGCGTCGACAAGTCTCAGGCCCCTCGTTCGGCACAAAACACACCCAGATAGTCCCACTCGTGTGGGAGTTGGAGCAAACTACTTTCGCCGAAGACAACTTGAGCACGTATAGCAGTCTGTGCCAGTATTTCGATATAATAATATGCATATGTACTGCGAATGCTCTCAGTATCTCGAGGTTCTTCTGTACTGCGCATATTGCCTTTACCCCAAGTATTCGTTTCGTGTTTCGATACTATACTGCGGATACATATTTACCTGTGTTCTCGGGGTTCGGTACTACTCACACTCTCATTACTCTCAGTATTTGGGCCTTCTCAGTACTCGCAGTAGTTTTGCCGCCAGTACTCCAATACTCTCAATACTCGGACTACGATTTGTTCTCGAGCATTTACCTCTGTGAAACCTTGATATTATACCCTGAACACCAAGCATTTATTTTGGGAGAACATATATATATTGTAGTACCAGTATGTACGTATGTGCTGCACCTTATTACTCAGCCGGTCACAAAGTATTATGGCGCAACCTCGACCTCGCGGTGCAGGTGCTACTTCTAAACAAGCGTGCAGGGTTTCATACGAGTATTATTTCGCTCTTGCGCCACTCCCCTAATAATACGGCACCTCCCGGAGGGGAACCTTGTATATTGTACCAATATGTATGTGCTGTACCTTACTCAACCGGTCACAAAGTACTATGGCGCAACCTCGACCTCGCGCAACTTTTTTGTACTTTTACGAATTAATCGCCGCGAGTCGGCTGGATCAATATATCCACTTACCGCTACCCTATTTCATATTATTGTAGTATAATTATCCCACACTATAATTCCGTGAAAAGTATGATAGTCTGTCCTAAAAAAATATGTTGTTTGTGTGTTCTGCAGGTTAAAATGATGGTGGATACAGGTACTACTTCTACACAAGTGTGCAGGGTTGCATACATACGAATATTATTATTTCGCTCTTGCGCCACTCCCCTATTCATACGGCACCTCCCGGAGGGGAACCTTGTATTATTGTATGCATCATACAAGGGAACACAAGACTAAGACTTCGAAGCACACAGGTCACTGGGTAGAGTTGCTACAATCGTAATGTATCATTTTTGTTTTGCGTGCTGTCGCTGGGCGGCAGCAGCGCAGTGGTTGTATTAGTCACCGTGAGTACGACTGCCGACGTGCTCTCTCACCCTTCGTACGGCGGTGCAGCACGGGTAATCGTCAATTCTTGGGCAGATCTGCGTGGGGTATTTATTTAGCTGTTTGTATCCTTTTCTATCTCACGCAGAGGTCATATTTCGTACGTTGACCTATCTGGCCGACGTTGAGCAAACAACTCTCCTTGTTGGAGAGTTCGTGGCAGTTGCACACACAAACGACTATAATAATAAATAAAACAGAATGCCGCAAAGAAGAGCTTGTCGCGTATGCGCGACCGAACGTACAAGGTCAGCACGCAATATCAGGCAGCCGTCTAGCTTTGATATATTGTATTCGTGTGTACCGTACATAATGGTTCAGCTGACTCGGTCCCCATGCAACAACTAACAGCATATTATGTGACAGGCGCTTTCCGTACCCGGTACCATTTTAATAATTGACCCTCGTTCAGGTATACTCGTACGTACTCGTGTTCTCGTGGTACTCATACAGCAGTCAGTCTGGTGGTCGATTTCTGTTTGTATTTCTTCCGTTTCATTTCGTATTTTTACGATTTTCTTTGGTTCGTCGGAAAATAATTGCGCCATTCAAAGGAGACACGAACCACGAGGGTTAATCGTGTTCTGCTCTGGGCAGATACATGTATCGGGCTTCCTTGTACAATAGTTGCTATCTTTGACAAGGAATCACATATATTTAAGAATACGCGCGCTCGGTTTATCACAATATTTGTAAAATTAGGTAAAAATGGAATATAGACGAGGCGTATGACGCAGCTTGCAAAGTTGAGTATCAACTATTTAATCAGTCGAACTCACAGCTGACGTATTTCAAAATTTATAAAATAGTTGCTTTCAAGAATTCGGTGTTTATGATCAACTACTACTACTATATGCAGTACCGATGTACCAATAGCAAGATCCGTAGCTTGGTACTGCTGTGATATGAAAATCCAGATACAACATGCCAAATAATCCGAATCATACGTTCTTGATCATGTGGGTACATTCATGCACAAGGATCTACAAAATCCTCCAATCAAGATCCGGACCATATTCAAGGACCGGACTTCGTTGAGATTCGGAATAATCAACACGACAGGAGGCTGTCGAGTGACGCTCGCGTTCAGTTTTAGCCTTTGTTTCCATCTTCTTGGCATCGTGTGCAGGGCGAGCTTTGGGATCCAGCTCTCATGATCGTATTGCCTGGTACAACGTCTGAGATGGAACAAGGAGCTGTAGGATCGAAATGCGTCACTCGCTAGTCTGCCTGCAGAAAACACGAACATCACCTCCTCTCCTGTGCTGTTGGATCACCTTCTTCTGCTATTTTACAGGTAGGTGTGTACTTGCTGTGTTTTTCATATATCAAGAGCAGAAGAGGCCAAGAACATGTACGATATTGATTCACCAAAAACACGTACTTGTGCGTCAAGACCTGCTCTGCTGCAACATTTACAGGGAGTATTCAAAAATTTCAGTGTCTAGGTGTGTATGTTACGTGTGAACTGCTGTAAACCAGCTTTCGACTGTCTTGTGTACCCCGGCCCTCACGTGTCGATCTGCTGTTTCAGTGCGTGTCGATCTGCTGTTTCAGTGCGCGAAATGGTACTGGCCGAAATCAATTGGAAATCGAATCAGCTGTAAGTATTTTCGTCTCGTCGACCCCTTGGTGGCATCCAGGGGAGTCTCTGGCCAGTAGTCAATCGCGAGGGAAAACACGGAAAACGCGCGCGGTTCACGCAGCTTGCAAAGTTGAGTATCGACCGATCTGCCGATCGGTTGAACTCACAGCAGGTGACGTGCTTTCATAGTTTTTTTTATAAATTTTGAAATACGTCAGCTGTGAGTTCGACTGATTAAATAGTTGATACTCAACTTTGCAAGCTGCGTAAAAAAAAAGCTTATCGCATAATGTTGGCGGATTTCCGTCCTGTTCGATTTGTTCTCCCCGAATCCGGAAAATAAATAATTGTACAGTACGTATGTATGCATAAATACGTTCTCCCCGGATTTACTATGGCCCCCGGTAGTAATTTGTTCCTGGTTTCCTACTGCTGTAGGCTGGAAATGAGGCGGTGGTGGGACGAGGAAGGCGCTTCAGGAGGTAACGGCGGTTTCATAATTTTGCGGGTATATGATGAGCTTTCTCTGCCCCGTGCGGCACACTCTAACATCATGAAATACCGCTAGAGGGAGGAGGGAGGAACCGCTTCACTCCTTTCTGTGTACATGGACCCATGGTTGATGCAAACACTATTAATAGTAATACATATATTTTGGTATACTTAATTTGTTTGATTACCTCTGTAATTTCGTATCATCCATCCGACCCACAAAAAAAATCACCCTCCTCAGAAAAGACAATGCTGCTGTGGTCACCAAACAAGCATGACTATACAGGTACTTTTTGTACTTGGACTTGCCTGCTATAGCGTTCCTGTACCACAGCAGCATTGCCATCTATCCGTCACAGCAGCTACATGCCAGTAACAACGTCTATCCACATTGTGCATGCGAATGAGGTGATGATGCATTCTGAAGGTTGAAGTTTCACTGTCTCCGACTTGTATCACAAAAACATCAACGGTGATTGACACATTATTCTTGGTGCGGTGAGAAGTCTTCTTTGTACACCAGCAGCAGTAGTAGTATATCATTTATTTGATCCGAAAGGGAGGGTGTATCCACGCTGTGGTGTACATACACTACCACGGGCAACAAGTATGCATGTCTGAATAAAGCTCTACGAACGTGACCTAAATCCGCTTGTTGTTGTGGCTGATGATGATACATCCATCTGATCTGCAGCAAGCAGTGCTGAGTATATTTGGCCGACAGAAAGAGCAAAAGAAACCCTCATGAAGTCTAGAAAGCATTACCGCAGTGCAGAATGATATTGTATGTCGCAATCTCACCGCATTTTGGCAATATTTTTTTTTATAATTTTTGAAATACGTCAGCTTTGAGTTCGACTGATTAAATAGTTGATACTCTCAACTTTGCAAGCTGCGTAATACGCCTCGTCTATATTCCATTTTTACCTAATTTTACAAATATTGTGATAAACCGAGCGCGCGTATTCTGTAATTGTATTGTTGTCATTACAGAGAACTACTACACTGCTGCTGTATGGATTGAGGACCTCACCACCACTGATACTTGGGAGTTAATACGGCAGTATAAAACTCATCGTTAGCCGAAGACAGGAGGTAGTCTATCAGACTGACTCAGATATTTATGATCTGTGAATCTCCACCCAGGTGGTAATTACCAGAATCAGTAGTAGTAGTAGTAGTAATAGTTATAAATGAGTAATAAAACACACTTATTTTAAACCTGTACGGTTTCCACGATCTTAATTCCGACAGGATCATGGGTTGGAATCAGGATCTTGTTCGTGCTGCTCTCGTACATCTAACCGACAAAAAAGTCCCTACGACTTTGTTGAGTATCAACTATTTTATAAATTTTGAAACACGTCAGCTGTGAGTTCGTTACAACTACTAGTATTATATATTTTGATATCAATCGAACTCACAGGTGACATATTTTTTATTATGCTGTTGTTGTACCACCATGTACGTACGTACGTGGTACGTATGTACCCCTATAGTATAGCTGGTATTTGGTAAAAAAAATAACTAAGAAAGCACGTTATAATTATTTATTTTCCGGATTCGGGGAGAACGTTCGTATGTACTCGGATTATTGTTTTTATTGGTCGTTTTTGTAGAAATAGACGGCGATTTAAAATTATTTATTTTCCGGATTCGGGGAGAACAAATGGCACAAATTTAAATAAATATCGTTGAGCCATATAGTCGAGGTGCTAATAACTGTCGTGGGCAACTCCCGTGTTTGTCCACAACTCGAAAGTTTCAATCTTTGACGACCGTGTTTGTAGCTCGGCAAACAGCTAGTAGCCGTCGAAATTAGCGGATGGGCCTAAATCTGTCGTATACTTAGGCCACGCCACGTAAATTCTGCTCGATGAGTACTAGTTGGGGGAATCGTGGCAAGCCCCCGAAAAGCTGTCCAACCCCATTTGCACCAAAGATGGTCGTTTCGTTACGTATAATAGGTGTGGTAAATTTCTTACGGCGGTTCGTGGGGTCCTCCCCACATAGACAGCCAGTTTAATTCACTACGCAACAAAGCCTCCGCAAGTAATCCATATATATATATCTATCTCGCGAACTACAACTCGCAAGACAAAAATCTCTTAAGATGTGTTCCCCTCGTTCATGCGGGCATGTGGATATCTTTAGTGTTGAAATTTTCAACTTATTCCGTTTTTTATTGCCCAAAGGTGGGATTTGATGTGTGTCGCTGGAACCACAGCTCGTAGCTCATTTTTTGGAGCAGCCAATCAGTTTTCTCTGAGGAGTCAAAAATATGGCTGTTTGTCAGAACTGGGGAACTGGGGCCAGAAACTACAGATAATAATGGAGTTTCTTGATTTTTTTTAATGAAAAATCTTCACATGTCCTCAGAACTGGCAATATGGACGAACATCAGTCCCCAAAAAAAGTTGTTTTGCCTAGAGCAGCTGCAGGTGGGCGGCCGCAAGCGACGCGATGGTGGCCGAGATATTGATGCCCTCTCTCTCCGTAGTGGCCGATGCACAAATGCTGGAGCCCAGCTGTGTACAAGAGTAACCAAGCATGTAGCGTCGTGACGTCGTGACCCATCATGAGCCCACTCTGTAACCTATACAAAATTAAGTGTACAATGCCTCCGAGGTCTTGTGCAAAAGCAATTTTTATCTGTGGTGGAAATCGAGTTTATAAGCCTTAACTTCATGTGGCGTTTGTTACGTAACATTTTTAGTCTACATTTCCCTACAACGGCGTCGCAGGCAGGGCGTGAGATTATGAAGAGCGAGGTCCGTGGTTCGATTCTCGCCTTCATCCCCCGAAAAAAGGGAAAAAAAGGGGAGATCTCATGTTCAAGAACCTGTAAAACTCACTCACTTAGAAAGCACCCAGGAAGTAACGATGAGAGCAATGCGATCATTGCATACTGAGTCCGGTACCGAAAAGTCGGAGGTAAAACTTGGATACTCAGAGTCTCATCGGGGTTCCTGACTTACTCGCAAGGAGAGATAAGTCAGGTTTAGTGAGGGATAATGTGGTGGAAATCGAGTTTATAAGCCTTAAATTCATGTAGCGTTTGTTACGTAACATTTTTAGTCTACATTTCCCTTTGCACATCACTTTCTTCAGAGTTGATCAGAAAAGGCTGTAAAAAAAAAACATTTCATGGAGTTTTATGAGTGACAAAATCTCGGAGGAACATTTTTTTTTCCACCAAACAGGCCCCATAAGACGTGATTTTGATAAAATCTGATCAGAAACGGGACCAGATACCCCGAAGCCTCCGTGAACAGCCATGTAATCACCTCAAAAAAAATTGCATAAGGCCGTATCTTATGCATTTTTTTTTTAGTGATTGAAAAAGGCAGGAAGTCGGATTTTCCAGCGGCAAAAAGACACACCAGATCAGTGCGCCATGTGCCGTCTTATGGTGTTTTTGGTTTTATTTCATGGGAGAATAAAAAAAAAGGACAGAACCGAGATCTTGAAGTTTCCTTGAACTCCACGTGTACTGGACCACGACACGAACGAGTCGTTCACGCCGGGTTGGGCGATCAACCTTCACCACCAGATCCTCGAAGGAAGAAACGGAACGCGGAACCTCCTTGGGAGCTGCGCAAGGGGTTTGCTAGTCGCTGGACCAGCAAGGAGCTCTCGCTCTCGCGGAGCATGAGCTGCTTGCGGAAAAAAAAAAAAACGTTAGATTGTTTTGATACCTGCTGTCGTCTCGTCCTAGTCGTCTCCAAAGTTGTTTTGCCTAGAGCAGCTGCAGTTGGGCGGCCGCAAGGGACGCGATGGTGGCCAAGGTATTGGTGCCCTCTCTCTCCGTAGTGGCCGATGCACAAGTGCTGGAGCCCAGCTGTGTACAAGAGTAACCAAGCATGTAGTGTCGTGGCCCATCATGAGCCCAGTCTGTAACCTATACAAAATTGTACAATGCCTCCGAGGTCTTGTGCAAAAGCAAATTTTATCACTTTCAGAGTTGATCAGAAAAGGCTGTAAAAAAAAAATCACTTCCTGGAATTTCATGAGTGATAAAATCTCGGAGGGACATTTTTTCCACCAAACAGGCCCCATAAGACGTGATTTTGAAAAAATCTGATCAGAAACGGGACCAGATACCCCGAAGCCTCCGTAAACAGCCATATAATCACCTAAAAAAAAAATGCATAAGATCTGGCCTAAGATCTGGCCTATACTGTAATACGTAGCTTGTTGTTGTTCTTGTTGTTCTCAAAAGCAAGGACTTGTGAACACAAAGGCACAAAGATGTCAGGAGACATGTCAAGCAGGGCAAACGTGCGCTGTCAAGGATGTAGGGCCGAGTATTCCACACGTAGTCTAATACCTAATAGTTTAGTGTCAGTAGAGGCATGCTGAGGCAAAGTTGCTGTCTGTCAAGGCGTAAAAAACGCTGTCTATTGACGTTTTTTACAAAATTGTTTTATAAAATTATAAAATACCAGGTACGTCAGCTGTGAGTTCGACTGATCATCAAATAGTTCACAAGTCAACTTTGCGAGCTGCATACGTCTCGTCTAAAATTGATAAGCGGAAAGCGCGAAAGCGTGAGTTGGCTACATTCGATGAAAATCGACGAGCAGTGGGAATGCTGAACCCTATGCGCGACAAAAATAAAAGGCACGTACCGGGGGGGAGAAGGGACGACACCTGTGACCACGGCTTGTGTCCAGAAGATCGTCGAGGGTAAAACCTCCTACGAGTGGGCTGGGAAGTAAAAGTGATGGATAAAAAAAAAAAAAAAAAAAAAAAAAAAAAAATACCCCATGTTTTTCTGAATTTTACAAGTTGTATGATATGCCGTTCGCGCCTAATTCCTTGTATATATATTTTTTTCCAGCTCGTTATTTTCAGGGTGGTGCTCGGTAATTTTCCCGTCGTTGTTTTACCGCCCTGGTGGACGGTCCCGGAATTCCGCCGGTTTTCCGGCACATTTCGTGTTACCGTCTACCGCCAAGGGCAGTACCGCCCGTCAGATTCCGTCAACCGGCAATTAATTACCGTCAGATTCACATATCACCGTCTACCGGCAACTAAATACCGTCAACTCTAGACACCGCCAGAAAAAGTTCGTGCAGCACTGGATACTGCCCAAAAGACACCGTCAGTACTGGATACCGCCCAAACAAAACTCGAGAATATCGCGGTGGTTTTTATCGCCCAGTGAGTAGATTCTAATGCCGGCGAATTGATTGCGCCGGCCGATTGATGTTTTTGTTTCCGTTTTCCGCCGAGGGCTTTACCGCGAAAAAACGAAGTACCGTCTAACGTCAACGAAACTACCGTCGTGTCCTAGTACCGCCGAGATATTACCGGCATATTTTGGCTTTTCCGTTTCCGTCAAATTGGTTACCGTCAAAATCCGAACTTCCGTCTACCGTCAACGAAATTATCGTCGTGTCCTATTACCGCCGAGATATTTACCGGCATATTTTGGATTTTCCGTTTCCGTCAAATTGGTTTCCGTCAAAACTATTATTATTATTATTATTATTATTATTATTATTATTATTATTATTATTATTATTATTATTATTATTATTATTATTATTATTATTATTATTATTATTATTATTATTATTATTATTATTATTATTATTATTATTATTATTATTATTATTATTATTATTATTACCATTATTATTACTGTGTTGTTATTATTACTATCAGTTGAATCGGTGGGATCAGGGAATCATGGTCGTAATGGGTTTGGCCAATATAGCACAAGTCTTAGAGCAGATATTCATTCGCATTGTGTGCTCGTGCGTGAGGGGCAAGGAAGCAGAGCCTTGAAGGCGTTGTTTCGTGGTTTGCGCCAGAGAGGGCAACACTTGTAAGCAAATGGCGACGAATGCGCCGTGGGGGTTCACCATGGGAAAGACGGGTCAAGGTCACGGCTCCTCGTCCCTCTAGTTTTGCTCAAGGTTCTGGGATGGCCCCGTAATCTCGTACCAAAGTGACACAAAAAAAAGTGTGGAGCAAAAAGTTGGAAAAATAACAAGGACGACCTGAACTTAATTTACTATTCAGTACAACAACAGCAGCACCTTACAAGAACTCGCACCAGGTCGCGCGCCACGAGCACATCATGTCTACTACAGTAGTAGCACGAGGTCGCCGACGCAATATCGCTCATCAGCTTGTTGTAGTGTTCCGCGGCTTGAAACAGCAGGCACTATCGCTAACTGGAATGCATGTAGGGATGATGACCTGTCACACAGGCCTGGAGGGAACAGAAATAGAAACACGAACGAAAAAAAAAATCCAAGCAGATATGAAGAAGACACAACTAATCCTTGTGCAGCCACATCCTCTATACATCATCAAGGAAAGTCGCATTCAACAACAGCGACTCGAAAGACGCACTTCGCGCTGCCACCGGCGATCTTTGTGGGCATCAACGCTTCACCAGTCGCACGCCGCCGAATCGAGACCCGGCAAGCTCGTTGGTGAATGCGATACTACGAGCATAGCGAGAACGCGCATCGAGCGAACTACAAAATATATACTGCTGTACAACAGCCAGCCAGTTCTCGTGCCAGTATATACCAATAATAAAGGTTCGGCTTCTCATACCTAGAAATCGCTTCCCCCTCAGAGCGTTTTTTTTTTTTTCGCCATGAACTCGCCAACAATTCAAAGATCAGTGACGTAAACAACAAGTACGCACGTACATACTACCTGGTACTGACTCTTGAAAAAACATGAAAGAAATGACTGCTGCTCTCGTGATGGTGTGCGCGCTGGTCGTGGGTCTCCGCGTGCCGTCCTGCTGTCGTTCTCCATGGTCGCCTCATCGCCTTAGCCCAATCGGCTCGCTCCTTGGCCCGTACTCTCATTGCCACTCCCTTCCGGTCGGTTCCCCCTCTCCCCCGTCCGAAAAACAAAATGCTCAAACAAAATGCTCCTCGCACTCGCGGTGGTTTTTATCTGAAAAGCAAAAATTGGAGGCCTCAAAAATTGTCGCGCAGGGTGAGTTCATCCTGTCTCTTCCCCGCCCACGCTCTGTCTCCCGATTGAGCATTGTTGCTCTGCCGCTGCTGCCTATAAAACACGCGCGAATGGTCCGTGCCTGACGCACCACATACAAACCATCTCTACTGCCATGCTAAGCCTCACGGCCACGCGTAGCAGCGATCAGGCATCACTCCTGGAGGGCGAGCCCGGCCTTACATCCGCCATAATAATGACCTACCCGACTCGCTATAAGCAGCCTGATAAGGCAGCCAGGGGAACGGAGTACGTATCTCTCTAGGATTGAAGAATCGGCACGGACACTGTTTTTTTTGTGTGTTCTGCACACTCAAGACTGTTTTTTCTCCCCGTCGACATCCACAGCACAACCGATTGATAAGCCTTATTGAAGGAGTCGTGTGACGTGGGTGGATGACGAGCCTGCTTTGCTTGTTTCGTGTTGTCAGACGCCGAGGGGCCGGGCATAGTTGACGAACGCTGGACGAAGGTGGCAGACAGGGTAGCAAGGTACCAGGCGGGCCAGCAGGGAGACCCTGGCTGTGCTACTCGTACCATAAAGTGCTGCCGCGACCTGGAGCATGCCTTGTGCTTTGTTTGGCTTGTCTGTTATTTTCCCTTGGTTCTTACGCTTACTCTGTTGACTATTTATAGTGATGTTTTCTTCTTTTTCCTTTTTTTTCTAGCTCATTCTTTTCAAGTGTCTGCCAGATTCCCTGCGGGGGGGGCACGATGGTTTGTTGCTATATATTATACATATACCAGGTACATATTTGTTTCTTTTTTCTTTCGAATTGTCTTTGTTTTTGTTTTTTTTTTCTCTTTGTTTTTGTTTCGTTTCTCTAGGTCATGGAATGTGTATGTCGTGCCTGTCGTACGCAGTATGATGACATATGGCATTGCATTGCATACGTGGCAACGTAGTATCTCTTCATCTCTTCGGTGGCGTAGCTTTGTGACCACATAACTTGTTGTATCTCTCTAGGATTGAAGCATCGGCACGGACACTGGTTGTGCTGGATGTCGACGGGTAGAAAGATCGGTTTAATGTGAAGAAAACAACAACAACGATCAATGTCCATCGGGTAGAAAGAAACACACACGTAACAGGATGCCTGGTATAATATGGTATGAAATATCGAAGAACCACCTGGTATGATATGGTATGAAATAACGAAGAAGAACCGACTCGATCCACCTGTACGCTTACACCTAATTTCGTAAACATGATGACGTACGAGTATTCCAACATATGACACTGTCCACGGGAACACAATGAAATGTGGGAGCAAGAACACAAGATGACCCGACACCCCAGGTTTTCCGATCGACATGAAAGAGTACGTACACAGCAGCAGTAAAAGGAATGTTGATATCTTATTCCTTGTGAGCTCGTTACACCCGCGTCCTTATAGTTTGCGGCATCAGTTTCTTGGTCCATATGTTTGTGACTTATTACATATACTTTCTAAAATAATATATACTACCCGGTAGAGCTGTAGCGTCCAACATCTGAATACCGACAAAGCTGGGACCACTTCTGGAACGTCCTGCATCCTCGCGTATTTCCAGGTGAACAACCGCGTGCTTGTACTCGTACAAGGAATATACAGCAGTACTCGGTGTATTTGTCGCAGCAGAACGTTTGTAACTGCTGTCGCTAACTTGAGTGCGTTGCGGTGGAAGGCAGTTTGTTGTTGTATTAATAGTTGGAGTTGATCGTTGCTGTTGCTTCGTCGCCAAAATATATTTCGTGGTCACGTGTGGGCAGGTTCCAATACTACAATAGTCAGCCAGCTCGAAAGGGGTCCCAACACGAACACGATGCTCAGGCAGCAGCACAGGAGCAAAAGCACACGGATCAGTAGTCCAACAGCAGTACAGCAGCAGCAGCAGCAGCAGCAGCAGCAGCAGCTGTCAACGGCAAACAGCTCGGCGCTCTCGGTTCTGTCCAGCGCCCGTGTTGTGCTGCTGTTTGCTGTCGCTTCAGAAGATGAGCTTCAGCCAGCTCGAAGGGGTACCTAAACAAACGCGCAGGAAGCAGCAAACGCAGCAGTAAAAGCAGCAGCGAAATAAACAGCAGTAGTACTCCTGTTGCAAAAGCGGCTGCAGAGTAGCAGCCTCAGCGATCGCCGCTGGCTTTCACGCGCATGCGTGTATAGTTGGATCCTCGTGGTGCTGTTTAACGCTGGTGCTGTGCTGCTATTTGTTGTCGGTGTGGGTTTGCGATCTGTGTTGGTTTAGAAAATTTCTTCAGCCCCCAACGAAGCTGGTGTGGATGTGGTGCGCTAGTGGATCACCTCGCTTAGTCAGTGGATCACACCAGGCAAAATGAGTAGTGTATCACCGGGCTAGTGCATCACATCAAAAGAAATGAGTGGTGGATCACCGGGCTAGTGGATCATAATTTCAAAAGTTATAGCTGGTGGATCACCCCAAAGAAAGGTTGCTGACGAAAATTAAACATCGAACACCTGGCGAGAATCCTGTGATCCACCAATCATGGTGTTTATTTATCTCTCGTACAATATCGTATTTCTTGTTGCTTTTTAAGGTTCGAAATCGTCGTTCTCTCGTTGCTAATGCTGTCTTGCAGCAACGTCTCAAAGTGTGATGAACTACCACGGTGCAAAAACATCTCAACTTCTCACATTGTGATGCAACCAATACTTGTTATCGGAGAGATGGCACAGCAGAGTTTATAAAGCACAACAGGGGGGCCAATGCAGTTACGTCCGGTATTTGTGACGCAGCAGTCGCGCAGCGACGCTGCGTTTTCCAAGTGGCTGGGCGGACGCTGGGTGTGTTGAACTTGGTGGCCAAATAGGTGGGTTTGTTTGTGAAAACCCGAAAACAACCCGAAACAAAACCAAGTCTTTCGTCCCCGAGGGAACGATTTTTTATCGGGAAGTGATGCCGCGGTATCGATCCATCACGCGATTTTCCGCGAAGGGATAAGAAGGGAACTTTGAACACGGTACGGTATGGTGCAGAACGGGATTGAACAGAATTGAAGGCGATAGTTTGGACGGGGTTGAGATATCACGGAGGATTGCACGGGACGGGGTTTTACGGAGCGAAAAAATCACGGTATTGCACGGGACGGGATTTAACCGGCCGCAAATAGCACGGGATTGCACGGGCCGGGATTGAGTTACGACAGGATTTTCCGAGATGCAAATAACATGGTACTCCCAGGGGCGGGAGGCTACGGTACAGAATTAAGATAGCACTCCACCGAACGGGATCGAGCTCCATATCGGGCGGCATGTCTCACCAAGGGGCGTCGCTTGAGATGACAAATATTTTTTCAAAGGAAAACCTTTAAAAACAAAAGGAAGATGTACTCGTAAAACGAAATCATTTCTAATCGTGGGAAATTGGTATAGGAAATGTAGCACATTTAAAAAATTGCTACAATGGCATGGTATTAATAGCACGACTTCCGGCCTTCGAGGTGATAACGTCCCACTGCTGAGCTAAACCAAGAAAATCCCGCTGAATCAGAATAACGAGAGAAATCCCGCGGGATCACGAAACAATTAAATAGGTTTGGACGAGATATAGAAAATCTCAAATTTCACAGGAATGAATGTACGGGACGGGATTCGGAATCACGGGATTTGCCCAAAATTCACGTGACTAGTTTGCACAAAATCAAGATTTCTAAGTTTGCACGGGACGGGATCGGGATCGCGAAAAAATCCACGAGGTCAATTTGGACGGGAGCGGCGTTTTCCAATTGCAACGGATCACGGGATTATCCCGTATCCCGTGAAACCCTCTTCACAACGGTGAAACCCCCGAGGACAATCCTGAAAAACACGAGGCTTTTTGCGGGCCATGACCCGACCCGCGGGTCGGGTCAGGAGGTTTTCAAAATGTCGCGGGTCGGGTCGGGTCGGGTCGAGTCAAGAATTTTTGCAATCTCGCGGGTCGGGTCGGGTCGGGACAAGAGGTTTTGAAATCTCACGGGTCGGGTCGGGTCGGGTCAACAGGTTTCAAAATCTCGCGGGTCAGGAAGTGTTTGAAAGGTCACGGGTCGGGTCAGGTCATGACCGTTAGGATACGGGCAATTCGCGAGTCCGGTTACCAAGACCCGCGACGTGTTTTCGGCTGGCCCGCAGGTCTGGCCCGCGGATCCGTATTTTTGCGAACATGCAGCTGCGTGCCGGAAGGCCGCCTTTCTTTGTGACCCGCGGTTTTGGCCGGTACGCCGACCTCCGAGAGGGTATCACAGCGTATAAAAAAACAATACGCGAATCCTGGGTCGACTGAATCCGTAGTATATAATTGTGTTCATGTTCACGTCCATCAATCTCCACTAAAAACAACTGGCCACACTCTCTTACACATGTACAGGGTACAATAATGAAGATAAACAAACGCAAAAAGTACTATTACATATAATGGGGACCAAAAACCAACCAACCGACCAACGTACCAACGTTTATATCTTTGGACCCATGGGCTTTCATCGTTGACTCGTAAGATATGTCATGGGGGCAGTTGACCCGATCCGCATCAAACCCGTGTCTAATGGATCAATGGTCAATGGGAAGTGGTGGGTTGGGTCGGGTCAGGTCAGGTCAACAGGTAGGTTTTGAAAGATCGCGGGTCAGGTCGGGCAGGGTAAGCAGTTTAACAAATCTCACGGATCGGGTCGGGTCGGGGCAACATCTTGTTTACTCTCGTGTGTCGGGTCGGGTCGGGTCGGGTCTTGTCAAGAGGCTTTCAGAATCTCCCGGGTCGGGTCGAGTCAAGTCAACACACCTCAATAGTTTCGCGGGTCGGGTCAGCTGACCCGATTCGACCCGACCCGATCCGTGAGTTCTAACCTGACCCGCGAAAAGACCTGAAAAAAACGGTGTACCTGCGTTGATGGACGTCTGAAAATTGGCGTCAATCAGTCTGAAAGGGGTCCCTAATTCAAATTTGTGAGTATGTGAAAAGGCCATCAAACGGTATACCTTCATTGGGCCATGTCGGACGCTTAAGAAAATCGGCTTAAGCCAGCCCGAAAAGGGTCCCTAAAACTTTGGCACCGTCGTATGAATTGTTTGGACTTCGCATTTGATCATAAACTGAAAGGGACCGTCCAAAATTAAAACTCGCATTACTGATAAGGGCACGGTGCCGGGGACGGATTATTCACCACATGAATCGTTGAGTACGACAACGACATCTCCATCGATGCATTCTGACCAACGGGACCAGAATTGGGCTTGGGTCAGCGGCTTACAATCAGGGAATTATTTGGTTGGGTTGTCTAGCCAGAAATGTCGTCAACACTCGGATATATGCGCGCTGTGCGACACTTGCGATGTATCCAGCCACTCCAACTAGCAATACGCTCCCAGAACAAAGACGTTGGTTTCGACGTAACCAACATTTGCATATCGCATGCATATTGGAAGCTATTCATAATTGATTCATATCTGTGTTGCTTACAAGTCTTGTGCGTTGGAAATGGATACATACTACCTCATACAACCGTAGTTGCAACGGACAACTACAGCAGTAATTTATTTCCCGCGCACATACCCTTCTACACCTTATTTCGAAGTATAGATGACGCTAATACTGAAGTGGGCGTTGTGTCGTGTGCCTCGGAGCTGGAAACTACTGAATGAATGTCTTGAACGCCCACGTTGAAGATTTGTCGCTCGACGAGCGCAGCAACAAACTTGTCACCCTTGCGGTGGAAAGCTTTGGGCGTCTTGGAAGCGAATTATTCGATGAGCTGACGACGACTGTGGTCGGAGGAAGGGATGAGGGGCAATGGCCAAGAAAGCAATCTGCAAGGAACGCCTTTTGCAGATAGTTTCAGTGGTTGCGATCTGACGCCGAGCTAGCCGGTACAAGCTCGCATTACGGGGGCGTCAAGAAGAAACGAAAGGGAGGAGGGAAGAGGAAGGGGGGCTGATGCCGATGGTGTGGGGTTAGCAGTGGGGTTGGCACATAGATGCTGAGTAGGAAATTATAAGAAGGGTTGGACAAATGAAGGCTGAAAAAAAATGAGATATTCGCTCTACTGTAGAATGGGGAAGTAAGTGAGTTCGACCATGTATTGCTTGGGGACTTTGGAGGCCGGTCGTTGCGAAGCTTCTTTGTGTAATTAGTGTATCTGTAGGTTCATGCGGGGGGACACAGTTTGGATGGATTCGTCAACTGGTAAATTTGATTGGTAGGGCTCACAGGTTTGACAGGTGAAACGTCGGTTAGAAATCAGTAAATTCATTCACAGGGGGGTTCGAATTATTGGTACCTAGGGTATTATTTGGTCAAGTGTTCAGATCTGCTTATTAGCACCTTCAACCCGGTGTGTTTTAAGTCGTTGGGTTCTAGAGTAGTTACCCTTTTATATGTAGATTGCGTGGTTGGAATAAGCGTTGCACATTTTCAGATGGTAGATGGAAGAATAATCGGAAATAGCGCGTGTGAATAACAAGGGTATTCACGGGAGACAATGGGACGGGAATTCCCATTGTGGATGGGATGGGATGGGGATGGGACGGGAAACCCATCGTGGGTTTGGAGCTTCCCAATCCCATCCTGCCCATCCCACGATAAATTACTATTAATAGCTCCTCAAAATGGCCGATCTAGCATCCTCCCGTCCCACTTGCTTCCCATTCCCGTTGTGGGCACGGCTTCTTCCATTCCCATTCCCATTGTGGGCATGGCTCCTTCCGTCCTCATTTCCACCTTCTTCCACTAACCTCTCAGTGGTACGCCCTCACAACATGTCTCATATCATATAACTCAATTGATATACCTGGCTTTCTGAATCTTGGATTGGATGACGCAAAGATATTTAGACTTTTGCCATATAGTTGAGTCGTATGATAGGCATCGACCATAGCTAGGTATTAATAGCTGTAGTGCATCCGATCTCTTCCAAGAAATTCCAAGCGATGTATTGTATGTAAGCCTCGGCTTCTGGTTTTGGGGCATGTACCTCCCTTGTTCCGTCGAGCATGTCCCTCATATTCCCATTGTCGTTTCTCGTTGTGCTCCCATAGTCTTTCCCACATTTCTCCACTATTTCCCGCCTCCTCTACAGAGGCACGCTAGTCCCGTCCCATCCCCTTGGCGTCACGTTCGACTCCCATCCCGTCCCATCAATGGAACATACCCCAGCTTCCTGTCCCATTCCCATCCCACGTAAGAAGCAAGTGGGCATTTCCCATTCCAATCACAGCGGGGTGCAAGTATTGACGATGGGATTCCAATTCCCATGACGATGGGAGGCAAAAAAAATCCCGCCTGCGGCGAGCGAAACCCGACCGTCCCCTCCCGCACGGGCCTCGCCTCCGGTGAGTGCCCTTGGTGAATACTTTAGTTTTGTTTGTCGTTGTATCGTGTAAATCCGTGAATGTGTCGAACGGGGCCGGGCTTTTCACATGCCCGAAAAAAATAAGGGGACTAATTATAATACTTATCGGAATGAAGCACTAGGCTTCTGCCGCTTGAAATTGCCCCGCTCACGAAGCGATTCCAAGATTCGTGACACACGAATGATGAGCGAGCTTGGTTTTGACGTGCTGTATGTACGTACTGTGGTGTTAGTTGGAGATCGAGATCGATTTGCCGATTCTGAAGGGCGGTTTTCCGGAACTTCCGGTGATCGAGATCCATTTTTATTTCGCCCCATTCTCGATCCTGAATAGAGGTCGAGATCGGAAAAGCATCGCGATTCTTTCGATTTTTCGCTCCCAGCTTAAAACGCGCCTTACCATTTCACAGGAAAACCTCGTGTATCTCACACTAGCGTACAGAGCAGCACACCAGGCAACCGAAAAATGTATACCGTAGAAATTGGCTGATTTATCGGAGGATTGAAAATCGAGATCGTGGTAATCGAGATCGCCCCTTTGTCCAAATATTGCCCAAAAGATCGATATCACCTCGTTTGGGCCAATATTTTCGATGAATCGATCGCCATAGATTTCAGAGACGATCTCCAACACTGACGTACTGTAGTACCAACTAATTAATTGGAGACGGAAATATAGCAGTCTTACCTAACCTCTAATTGGAACGCGCAACAGCAGTTACGAAAGAGAGGGAGGTGGAGAAGTGCGTAGTACGCAGTCATGGGTCACAAGATGGGATGGGTAGTAGGGATGACATCTATTACCGCAGTAGTCAGTATCATCTATTAATAGTTGCTGCTGCATAGCGCAGGATTACCTGGTACAGCATAGCTCGTACTACTGTACGTAGGCAGTACCCATCTAAAAGTAGTGATCTGTACCGTAGGACGGCTTTCATGCGATAAACTACCAGTACGCAACAGCACGTACTACACTCTTCTGCGTACTCGTGCAGATAGCAAAATAAGTGTATACAGCAATATCGCAGAATCTACAGCAGCACACGTACGTAGTACGTGCGAACTGGTAAATCATGGAGAAATATTTTCGGCATCCCTTGTTGCTGTTGTTTTCTTCATATTAAACCGTTCTTTCTACCCGTCGACATCCAGCACAACCAGTGTCCGGGTCGATTCTTCAATTTTAGATAGATAGAAGTTCTGTGGTCACAAAGCTACGCCACAGAGATACTATGTTGCCACGTATGCAGTAAGCACAGTGGGCAATGCAATGCCATGTCATCATACTGCATACGACAGGCACGACATACACATTCCATGACCTAGAGAAACGAAACGAAACAAAGAGAAGAAAAAACAAAAACAAAGAAGACAATTCGAAAGAGAAGAAGAAATAAGAAAAAAATATAAGAAACAAGCCATCGTGCCCCCCCCCCCGCAGGGGACCTGGCAGACACTTGAAAAGAACGAGCTTGAAAAAATGGAAAAAGAAGAAAAACACCACTAGTCGTCGTCAACAGAGTAAGAGTAATAACCAAGGGAAAATAACAGGCAAACCAACGCACAAAGCATCCTCCAGGTAGCGGCAGCAGCTTATGGTACAGGTAGCACAGCCATGGTCTCCCTGCTAGTCCGCCTGGCACCTTGCTACCCTGTCTGCCGCCTCCGTCCAGCGTTCGTCAACTATGCCCGGCCCCTCAGCGTCAGACAATACGAAACAAGCAAAGCAGGCTCGTCATCCACCCACGCCACACGACTCTTTCAATAAGGCTTATCAATCGGAGAAAGGAAGAGAAATCAACAAAATGAAAAGCACATAGGGTCAGCGCAAAAAGAAGGAAATAAAAGGACATAAAAATAAACTGTAAACAAAAACAAAAGGAAGACAAAGGAATACCACGTTCGAAGCGGCTGCACCAGTTGGTGGCACGAGTAGTATAGGCATGGTCTACTTCCTAGTCTGCCCGGTACCTTGCTACCCTGTCTGCCATCTCCTTCCTACTTTCGTCCACTGCAGTTTCCCTTCTACTCCTGCCCCCCCCCCTCTCCGCATTCCCTTGGTCGGGTTTTCTGCCACTCCTCTTGTTGCCCCCCCCCCCCCCATTCCCTTGGACACCACCCACGGCGGATGCGCGGCACTGCCTACTCAGCTCAGCCTCAGCCTCGTGCCACCTCAGCATGCCTTTAAGGCTTGCCTTAAATTTGCCCTAACGCCCTTTTCTGAAAAGGGTGTGCCCTAAGAGGTGTTTCGAGCCTTACCAGCCTTACTGGGTTCAGGCTCGTTGCCTGACGCTGAAAAAGTTCTCTCAGAGGCTCTAAAGACACGTTTTTGGTGATTCTCGCGTACAAGAAAACGCCGTTAGGCTGGAACTCCCCCAAAAATAGGAGACAGGGGGTTTAATATTCGAGTTTGCGCGCTGTGTGCGCACAAGCCAGGACGCCAGCACGCCAGCTCGCCAGGTACCAGGTACTCTTGCGGACACGAAGATACTACCCGTCACCTGCCACCTACAACCTATACCTTCGGAGCGGCGTGATGTCTAGCCAACAAGGGAGCCCCGCGCCTCCAAGAAGTGGCGATCCTGCCCAAGATCGCTCTGGATCTGCCGAGGCCGAATGCTCGCGCGGTGATAGCTCGGCTCCTGCTGCGGCTGCTGCAGCACCAGCTTCAGCACCAGGACAAGCACCGGCGGCAGCCGGCGGCCAGCCAGGCAGGTTCCAGCCGGAATCGCTCACCGCAGTAGGGCAGGGGACGCTCACTACATGGACAGTCGATAAATGTAAGAGAAGCGACCGAGCTATGAACACATTCCTCGCCTCGAACCGCGAGAAGGCTTGCTCAGATTCCCCTTCATCACGCACCGCGACTTGGACCCGCTCAGGGTGGAGCTTGGGACGTACTTCCCCATCGTGAAACACCTTCCCAACCACAACATCGTCATGAAGGACTTCTGGCTAAACAACAGGACAAAGCTCCCCGCATGGTTCGACCTGGTCCGCAAGTTGTGGGTTATCCAGCCATCGTCCGCGATGACGGAGCGGGCGTTTTCTGTCATGAACAGCATCTTCGGATCGCAGCAGACAACTGAGCTGCACGACTTGTTCGAACTGAGTGTCATGCTACGCCACATCTGTGGTGTTCGAAGCGGCGCCAGGAAGGACTCAGCGAGCGGTGGTGCCTCAGCGACTGGTGGTGCTTCAGCGAGCGGTGGTGCCTCAGCGAGCGGCCGTGCCTCACCGAGAGGTGGTACCCGTGCGCGCCCGGTCGAGGTGGAGGACAGCGGAAATGAAGGGGAGGGAGAGGGGGAGAAAGACATTGACATGTACTTCCTCCGCACTGGCAGGAATGCGGGAATCGAAGGCCCAGGGCCTCGAGCGCGTTGTTTCCCTGCCCTCGTGAACATACGATACCTCTAGGGATCATCGTGGTGTGCAGTTGATGGATGCACACCATCCACGGTGTTTCGTGAACGGCTGCGCGTGGTTCTGTAGTACATAAAGCGTCGCAGTTATGCTCAGCAAGACCATACCGGTAGTGCAGGCTGCGCCACTTGGCAGGCAACCGGGTACCTTTCGTGTTTGCTGCTTGGGTAGGGATGTACTGTTGTCGTCGGGGCCGATGCTGAAAATACAATGTCAACACCAAAAATATGTTCAATCGGCGGCGGTAATACTAATGTTTTTAATAGTCTACCGCTGCAGTACTTGGTTTTTTTCTTGCATGTGCGCGCATCCACAGCGAGGTCTACCGCGGCATAATACCTAGCTTAGGTGGTGAAAACGCAGGACTTTACCTGGTAGCTACGAGCAAGACTCGTGCGCAAGGAATACATAAACTTCATCGCTTCTTGTTCACGCTACGTGCACACATATTTGTCTTGTGGCTCAAGGGTACACCCATTGAGTTATTCGGCAAACATATCTGTCAACACTACCGCTGTGTACACTACCGCCATGAAATATGATCTACGTCACGAACCCGGCACTTCCCTCTCAATTATAGGCATGTTCAGGCGAGATAAGCGTTAAGGCTCAATTAAGTTTTTTTTCAAGGCTCGTGCCTATCTGTTTAAGGGTCGTGCCTTTCTGGTTAAGGCCCGTTAACGCTCGTTAAGGCCAATAAGGCTTTTGCCTTAAAACGTGCCTTAACCCCAATTTTTTTCGCCTGTGGCGAACCTTAGCCATTTACCTTCACGGGCCTAAAAGCGAGCCTTAAAGGCTAGGGCTTACCATAAACCGTTCGTCTGCTCCGAGGATCCCCCGGTACCACTTCCCTTCGGGACCAGTGGCTTTAGTTTTAGTTGTGGTTAAAGCAACAACATACGGGGTCTTGAGTATACATACTCCAAGAGATATGGGATGTTGCGGTGAAACTTGGGCGTCTCCCTGTTTTTTTTATTTTTTGAACGAATTGTAAGGGACGTCCTTTGTTTCGAGCCGTGAGCGCTCATGCGCACCGCTCCTCTTTGAGCTCACTCCACTTGTGCTCACCATCAGCTTCCAGCTGAGCAAATCAATCAACACATCGGCCTGGGGTCGCCACCATCGTCTTCTCTTCTCTTGTATTGAAGCTTGTTGTACAAGTCACCTGACGGTGGCTTTGCGTTTGCCTCGAACATCGACTGTGTATTGACCGGCGATCAGCAATCGAGTCTAGGCGTATACATCACCTACGATGTAGTACACACGCCAATCACCGTACCTAATGATGGGAAGAATCCCAATTGCGGGATATGCGTATAAAATATGCTGGAAATGTTGTTGGCTTTCCAACGTGGTTGCTAGAGTGTATGCTGTCAAAGAGGCATGCGTCATCGCTCCAGGTTGCGCGGCATATGGTACGCGGTAGCATGTAGTGTTGTGCTTTCGGGACGATGGGAGTGGACGAGGCCAGGTGGCTCTAAGAGTAGCCTCATGCTCGTGTTGCATCGTATGTAATGCTTGTCCACATCTTGTTACGGGTAGAAGCAGAGCGTGTAGTACGCTTCGTACCGGGAACAACAACGATGCGTGCCATGTTCATCATGCTGAAATTTGGAAAAATTATCTTCCCGGCGGATGATACGTATCAGGTATATAGGTATCAGATAGATGTGATGAGGTGTAAGGGTTGCAGCCGAAACCGAGGGGACAGCACAACCAGAGCGATAGCATATAGCCGTATTGAACCCAACGTCACTTAGTGGTCAAGACGAAGAAATATATCGCCACTTCCAAATGAAGAAAGGAGGATAAAGATAAAGATGAAATGGGAAGGCGAGTAAGTGCTGCGAGACGTGCCTGAATCGAGAAGGCTCGAGAGACGAGTATTTCACACGCACGGCGCGTAATGTTCAAAAATGGAAAGACGAAGCGTACAACCTCTTCAAGTGTATTTTGTCGTCGCAAACACTACCAAACGTGTATTTGCGAAGTATAAAACAGCGCACGACCGACCTATACTATTTCTTTGTATGAGGAGCAACGCTCGTAGTTTGGCACAATATATATGAGGGTTGCTTGCCACATATTCGAGAAAATGGTTGACTCACACTGTGTAGAGATGAATAAAACAACCAACCCCGACCCTAAGGCTGAGCCAATCAGGGAAACCCTTACCCTGACCCTAAGACAATCACACCAAATCTCGAAAATGTTACAGTATTATAAGCTCTACTGGTTGACTTCGAGTATATACCCTTGGGCTTTGCATACGTTTTACGCAGAGCAAAACAACAGTAGTGGGCATGGCACTTTTTCCTTCGTACATGAACATGGATGTCAGCACTGCAATGGGCATAACTTGAGACGGATACATTAAGGCCACGACTATTGTTTACTCGATTTCACATCTCGTGCGCGATTTGTTTTTCCCTTCGAAACCATTCGTTGGACGAAAACAAATTGATCAACTACTCGTACTTGTTTTTTTTGCTGCAATTATCACGGAAATGAAATCGTCTCCACATATCAGCTCCTAACAAAATGTGCGGGATTCAATATCACAAGTTCAAGAAAAAGAAAAAGAATTTCCCCCACCCCTCGTTTATCACGCCATTGCCGCCTTCGATGACCGCTCTAATTTAGATTTCGCCTCGTTTCTCACGCTGCCGGTCTTTGCAGCCGTCTCCAGTGGCCCAGCTGCACGTGGAACACGAGTCGTCAAATGCCCCCTTCCGGATCCGATGATGTAGAAGGAGCTCGGGCGCAGATGAGAGCCGCTGACCCAACCCGACCCGAACGAACGGATATGAGGACTCCTTTTCCGTGGCTACCTATGGTGGCGATTGCGGTTTGCCTTGTGACTGTTGCATACGCCCTCTGCAACCTGTTCCCCTACGTGGGCTACATGGTGCAAGATCTGGGGACCACCGACGACAAGGATGAGGCCGGCAAGTTCGCGAGCGTTAGGCATAATCGTGACATTGAAACTACTGTGTTCCTGCTGATATTGTTACAGCAGTAATCATTTTCACATTACAGTGTAAGCTCATCGCAGGCACAATCAAGAATGCAACTGCCATTTAACGGCACACCGGGGTTGTGTGAAGCCAATTTCACGATATAGGGTGTTCACCACGGCAATAGCAATCTACCGGCAGCGCTCATTGCCCAAGCAAGGTGCCACTGTGCCATGATCCGGCCACAAACCCTACGGTACATCGACTCGTAACCCAAATCTACTCATTGACAAGTTGGTTTTCACTGTTGAGACCGATGATATTAACCCATTTGAAGAAATAGCTTAAGATATTCTCTTGCCGCCGCAGTGGGAAAAAAGGGAGAAAATGTTGATACATAAAAAGAATGTGCTCACACGGCCGAACGCGGCGCAGTTTGTTGTAAAATGTCAACACGCCGAAAAAGGAAACAGCTCATGCGATGATAGACCGTCGATCTCGACATAGACTCAACCCGCGGCCAACCCGTTTTGGTGTCAGGCAAGGCCAACAAATGTAGGTTGATGGCCTCGAGGATGTCAGGTGAATCCGAGATCTACGAGGCGAGAGTTTTCTTGCGGCGTCCTACGCTCTTCTCCAAAACAAGTCTAGTCTTTACCATCCGAGAGAGGTCGGTGGTTTTGTCCCCTGTGTTCTACACACGAGCGGTCAGTTGTTTGTTGCTATACGCCCTGGCCAACGCCCGCAACATATCACCGGCCATTGTGTGATCACTGTGACTCTAGAGTAGGTCGGAGCCCCTAACAAGTGCGCCCAGTACAGAGTTCATGACGCAGTCATTTGTTTTGTCGATCGATGTCTATCGAGGACTCGGAATCTCGCCGCTTCGAATTAAACATTTCGCCGAGTTTTCTCGACCCGATCTTTGCCCAACATCGTCCCAGGTTCCTTTCAATCGGATTGTTCCGAAGTTTGAAAGTTTTGTAATCGTGCTCACAGCAAGCGGTGCTGAGATAGCCTGGTGGGTAAATTTGAAATGCATTGTTTTTATGTATACGTCGCGCTCCTGTAGGTATCGGTCTAAAGGCGAAGAGTTCACTATTTCTTGTCGTTCAGAGACTCGATCGATGCGCCTACACCGGATACAAGAAAATCAACCCCATCAATTTGATGAATAAACAAAGACAACGGGAATAGAAGCATACGTCCCACGAAGAAACAACTCCTGTGTGTGTCGTTGTCAAAGTCGCGCCTCGCTCTTGAAACTTGACATGAACGGCAGTAGTCGATATCAACTACAGTTGTGGTTTGTCGGCAAAGCTCCATGCCAGCCAAGGGCGACGGAGCCAAGTTTATTGTGACGTAGCCTGTGTCTTAGATCGCACGATGCGTCTCATTCCACTTTACCCATACACCAGGTACATGACTTCTAATTTTATACGGTCCACACCCTGATTACGATATAAATTCATAACATTGGCCTACCCTGGTTAGTCGTACATAAACATCACACGAAGGTCAAAAATGGTATTCATGTATCCATAACATATGATACATATATACGGAATTCGGACAGGTGATCGAAGATGTGGCTATTCAAAGCAAGGAAAAGAGGGTACGTATTTTATCAACCCACGTCTCGAAATGAAATTAGGAGGTCTCTTTTAGTGGTTAACTCGTGTAGACTGATAATAAAATGGAAGCTTACAAGGTGGGTATATACTTGCAAACTGCAAATGGTAGTCGGGCTTCGTAGTAAACGTCGAAATACCAAGCCAACTATAACTATTCGCTTGAATGCAAACAGCAACATTTGAATAAAAATACAGGCAGAGTCGGTAACGTAGGGCCTGAAACCATGCATAGCTTTGTGGGCCCTTTGATCGTGGAACACAAATCAACCAAACCGTAAAGCGTGAAAAACCTCATCGGCACTTCCAAAAGGTAGACAAACGGAGGGAATCCCCATTCGGCACAATTAAAATAACTGTTTAGAACTAGACTCCTGCGAGGAAAAAACAAAGCAATAAAAAACGAGATGGGTATGAAGTAGATGGGTTGATACGTCGGGCTAGTGTATGTACAAAAATGCATTGAGAACTACGCAGGACTGGAATATAGGACAGAAAAACAAGAACAAGGAGAAACGAACAAGGAAATCAGACGTAATCGTGATGCTGACCACGACGTAATGGATCGGCTTCAATATGTCTCATACCAGGGATTCTATAGGCTCACTTGATCAACTTCCAGGCATAGGCTACTGCGTCGAACGTGCTTACATTTCGCGTAGATGCCAATATGGTCTGACGCGCCACACATGGGTCCGTCAAAGAGCTGCCGTTGACTATTCCTTCACCGCGCATCGTTATATCTATTAATCGGGCTCCTGTACTAACTGCTGTTACTCGCTCCTGTGAGCGCCCCAACACAACCATGACATACATACAGGTTTCTACGCGGGTTACCTGTCGTCGGCTTTCATGGCAGGGCGTTTCTTGGGGTCGTACTTCTGGGGTCGCGTCGCCGACCGCTACGGTCGATTGCCGGTCATGTATATGGGGATGTGCTCCACAGCGCTCTTCTCGATCGCTTTCGGCTTGTCAACCACTTTCCTATGGGCTTTCTCCTGCCGGTGAGCGACCAGATTCCGTGCCACAGGGGAGTCTATCTTTTCGAGTGTGTTGTGTTATGGAGCATTTGTTCGGTAGTTTTGTGCTCCGCTCGGATCATCCATCGACAACCTAGCATACTGCGAATTTGACTATCAACACAAATGTTAGACCTATACTTCGCAAGGGGTGGTCAAATACTAGAATCCGAGCATACTACGATCACTGCAGTACGATGAGTAAACAAATACCTGGTACGACATAAGCCGACCATTTTCAAGTCGTTCTCCCCCCGAAAAAAAGCACCACCAGACAGGGAGTAAGGCCTGCTGCTTCGTTCGCCAGTTCTCTGATTGACTCTAAACTTCGTCCGGGCAGGTTTCTTCTTGGAGCGTTGAACGGTCTAGTAACGACAGCGAAGACCATGATCTCCGAGGTTTGCGGAAATGAGCACGTGGTGGTCGGCATGAGCTTCGTCACAGGTGACGTGATCGCACCGCTACGACAAAACTCAGTAGAGTTCATAGCAAATATTGCGGTCTGGCGGAGAGCCAAGGGTGTGGAAAGGAACTAGGTTCCCAGTATACTGCCATACTTGAAAGTGTGAGTGCCACTAAACACCTTGCACGCTACCTGATACCTGGTACAAGATATCGATGTAATATATATTACGAGGGGTTTTGGCCACGGCTGGCTGATGCCCACCACTAGTCCGCGCATGCCCGCGAATGTCGAAAGGTATAATGTGCAGCTCGTAGTTTAGGTCAAAGGTCAAAACATAAAATCGATGCAGGTAATACTGCCGAGAGGTCTACACTTGAGCGTGGTGACTGCTTGTGTCGAACTACTCTGGTATGTGTTGCGACGGAACGCTACGCGATAGAAAGCACGTTGTCCACACATCTAACGACGTATTTTCCGACCTGGTTTCACAAAACCATAATTGCACAGGCTATTGTTTTGTGTGGTGTGTTGTTCGTATCTTAGTGTAGCGGCAGCGATATCTGCTGTGGCTGGTGCATAGTATACCTGGTATGCATGAAAAACAGTACTACACTGCTGGTACCTGTGGTAATGCTGTGTACGTGTTTTAGGCTACAGCTTCCCTGAGAATAATCAAATTCAATCGGGACCAAGCAATCCTTCCTTTCCACAGCGAGCCCGCCGGCGTCCGTTTCGCCACTCGGCCAAACAACAAAATTTTCATTTTTTGGAACGGCTGTACTATTCGGGCATGCGTACCGACGTCTTGATTGTTGCGCATACATCTGCGCTTAGACCAACCGCACGAGCCCTTGGGCAGGCCATCGGGAAGGAGTAACCCGAGGGAAGCCAACTCAGGCGGGAACGGTGGCGGAAAGCGGAAGCAAACGAAAAGATCCAGTTCGCGTCGAGAAAAGGGCATTGAAGCGCGGAGAGGACTGACAATCTCAGTTCTGCGATGATACGTATTAGCGCATATTCTGCAAGGGGGGCTTCGCCGCGGCGGGCTGGTGCCCTCCAACGGCTCCGCCCATGCCGAAATTGCAATAATCGGTGACCCCTAATAATAGGCTCAAAAGGGAGGGAAAGAGGCGTCCCAATGTATTTCTGAAGAATACAAATGTATCATCGACGACAAGCCTATCATCAACCGGGTATTTTGAACACACAAACTTTTTCGATGCACGCAGCAGTTCAGTTCTTGAGATGCAACGCACCAAGGTAGGTGCTTGGGCTTATTTTGAACATATTCACTTACTATGGGCCTCCGTGATATGAGAGGTATATTATACGTAAGCCGAGGCTTCACAAGAACGACCATATTGCCGAGGGGTGTTGTACGAGCGTAGTTTCGTTCGCAAAACAAAACATGGACCGTAAGTACTGTTGTTTGCATGAAGAACGCCTCGGACAGCAGATGTACGAATACAACGGCAGCAGCTCAGCTGTTTCAGCAGCGTAGCAATACACAATCAATGCAGCAGCCGCAGCAGTAGCGACAGCACTCTGATTTCTACGAGCAGTCACGTATATACAGATTATTGTTTGAGTAAGCAAGCACCTACAAAAGTTAAAGTTCTGATCTGTCCAACCGCTTGTAGCTGCGTGCGTCCGTTAACAAACACGGTTGACAAAATATCCGAAATCATTTTACCGTATTTTTTGCCATTTCTGGCGCCTTTTGACAAGAGTGATTCATAATATAGAAAATATTAGCGGGCCGACGTTCGTGCGGTTTGGCATATTTCTGCGCGACGCCGGTCACACGAGACCTCGAGCAGGCCGCCGGGCACCCCCCTGCCGAGTGTCGCCGAGGCAGGCGGGCACGATGGCGGAAGAAGCAAAAAAAAATGAATCATCTACTTACATAGATACTTGTCCAATGATCAAGAAGCCAAAAAATACATACAAGATATCGAACCTCTTGGACTTGCGTCACTCACCAAACACGATCGATCAAATGCTCAAATTAAAGATCTCGCATTGTGCCTGCATTCCTGGCGCCTTCGGTCGAGAGCGTTTCTTGTTTTGATAAAGACCAGCGGACCGACGTTCCGACGATATGGCATATTTCTGCGCCGATGTCGGCCGCAGGGCATACCCTCCCCGGGTGCCGTCGAGCCAGGTGGGCACGGTGGCGGAAAAAGGCAAATGAAAAGGTCTACCTCGAACCGCCAAGAGTACTCGCAATTCCAGTCCCGCGCTTAAACGCATCCAGGAATCCTACATACGTCTATAACTATGATCGGCACTTGATAGGAAAATGCTACCCGTTTGCACTACTTCATTCGTCGGACAGACCAGATCCCTGTACAGGTCGCCTAGACGTTCACTGGTCTGCATCATCTGTAAACGTTTCCACGACGCAGATCTACAGCATTTGAATTATGTATGCACGTTTCCGTAGTACTGGGATAAACTGCCGGGTACGTTAATGATACCATGCGCGTTCCCAGCTGTGAAAGTACATAGTACTCTGAACTGGTACGGTATGCGTGGTCTATATACGGTACACGTTTCTACGCGATGCTCTGTAGGCCGTGTGTGACCCATACATATACCCCAACCCCTTGACATGTACGAACTTGATCAGCCAGGTGATGGTACTCTCGACGTGTGCACTCTTTACGGGTGTACAGCACTACAATAACGACGTTCGAAGACACTCTGCACCACATGTATAAAGCTACAACAGTACACTTGCAGAACTTTAGCCAAATACCAAAACAGGCCGCTTGACATGTTTTGAATCTACAGTACAGAAATCGTTGAACGCTGTGTGTGACCCTATCAACCTGGCATGAGGATAGGCTACGCAAACCCCTATTGCCTGCTCCAGTTTCCTCATCAACGCATGGGCGTCTTAATTTCTCCTGCACAACAGATGTTATACCCCACCAGCTGGTTTTGTCGAGTACACCCTACCATACACCGTGCTAATGCAGCATTTTTCACCATGCACGTATTGGCTCTTGTTTGCTTCTGATGACGATTCGCCGGTCCCACGTGAACTTCTCGGTATCAAGGGTGCTGGTCTGTTGGGCTTGTCCTCGGCTCTGGCTTAGGCGGCCTGCTGGCGGAACCCGCGAATCAATACCCCACCGTATTTTCGGAGTCGGGACTATTCGGAAGGTGATCAACACACGAACACCAACAAGATTGCTCTGTTGATGAACACAGCCTCAAATGGTTGATAGACGCTGCCTACGACAGCGACGTGTGTCTAAAACTATTTTTTTTCCGTTTTTTTGGTTTATGCGCGCTTGCGCCGGTGAGTTCGTCTCTGCGCTTTCGTTTTTTGCTTTTTCCGCTTGGTTTAGGTTGGCCTCGATTGTTGCTGCTGCATCGGCTTGCACCGACGAAAGTCAGCCGCCCCAGAGTGGTCCACCCTGTGCCCGCATCCAGGAAACAAGGTTCCACAACCACACCGTCTTCGCGTAAGGCATCCGCTGAGGAAGGAATTCACTCATTCTGGAAAGACCTAAACGCGCGAAAGTCGCTTTGCGTTCGGTCATCTGAATCTCACCATCAGCCAAACTTCCCTCGCCGTTTGTTTAGGGGAGGATAGCGAATGTATACATTTTTCCTTCACAATAACTATATCTCGGTCTCGTCAACCGAGAAACTGGACGGTTTGTTTATGCTGGACGTATTGTATTATGTTGCAATAGTGAAAACCTGATCCATAAAAACAATGTGTCCCGCGAAAAATGTTTGCAGTCTTAAAGGAGCAATAACTTAAAAAATTGTGGTGCTTATTCTCCCATTGCTGTCTTGTCTGCTGGCGTCCGCGCGGACCAGGTTTCCGTACTTGCTTCCAAACATCGTTGGGGCAAGCCTGGCCCTGACAGGCCTGCCTCTAGTGTTCTTTTTCCTCGAAGAGACCTTGGACGTCCATAAGGGTCGCTACAGGTACTGGTATTAAGTACAGGTTACTAGCACGATTGGGATGAAGTGATTCGTCCTGTTAGCTTGAATACCAGTGACTACTACTTACCCTCATTTAGGGCAGGGCAGTGGTCCGGTCCGTTGAAATGCCGGTTGGGATGCCAGGGTCTCGTTTAAAGCCTCGGCTTGCTGAATACAGTGCAGCAAATATACCACCATGCGCCGGCACAACTCCAGGCCTCCTGGAGGGGAACTTTTATACCTCTCTTCCCTAATACCATACCGTGGCCGCAAGCCTCTCTACAGCACTAGAGTACCAAACTCTTAATCGTGTGCATGTGTCCATGGTTGTTAAAAGCCCCCCACAGTGGAGAAAATAGTTACTGATCCGCGATTTCCTGAACGAGTCGGTGGTGTTTTCCAATTTTCCATCACAGCCAATACTACAAAGCGAGAAAGTCTACATCGGTCGGTATACTATATCGTGGAGGGGAGAACAGTGAGAAGTGCACCGGCAAAGAAACCACGAGCGCGTCAGAACATGCTGTGAGGTATGCCGTTCCTGACGAATTTCCTCATGTACACGAGCTCATGGATTTTCGTTTTCTGAATACAGGCGCGTCTTCGAGTCCACCCCCACGCCGGAGATGGAATTGCGCAGCGTGGAAGCACCAGTTGACGAGTGTGGGGACGTGGGAATGACGCACCTAGAAAACACGTACAATATCCAGCGCGCGAGCGGGGAGAAAGGGGGGGAAAGGGTAGGGAGTGGCAGTACAACAGAACATGTAACCGTCGGTGGCAACAGTGGGTATAGCAGAAACAACGTCCAGGCACGAGCTGACGAGCGGCTGCCGTTCGTTCAGCAACGTTCAAGATCGCCCAGCGGGGGGCTAGGGCTGAACGTTGGCGAGTTACGGAGTGTCCAAACGGGCATTGACAAACGTCGAGGAGGGGGGGGAGGAGTAATGCCATGT
The DNA here is from genome assembly GCA_031763025.1 of Macrocystis pyrifera. Classification (NCBI taxonomy): domain Eukaryota; class Phaeophyceae; order Laminariales; family Laminariaceae; genus Macrocystis; species Macrocystis pyrifera. Next base: position 21,169,630 of record JASSKH010000001.1, on the reverse strand, counting down.
TACGGGAGTGTCTTCTGCCGATGAAGCTTCTGGAAGAGCAGCGGGTCCGCACTGTCATGTTCGTGAACGTCTTGTTTTCGGTGAGAACAATGGTATCCTGCCCATTATAGACAGTTGTGTTGTACATTTAGAAGTTGTATTCTTCCTGCTCGCGAGTGTTGTCCGAATGTTCTATTATTGCAGTGGGTATGGCGGGGAGTTTATGGGGAGTACTACTGCACCATTTTATTCAGTGTATGTCTCGTTCGGCCAAGGGTTTCGTCTGCGACTGGGAGCTGAGAGCACGGGCTAAAACTCGCAGAATCGCCATTCATCTCCGATCCCCTTCGTTAACGCGTCGCTTTTGAACCGTAGAATGTATCCTTTGACGCTCCACGAGATGCACCTAGTGTCGGCGCTCAGCACTTGGGCCATCGGAGGCTTGGTTTTCATACCGAAACAACTAAGAGAAAAACCGAGTGCACCTCCAAAGCATTCAGCACCGTTGTATATATAATGCCCTACCCTTCCCGCTGCCCGCGTTCTCGATTTGTCGCCGGTTGGTTTGTTTCAGCTTCTTACCATCGGATTTGATGAGGCGTACCCTCTGTGGGCGATCAGCAGCGGTGGCAGAGGGGGTATGGATTGGACCATCCAAGAAGTAGGACAGGTGTGGGACACCTGTTGGCAGGCCTGCGCCCCTGCACATATATCCCTCCGTCCGCTTTTTTTGCACCTGCGTGCGTTCTTTCAGATCTGTGATTCGATGCGTACAAACGATTAATCCGTGACTTGCAGGAGCGTACATCTTTCAGACTTGTCTGCGGGTTGATTGTGTTGGCGGTTCTCACCGATATTTTCCTGTGTCCCGTACTTAGCGCAAGCAGTTGCCGTGCGTGCGATATGATGTAACAGTACAGCACTATTGATACGGTTTGGCTTCCAAGTGGAGAGTGAACAGCACCGATTGTTCAGGCTGTCCATGTTACTCGCTGCAACAGTGGGTAGGTAAGCGCCATTGACACCTAGAGAAAGGCTTGTGTACACCTGTCTCTAGGTATTTTTAGATGGCGATTGGTTGGAGGTTAACAGGCAAACGTCTAGGCCTTGTGTCGACGATATTTCCGAGGCGCTTTCGAGCCTAACACAACCGTACGCACACCCCGACCACTGCTTATTTGACACCTTTGAACATATTGCGGTCGAATGCACACGTGCGGGTACATTCTTGACGGCCCCTGTTTCCATTTCCACTGGTCCACTCGCCCTTTTCATTGGCATATACCTTCTGCAGGCCCTTGCTGCGTGTGGCGGAGGCATACTCATCTTCCAGCTCCTGATCTATCCGAGGATCGTCATGCGGATAGGCCCAACAAGATCCCAGCGCTGTGCCTGCTCAGTTGCGATTCCCGTGTTCTTCGCATACCCCTTCCTTTCCAAATTGCACGACTCCGGGGCTGGTCGTATGGCTGCCTCGCTGGTCCTGCTGTTCTTTACCAATGCCTCTGCCAACACGGTGGGTGACACGCCTGCCTCCACTTGATATCTCCCTTGCGCGTGTTTACATTGCTGTTTTGCGTACGGTATCGATCATCATACTGATGCTGGCCGTGCCGAGTATTTTTTATGCCGCCCTATGATGTTGTTGTGCGATGTCGATCATCTTGGTGTTTGTGTGCGATATAATTGAATGCCGTCGGTTCGTTTGGCCACCGCGGCAAAACAACAATGGATAGGAGACCGCACGTTTTGTCTTGTTTTGATTGTCGCCGGCGAGGGCCTCTGTCTTGTGTAAGCCGGAAAGAGGCCTATATCCTCAGAATTATTTGCATGGGTGTGTCGATGCCGAACGTTGACTCCCAAGTACACATGCCTACCGCAGTAGAGGTGGACCACGCACCGTTCAACCTGTTTTCGGTGAACATGCCATGTAGCTTTCTTAGGGCCGTATCCCGCTTGGTTTGGCGTGGCAACACATGCGCCGCGAATAGTGAATCCCACACGCGGTATTCCCTCCGTCCCCTCCTCTGCCTCTGCCCCACCCCCCGTGCTCACCTCTGCCCCTCAACAACAGGTTTTCATCAACCTTTCTTTGGCAATCAACAATGCTGTAGACCCCTCTCAACGTGGCACTCTTAATGGCCTCTCGATGACGCTTGGATCGCTAGCGACAGCAACTGGTCCGACCGTTTTTTTCCACTATCTTTGCTTGGTCTATAAACCGCCGCCACCCTTTCCCGTTCGATCACCATCTCAGTTTCTCCCTCTTGGCCCTTGGTATGGTCGTTGTCTCGGTAGCAAGCTGGAACGTCGTTATCTCTCCCGTCGAGCCGGAGCCGATGGACCCTGCTGATTCGCCTGTAGTGGTATCCGAGAAGGTCGGCGAAGGGGTCAAAGACAAGAGTTTGAGCTCTGGAGAGTAGGCGTCCTTTCTTGACATACGACGGCGTGGGTGGCAGCTAGCCCAGGTCTCCTCTGGGTATTAATGCAGTATAAATTACCATTGTGTGTCTTATCCTTGGAAGGGTACTGCTTGCATGATGTGTTAGTTGACGGTTTCCGTGTTGAAACAAGCTGGAGCTCAATGGGGTCGAACAGGAATCGTGCAGTCGGCTTTATGGACAGTATTGTGAACAGTGGTATATTCAGTGTTCAATATGAGAACAAGCTGGGGTTAGAGGGACGCGAGCAACGAAGTAGGCCGTTCAATTCACACGTGCTCACTACATGTGCCGCGCTTCATCTACGAAACCTTGCCTAGACTACCGGGAAAATCCACCAGCGAAGAGTCCTGCTGTCGCTGCTGCAGTGAGACCGAAGAATTCATCAGGGGGGCTATGGCAGGCACGGTTGGTTTCGGCTGGATGATGCGTGAGCGCCGCACCTACGGTAGTAGTAACGGAGCCGGCGGGGATGACGAGCAAGGCGACAAACACAGCCGGCATCAAGATATACAGTGGCAATGAGTGTTGGTACCATGCGACCCTCGAGCACAGCAAAAAGAAAAGGCAGATAGCCAAAGGCTAAAAGGAAGATACAGACCGAGACACAAAGAGGGGCAAACGGGAAAAAAAAGAGGGAAAAAAAGAAAAGGGAAAAAAGGGACCAAAAGGGGTCAAAAAGGAGCGGGGAGGAAAAAAGATAATAAAACGAGAGGCAGGAACTGGTGCATACAGACAAGCAAAGTTGCCCGGGTGGCACCATGCCAGTTACTTGGGTCCCACAGAAGGGAGCGTATCATGGCGATGATGGCCATACCCAGGCATCAGTATGTTAGGCAGACCGCCCCCCCCCCCCCCCCCCCCGACCCCCGGTACCAGGCAATGACTAAAGCGGAACCGGTTCCACCTGAGTGCGGCAGCCGCTCCCGCACCGCACTTATTCCACTTGAGCGCGGCAGCCGCACTTAAGCAGATGAATTCGTGTCTAGAGATTACCACCGCACCTATTACGTGGGGCCCCGCACTCAATGGAACCGCGCATTTAGGACTGCAGTCCCATTTAGGACAAAAAACTAAATTCCAAGTACTCTGTCTCCGATACAGGACTTTAGTCCTAAAAGGGTTAAGTGGGACCCTCACCGTACTGAAAAACATCTGGAATAAAGACCAAAAGGGTTTACGAAAATTCGAAATGGTGTTCATACTGAAACATAGTTTAAAGACTTCGAAAACGGTGTTGTGACGTTACTTATCGTGAAGCTTTAACAAAGATGGCATGGTAAGAAAAATGAAGACGGGCACGTTGCGGTCCGAACGCACTCTTCCTTGATAATGAGGCCCGCGAGGCTTGTTTTTGTTAGTTTTTCAAGGGAAAAAAAAAAAACGCCTCTTCATGACGGCTCGCATACAAGAGTAGGGTGCCTTGCTTGGAGTTTTCTGTTCGTGGATGGGTGTGAGTATGTGTCATCATGATTCAACATTTTCTTCGACCAGGTTTGTCGACCGTGCTCAACGCACACGGCACCAATTCCAGTCCAGGCGGGCTCTGTGTACGCACGCACAAACAAAACCTTCTCGAGCTGGTGCGGTGGTAAGTCGTTCACAGTTGGTCGAGCTATGTGCGACAACGTGTGTAGGCACATGTCTGGGCCATAGAGTTTAAAAAAACAGAATCAACAACCGTAAAATCATACGTGACGGTTTTTTATTTTTTAGTTCTACCTAACGAAACCCAATTCTACCAGTACTCGTAGGCAGTCTGTGCCTGTGTGTCCACAGCAACGTTCGGACCATGTCCCCAAGACATGCTGCAGGTGGTATTGTCAGGCTCACTCTCCTACTGATGGGGGGACGGAGAAGCAGGAGAAGATCTGCTGTAGATATTGTACAGCGGTGGTAGTGGTCGCACCTGCTACGAGAAGCTCTTTTAGGCACATGTAAAGTTGTAGATTTTACGTATTCAAATTACGAGTGCCGAACCAGGAAACACACGACAACATCGAGTACGTGTACAAAGGGTTCAATCAAGAGTTAGACAGACACAAGCCGAGCGTACAGCGACGATGACCCTGGCCTCATGTGTCCTACTACTGCTACCGCTGCTGCGGTTTTGCTGCTGGACAAGCTCTGCTGTAGATGGTGTACATCAGTAGCAGTAGTGGCACCTGCTACGAGAAGCACCCTCTGTTGGACAAAACATGTCAGGTGAATATTTCTCGTCTTCAAACGATCTTCCGACCTCATTGTGCGGGGCACCATCCAGAATTTTCCTCGAACTATGTCCGCTTTGGCTCGAACGCCGGGAAACAAAGGCCCGAGAAAGTCGCGGCTGGTGTGTTGGTTCGCGTGCGGATTGTTTACGGGGGCTGTGTTGCCGTGCTAGCTGTGGGTTGGATGCTGTGTGCGGCGGTCCTGATGTGATATTTTGATGTGGCTGCGCTGGCGGGACGCGCTGAATTGTTGCTGTTCGTGTTTTCGATTTGCTTTTCGATTTTAGAAATTATGAAATTCGATTTCCAGCCGTCACCGTTTTTATTTTTGCATTGGGTTGTAAATCGTTCATTTTCTCGGGACCAAAAACGAACGGGAACATGTTTGGGCCAGGGATCGATCAGCGCCAAGTTGTTACTGTCATTTCGATTATCGACTTCGATTTTAGATTCTGTTTGGACACGCCCTGAGAGCCCAAAACGTCACGGATACATACGACCGCATACGTACGTAGATGTTCGTTCGTGTTGGTTTAGCACCTCACAGAATAATCCGTATTCGCTCAGAATGATGCATCGCAGATGTGACTACTGCAGGTATTATTGAGGTCGCGCCTCAGCACCACCAATTCCCTAGGGTTTACCCTAGGGTAAGTTTACCCTAGGTTAGTTTACCCTAGGGTAATCTAAAAGCAAAATTAATTTCCTGTCCTAACGGACAAAATGACAAAAAAAAACGGTACACCAGCGCTTTTTTTGCCAGTTTACGGTACGAAAAACTCAAACCAGGCCATCAGGGTACACCCAACCCAGGTAAGATGGCATTTTCTGTCAAGGTATACCGTTTTTTTTTTTGCGAAACATCCATGTCCGTCCGTCTCACTTGCAAAAAATCCAAAAAACGGTACACCAAATCCAAAAAACGGTACACCATCGTATTTTTGCCAGTTTACGGTACGTAAAGACAAACGAGGTATTCAGGGCACACCAAACCCAAGTCATATGATATTTTATGTCAAGGTATAGCTTTTTCTGGCAAACAAACAATGTCCCGGTACAGCTTATATTTTCGAACAAACACTGCGTTCGTCAATAGAAGCGCCTTCTTGTACTTGTACTGCTGTGTACTCGTGTTCAAACGAACGTATGTACCAGGTACGAGTCAAGGGTTGCTTATATATAACCTGAAGCCATTTTATGTCGTTTCGTGCGCGTGCGTGTAGTCAGAACACGGTACCGAGGGCGAGCCCGGCGCCGCCGCGGGTGTCAGCGGGTGCTAGCAGGTAGAGGGGGTGTTGCAAGGAGCGCCGTCGCCGTTTGCATGGCTAGGCGTCGCGTGTGTCTCGAGACACGCAGGAAGCACGACGGGGCTCTGTCTGGCCTCCTTGTGAGGCTCCGCTTGCACCATATACGAGATATAAGGGCCGTTGTGATAGCCGAAATAATATTCAAGCGGTGCTTATTTTTGCGACCAAACGAAACTTCAACGAGACTTCAATGCAGTTTGAGCACCATCTTTGTCGACGTGACGAAGAAGGGCCACGGTGAGCACCGGGCTTCACGCGAGGCGGGCGACGACGCTCACTGTGGCAGAGAGGGAGGAAAACTTTATCCGGACCCAATCGGTGGTGAGGTGGTCGCGAGACGGGCGGGCGGCGTACAAGGCTAAGAGGGAAGCTCTGCTGTTCGTTTTTTTTTTCTTTCTGGTTTGTGGGAACGTGTTCCAAGCAGGCGGAAAATTATTACATGAATGAAGAATGAAGGCACTGGGCCCGAGATATATTTTACAAGCAAAAAACAACATAAAAACAGACTAGACTTTTCGAGCTTCCACCAATCAAATCAGAGCTCCTATGACTTACCGTATGACTTGCAAAATGGCCGTGATTGGCCAACAGTGCCGGCACAACTGCTGCTGAGCACAGATATCGTATTGAGCGTGCTACGAGTACAACAAGCAGGTTGTTGTACATCGCTGAGGCCATGCCGCCCAGCAGCAGCAGCAGCAGCAGGCAAACCATGCGCGTGAGGTGGCACATCCGCAGTATACTCTATGGATGGCTTGGATCGGGGCCTGCGATATGCATCACGGAGGATGGATAGGTAGAGTTTGGGGTCCGGGCGCATGTATGTATCCCGACTCCCGTCCACACCCACGACGACGACGACCAACAAGAACCACCACCTGCTGTTGCCCAGCAGCATAGTAACAGGCCAAACCAGCGCGAGAGGTGCACACCCGCAGTGTATTCTTGGCTACTGTACCTGTACTGTAGTTGCGAGTGTTGGAGCCTACGACGCGTCATCGAGGATAGATAGGCAGAGCTTGGTGTGCGGGGGCATATATGTGTGTGTAACCCGACTCCCGAACACGCCCACCGATTAACAACCAACTAACTGCCACCAGGCAAAACTGCGTGAGGTGACACATCCAGGGTGTACTCTAGGCTACTGTTGTACCTGTAGTAGTTGCAAGTGTCGGAGCCTACGATGCATCATCGAGGATAAATAGGAAGAGCTTGGGGTGCGGGCGTACGAATGTATCTATCTATGTACCCATGTATGTATCCTGACTCCCGACCACGCCCACCACAACGATCAACGACCAACTGCCACCAGAGACAAAACTACTCATCCTCCAGCAGCAGCAGGCGCCCAGCAGCACACCAGCCGCAGGCAAAATCATGCGCGCACGTTGGCATATGCGGGGTGTAATTTATGACTAGTTGCATGTATCGGAACCTACGATGCAGCACCGAGGACGGATAGTAGGCAGAGCTGGGGGCACGGGCGCATGTACGGCATGAATGACATCCTGACTCCAAACCACACCGACCACAACGATCAACAACCGCCACCAGGAAAAAAAACTGCTGTACTCCTCTGCTGTCGTTCTGAGCAGCAGTGCAATTCTCACAGCCAATCGAGAGGACAGCAGTACGCATGTGCCTGCCGTCGCCACCGTTTGCCTGCGCCACCACCACGCACCGCCGTCTCTGCTGTTGTTCGAGCTGCGCGGTTGGTATTTTGGATCGACAAGCTCGTCATAATTTCATTCACGTACACTTCGAAGTATAGTGGACCCAAAAGGTGCGTCACAGTAGTAGCAGGGTGCCCCCTGCAACCACTTGAGAGCGCAGCAGTAGTAGTAGCAGTATAGTTCCTGCGGTCGTCCATTGCCTCCACACCATGCACACCGCCTATATCTTGCTGTGCAAACGTTGCTCGACCGGCATTGAGGCGGACGAAAATCGACTGAAACGCCTCAAAATCGTTGGACGACAGACAACCTACCCTTCAACACCCTACACAGCTGGTCGAAACAAGACTGTAGTGATACTGACTTCTCGATACCTGCAACCTACGGTACCCACTTCTTGTAGTGCCAAAACCAAATTTTATAGTACCAACACCACAAGAAAAAAGCGGAAATTCTATGGTACGAATACGTGCTTCCTACGTATTTTTCTTGATACTTACATTATCATTAGAACGATAACGGCCCACGTCAACAACGGTGCTGCTGCTTAGCGGCCGAGGTCTCGATCGGACCTCTCTGTATCACCCTTCGACCTGATGATCAACTCCACCCCAACAGCGGATGGCCAGGTGACGCCTTGGAAAGGCATGCTCGTATCATGTACACTCGGACGGCTCTCGGATTCAACTGGCAACTACACTACCGATTGCCATGTCGAGGACCATGGCCGTATCGAAATGACCGCATCCCAATGTGTGTTGAAACGTTTTGATTTTTTGTGTGATATTGCTTCTCGATTCGGACTGCCTGCCTTCTTGTTTCCGTCTTTTTGCTAGAACGCATTTTGCAGAAATGTTGCACGGCGCGTCCAGCCTTTCGAGTTCTGCGCAGCTACATTTATGGTAACTGTTCGGTCAACAGAGTGTTGTTTACGGGGTGCATGTACGTAACGATCATTGGCGAAAAGTCGACTTGTATGCCTTTTGTCATGTGGGATTTCACTGCGGCGTTTTATTTGGTATGGCTGTGTTCGCGACACGTCGAGGTCATCGCAATCTGCGCGATGCGACTGTGAAGTTATGTTTGGTTTTTTGCTTCGAAATAGAGGCAACTGCAGCATCTTCAAACAAGTAATATTCTACGTGGCAAATATCGACGTCGGGCGAGAATTTTCATACCTCCGTCCAACCTTTTTTTTTACATGGTAACACCTAGGGAACAGCAGGGCAACCCTTGCCCTGCCCTTCTTTTATAGCAAAACCCTAGGGAACAGCGGGGCAACCCTTGCCCTGCCCTACATTAGTATTATAAGAGTAAAACTCGGTGAGTAAAAATTAGTATCGCTCGTAACACAGCAGTTCCCCAGGGTTTACCCTAGGGTAATCTAGAAGCAAAATTAATTTCCTGTTCTAACGGACATGACAAAAAAAACGGTACACCAGCGATTTTTTGCCAGTTTACGGTACGAAAAACTCAAACCAGGCCATCAGGGTACACCCAACCCAAGTAAGATGGCATTTTCTGTCAAGGTACACCGTTTTTTGGCGAAACATCCATGTCCGTCCGTCTCACTTGCAAAAAATGCGAAAAAACGGTACACCATCTTATTTTTGCCAGTTTACGGTACGAAAAGTAAAACAAGGTGATCACGGCACACCAAACCCAAGTCATATGATATTTTATGTCAAGGTATACCGTTTTCTTGCAAACAAACAATGTCCCGGTACAGCTTATATTTTCGAACAAACACTACGTTCGTCAATAGAAGCGCCTTCTTGTACTACTGTGTCGTACTCGTGTTCAAAGAAACGTACCAGGTACGAGTCAAGGGTTGCTTATATATAACCTGAAGCCATTTTATGTCGTTTCGTGCGCGTGCGTGTAGTCAGAACACGGTACCGAGGGCGAGCCCGGCGCCGCCGCGGGTGTCAGCGGGTGCTAGCAGGTAGAGGGGGTGTTGCAAGGAGCGCCGTCGCCGTTTGCATGGCTAGGCGTCGCGTGTGTCTCGAGACACGCAGGAAGCACGACGGGGCTCTGTCCGGCCTCCTTGTGAAGCTCCGCTTGCACCATATACGAGATATAAGGGCCGTTTTGATATGCGAAATAATATTCAAGCGGTGCTTATTTTTGCGACCAAACTAAACTTCAACGAGACTTCAATGCAGTTTGAGCACCAACTTTGTCGAAGTGGCGAAGAAGGGCCACGGTGAGCACCGGGCTTCACGCGAGGCGGGCGACGACGCTCACTGTGGCAGAGAGGGAGGAAAACTTTATCCGGACCCAAACGGTGGTGAGGTGGTCGCGAGACGGGCGGGCGGCGTACAAGGCTAAGAGGGAAGCTCTGCTGTTCGTTTTTTTTTTTTCTTTCTGACCGGTGGGAACGTGTTCCAGTCAGGCAGAAAATTATTACATGAATGAAGAATGAAGGCACTGGGGCAAGGGAAACAAGCAAAAAATAACATAAAAACAGACTAGACTTTTCGAGCTTCCACCAATCAAAGCAGAGCTATGACTTACCGTATGACTTACGCAATGGCCGTGATTGGCCAACAATGCCGTTACAACCGCTGCTGCTGAGCACAGATATCGTACTGAGCGTGCTACGAGTACAACAAGCAGGCTGTTGTATATCGCTGAGGCCATGCCGCCCAGCAGCAGCAGCAGCAGCAGGCAGACCATGCGCGGGAGGTGGCACATCCGCAGTATACTCTATGGATGGCTTGGATCGGGGCCTGCGATATGCATCACGGAGGATGGATAGGTAGAGTTTGGGGTGCGGGCGCATGTATGTATCCCGACTCCCGTCCACACCCACGACGACGACGACCAACAAGAACCACCACCTGCTGTTGCCCAGCAGCATAGTAACAGGCCAAACCAGCGAGCGAGGTGTACACCCGCAGTGTATTCTTGGCTACTGTACCTGTACTGTAGTTGCAAGTGTTGGGGCGTACCACGCGTCATCGAGGATAGATAGGCAGAGCTTGGTGTGCGGGGGCATGTGTGTAACCCGACTCCCGAACACGCCCACAGATCAACAACCAACTAACTGCCACCAGGCAAAACTGCGTGAGGTGACACATCCAGGGTGTACTCTTGGCTACTGTTGTACCTGTAGTAGTTGCAAGTGTCGGAGCCTACGATGCATCATCGAGGATAAATAGGAAGAGCTTGGGGTGCGGGCGCACGTATCTATCTATGTACCCATGTATGTATCCTGACTCCCGACCACGCCCACCACAACGATCAACGACCAACTGCCACCAGACAAAACTACTCATCCTCCAGCAGCAGCAGGCGCCCAGCAGCACACCAGCCGCAGGCAAAATCATGCGCGCACGTTGGCATATGCGGGGTGTAATTTATGACTAGTTGCATGTATCGGAGCCTACGATGCAGCACCGAGGACGGATAGTAGGCAGAGCTGGGGGCACGGGCGCATGTACGGCATGAATGACATCCCGACTTCAAGCCACACCGACTACAACGATCAACAACCGCCACCAGGAAAAAAGATGTTGTACTCATATGCTGTTGTTCTGAGCAGCAGTGCAATTCTCACAGCCAATCGAGAGGACAGCAGTACGCATGTGCCTGCCGTCGCCACCGTTTGCCTGCGCCACCACCACGCACCGCCGTCTCTGCTGTTGTTCGAGCTGCGCGGTTGGTATTTTGGATCGACAAGCTCGTCATAATTTCATTCACGTACACTTCGAAGTATAGTGGACCCAAAAGGTGCGTCACAGTAGTAGCAGGGTGCCCCCTGCAACCACTTGAGAGCGCAGCAGTAGTAGTAGCAGTATAGTTCCTGCGGTCGTCCATTGCCTCCACACCATGCACACCGCTTATATCTTGCTGTGCAAACGTTGCTCGACCGGCATCGAGGCGGACGAAAATCGACTGAAACGCCTCAAATCGTTGGACGACAGACAACCTACCCTTCAACACCCTACACAGCTGGTCGAAACAAGACTGCAGTGATACTGACTTCTCGATGCCTGCAACCTACGGTACCCACGTCTTGTAGTGCCAAAACCAAATTTTATAGAACCAAAACCACAAGAAAAAAGCGGAAATTCTATGGTACGAATACGTGCTTCCTACGTATTTTTCTTGATACTTACATTATCATTAGAACGATAACGGCCCACGTCAACAACGGTGCTGCCGCTTAGCGGCCGGGGTCTCGATCGGACCTCTCTGTATCACCCTTCGACCTGATGATCAACTCCACCCCAACAGCGGATGGCCAGGTGACGCCTTGGAAAGGCATGCTCGTATCATATACACTCGGGACGGCTCTCGGATTCAACTGGCAACTACACTACCGATTGCCATGTCGAGGACCATGGCCGTATCGAAATGACCGCATCCCAATGTGCACGATGGCGAGATACCGCACCAGTCTTGATTCCGCGCAGACCACCCCAGTCACTCCAGGATGCAGTCAATGCCTTGTTCCTGACCGGGGCCGCCTCCGACTTCTCATTTCCTGGACCTGCTCCGTGCCCCCCCTGCGACGAGAAGCTGCGCCCGGCACATCAGCACATCCATATGGTCGATTCTTCCTTGGAGTGCGGACAACGCCCCAGATCGCGTTTTCTTCGCGTCTGCACGTGTAGACATCTACGAGGATGCCGGAGAGCCGCCAGCACCGTCACTCATTTTGATGATAGGCGTTGAGTACTGCCTCGTAGCTGTCATCTACTCCATTACGAACCATTTCGTGACCCAGTTGCGTTCGAAAGGGCGGTGGTTGAAGTACGATTGCATACTCGGCGGGGGTACCACGTCTTGCGACGATTTCGACTACGACTGGTATCATGGTTTCCAGCATATGTATGTCTACCTTCGAAAGTCTATGACCTTGCCTGTTCCCCAGGCACGAACGACAGCATACCGTAGAGCTAGCTACCATGAGCGCGCAAGCCAAGAGCGCTTGGAGATAATCGAGGCGACTAGACAAGGACCCATCACGCGTCCGCCTTGCCGAAGTCCTGGCCACTACGACGTGGGGAGCGCAGCTGTGCCTTGCCGACTCGACCCCGACGTACCGCCGCCTTGAGCGTCTCACGTGTTCTTCACATGTGTGTTGAAACATTTTGATTTTTTGTGTGATATTGCTTCTCGATTTGGACTGCCTGCCTTCTTGTTTCCGTCTTTTTGCTAGAACGCATTTTGCAGAAATGTTGCACGGCGCGTCCAGCCTTTCGAGTTCTGCGCAGCTACATTTACGGTAACTGTTCGGTCGACAGAGTGTTGTTTACGGGTTGCATGTACGTAACGATCATTGGCGAAAAGTCAACTCGTATGCCTTGTGTCATCTTGGATTTCACTGCGGCGTTTTATTTGGTATGGCTGTGTTCGCGACACGCCGAGGTCATCCCAATCTGCGCGATGCGACTGTGAAGTTATGTTTTGTTTTTTTTGCTTCGAAATAGCGGCAACTGCAGCATCTTCAAACAAGTAACATTCTACGTGGTAAATATCGACGTTGCGAGAGAATTTTCATACCTCCGTCCAACCTTTTTTATTATATGGTAACACCTAGGGAACAGCAGGGCAACCCTTGCCCTGCCCTACAATAGAGTATACTCCCGTAACTGCCGTGACTGGTTAGGACCGCACTATTAGAGATCGGAGTGCCTACCAGGTACCAGGATGGGGGCTGCTGGCAGGGCCTAGGAGGGCTGCTACGAGAAGTTCTCTCTCTTGGACAGAGCATGTCGAGTGCAGATTTTTCGTCTTCAAAGTATGCCGAATTTCGAGTTCGGAACCACCACAGGACAAAATCAAGTACCTGTACAAAGGGTTCAAGGGTTAGATTGACAAGCCGAGCGTACAGCGACGCTGACCCTGGCCTCGTGCGACCTACTGCTACTACTGCTGCTGTTTCTTTGCTCAAGAAAATGCTGCTGTAGATGTCGTACATCAGTACAAGCAAGTATTAATAGTGGCGGCACCTGCTACGGAAGCTCTTTCTGTTGGACAAAACACTTCATATGCAGATTTTTCGTCTTCAAATATGCTGAATTTCAACCAGAAAACTCTGCTGTTGGAAAAAACATTTCAGGTGTGTGTGTGCTTTTGTTCATTCTACCCGTCGACATCCAGCACAACCAGTATCCGTGCCGATTCTGGAATCCCTGAGAGATACAATACGAATACAAGTTCGGTGGTCAAAGCAGTGCAGATTTTTCGTCTTCAAATTATTATGCCGGATCTCGAGGTGGAATCCAATATACACACGACAAAATCAAGTATTTGGTGTGTGCGTACAGCTGTGTTTTTCATATATCAAGAACAGAAGAAGCCAAGAACATTTACGATGTTGGGAATCACCAACGACGGCATAGGTAGCTGTTCGTTCGTGTTGGTTCAGCACATAACGGATTAATCCGTATTCGCCCAGCATGATGCATCGCAGATATGACTACTGCAGGTATTACTGAGGTCGCGCCTCATTACCACCAATTACTAGTAGTCGGCAGGAACTGAGGAGTACTCTTTTTGTGGTGAATACTACGCTACCACATGCACGCGGTACCATGGGTTGACTACGATGCTGTGACTATACATCACTACAGTACCACTACTGCGCAAATGTAGTACAGGAAAAAGCAGCATGCACTCTACAAAATACTCTTACGGGGATCCATAGTAAATAGGACTTAGGGTATCACAAAAAAACTATATACCTGGTACTTCCCTATTTTTTTTAGCAATATTTGGTCTTATTTACTATGGTGCCCCGTAGTACCTGGTACATTACTACTACGAGTAGTAGAATATATACTATTACAGCACCCACAGTAAATAGGACCAAATATCAATATTGTAGGTAAAAACAGGAAATACATAGTTTTTAGTACGTACCGTAGTCCTACTAGTTGTGGTCCCTGTAATATTGCTATGCATCACCACCACTACTGCTCGGATGTAGTACAGAAAAAAGCAGCATGCACCCTACAACATACTACCTGGTACACTACTACTACGAGTACTAACTATACTATTACGGGGGGCCATAGTAAATAGGATCAAATATTATTACAAAAAAACAGGCATATATACTCGTATATATTGTTTGTATGTACGGTAGGTCCTATTAGCTATGGTCCCCCGCAATACTGCTATGTACTAGTGCTAGAGCACGACCAATCTCTCATACAATAAAGGCAGTCTCATAGCAAATAGAGAGGTCAAATAATCAAGCGATACCATTTTTTTTTTTTTTTTTTAATCATCACTTTTACTTTCCAGCCTAACTCGTAGAAGGTTTTACCCTCAGCGATCTTCTGGACAAGCCCTGGTCACAGGTGTCGTCTCTTCTCCCCCCCGGTACGTGCCTTTATTTTTTGTCGCGCATAGGGTTCAGCATTCCCACTGCTCGTCGATTTTCATCGAATGTAGCTAACTCACGCTCTCGCGCTTTCCGCTGATCAATTTTTTATGCAAGAAAAAGTCCCTACGAGCATGCACTCGGTGAGACTTGAACCCACGAAATTGATCTTGATAGGCACGCGGACCACCTACCGAGCCACCGGGGACGCCGGCTGGGTTGGGGCATGACTACTATATACTGTTATATTATATACCACTGCCAGTAATAGGTAGATGCAGTATAGGTAGAAGCAGCACGAATAAATACGACATTACCACCTACGTACCATTAAACTACCACTACGAACTACTACTAAACTACCACTACTACTTCTACTACTAAACTGCCACTAGTACTACTAAACTACCACTAGTACTACTGAGCTACTACTACTACTTCTACTAAACTACCACTACTACTAAACTACCCCTACTACTACTGAACTACCACTACTACTACTATACTACCACTACTATGACTTGCCAGATGCACACCAAGGCAGGGGGGGTAGAGGGAGACTGGCGGCAGAATGAACCTGACTCTGTGGCTCTTGCGATTATCTGCTGCTGAGAGTGTGCGACTGGACAACTCCCTATCGCAGATGTTACTTGACAGTAGCTATCATTTTGTCGTCCCTGGATAACACGGAATAATGTGGTAGTACACAGTATAAGGAATCCATACAAGATCGACTTTGGGTGTGTCATTACCTGACGAACGTTGCCACAGGCCGTAATCGGGTACGGGTGTGTCATCACCTGACGAACCCCGTCGTAGGAGGTATATATATATATATATATATCTGTTAAAGATCATCAAGATTGGAACAACAAACAGGAGCGTCTGCACGCCCACTTGTTTACTCTACTTTGCTCACCATCATCAGCTTCCAGCTGAGCAAATGAATCAACACTGTGGCTTGGGGTCACCACACCATCTTCTTTCCTCTTCTAATGAAGCTTCTCGTACAAGTCACCTAACAGTGGCTATACGTTTGCCTCGAACATTTTGACTGTGTATTGACCGGCCATCGGCAATCGAGTCTAGGCGTACACACCAGCTAGGAGCTGGTACACACGCCAACCGCCATATCTAATAGATTAAATAGCCTCGTAACGCGTAAACGCGGCAAGCTACTAGCAACGGTGGCCCAAGACCGCCACTCTGAACTTCTACTGGCTCGCCATACAGCAGGAGGAGGACTGTAGCAGGAGGAGGACTGTAGTTTTTCAAGATCAAGAAACCTGCTGCTACGCACGAAATAGGGAGCTTCTTCGACGACGAGAGGAACCAAACATCGAAGGTCTACGTACTTCGTTGAAACGTGAGTGACACGTGGTACGGACACCGCGTGCTTCTAAGAGGGTCCTGCGTAGGGCATTCTACTACTGCTGTAGCTCACCACTGCTGTAGTCAAATTGCTGTAACTGCGATAGAGACACCCACAGAGCACCACCGCGTGAGGAGCTGTGAAAATCTCACCTGCTCCCCTTTGTCTTTTCATAGCCGAGGACCAATGCTCTCGAGCAAAACTCGAGTGTAACCGCTGCATGCTGCTTAACAGCAACTCCACATCACAACCAGCAAGCCTGAAAGTTAGGAGCTCTGCTGAGTGTAGTCCATTTCGTGGATCGCAAGCCTCAGTCACTCTGAGCAACAGCGTTATAAAAGTTAACTGCTGATAAGCACCCTGCTATCTGTCAAAGGAGCGCTCAACTTCGAATTTCCAAGAGGGCGTCGGCCCCAGTGAGATTGTTTTTTAGTCGTCACCACAACAGTGGCACACAAGCAAACTCCCGACAAGCGTGATAGCTGTCTGTTAAAGGAGTCCCTGACTTCACCATTTTCTGACAGGACCGTCCATTGCGAGGGAGCCTAAAAAATACAAAAACCTCGATCAACACGTCGAGTACGATTCTGCTGTACGCTGTCAGGGACAAACAACTCCGCCACAACCCACGGCACCGCTGGGGTTAAGGAGCTCTGTCTAGTGTAGTCCATTTCGTGGATCATAAGCCTCGGTCACTCTGAGCAACAGCGGCATAAAAGTTAACTCCCGATAAACATTCTGCTATCTGTTTTAGGAGCGCTGAACTTCGATAAATTTCCAAGAGGACCGTCGACCCCAGAGAGAATGCTTGAAAGTCGTTACTACAGCGGCATAAAAGTTAACTCCCGATAAGCTTTCTGTTATCTGTTAAAGGAGCGCTGAACTTCGATAAAATTCCAAGAGGACGGTCGGCCCCAGAGAGATTGCTTGAAAGTCGTTACTACAGCAGCATAGAAGTTAACTCCCGATAAGCATTTCGCTATCTGATAAAGGATCGCTGAACTTCGATAAATTTCCAAGAGGGTCGTCGGCCCCAGAGAGATTACACGACAGTCGTTACTACAGCGGCATAGAAGTTAACTCCCGACAAGTATTCTGATCTCTGTCAAAGCAGCGCTGAACTTCGATAAATTTACAAGGGGGTCGTCGGCCCCAGAGAGATTTGTTTTTGCAGTCGTCACTAGCACTTCATGTAGATCTGTGACCCCACACGACTGTTGGAACGAAAACTATTTTTCAATAGTTTCTACGAGGAGGATACGACAAATTATTCACACAGCAGTACTGGTACCTACAGTAGTACTACAAGTACTGTACCTGAGTGCACTACTCGTACTGCTGTAGAATCATACAAGTACGACACCAACTTCAAACGTAAAAGTGAGCGGTATCAGCTACACTGCGCGCATCCAGAGGGTCCCGCATAGATACGCATCTGCTATCAACTGCTACCGTACTACTGCAGTCGGGACTGTTTCATCTGCGCGAGATACCCTGCGAGCATCACTGCGTTGTTGAAGGTGTATGTACATCTCTCCTCGTGCCATATTTCTCATGCGATGCTAGTGTGGACTCCAGAATCTCGACCCAAAGTCGAGTATTGTACTGCTGTATCATACATACATACGGCAAATTAAAAGCCTCGGGATCCCCGAGCATTGTGCAGCAGCCACTCCGAGAGATACTGCTGTACATGCGGTACTACTACTGGTGTAGTATCATACAAGACCGCCTGACCAAGTACTACTCATCATCATGGGGGACTCAGCTTTCAATAACAACAGCGGTAACCTCGCCAATGCTATCAAAGGACTGACGAAGTCCGGCAGCGGCAAGCCAGGGGATTTCCGCGATTGGCGTAAGCGGCAGGCGGCAGTGCTCAGCGTCGCGCGCCGAGACATTGCAAGCCTGATCAGAGGGAAACCCCGAACAACCGAAGAAACGACCGGCACGGGAGCTCAGGGTTCTTTTGACACGGTAACTGCTGACTATGACAGGGCGAACGAAGACTCGACTTGTACGTGCGGAGATGGTCAGCGGGCTCTTCAAGAACTAGTCAACAAGTACAACAAGGAATCTTCCCCAAGATCAAGGCAGGATCCAACGATGAAGCTGAGCAGAAGTGGTGTTCTGTACACAAGACTACATCTTACGACGACTCGGAACGTTACCCGCCGCACAGTATCGGCGCTGTACTGAGCGCGATATCACCTCCGGTCAACGACGACGAGAAACCGTCCTCAAGCAACCTTCTGGAAGAGGACACGTCATCGACAACAGCAGCATCATCGACGGGAGCTGGGGTATCCTCACTAGGGGCCGGAACACCATCACCAAGGACTAAAGATTCCTCATCAGGGACCGGAACGCCATCATCAGAGACTGGAACACTACCGCAACAAGCTGGAGTGTCGTCATCATCAGGAGTTACATCTTCTTTTTCTCCCTGGGACGCATCTGCTGCTTCGCCCGGGGTTGACCCTTCCACTCTGGCTGGAGTCACACTGGATGCACCGCATCACGAGACCGCCAGTACGGCACACAATCTAAGCGTCGAGGAGACCTTCGACAGCATGCACGCCAAGAGGGCATCGGGGAACGACCCCCCGCACACGCGTGTGGATTTCGCCTACACCAATAGAGACCCTTCTCGGATCTCGGAGGAGGAAAACTGGGTGATCAAACCCCCATCAAAACACTACGATGTCATTCATTCCCCGGAGCAGCATCACCGGGGACCATCGGATCTTCGACATCTGGGGTCATCAGAGCATCAGTATCTATCTGGGATAATCGTGGCATCATCATCTGGGATCATCGGGACATCAGCGTCTGGGATCACCAGAGCATCCACGTCTGGGATCACTGGATCATCATCATCTGGGATCACCGGATCAACTGAATCAGCTGGATCATCATCGTCTGGGATCATCGGAGCATCAGCGTCTGAGATCACCGGAGCATGTACGTCTGGGATCACTGGATCAACATCATCTGTGATCACCAGATCATCAGCTGGATCATCACCTGGCATCACCGGATCATCAGCTGGATCATCATCGTCTGGCGTCACCGGAGTATCAGCTGAGACATCACCGCCTGCTTAACCAGGGGTCGTGTCAACTTCTCGACGGCTGTGTCTGACTCGTGCCTCCACACGAGCCGAGCCTAAAACAGAGAACACAGAGACAAATCGTCAGCTGAAGGAGGTCCACACGCTCACGATAGCGGAAGGACAACCACGGGCAAAACCCCGGGACAGGATCTGCGGCATCGACACAGGACGATCAAGAGCCACTGGCGACTACGGCCTTCGTTTACAACCGCAAGCCAACTTCAGGAATCCTCTTCTTGCTGGACGGAGAGCCCATCAAGATCGGGACCAAGAAGCAGACACTGACTGCTTAATTAACAGTGGAGGCGGAGCTGAGACGACAATCAGTTTTGAGGGAAAGGAACAGACTACCTCTCCAACTTCAACACAAGTTGAGCCTCAAGTCCTAAGCAAAGAATGACGGACCAAGCGCATCGGACGACCACCGACGTCTATACCAACAAGGTCAAGCCACTGGAAGCGTGAACTGTATTGTCTCCCTTACCAAAGCTGTAGGTTGTCGCATGTTCAATATGTACGGGGCGGATAAGAATTTCATTTCCTTGGGTCAACGAACTGATCACTGGATCTTTTGCATTCATTGGTAGCGTATCCAGTCCATCTTCTCTACAGTGCAGTACAATGACCGGTGTTGTGCAAGATTAAAAAGATAAATCGCAGTCAGTACCAAGTAAGGGTGCATTGTAACCAAGTCGAATCATTAGGTTCGAATGTGTAGTTGAAAAGAGTGCGTCATCTCCGGAACTTCAAGATGTATGGCAGGAGAACTTTCCACCTAGATGAGTCCAAACAGGAGATTAGCATACACGAGGGGGATGTCTCTCTGATAACAGTATGTCTTGTTACAGCGTGAAGCTGGCAGTATCAAAACCATGTTCCTTTGTTTGTTTTGTGGGCGGCAGGAACGTTAATAGGTTGTTCACTCCTATGGTTGTTGCGGAATGATGAACAAATTCACTGTTTTAGAATACTACACACATTTAGTATTCCTTTGTCGTTCAACTGACTGGAATGTAGTCCACGGTTTGATGATTCTTGGACTGATAGCTAAGCTTTCATAACATGTGCAGAAAAATAGCAGAGCTGGATATTTTACATCTGCTTGTTTTGTGCATCCCCCCGGGTATTCTAGCAGAATGAGTTAGCTCTCAGTAGTTTAGGTTGAATACTTTCACCGCAACAATTAAGGCCTTGTTGCGTGCATTTTGTTCAAGTATGGCATGTAACGCTGAAGCAATGAGTACATTGTTCCAGAGTTGAATTTCAAAATCCAGTTCAGTTCGATTTGTTAACACATCGAGGGGTCGTATTAGGGATGACGCCTATTACAGCAGACCCCAGTATCATCTAGTCGCTGCTGCATAACACAGGGCTACCAGGTACTCCTGTAGCAACCATAATTTAGGTACACACCCATCTCATACAAGCAGGTGTTACAACAGTAGAAGAACAGAACTATTCTATGTTCGGTTATTTTGTTGTCCTGTACGTGTTCAATTTACTCCTTGGATCTCATGCGGTAGGTACATCATGTACAACTGATTATCCTTGTAACTCATGTAGGTTCATTACGTGCAAGTGTTTGTTCCCAATAGCAACATAACTCAATATGAGGTCGTACTAGTTGTAATGTTTGCCTGGGGCTACCAGCATGAAACGAGTTATCGTAACGAGAGGTCGTATTGGAGTTGTTACTTGACAGTAGCTATCATTTTGTCGTCCCTGGATAACACGGAATAATATGGTAGTACACGGTATAAGGAATCCATAAAAGATCGATTTTGGGTGTGTCATTACCTGACGAACGTTGCCACAGGCCGTAATCGGGTACGGGTGTGTCATCACCTGACGAACCCCGTCGTAAGAGGTGTATATATATATATACATCTGTTAAAGATCATCAAGATTGGAACAACAAACAGGAGCGTCTGCACGCCCACTTGTTTACTCTAGTTTGCCCACCATCATCAGCTTCCAGCTGAGCAAATGAATCAACACTGTGGCTTGGGGTCACCACACCATCTTCTTATCCTCTTCTAGTGAAGCTTCTCGTACAGGTCACCTAACAGTGGCTATACGTTTGCCTCGAACATTTTGACTGTGTAGTGACCGGCCGTCGGCAATCGAGTCTAGGCGTACACACCAGCTGCGAGCTGGTACACACGCCAACCGCAATACCTAATACTCGCTAGGTATGATACCTACATATATATAACAGTAGATTCCTGGCACCAATTTTCCCCGGGTAGACGGACCAAGGGAGCCAGTTTTGTGGTCACGTACGTGCTCGGTGTGAGGTGTGTGGTGTACGTCAAAGGGTTAGGTGAAACATATTTGGCGCTCGACAGACGTGTGCTGCTGCTGCTAGTGTTGATAAAAAACGGGCGATTTCAAAATTATTGATATTCTCAACGCACAAAAAACTCTCGTGCTCGTGCGGGATTGTTGTTGATGGGGAGGTTTCCAAGCCTGATCCACCGAGAAAAAAGAACAGGAGACCACGATCACTCGATTACTCGAGCGCGACGAACACGAGACGAACACGAGAACGACGTGGCCAGGCAGTCACGCGCACACAAGCACTCAGCAGCAGCAGCAGCAGCAGCAGCAGCACTCAGCAACACTCGAGCAACACTCCACTCGAGCGGCACTCGTACGCCTGTTGTTGCCGCTATTGTCCTACGGCGTACTGCTCGAGCAGCACTCGAGCGCACGAGGACGATGAACTGGAGCAGCACGACTGCTCCAGTTGCAGCGATAAGCGAGGAGAACAAACTATTTGCAGCTAAAAATACAAAGATGCGGGTAGGATTCCAAGCCCCTGGACGGCTTTTCGGAAGTGGCAGCCCATCCCCTGAGTCGCTTGCTGGGTCACGTGACTTTGACCACCTACGACGGCTTCACAACAGCAGTTCTTCATGCCGGGAGGCAGCGGTGTTGATACTTTGCTGCGGTGGTAATAAGGGACACTATAGTAAGGACCAAGGATCGAAGGAGAATTTGCCGTACGACCTAGTATTACCACATATAGAAGATACCAACGGTTTTAGATTGCGCCCAAATTCCGAACAGCTGATGAATCAGCACCATTGCGTCCGCTTTAAAACCGAATCACATTGATATCTGCGCTACACAACGCAGTTCCCCGACGAGGAAACACGTAGTCCCAGCCTGGCGACATACATATAAAGTGTCCATATTAAAGGAATTAAAGCAACGCCCCTCTGTATCATCCAGTCAGCTAGCTGATGCACTACCGCGTTCAGTCTTAGACGTATCACAATAGCTTCAAACGCACTCCCACACCAAGGTTGAGATAAACGTATCCATTTTCTACGACACAATGAAGCGGCATGCCGTGCATCATAACCAAAATACCAAAAGCGGTTAGCCACCACCGCAAACCTGCGCAATCTACGACACCCGGACGCGTACACAGCGTCCCCTAGGTACGTCAAACAAACGGCAACAAACACTCCACAACGTTGCTGCGACCGTTCAACTTCCCCTCCACTGACCCCCTCAAAAGCACGGGCGGGTGGGTGGGAACTCAAACTAATCTGCATCACACCTTTACTCTTGTAGCTCTGGCTCTGCTTGACAACGTGTTTAGCTCGCTGGTCAGCAACTACGAACTAGGTAAGGTGTGTCTCAAGGCTATCCAATTGCTACGTACAATTAACCCGAGTTGATCTGATTGGTTGCCCAAACTTCTTCCGTACGTGTAAAACTCGCATTTTCTCGTGCCTCAATAATACTATGCTTTGCACTTTGCTTTCGAAGTTGTATCATATTATTGCGCCCCCCCCGCTCGGGGACGAGCGGGGCGGAGAGAAGGGCAAGCCCCTCAGGCTGCTCCAACAGCAACCCCACGCTAGCATCCGTAAGCTCGAGTCAACTTCCATCCCAACTGGCAATGTCTAACGCTCGACGCCAGCCTCCAACAAATGGGATTGACCCGATTAACGAACCCATGCCAGCGCCCTCCCCCCCCCTTGCTGGTATACTGTATGGGGAACGCGCATGATAACCCAACTCCTCCATACTATTTTCACTTGGCACACACGGACACGCTGCATGACCGGAATATACATTTGGCCACGTCTGCCTGTCTAAATCATTAGGTGGATCAACCCGGTCCCGCCCAGGTCCGGCGGGATCCCATTGTCACGACCCTCCTAGGCCATTCCGTTTGCTATCCAGATGGCGTCCTGCCTCGTGGCGAAACACGTCCATCGACCGCCGGGCTGCAACCCCTCTGGTACAGCTCCCCCTTTGGACGTTTTCGTTGCGCCTCCAATCCTCAGGGAGTGCCGAGGTACTCCTCCGTGCGCACACTCCCGCCAACGTAACCACTCGTCGCTGGGTTATCGGCCGTTGAAGCGGAGTCCACATAGAGCATCCGCCGCTGCAGACACAGCACGTAACGAGGGGTCTGGCGAGGAAAAAGAAAAGTAGTAACAAGACATACACGCGAACGTGCGAAGGTGGCATCGCCACCGGCGCAACGAACCCACATCCGAACACACGTAGAAACTGCCCCGTTCCCAAGCAGGTCACCTTTCAACTCACGAAACCACACCTCAACGCGGGCTGCACTGCGCTGCAAGTTGAACCGTTCCGCGATTGAGGTCAACAACATCAGTCCGTCGCACATGGACGGGATAAACAGCCCAACTCGCAGAACACAAGGGGAAAAAGTAACCAGGTGGAAGAAAAAAAGAAAAGCTACCTGGGGAAAAAAAATGCCCAAGACACTCGCGAATCAGGACAGAAAATCACTGACTGAAAAAAAAAAAACACACACACCTTCCCCGCCTATGGACGGGTGCTGCGCACACGCGCTGCGACAGCACACAAACCAACGTGTGGCTCATACTTCCCCAGATGAACGACACACGAAACAAGGGCGACGAAGTCAACAAGTTGCGACACTTGCTTCGCTGAAGCAGATGCACGCACTGCAACAGGACACTGCCTCCCCCTGTGGACGGGTGCTACGCATACGAGGAAACACCAAGATGCGACACATGCTTCGCTGAAGCAGACGCACACACTGCAACAGCACACTGTCCCCCTCTCTAGGCGGCTGTTATGCATACGAAGAAACAGGTACCCATGAAATCCACGACGGCGAAGATACGCGGTGTACCCACGGACACCACGAAACGACTTGCGAAGAACCCCCCAAGATGAACGGCACACGGACGTGCGCGAGAGGGCCGACGAGTTGCGACGCCTGCGCGGCGCTGAACCAGATGCACACACTGCAACGGCACACAGTCCAACTTGTAACACATGCTTCTCCGGACGAAGGGCAAACAAAACATGCACGAGGAAGCCGACGACTTGCGACATCTGCCAATATCTGGCACGCAGCGCTGAAGCACACCCACACACTGCAACAGCACACGGTCCAACCTGTGGCAAACGCTTCCGCGAATGAACGCCACACGAAACACGGGCGAGGGCGCCAACAAAACGCGACGCCTGCATCGCTGACGCAGGCGCACACGCTGCGACCGCACGGTGTGGACGGGTGATACGCAGACGAAGAAACGAGAACCGACGCAATTCGCTTTGGCGGCGATACGCGGTGTGCCCGCGGAGGTCACCAAACATATCGCGAAAAACTCCCCCCGGATGAACAGCTAACGAATCATGCATGCTTCCCCGGATGAACGGCATACGAAACATGGACGGCGGGGCCTAAGAGTTACGACACCCGCTTCGCTGAAACAGACGTACGCACTACCATAGCACACGGTCCAACTAATGGCACACGCTCCCCCGGATGAACGACAACCGCCCACGAAACATGGACGCGTAGCGCTGGAGCAGATACACGTGCTGCATCAGCACACTGTCCAACTTGTGACACATGTTTCTCCGGATGAACGCCACACGAAACACGGACGGGGAGCCTAAGAGTGATACCTGCTTCGCTGAAACAGACGTACGCACTGCAATAGCACACGGTCCAACTTGTGGCACACTCTTCCCCAGATGAACGGCACACGAAACACGGACGGGGAGCCAAAGAGTGACACCTGCTTCGCTGAAACAGACGTACGCACTGCAACAGCACACGGTCCAACTTGTGGCAAACGCTTCCCCGGATGAACGACAAACGCACACGAAACATGGACGCGTGGCGCTGGAGCAGATGCACATGCTGCATCATCACACTGTCCAACTTGTGACACATGCTTCCCCGGATGAACGGCACACGAAACATGGACGGGGAGCCAAAGAGTGACACCTGCTTCGCTGAAACAGACGTACGCGCTGCAATAGCACCACGAAACATGGACAAGGAAGTCAACAAGTTACGACACCTGCTTCGCTGAAGCAGGCGCACACACTGCGACAGCACACCGTCCCCCTGTCGACTGGGGATACGCACGAGAAAGCCGACGAGTCGCGACACCTGTAGTGCTGAAGCAGACGCACATGCTGCAACAGCACACAGTCCAACTTGTGGCATATGCTTCCCCGGATGAACGGCACACGAGACACGGACACGGGAGTCAAGGAGTTGCGACACTTGCTTCGCTGAAACAGACGCGCGCACTACAATAGCACATGGTCCAACTTGTGGCACACGCTCGCCCGAATGAACCGCACGAGGAAGTCAACAAGATGCGACACCTGTTTCGCTGAAGCAGGCGCACACACTGCGACAGCACCCCCGTCCCCCCTGTGGACGGGTGGTACGCAGACGAAGAAACGAGAACCGACGAAATCTACTTCGGCGGCGGTACGCGGTGTACCCACGGAGGTCACGAACCCGCTCGTGAAAACTTCCCCCGGATTAACAGCTAGCGTAATATGCACGAGGAAGCCGACGCGACCGCCCCGAATGGCGACCAGCAACTTGTACCACCATGGGTAGTTAAGCTACAGTGGAGCAACTGGTACCAGTAAGACCCCAATCCACGTATTGTTGTAGCGAAGGACAATAAAATACCAGTTACCACCGCTACCAGCTACACAGCTTGTATGCTCTGATCATTTCATACCACCAAGAAACAATCAGAGCACAAATAGCTCAGAGTACGCTCCACCAGAATACTGCACACACCCCAGTTTCCGGAAACCGCCATCCCATACATTGATAGTATACCCCGGTACGAGCATTTGATATATCGTACTTACAACCACTGCCGCACGAACACTGTTGTATACGCATGGCTGTACCAGTCATACTCAAATAACCTCTCGAGTTTGGTGCCACCGATAAAAGTCTCGCATGAGGTATGATATTTCGCATTAATATTAATAGTAATAGTACGAGCACTTGAAAGATCGTACGACCACTGCTGCACGAACCCTGCTGCTGTATCTGCACTTCTGCTGAACCCGTCGTACTTACTATTAACATTAATAATCGTGCCTTTCCTCGAGTTTGGTACCAAGCAAAAGTACGAGAGTATGCATACTCGCGTCTGGTAAAATATTCCCGCAAGCACACGCTACCGGCCCATCACTGCTGTACGCATGTGTTCGCAAGTTGCGAACATAATGAAACCACCGAGGGCGCAACATCCCGAGTAACGACACCATGTGCTACAGCAGTACACATCCCCTGTAACGTCTCACTGTGCTACGACATACCAGAGGTACCGATCTTGGCGATTCGCTCCTGTGCTGGCTTCCGGCCACGCTTGCCATGCCCTCCGACATGGTCCCCAAGGTTTTCCGTCCACACTCGCAGCTAGCTGCTCTCGTACACTCAAAAGACACCACGAACGAGTCTCTCCAAGGAAGGTCCCTTTATCAAGAAAATAAAAAAAGGTGTCTGGCTGGCGAAAACCCTGCCTGTTCAGCGTTCAAACAGATCAGATCGAACGCTCAACACAGAGCCCTCTTCGAACTCAAACTAATCTGTATCACACCTTTACTCTTGTAGCTCTGACTCTGCTTGACAACGTGTTTAGCTCGCTGGTCAGCGACTACAAACTAGGCAAGGTGTGTCTCAAGGCTATCCAATTGTTACGTACAATTAACCCGCGTTGATCTCATTGGTTGCCCAAACTTCTTCCCTACGTGTAAAACTCGCATTTTGTCGTGCCTCAATAATACTATGCTTTTCGAAATTGCATGCACTACTATTAATATTAATATTGATATTGATATTAATCGTGTACGGCTATGCAGGTCGTCAGTACTGGTTTTTTAATTTTTCGAGCGTCGTGCCTATATTATAGTGTATAGCCTACTGATAGCATTGTAAAGACGGATATACGGTTTTTCTGTGTAATTCCCGAGTTGAGACGCCTTTGCCCCGGGCGGCGGTAGACAAGTGTTCGTGGCATGGTAGGCTCATCAGTAACTACGTCCAGCTTCACACTTAGCACCATCTACGGGAGGCGCTCATCCCGCAACGAGATTCAAAAGTACTCCCTACTGCTGTTTCGATACCAGCAGCGAGATGTTCTTCAAGAACACCAATACATGTGATATATGACAACGAAAATACTGACAGGCGATCATGTTGGGCTGACTAACAGAGTCGTACATATATTGACAGCCCACCTCAATACTTTCCATAATAGTCTAAAGGAATACAGCAGATCCATCAACTTCTACTCAGATTCCACGCCTTTCTGAACAAACCGGGCAGCTCGTCACTGGTATGCGCCATGCCATGCTTGTAACCAGTATCTCGTTGGGTCCATGTCCCTGGTCTTACATCGGTGGTCCAGCACATTACGGCATGCGCTGCGCGAGTTTTCTAGCGTTGGTGTGTGACTTGAATTTTAAGTCAATCAGGGCGACACAGCCTACCCCCCCCCCCCATTTTTTTTTGCGCTCGAGGAATAACGTACAGCAAGAAAAATATCAGCCTTTTCGACTGTGGATACGACATCAGAAAAAGAGAAGGATCAATCCCACGGTTGTGTTTCACCTGCTCCATACGTGTTGGCCTGGTGCTAATCAGGTAGGGCTGCATCGTATATCTGTCATCTACCCCGAACCCTCCGGACACAGCAAGCTCATCATCGTCCAGCTGAAACTATCTCACCCCGTCTGACCCGTGCCCCCGAAGGACTTGCGTAGCCGATCTTCATATGCTCCAGTTTTTCTTGTCCTTTCCTCTTATGCTTGGCTTTCAGTCCCTCAGGTGTTTTACCAGGTACTCGAGCACAGCGCTCGGTTGGTATACAACACGGACAATTGTACGACCGGCGACATCGAAGAGGGTCAAACGTGCGTCGGACTTCCCATTTGGTGTGCATAATACGACGAGTGGTCTATTATTACAGATGTAGTCTAAGCATCGCGGCAAGAATACTAGTCACCAAAATATACGTGGTTTTCTTGAAAGTTTTACGTTTGCCAGCCGACAATGTCAAGATGAAGCTTGTGGGACAGTTTACGACGATTCGTCTATTATTACTGATGTAGTCTAAGCATCGCGGCAAGAATACTAGTCACCAAAATATACGTGGTTTTCTTGAAAGTTCTATGTTTGCAACCGACAATGTTAAGATCAAGCTTGCGGGACACTTTGTATCCCTGGACAGGTCTGCCTTTTAGGCCTGTACTCGTTGGTACTCACGTGTGTTGCTCGCATAGCGATAGAAGAAGAGCAGTTTTATTCCTTTCGTGCACGCGGAGAGTGAGACCAACCTGGCAATTTTGTAGTAGTGGGGCCTGGGAGAGGCGAAAAAAGAGGAGAGGGAAACTTTTCCAAGGCTTGCGCAGGCATTCTCGATACGGATCGCTCAAGTTTTCGAGTTTTGTGTTGTTGTTGCCGGTGCCATGTATGTGCTCTCTGTTGCGACGCCACCACGAGCACTGTGGTTGGAACCTAGCCGTGAAAATAGCCACATTCGAAAGATCTTGTGTAGAGCTACATCATAGGCATTTAAATCACCTCAATTCGTCGGAGCATGTGGGATATTTATAAATGGCCCCAGTCATCCACGATGGCGAATGATACGCACGTGCCATTCTGATTCAATAATGTAACGACCGTTTGGTCTTCATATCTATGCCCCAACGGTCCTTACAATTCCGCCATGCTCTTCCCAAAGCCCATCCCCCGCCTCTTCTCGCCAATCGACGTTCGGATTTGGGGGAGTAGGCGCTCTCTCTTTACGACAATAACCGCACACACGCTGCAATAACAGTAGCAACGACGTAGCTAGTCCCCGTGATCGTACGAGTTCCAACAGATTCATATGCTTGCTGTCGGGGTGTCGAGGTGGCTCTACCTCTGGTTTATACGTTTCGGAATTTTTGGTCCTCGCTCTCAACCGCTTGTCAAGTTTGCCATCGCATTCTTCTTCCTCTACTGCTGCTGCTGTGATCTGTGTCTCCAGTCTTGGGGTTGTCCGGTGGCATAACACGAACGATTGGGCGGCGTGCTTGCTGCGCGGTCGTCAGATGTGCTTCCTCCATCGAGAGCTTTGTACCTGCCGTGGGGTGCTTCTGCTGCAGGCGCTGTGTGCCGTGCTGCGATCGGCGGCGGAATTGACAAGCCAGGTTCATGAGATCATCATCCAATCAGCGTACGAATTTAGTCACAATTTGGTCGGTTTTAGTGTGTGTGATTGGCCTGCGTCACGAGTTTTCAGGCCCCAACATTGCGAAATTGTCCCGATCAAGCTCGTGCGTCTCTGGAAAACCCCTTGTTTTTCCATCTAAAATACGCCTTCCAAGTACTACAATACGTTCCCAGTGCCTGAACCCAGGTAATTACCGGAATTTCAACCTCATACAAAGCAGTATCATAACACTAGCCCACTCTGATGAGCCGTATATGCAGAATTATGGGAAATCCATGGAAACCCCGATTCCACGAACTAAAACATGAGTCGAAGATGCGGCTCCTCAAAACCCACTCCCACACCTCTGAACGGCGAGGCAATGAAGCCGGCAAAGTACGTAAAAAAATAAAGGGAAGACCTAGCCTTAAGGGGCAGGAAGAAATCGTTAAAGAAAGCCATCGCCATTCCGCCCGCACGGGGGGGGGGGGCGAGGAAGATGCATGGAAAAAGCGAAAAGTGAATACGGAAACGAAAAGAAAAATAACACGGAAGACGGCAAGAACCACCTAAACCCAGCCCACAACTCTGAAAACGCGTCCTGGGCCGCAAAAGAGCGGCCGATTACCCAGACCAGTCCCGACACTGAGCAGGGGGGTAGGCAGGACAAAACACGCAAAAACACATCCATAACCCAGCCCAAAAAACAAAGAAAACAAACCAGAAACACATCGCGCACAAAAAAAAACATCTCCCAATGTCCAAGAAAACGACAATATATATATATAGTGCAGTCAAGAAACGAAAATCAGCCATCCACGGCGGCACCTCGAGATTCATCTACGTTACGCTGGACCCCCCGTGCAAAAGCGCTAGCCAAGTGAATTTGCAGACACCAAGAACCTCGTACAGCTCTCGTCGAAGTCGTGTAGCGCGCCGGAGAAAGAGAAAGCTTGATTGGTCCCGGGTCGCCCAAAAATCGAACCAAATATTCTCCATCCGTTGGTGTAGTTGCGCTGATTTTCCCGAGCCACCACAGACCGTCGTCGCCCTTGTGCTAAACGTGGGCTCCGTTGGGAAGTACAGTGTTACGGCCACGCACGATAATGAGTACACCCCCCCCCCCCCCCCTGTACGTGCCTTAATTTTTATCGTGTATAGGGTTCAGCATTCCCACTGCTCGTTCATTTTCATCGAATGTTGGTAACTCACGCTCTCGTGCTTTCCGCTCCTGTGACCGTGGGGGGAAACTCGCCCTGGGGTCGTGAATCATCACTAATTTTTCAATTTTTCTCATACGCGGAGTCAGGAGAAAATCCTTCTATTTTATTCCATTTAACTCTATTCGTACTGAAGACGGGGGCGGCAGAAATTTGTCCACATTCACTCCATTCAGCTCTACTCGTGCTGCAGGCGAGGGCTAGAGGAAATCATCAGCATGCCCTGCATTCGAATCTACAGCAGTAGACAGGGGCAGGAGGAAATCATCAACATGCAATTCATTGGTCTCTACTCCAGTGGGCGGAGGTGGGGGGAGATAAATTATCAACATGCACTCCATTCGCCTCTACAGCAGCAGGCGGAGGCGGGAGGAAATCATCAACGTGCGCTTCATTCGCTCTACAGCAGTAGACGGAGGCGGGAGCAAATCATCAACATGTACTCCATTCGTCTCTAAGACAGTAGGCGGAGGCGGGAGGAAATAAATCATCAACTTGCACTCCATTCTTCTTTGTAGCAGTAGCCGGGGGCAGGAAGAGATCATCAACATGCACTCCATTCGCCTCTACAGCAGTAGGCAGAGGCGAGAGGAAATCGTCAACATGCACTCCATTCGCCTCTACAGCAGTAGGCAGAGGCGAGAGGAAATCGTCAACATGCACTCCATTCGTCTCTACGTCTCTACAGGAGTAGACGGAGGCGAGAGGAAATCGTCAACATGCAATTCATTCGTCTCTACAGAAGTAGACGGAGGCGGGAGGAAATCATCAAGATGCACTCCATTCGTATCTACAGCAGCAGGCACGACGAAAGGCATATCCATACCGTTGAGGGCCAGCAACGAAACATGTTGCAGGGTAACTATAACCCGACATATATGTACTCGTTCATAACTTTATTTTGTTTCCTTGGCGATCACATAAGAAAACTAAACTCCCTTACAACACAACCCAAACTCCACGATGCGTGTGACATGTGACACCGCCTGCCAGTGCTGCGTGTACAAGGAAAAAAATCGTAGACACCGGTTGTACCTCCACCACCGTGCCGCTCCTCCCGCGGCGTAGGCTCATCCGATTTGGTCGACACCAAGACCTCGTCCTCTCTGACTTACGTAGTTCGATCGCCCGACGTGTACAGCAGCCGAAGAGGCTTCGCTTCGCGACCGTATGCTAGCCTACGAATCTCAACCTTTGTACGCAAAGATCGTGCTTTCACACGTAAAATAGCCCGAATCGAATTTTCAACACTTGTTTCTGGAACGCCCAACCCTCAATGCACAAGCAACGGCGGAGTATGTCGCCCGCCACCCCAGCCCATATTCCCCACACTCTTGCCGCCATGAGCTTTCAAAGCTCGTGGAGGATGAGGCCTCTCCAGGGGAAGAGGTCCAGTCTCGTTGCTGGCATCGAAAACAGCGTATTTTCACCGTCACGAGCGAGCATAGATGTCGGTTGACGGCGCGTTTGCCCCTTCACGAGCAGCCGTCAAGGACCTTCTAATGGTCAGTACTATTATATTTCAGAAGAATCTTTGACGGGCCAAAGGTAGGCCCGACGGGGCAGCGGTAGGCCGTCAACCAAAATATTTGGCCACGAGACTGTGATAAGTCAAGTATCGACCACTCAACTAATAGTCCAACTCATAGCTGGCGTTTTACAAAAGGGCGAATGCCAAAATCAGGTATACCTGATCCGTTTGAGCCAACATCAGGTACATACTAAAACCAAGTAAAAAACGCGCGCCACGAGCGGTGCGATGTCCATGACAATCCGTTAAAAAACGAATGCACCTAAAGCATTGAGCGTGCCACATGGCCTCCAAAATCTGAATTGTTTTGTTTTCTTCAGGGTGTAGGTACCACGGGCTCCACTTGGACCTGCAAAGAGTCACTATTAATATGCTTCGTTTGTTCGGCGGGAGCGCCAAGACTATTTACTTTGGCGCCCCCCCCCCACGTTGACAGCTTTAAAGCTTCCAGACCGTCCTCGCGGAACCGCCTGCTTGGCACGAAATTATCTTGCCGTACCAAACCTGAGACCACCTCGACGCGGGGTGGTGCAGACGAAATGTTGCGGCGGAGGGACGTGGGAGCAATCTAAAGTACGACGGGTCGAGGCATGCAGCCACGAGTCGTCGGGCGCAGAGTAGTGGCGGATCACTCTGTGGGTGTGGGACTTGCGTTTCATTTGGCAGACAGTTTCAGTCTGCTGAATGTCAAACGCCTGACCAAGGTGTACAACGCATGCCGCGTTGTGGCCAACACCGAGTGTCTTTAGACGCTACCCAGGCAAGGAAGAGAGTACGTGCAAAACCTAAAAAGTGGATTAAAGGACTAAAAACTAAAGGATTAAAGGATTAAAGGCTAAACCGACTGTTCGCTCGCATATACGCATCATTACACGTGATAGCGGGCATAATCGAGTATCTGCATCGCTCGCAATCGAGGTTTTTGGTCATCGTTTGCTTCGCTCTCGCCTGAGCGAAGCCCTGTAGCCACTGGAACTGCCGAAGGGTCCAACGTACGAACTGGGGAGGCGAGTCAGGTGAGCGTTGACAGCTCACCCCGGGGAGCTTGCCGTAACATGATGAACCCGGAGGTCGACCCAGGCAGGATCAGGAAGTGGTGATAGGGTTACGAGCACCATGCAGGGCGGAGAGAGCAAGTCACACGAGGACCAGCTGCTCAAGGGCTGGTGTCCGCAAAACAAAATTGGGGGGTTCGGCGAACTGATGGAATCTGATGCTGTTCTGTAATGTTTTGCTTTGCGGACTTGATGGAATCTGATAATGCGATTGGTTCGGTAAAGCTTGGGCCCGGCAAACTGGTGGAATCTGATGAACATTTGTAAGTCGTCGTACGCAGCTGCAAGGCGAAGGTGAGCGCCCGACAGCCACTGTGGCAGTAGACGAGTCGCGGGGTGAGCGCTTCTCGGGGGCAGTGCTCAGGGTGACGGTGAGCACTAACGAGCCGGCAAGGAGCTCTTATTATACTACTTGGGCCGTACGACTCACCACATCTAGTGACGACCTACAGCTGGTATACTATTATGTCGTATAAAAATGAAAACCCACTACGTGGAAAAAAACGAAATGAAATTGAAAATTAAGCTCATCGCGGATCGGTCATAGATGTTGTTTTAGGAGGCTGCACAAGAGGTTGCATATACGGACAGGAAATGTGGTTGAGCAGTACGGACGAAGCCAGACAGACAGCTGGTAGCTGTACTACCTGCGGTGGGCTGCATAGGTACGTTTGTCCTGTCAACAGTAGGGCGGTGCCACCAAACTCATTTGAAGTCCTGGCAAAGCAAGCAAAAAGTGTCTGCACTGGCTCCCTACATTGTCACGGGAGCATTCAACAGGTACTGGTCACAGTAGTATCCAAGGCATCGAGCAGTGCCAGAAACACTCGAATCTCCAGGCACTGCTTCAATCATATCAGTATTTCTAGTATCAACACTAATAAGGAGTAGGAGGTTTATGTCTGATGGAAAAAATCGCGAACTGACGACCTGCAGTGATATGATCACCTGCGAAAAAGGAGTCGTCGTTCTTATTACATATGAAAGAAAAGGTGTGGAAGATCCAGTGAGTAATAACCATTGTAAATGTCCATGATTGTAATAATATTCTGAAAGAAAAAGTGTGTTTTCATCGGGGTGAATACCTACCAGGTACTGGTATGATTTTACTATTTGGACATTTTGATAATAATATGATCGTACTGCTTGTTTGGTAGTATTACACCCTCGGGCATATCTCATCAGGTTTCCTCGTACAGCACGTACGGCAATGCACTACCGCTGTGCTACCGAGATAGGACTTTTAATAGGGACATGAAGTAAGCGAGATACAAAGTGTGGTGAGAGCAAAGCCCATGCTGGGATGGCGAATTATCAGGGCGTGTTTTCAATGTCTATGCTGAACAATCTTGAAAGGTCAAAGAGCGAGTGAAAACCGCAAGTCTGGCGACCTCAAGAATATATAATGTTAATAGTATACGCCCACGGGCAGCATATGGACGGCGAGCCTGTTTTGTTTGTTTTGCGCTGCCTAGCCCATATCAGTTCCGGGGGGGGAGCACGGTTGACGAAAACGGGGAAGAGACAGCAGACAGGATAGCTACTTCTGTTGGTATCAGATCGATTAATAGTATATAAAACCTGTCGATGCAACTCGTACCACAAACTGCTGCGTGCGGCTGTTGTGCTTCGGTTTGCCTACTATTTTCTTCGTCTTACTCTGTTTAGTATAGCGCGTGTTGGTTCCTGCGTTAAGACCCCTTTGGGCTATTCGCCATCTGGGGCGCGGCCATTTTCGGATAATTCGGAATTAATCCGAATAAGTTCGGAATTGTTAGGTTTTCCAAGCACTGCCACCCACTCAACACCTTCTAGCGCACCCTACACAGCGTCCGACGGCGCCCCATGCATCCCAAAGTGTAGTGTGGACCCACCCCGAGGTACTGGCCCAAAAATGAGCTCAATCGGCCACGAGCAGCGCTCGCACGAAGCATTTAAAAAACGCCTTATTTTCTGGCCTCCAAAAAGTGTCGCAAACGGCAATAATTCTGCTAGATGAACGTCGTTTCGACTGATTTGAGCGCAGCTACAATTCCTCGGAGACGCCACGGAGAAAAACTGCCGAGCGAAGTAGGGAGAGCGCGCGAAAGCGCCGCACGCACACCAGAGTGTAGCCTGTGTACACGGTGTGCCGCTGCCGCAAACACGGGCTTGATCGGCCGCGAGCAGCGCTCACACGAAGCATCTAAAAAGGTGTAGTTTTTTTCTGGGCACCAAAAACGTGTTGAAAACGGTAATAATTATGCAAGATGGACGTCGTTTCGAAGGGTTCTTGAGCTCAACTCCAACTCCTCGGAGACGCTGCGTAGAACAACTGTTGCACGAAGTAGGGAGAGCGCGCGACAGCCCCGTACGCAGACCAAAGTGTAGCCTGTGTAAACCACTGGCGCAAACACGGGCTTGATCGGCCGCCAGCAGCGCTCACACGAAGCATCTAAAAAAGGGTATGTTTTTCGTTGTGTCCACCAAAAAGTGTGTCGCAAACGGTAAAAACTCTGCATGATGAACGTCGTTTCGACTGATTTGAGCGCAGCTACAACTCCTCGGAGACGCCACGGAGAAGAGCTGCCGAGCGAAGTAGGGAGAGCGCGCAAAAGCGCGGCACGCACACCAAAGTGTAGCCTGTGTACACGGTGTGCCGCTGGCGCAAAAACGGGCTTGATCGGCCGCCAGCAGCGCGCACACGAACCATCTAAAAAGGTGTAGCTTTTTTTCTGGGCACCAAAAACGTGTTGAAAACGGTAATAATTATGCAAGATGGACGTCGTTTCGAAGGGGTTTTGAGCTCAACTCCAACTCCTCGGAGACGCTGCGTAGAACAACTGCTGCACGAAGTAGGGAGAGCTCGCGACAGCCCCGTACGCAGGCCAAAGTGTAGCCTGTGTAAACCACGTGCCGCTGGCGCAAACACGGGCTTGATCGGCCGCGAGCAGCGCTCACACGAAGCATCTAAAAACAGGTATATTTTATTTGTCTCCACCATAAAGCGTGTCGCAAACGGTAAAAAATCTGCATGATGAACGTCGCTTCGACACGTTTTTGAGCTTAACTTGAATTCCTCGGACACACCACGGAGAAGAGCTGCTGCACGAAGTAGGGAGAGCGCCCGGCAGCACCGTACGCAGACCAGAGTGTAGCCTGTGTACACCCCGTGCCGCTGGCGCAAGCACGGGCTTCATCGGCCGCGAGCAGCGCTCACACGAAGCATCCAAAAAAGGAATGTATTATTTTGTGTCCACCAAAAACTGTCGCAAACAGCAGTAATTCTGCATGATCAATGCTGTAACGACGTGTTTTTGAGCTAAGCTCCTGCTCCTCGGACACACCGCGGACGAGAACTGCTGCACGAAGTAGGGAGAGCGCGCGACAGCACCGCACGCACACCAAAGTGTGGCCTGCGTACACGATATGTCGCTGGAGCAAAGACGAGCGTGATCGGCCGACAGCAGCGCTCACACGAAGCATATGAAAAATACATACTTCGAAGTACCAGGTATATTTTTCGTGTCCATCATGAAACAAGGTATTAAATCTGCAACATACATGATGAACTGAACGCCGTTTCGACGTGTTTTTGAGCTCAAACTCCAACTCATCGGACACATCGCGGAAGAGAACTGCTGCACGCAGCAGGGAGAGCGCGCGAAAGCGCCGCACGCAGACCAAAGTGTAGCCTGTGTACACCCCGTGCCGCTGGCGCAAAGACGGGCTTGATCGGCCGCGAGCAGCGCTCCCACGAAGCATCCAAAAAAAAAAAACGTATTTTTTGTGTCCACCAAAAACTGTCGCAAACAGCAGTAATTCTGCATGATCAACGCTGTAACGACGTGTTTTCGAGCTAAGCTCCTGCTCCTCGGACACACCGCGGAAGAGAACTGCTGAAAGAAGTTGGGGAGAGCGCGCGACAGCACCGCACGCACACCAAAGTGTAGCGTGAGTAAACGATATGTCGCTGGAGCAAAGACGGGCGTGATCGGCCGACAGCAGCGCTCACACGAAGCATCTGAAAAATACATATCAGGTATATTTTTCGTGTCCACCATAAAGCAAGGTACTAAATCTGCAACATACATGATGATCTGGACGTCGTTCCGACGTGTTTTTCAGCTCAACTCCAAATCCTCGGACACACCGCGGAAGAGAACTGCTGCACGCCGCAGGGAGAGCGCGCGACCGCGCCGCACGCAGACCAAAGTGTAGCCTGTGTACATACCGTGCCGCTGGACCAAAGACGGGCTTCATCGCGGCCTTGAACAGCGCTCACACGAAGCATCTAGAAACCACAGCAGTAAACAAAAGGCTCACCCAGGAGCATGGCGATCACCTCTTCGAGCGGCTTCGCATTGTTTGACTATGAATAATATTAATGATAGTAGCTACGAATGATATCACTGCATTCGACAATACGTGGTATATATCCGTGGCAAAACGAGAGCGTATATTATACAAGGCTTTCCTTCGGAGAGGGTATTCCGTCGTTTCTTGTACAAATACATTCAGTTTGGTTGGCTTTGGGCTATGACGCCAATTGCGGTTTTGGTTGGCTTTGGGCTTTGACGCCAATTGCAGTTATATTGCAATTGGGGTAATAGCCCAAAGTCAACCAAACTAAATGTTATGACGCCAATTGCAGTTATATTGCAATTGGGGCAATACCCAAAGCCAACCAAACTATGTAAATGTAATTGTGTAAGGAACGGTGAAGGATGTAATAATCGCGTTTATTTGTGAATGTAATGTGAAACGTAAGATCGGGTGACGCAAGAGTAAGAATGACATTCGTCTAATAATAAGGATAACATCTTTCATCAGTGCGGGGAGAGAGTGGAGTAGTGCATGGCATGTGGATGATATACAACATACAGGCTGTTGTTTCAAGGAAGGTTCGGGACAGAGGGGAAAGCAGCAGTGCCGGCAACGACAACGGTTATGGAAATGTTGTACAGTTGCTGGGCGGCCGCGATTTCGGTTTAGCCAGCATAGGAGTTTGGATGAGACATGATATGTAAATAGTCTTCCAGGCTGATGTAGTAACGAGGCGGGAGGCCCAGAATGTGGATCTGTCCG
The DNA here is from genome assembly GCA_031763025.1 of Macrocystis pyrifera. Taxonomy (NCBI): domain Eukaryota; class Phaeophyceae; order Laminariales; family Laminariaceae; genus Macrocystis; species Macrocystis pyrifera. The sequence continues at coordinate 21,130,822 of JASSKH010000001.1, read as the reverse complement.
CTGTTGAACCCGTTGGGTATGTGTAGGGAGAAATAATCGTGATTTTGGGAAATGTGGGAACAATTTGTTGCCTCTCATTCGTCCTGGATGGAGACAATCTGCTTGGCGTACTGCTTCGGAATTCCGCGAAGCCCTGGAGCAGGCGAAATGGAAGGGAGTCTTCTTGCGCTTGATGATGATGTCTCCGTCTTTGATGGTGGAGTCCGTCAGGCGGCGGGAGTGGCGTGCAGGGAATGGCGGGGGGGGGGGGGGGGGCGGGGGAGGGGGAAGGGGGGGGGGGGGGGGGGGGGGGGGGGGGGGGGCAGAGTTCATTATTTGTACTGCTCTACAGCGGCACAACAGCAGTACGTAATCGCTTGCTATACGACTGCAGCTGCAGCAGCAGAAGCAGCAAGTACATGCGTAAAATGCTGCAGGAAAACGGCCAAAATATTTTTTTAACGTACCAAAACGACCATTTGGGTGCAAAAACGACCAAGAAAAACAGTAATCCGAATACATAAGAACAATCAGTGGATATTGAACCAGCATTAGCAGTATCAGCAGCAGCAGCAGCAGCAGCAGCAGCAGCCGCAACGGCTTCAAGCAGTGGTTGCGCAACATTAGCGGCAGCAGAAGCAGCAATGGGTCGCCGCAGCGTTGGCAGCAGTAGCGGCATAGCAAAGATATGATAAAAAAAAGAAACAAAATATGTACCCTGGTATGCCGCGACCGCAAAAACTACGGAATTTCATTGGCGAAACAAAAATATGTACACACAAATGACCAGCATGATGTACAACGCAGCAGCAGCACCACAGCAGCGTAGCAGCGATATGGAAAGAACGAAGCCCAAAACGAGAAAAAGCAGTACGTACGCAAAATGCAGCAGCAAAATGACCAAAATATTTTTTCCAGGTACCCAAACGACCATTTAGGTACAAAAACGATCAAGAAAAACAATAATCCGAGTACATGCGAACATCCAGTGAATATTGCTGCAGCATTATTAGCATTAGCAGCATTAGCAGCAGCAGCAGCAGCAGCAGCAGCAGCAGCAGCCGCAGCAACAGATCGCCGCAACGTTGGCTGCAGCAGCAGCAGCATAGCAACGATATGGAAAGAAGGAAGAAAAAAACTTTGTACCCTGGTCTGCCGCAATCGCAACACGTACGGTAATTATTGACGATACAGAAATTTGTACACACACACGAGTGTAGTAATACACACACAAATCACGTCCAGCATGATGTACGGCAACAACGCAGCAACACCACAAACAAAATCGTTGACGATACAGAAATATGCACACACGCACAAGTGTAATAGGCACACAAATCATGTCCAGCATGATGTGTACGGGAACAACGCAGCAGCGCCACAAAACGACAAAACGACCAGGTTTATTTGGGGTAAGCTCCTTAGCATGGACAGGACATTTAGTTCATGTTGCTACAAAATCTGGGATTTCTATAAGTATTGAAGATTTAATGAACATTCAGTGAATATTGCGGCACCACTACTAGCAGCAGCAGCAGCAGCAGCAGAAGCAGCAACGGATCGCCACAGCGTTGGCAGCAGCAGCAGCAGCATAGCAACGATATGAATAGAAGGAAGAAAAAAAGTATGTACCCCGAGTCCCTCCGAAAATTATTTTTGGTACCTCACTATAGATAGACCCACCCCCGCATGCTGTACGGCAACAACGCAGCAGCAGCAGCATATCAACAATACGAAAAGAACCAAGCTAAAATACGAGAAAAAGTAGTTCGTACGCAAAATGCAGGAGCAAAACGACCAAATTATTTTTTAACGTATAAAATAAAACTTTTGGGTACAAAAACGGCCAACAAACACAATAATCAGCGTTGGCAGCAGCAACATAGCAACGATATGAAAATAAGGAAGAAGAAAACTATGTACCCTGGTATGCCGCGATCGCAAAACCTACGGAAATTCAGTGACGATACAGAAATATGTACACACACAAGTGCAGCATGATGTACGGCAACAACGCAGCAGCACCACAGCAGCAGCAAGCAGCAGCATAGCAACGATAGGAAAAAAAATCAAGCCAAAAACGAGAAAAAGCAGTACGTACGCAAAATGCAGGAGCAAAACGTCAAAAATATTTTTCACGTGTCAAAAGAACCATTTGGGTACAAAAACGACCAATAAAAACAATAATCCGTGTACATACGAACATTCAGTGGATATTGCGGCAGCATTAGCAGCAGAAGCAGCTACAGCATTAGCAGCAGCAGAAGCTGCAATGAATCGCCGAAGAGTTGGCAGCAGCAGCGTTGGCAGCAGCAGCAGCAGCAGCAGCAGCAGCAGCATAGCAACGATATGAAAATATGGAAGAAAAAAAGCATGATGTACCCTAGTATGCCGCCATCGCGAAACCTACGGAATTTTATTGACGATCCGAAAATATGTACACTTCCAGCATGATGCACGGCAACAACGCAGCAGCACTACAGCAGCAGCAAGTGCACAGCAGCAGCAAGTGCACAGGAGTAGCAGGTGCACAGCAGCAGCACTCATGGCGTGGCGCTGACAGCAGCAGCAGCAGCAGCAGCCGAAAACGAGCAAAGGGGGTACGTAGGGTCACCAAAACATGTACACACAGAAATCGTGTGCACCGAAAATGCACCACAGTAGCAGCAGCACTCACATCGTTCGGTGCAGCGGTGACGGCGACAGCTGAATCCTCCGTTCCTTCGTTCACGTCCCGCAAACAGTTGTGCATGTGCGCGTTCGCGTGCACTGTGTAAGAGGAGCCGACGCAACGCACGAAGGGGAAAGAACGAGCATGGATGAGTCCAAAAAATAATAATAAACGCTTTGAGGTAGGCTTGTATGCAAAAAGGCAATTGAAAACCCCAAAAAAACGTACTGGCAACAGACAGCATTCAACAATAGACCCAAGACACTCACCACTGTGCAAAAAGGCAATTGAAAACCCCAAAAAAACGTACTGGCAACAGACAGCATTCAACAATAGACCCAAGACGCGCACCACTGTCAGCAGTCTCGAGGGAGTACGAGACAGTCCCTTCCTTGATCGGGCGAGCACAGAACTCGCAGTTGGTTGCCCAATACAGGATGATCCCGCCACCATCGCACATGAGATCCTCGCAGGTGGCGAAGGCCACGTTTTATCCACCAGGCGCGGAGTTCTTGGGCAAGTAAGTAAGTGCTGGTCCGTGCACCGGTCGCAAACAACAGTCGGCACCAGGTCGGTCTTTGTCGTTGCCGCTCTCTTGCCAGAGGGCGAGGACCACGCGCCTCTCGACGAGGGGGAGGTGAGCTTAGGGGGCGTGGAGAAGGGAGAGGCGGGGGTTGCAGCACCAGCAGGTTCGCCACCGACAGCAGCAAGCAGCTTGGCCGCCTACAGCTGCATCTAGATGCCGTTCGTCGAAGGCGAGACGCCTCTTCTTCTAGGCGTTGTGCGAAGAGCTGTCTATTGGTTGCATTTTTTATAAGAAATGGTTGCAGTTTGCGATAAAGAAAGAAGAAAGGTTGTTTGGCTGTTTGGCTGTTCGGATGTTTCAACGAAGAAGGGCTGTTTGCGAAGAGCTGTCTATCAGTCGGTCTGTCTGCCAAGAGCTAGCAAGTGACAACGACCTCAAAAATCGTAATTATAGTTGTATTTATATATATAGCGTATTTTTTTGGTTTTTCATCACGAGTAATAATAATGATGAAATACGTGTTATATATTATATATATGCTGTTAGTTTGGGTAGAAGAGTGTTACCTTGATATTCGTATATTGTACAGCAGTAGGGAGCTTGGGATGTGGCACAAACACCGAGAAGAAAGCGTGCCGCCTCGACTACGCTGCTGAAACTGCGCAGCAGGCCCGCGGCCCATCGCGAACGTGGCATGCATGTACAGAGCCCTTCTGCGTCGCACAAATAGCGGGCCCATCAGCGCGAGCAGCGCATGCCCGATGCATCTTGTTGTGGTTTGTCCTTTGTTTTCGGGTCATCCAAAAAAGGCCACGTACACGTACGGCAAAAACATGTGGTGATGATTGTTCAACACCATACATAGGGGTATAGATCACATATTTGTACGAGGACCCAGGAGGCATCTTTCCCCCGCGAGGGAGCAGACCGAGACGGGCAACGTGACGCTGCCCGCGTCCTGCTGCCGGCCAGTTCCTCCGGCAAATTAACTGTGTCCTTCACACCACGCCATATATTTATAACTTAAAGAGAGACCTACCTTGCACAGCAGCAGTATATACAACACCTTCGGGAGTGCAGACGCTTGCCTCTTCTGTAGTGAGAGGATACACATACTGGTACCTGGTGTTTTGACTAGATTTATACCTCGTACCACTACATAATACTTGTGTATATACCAGTTTTCTACTCACCACTTCTTTATATTTATTTTCGAGCCCAATATCATATATTGTTATAAAGATCGTCCACCCACCAGAGAGCAGAACCCCACAAAAACCCTCCAGTTTGTCAGTCCCGGCCGTTCACTGAGCCGTCTCCGGTGATCGTCGCCACGACCGTCCACCTTGCTGCGTGTGAACTGCAGCAGGGTGATGGTCACACCGCCTCGCTAAAAAACACATAGATGAGAAACACCCCGACACGTTCTATCCAAAGACCTTGGTTCATCTTTGGCTAATAGTACAGGTAGTATGATTTCATTGCACGTATTGTCTGCATAATTATCTCTAGTTATCAATACTATTAATAAGTGATGACCACGACGTATACAGCAGTATCCTGAATTAATAACCCGGGACAAAAAATGAAGTTCAACTTTTAAATATGTAAAATACACGCCAAATTGAATTAAAATTTAAAATGCTTTAATTTGTCTGCTGTACGCCGGGGAAAAACCTCCACCAAAACCCGTGCAACAAGTGCCAGAGGGGCCTAGTGCCAGCAGGTACCCAGCAAAATGCAAAAACGACCTCCACCTCCCCAAGCCGAGAATTCCCTTTTGACTTTTTAGCGCAGTGCCCAGCAGCACTGCACCACCCAAACCAGCAGACACACTTGTTCTATCATCTATATTAATAGTCTTCGATTTTCAAGTTTTCTACATATGGATCGGCACGAAGGCTTGAGGCCGCCAAACCTCAAAGCAAGCCATGAGGTATTTATGCGCTATCGAGGCCGGTTGTCTTCACCCATCGATACGTGAGGGCCAACACAGGTGCTTTCGGTGCAAGAGGGCAGTACACAAACTCTGCTACCAGCAGCACCACCAAAAAAAAGGACAAGCCCTCGCAATATAAGTGCGGCATTACGGTGGACTGCTGCGCTAAAATTTTTGCAATCTGCACGAGGCCGCCAGACTTTTCAGACGATGCGCGAATATTGTTCGACGCCGGCGACGAAGTCTACCAGGACAACGAGTGTGCCACAGGGGAAGCCTGCAACGGTGAGGGTCAAAGACTCGAACACCACACGACGTGCTGCGGGTCGGTGTGCCATATGGTGTGCATGACTCTCTGCAGCCTCGGATGCTGAGTGGAGGCGTCAGGGTTATCGGGTGAGCTCCATGTTTTTGTTAACCCTTCTCCGCACATGGAAACACTCGTTGTTTAGGTACCCCGTCGACTACGCCCGGACGCCACATCACCGTTGCGCATCTATGCCAATGATGATATCCGTCTGTACCATCTTCCAATTACTGTTCATCTCAAAAAGGATCGGGCACCCGCGAGGGCAAAGACACCGACTCCCAAATTACACCACCAATGCTTCCCTGTGTCCTTGCTTAAATAAGTATTCACCGTCCCATACACGTGTTTCCTGCGTTGTGCTTTGGCGGAACCGTCTGGTCCCTTGCGCAGGACACTGCCACAAGCTGCAAAAAGGCCTGGACACGTCACAGCGGTCGTGGACCGCTTCAACCGAGAAAGTTTCGGGCATAATGGCAAATATGTCAAAGGTGCGGTCTCGGGGTGCGTCGTAGTATTTCCTAGTTATGAGGGGTGGGGGGTTTCAATTTGGCGCCAACAAGGGAATGCTCACACGTATGGTCAGACGTCTCCCAGTAAACAAATTTTGGTCGATGCGTCCCCGCGTTTCTATGACAGTCGCACGAGCAAGCCTCCGAACACGTCATTGTGAGCGTTGTACACATTTTCTTCTTACGTTTTGTTCTGCCCAGCACTACTCCCTCGATATGACGCCTCACTCGATAGTATGCCGTTCTAACCGGAACATTTTTGGTCAAGATTCGTCCAGATCTGCGGCAAGTGTATGATAAAACGGTGGGTTCTGTCCTGATTTTAGAAAGTTAAACAGAGGGCAAACGATGAGGAACGTGTAACTTTCACATTGAAAGGGAAAAAAAAAAGGGCCGCTTATATCGGAGCACGTTTTTTCTTGATTTCGTGAATTATTCCATTTCCGCGCGTTTTATTCCCCTTGGTTTTAGCATGGAATGTTAATATTTAACAGGCGTTCCTGTTTTTTTGCGTGTCAAAGTGGACAAGTTGGGTCAAAACGCCTCTTATTTGTATACAAATGTCACAAATCGACAAGATCAAGCGAAAACGAACGGAACAAAGTGGAAGCATAGTACATCATGCCACGTAATTCGCTAGAGGCCGACTTGTCCCATCGGTTTCGATCATGAAGACCACACCTCTACGCATCTACCCCCACACCTCCCCCCCCCTGTCCCACCGATCGCTCTCCACCTACAAACACATCCGCACACGCACGCGAGAGCTATTCAATATAACACCACGTAGTGTGGTTCTACTCACTGGTACTACTGTGCTTCCCTCATTCATATTACATTAGGCAGTTGTCGGTGTCTCGAACATGTGCGCATCTCGAATATGCACGCTTTCGCTGGTTTCGAGGATGGCTCGTCCTTGCGGGGGCAACAGTGTGTTCAGTTCAAATCCAAACGCAGAGCGTAATTCGCGAGCTTGTTCACGCGTTTGTCCACACAAATTTCCGAGCCCAGTTTGACTGGCGCTGCATGATTTTGGGGAATCACGAGTGCAAGAGCAAAACAAAGAGCAAAAATAATTTCGAGGCTACGAGCTGGGCCAGCCGAGGTGCTGATTAGGTGGTTGATCGGCGATTCCCCGCTCAATATAATATCCAGGATGCGATTTTATTACACTGTGTCTATCACGCATCAACCAGCAAACGGAGGACTCGCCTTGTTTTTTTTTTTGTTCGAGGGATATGCCGGTACAACGTTTCCAAAAAAAAAAAAAAAGGAGCCATAAATTGTCTGGGAAAAGAAAAAAGACTAAAGGCTAGTACTCTGTTTGTTTTCCAAATGCGGTTCAAATATGAAATTTCGTTTTGTCATCGAAACTCGCAAAATTGAGCGGGGCAACGTCGTAAAAAAAAAACCTTTCTCGTCGTTACTTGTTTCTTTCTTTCCCCCCGGATCCGGGCCATTTTTTGTCGAAAATTGCCACCTTTTGAAAAAACAATTGTTTTGAGTTCCTCTCAAGAGAAGAAACTCACGGCAGACAGCGTGGTCCAACGTATCGTACCTTGCAACTCCGATGTTTTGGCATCACGATGTTTCATGAATGCTCCGATGTTTTGGCTGTCATCGCAGTGGGCATCACGACATTTCATGAATGCTCCGACCTGGCAATGCCGCCGATATAGCTCGCGCACCTGGTCGGGGGATCGGATAGAAGACTTGCCGAGAAATACACTTTGGCGGAAACCGTTGTACACGATGATCGATCGCAAGCTCTCGGGGGACGTCGCAAACACGTGAGTATGCGAGTACGTTTTAACTGGATTGACTGGAATCTTCGAGAGTATTTCTCAGCTGCAGCTGCACGTATTCCTGGTGGAAACACGTAAGTATGGGAGTAGCCCCCGATGGGATCCGGATGAGGTGAGTACAGGTTTCACTTCCAGGCAGCTGTATAGATTTCACGCTTAGTATGGACTGCACCAGGGATCAGACTGCCGTTCTCGCCCGCCGGAGATGCCACTAAGGAAAGAGCGAGAAACAGCTTCCAGAGTAGCGAGCGAGGCACACCGGCTAGATACCAAGGTCCGCAGGGAGTTTCCTGGCGTTCGAAGGCGGCAAACGTTCATCGAAGAAGTGTACGACGTCAGCCATTAATCGCGGTGAGTGGGGTGTACAGATAGCAGTTCAAGCGTCAACACCGGAGGGAGCAGCTGGCGACAACTTTTTCATGTACCACTTACCGCATCGCTCTCCCGTGGAAAGTATAAGAGATGACCTTCGCCAATGTTGTCCACCACGAACTTGACCCCCGCGATGAGCACGTGAGCCTGCTCTATGTGCGTAGCAATATTTCTGTCTACTGCACAGCACCGTGTTGTAGTGGCAAGGAACAACGGCAGCAGATCGCACGAAAGCGGGTGGAGAACTTGTGGGTGTCATTGCGCCAACTTGTAGCTACGGGCGAAGGGTGAAGGACATACGACGTGGGATAGAGAATTTCAAGAGCTACCCTACTAGCCTAATTTGACACGCATCGCATCTGTTCCGGAGATACACCGCTCGAAATCCAACGAGCCATCAACGAACCATCAGTTCACGCGATCTGCCCAACCGTCTATCAACCTCACCTTGACGTGGTGGCATTCTTCCCGATGATCTACGTTTCTCCGTAAGCGTGCGCTATTGTTGAAACCGTAGTTTTTCACTACTGAAAAGCTCCCGGCGGGCACTACGGCGTTGCAGATCCCATCCATCGCTGACCCAGGCAAACAGCCATTGTTCAGAGCATGACGCACGAGCGGAGAGAGGAAAAGGCGTCATGTAAAGGTACCAATGTACTACCTGCTATCTTGGATGACGCCTACAAGCAGGATCTGTATATGGCGACATGATGGCTGTTGTCCGGTAATACGAACAGTAGAACACCGTTTACAGCAGCAACAGCAGCCCCAGCAGCTATCGAAACTGACACAGCTACTACTGTGCAGCAGCAACCCCAGCTCAGCAGCAAAGCCCCAGCCATTGCTTGTGCTTCGAGATAGCGTCGTCGTACTCAAAAAATGTACCGCCTATATAAGTACGGGGTGACGTGGTGTGGGAAAGCCGCGGACAGCAGTGGCGGCGGCAGCAGCGACAACAGCAGGGGCCTGAACCAATCGATTTTCAACGTACAGCAGCAACCCTACAGGTAGCTGTCGCTGCTACGTACGCCTTGCTGTTGCTGTCACTCTTTCCGCTGCTGTCTTGTAGATGACGTGATCACTAACGGTACTACTGTCCAACAAAACCTACACTAGTAGGACATCAACAGCCGCAGCCTACGCAACCAAAGCAACCAGCACACCTCCTGCTACCTTCAGCAGCATCCGCAGTTTTTCTGTTGCTGCTGGTACTGCTGCTGCTGCTGCTGCTGCTGCTGCTGCTGCTGCTGCCTCATCATGGTAGCGGTGTTGTAGCCGCTCCTATCGCCGTGGCTGCAACACGACTGGTAGCTGTACTACGGTTGGTCTTGATGCTATCGTCAAAACGCGTGCTCGCAAGACACTCCCACTGCCTAAACTTGATCAGAACGCGGTGAAACGAAAAGTACGAGAAAGCGACACCTAACCCGCCAGGCAATGAAAGCACCCATATAAGCCTCATAGCCGAACTCACGTTGTTGCAACATGCCGGCCGCCTTGCAGTCGCGTGTGTTGTAAGGAAAACGGACTCGGCCGTTCAGGTCGAGGCCAGTGTCTGTGTGTGCTTCCGCCGTCATGGTTGTCAAAGCACGAGGCCTTCCACACCACAACACGTGGCTCACAGGAGACCAAGGGTGAACGTAGGATGGTCCCCAACTCAGAGAGTCCAGGGGTGTGTGCAGAGTGAAATCCAAGTGTGCGAAATGCCGGGTGTGTGCTGTGAGCGCGGGCCTTGCGGCGCGATGCCAAGCAAGTGCGGCGCGATGTCATAAGCAAACTGGGTCTCTTGATTGGTCAATGCTAAGCAAAAATGGGTTTCCATACATTGGGTGCGTTGCGATGCGAAGCAAATGGAGCGATATGATTGGAGAATGCTAAGCAGATCTGGCCCGGTATACGAAGGACTCGCCTGGTAACTTTAATACAGCAGTACATCTCTCTGTGTAGTAGTGGAATTATATATAGTGTATATTAAGAGTAACAGTAGTGGTAGCACAGTACCGTACACCTGCCGCCTGGTATTAATAGTGTATAATATATTTGGTGTAGAGCTTCAACTATTATTGCAACCCTACAAGGCAATTATACTGCTCTAGTAATGTAGCAATCTCTAAAATAAATTGAGGCATGGAGGACGTGCAGCAGGCTCGACAGGCTCAGTTGTTTACCTGATACATATAAGGTGTTCTTGGCATATAATAGTGATACCCTTATTGGCAGGGTTTTACACAACAAATCGGCATGAACCGTGGTCATGCATCACAGGAGACAAAAAAGAGAACAGGAGATTTGACGGGTCTCGCGATGATATGTTTTTATTTAATACTATGGTATGGGGGTCGCTGTAGATTGTCTCCTAAAGAAAGTAAGAGGTGTCAATTACGTCACCTTCACACACAGCATACAACACACATATTCACATATATATGCGCCCTTGTGTATGCATAGGCACATCATATGATACACTCGTACCTTGTATACGAGTCTACGTTTCCTTTACATAATTTCCCATTAATACTAAAAATACCAGCATTAAAAAAAAATGCCGGCCGAGCTTTGAAAGATGTAAACACCTACCCGGGTACGAGGTACGTGCACGTAGTACGCAATATGCTCTACGAACTAATCCTCGTCCCGCAGCTGCTGCTGTAAAGGTAGTCTATTAATAGAAAAAAAAACTGGTACTACGGGGGGCCATAGTAACTAGGACCAAATATTGTTAGTAAATTATGTAAATATATAGGTTTTTTGTGTAACGTAGGCCCTATTTACTATGTATGGTTCCCAGCAATAATAATTGTTCTGTTCTGTCGAAAATCATTTTAAAATGCGTCCGGTTCTGCCGGTTTAAACCGGTTTTCCGGTTTTCCGGTTTTTTCCGGTCTTTTTTTCGGTTTTATCCGGTTTCCGGTCAACCGTTTCAACCGACCAAAATAACCGTGGTTTTATTTTTTTCAAAAACCGACTATTAATACTCGAACAAGCCTGCTGGGTTTCCAAAAACCGATTTAAACCGGCTTTTTTTTAAAACGTGCCCACCTCTAGCCCCAAGCCATGGTACCGCGTGGTTATTTGACCTCTCTGTTTACCATGATGAGGTTGTCTGTATTGTATGGGCGATTGGTCATGCTCTAGCAGTAGTACTTACTGTACTAGTACAGTAATATAGTCGGTAGTCGTAGTATTAGTGTACCAGGTATTACGGGAGGTCGTAGTAAATGGGACCAAATTTTGTTAGTAAAATAGGGAAATATATACCGGTAGGTTTTTGTGTGTACCGTAGGTGCTATTTACTATGTATGGTCCTCCGTAATAGTATTGTGTAGAGTGCATGCTCCTTCTACATGCAATATATCTGCGTAGTAGTGGTAGTAGTGCTGTATATTAATGGTAACAGTAAAGTAGTCAACCCATGGTGCCGCGTGCATATACATGGTAGTGTAGTATTGACCACAGAAAGAGTAGTACTTATTTCCTGCTAACTACTACTGTATTAATATTATAATTAATTAATTAATTACTCTCTTTCCTCCGAGCAATACGCTAACCCATGGCTCACGTTTCCGCCAAGAACGGCAACAGTATATACAATCGTGTCTAAACTGTGACTCCCTTCTCTCTTACTCGTTATCTACATCCCGAAGGGGGACCTTGTACCAGGTATGATATTTTACGGTTCTGCTTTTCTCAAACCATGGTCCAGCCATGTGTTTACACACACGTTGCCTCACCTAGCTCGTCCAACTCTGAATGACTTACAACCGCACCTTCTGAAGGTTTCGTTAGTGTATGCGCGTGCACAGCGCCCGCCGGGACTGGCACTGGTGGTGCCGTGTGCGTTGAGCGCGGTGGACAAACGTGACCGAAATAAAATGCTGAATCAGACACACCCTGACACCCTGACACACACCGACACACGCACTTACAGATAAACTATAAACAAGGCACTCTCGTGCGATTCGTTACGAAGAGGGCTTTTTCCTTGGGAAACCAAAACAAAGGTTCGCGCTTCGCGCTCGCGCTCCGCATCAACTAAGAATGAATTGAATCTAATAATAGTATCAATACTATTAATAACTAATAATAACATTAATAGTGTACTCGGTACCAGGTGTATCAGGTACTACTATTATACGACTGATGTTTATACATTTTAGTTGTGTTATTGTTTTGTTAGCTCCTTCTTAAGTGTCTGTCACATCCTCTTCGGGGGAGCACGACCTTCTTCTCTTCTTTTTCCTTTTCTTTTCTATTTTTTTGTGTTCGTTTCTGTTTCTTTGGTCACCTCTCTTTCATAGAATTTGCTATCTCTCTTCCATAGAATTTGTTATGTCTCTTCCACAGAATATGTATGTCGTGCCTGCCGTATTCAGTACGATGACAGGCATTGCATTGTCCACTCTGTCTGCTTTCTGCATAACACTGTATGGCTTAGTTTTGTGACCACGTAGTATATACCTTGTATCTCTCTAGGATTGAAGATCGGCACGGACACTTGGTTGTGCTGGATGTCAATGTGTCGACGGGTAGAAGAATACACATGCTATACATGTATATCACTGTATACTACATAACCACGCATCGCACAACCCTGCATCAAACAGACTTGGAGGGCGTATGACGCAGAGGAAACAACGCCGCTGCCGTGCACCTCTTCGGCACAACAACCCACGTAAAAACAAAACGGGGAGTCTTTGTTATTTGCGACCTCACCGGACGGGGGAGCGGCATATGTTAGGTGTGTGGGTGCAAGCACCGCCACCTACTAATACCTGTTCTTCCACTTCCTAGAGTAGATAAATCGATAAATCACTCTTTTTCTCGGGCTGCACTGAATCTGCTAGTTTTTCATACCAATTCGTGTGGCAATCGTATTACATTCGGTTGGTTCCAAAGCTCTTTGGAGAGGGTGAAGACATGAAGACACTCACTCGCTGATTTCCAGATTCGCGTGCATAAATTGCATGAACAAATACCAACTTTTGATTGGTTTTGGACTATACATACCAGTACGTGTTACTTCAGAGTCAAAAAGTTCTAAACTTTGACTGAAAACCACACCTATGCCACTGACGTTTATTCGCGAAATGGTATGTTGGTGATTGGTGCAACAAGCATAAAATATTCGTAGTTGGTACACTTCTTCCTTCCCGTGAAATGACGAGAATCGGTTCAGCAACACTCCGTTCGACACCAGGCACCAGACCGTCATCTCGCGCATCGGAAACAACACAGACAGGTGGGTTCGGGAGAGTATCCATGTTGGTGTGCTGTACAGTAAGTAGTATTATCGCATGTTTTTGATACAGTTATTATTGCTCTTTTACCTGTTGTGGAAGGTGTTTGGCCACAGCAGGTCGGGGATGGCTCCGCTTTTGCATCCAACCTAACTCATTTATTCAAGACTTTCCTACCAAACCTTGCGTACAGTCTTAATATGCCCGGCGCTCGAGAACCCCGCGTCTTTGACGTCCGGCCTTGCATCGACCTCTCAAGGGTGCCACCCGGATAAGCGCGAAGAAAGCGATCGTTCTTTGGAATTGTTCATTTTGAGTCACGACATGACTTATATCAATGGCATTACTTTGCGTACTCGTATTTGCTGCATTGCAATGTATCGTACTTTACTAAATCACAGAGCTTGTATGTTTTTAGGATGAAGCGTCGGCGCGCGGACATCGTTGAGTGCGCTGGGTGTCTACCGGTAGAAGTAATTACTGTATTAGTCCGAAGAACACACACCGGGGGATATTTCTAGGCCTATTGTTTTTCTGACTGATGGGGCTCCCTCAATTGAGGGTTCACTCCTACCCAGATAGTATGCCTAGCCTACGCGTAGCTCACGGCATTGCTCATCGGGTTGGGCAGGGGTGGGCGTACGTTGTCTTTCTCAAATTAAATATTTGAGAGCGGTTCACAGAATTCCTTGGGTAAAAAAGCACGAAAACTTTGGGTATCCCCCAGTGACATGACTCCTCGAAACTTCATGGCACCTACAAGTTAGTGCGTACCATATTCCACATACCTAAAGAGTGTTTTGATACGTGTTCGACGACGCCCTAACTGGGCTCTGGGAGAAGCAATTCATCCTACTGATTGTCTTAGCTGCTCCTCCTTGTGGATGGACCCCTCGCCGCTCTCCTGGAGCGAACACTGCTGTACATAACATGATGCGCACGCAATCATACAGCCGCGATTGTCGCCAGCAGGGCTCAAATTAAGCAGGTGAGCGCGCGTCAATTGCTACATACAAGCAGTACCCACAGATGAGAGTTTTGTTTTTTACGGGAGAGCTGTTGTTCCAGAATTTCCCAAAGCTTGGAACTAGTTGGACATATATTTGTACCAAGATACGTTGGCGTTCTGTCACAGTTTGTGAAATTCTTCAGAAGTATAAAAAAACAGGAAAGTTATATTCCACGTATTTAGAAAAAGATCAGGAAAATCTGGAAGATTAAAACTTCGGCGAAAAAAATATAATAAACTCTCCGACAAAAATGACCGGAAAATTACAAAAGAAAACGCTCGAAAGCGGAAAGTATGGAAGAAAAAGCTCTCCAATAAGATTGCCCCTGAGCTTCAGCATGGCGAAGGGCAAGGGCTGCGCGGGGGAGTATTGAATTTTGGTGTTTGTTACTTCATCTCAACACAGCAAACATGTGGTTGTATGCCGGCGTCCCCGGTGGCTTGGTAGGTGGTCCGCGTGCCTATCAAGACCAATTTCGTGGGTTCAAGTCTCACCGAGTGCATGCTCGAAGGGACTTTTTCTTGCATGAAAAATTGATTAGCGGAAAGCGCGAGAGCGTGAGTTAGCTACATTCGATGAAAATCGACGAGCAGTGGGAATGCTGAACCCTATGCGCGACAAAAAATAGAGGCACGTACCGGGGGGGAGAAGGGACGACACCTGTGACCAGGGCTTGTCCAGAACACCGCTGAGGGTAAAATCTCCTACGAGTTAGGCTGGAAAGTAAAAGTAATGATTAAAACAAAACGCACAAAACAAAACAAAACAAAATACATGCGCGCGCCGACGAATTTGCTCGAGATCCATCGGGATCTGCTGCTACGAGCCATGATACCTTGCTGTACCGGGTACGTGGTGCATCACGGCCGGAAATGGACAAACCATGTCGTGCCCGTTTTAAAGCGTGTCCAATATGGAACCTAACCCGGATAGGGGGTACAAAAATATTCAAAATATTAAATGCTGGAACAAGAGAGCAGACACGCAAAAAAGCCACCTGATAAATTTACTACTAATAGCCTGCTTAGAGAAAGAAAGGCCCCTGAAAAAGTAATACTAAGTGAAAGGGGAAGAGTGCCAGAGCGGACATTAAATAGCATCTCCGCGCTATAGCTACCCTCCTCATGTCGGTGGAGACGCCGATCCAGGACATGTCATTCATGAAAGCAAGCCAGCTTGGTACAGGAACATTCTCGATCTTGAGTTCGTGTACAGAAGAAGTTGATACCAGTGAGGACCGCATTTAACATGTTTGTCCTCTGGTCGACTTCTTGCGACGCAGTAGTGAAAGGCACGCTGCGGGCCCCCTCCTTGCTGAGTTGACCTGATACACTGCGGCTTTCAGCGCGCTGCGCGTACTTGATCATATCTATTCATAATTCGTCTGGTACGTACGTACATACATACCTGGTGGCGGGTTTAGACTTGCTGCACGCACTTGCTGCTCTCTATACCGGTGTGTCATTTGCGATGCAGAGAGGTTGGCTTGTCTCGATGGGTATACGAAGAGTTTTGGGGCAGGATCGCACACTGGAGATGAGTTGCAGGTATTAATAGCACGTAGGCCAAGCTCCATGGCCAAGCTCCATTCGTTTGGGGTAGCCACCAAGACGCCTTTCGCGGACTATTCTCGGTATTTTCGCTAGTTGATAGCGTCCATAACCGGCGTCCCCGGTGGCTTGGTAGGTGATCCGAGTGCCTATCAAGATCAATTTCGTGGGTTCAAGTCTCACCGAGTGCATGCTCGTAGGGGATTTTTCTTGCATAAAAGAGATTGATTAGCGGAAGCGCGAGAGCGTGAGTCAGTTACATTCGATGAAAATCGACGAGCAGTGGGAATGCTGAACCCTATGCGCGATAAAAAATAAAGGCACGTACCGGGGGGGAGAAGGGAAGACACCTGTGACCACGGCTTGTCCAGAAGGTCATCGAGGGTAAAACCTCTTACGAATTAGGCTGGAAAGTGAAAGTGATGAGTAAAGAAAAAAAAAAAAAGTCCAGCGGCAAGGAGATGGCGTCGACGTGATTTGATATGGTCGATAATTACTGATGTAATGGAAGAACAATACTCGTATACGATGTTGTAAATGATATGCACTACAGACATAATAATCCTTCGAACTACTACAATAATATAGCTACCAGTACGTACCTAGGTTGGGGGTAATGATCAGTCTACAAGTAATGAGAGTGCGCAGCAGTTGAACAGGACCTGATATATATGCCCGTGTCACGAGACTCCTTCCATCCATTGTATTAATAGGAAAGACACCGAAAGTGCCCGGTCCCAAACACCTCGAATCAGCAAGTAGTGCCGACGCTGTAATCGTACTTCAGGCCAGGGCAAGGGTTGCCCCGCTGTTCCCTAGGGTTTTACAATAAAACAAAAGGTTGGCCGGCGGTATGACAATTCTCTCGCGACGTCGATATTTGCCACGTAGAGTATTACCTGTTTGCAGATGCTGATGTTGCCGCTATTTCGAAGCAAACACATAAACAAAACGTCACAGTCGAGCATCGCGCAGATTTTTCGATGACCTCGATGTGTCGCGAACACACCCACACCAAATAAAACGCTGCCGTGAAGTCAAAGATGACAAAAGGCATACAAGTAGACTTTTCGCCGATGATCGTCACGTACATGCACCCCGTAAACAACACTCTGTCGACCGAACAGTTAATATAAATATAGCCGCGCAGAACTCGAAAGGCTGGACGCGCCGTGCAACATTTCTACAAAAATTGTTCTAGCAAAAAGAGGGTAACAAGAAGGCAGGCAGTCCTAATCGAGAAGCAATATCGCATCAAAAATCAAAACGTTTCAACACACATGTAAAGAACACGGGAGACGCTCAAGGCGGCGGTACGTCGGAGTCGAGTCGGCAAGGCACAGCTGCGCTCCCCACGTCGTAGCGGCCAGGACTTCGGTAAGGCGGAGGCATGATGGGTCCTTGTCTAGTCGCCTCGATTATCTTTGCGCGTTCTTGGCTTGCGCGCTCATGGTAGCTAGCACTACGGTATGGTGTCGTTTGTGCCTGGGGAACAGGCAAGGTCATCGGCTTTCGAAGGTAGACATACATATGCTGGAAACCATGATACCAGTCATAGTCGAAATCGTCGCAAGACGTGGTACTCACCCCGAGTATGCAATCGTACTTCAACCACCGCCTTCTCGAACGCAACTGGGTCACGAAATGGTTCGGAAGGGAGTAGATGACAGCTACGAGGCAGTACTCAACGCCTATCATCAAAATGGGTGACGGTGCTGGCGGCTCTCCGGCGTCCTCGTAGATGTCTACACGTGCAGACGCGAAGAAAACGCGATCTGGGGCGTTGTCCGCACTCCAAGGAAGAATCGACCATGTGGATGTGCTGATGTGCCGGGCGCAGCTCTCGTCGCAGGGGGGGCACGGAACAGGTCCAGGAAATGAGAAGTCGGAGGCGGCTCCGGTTAGGAACAAGGCATTGACTGCATCATGGAGTGACTGGGGCGGTCCGTGCGGAATCAAGACTGGTGCGGGATCTCGCCATCGTGCACATTGGGATGCGGTTATCTCGATATGGTCATGGTCTTCGATATGGCAATCGGTAGTGTAGTGCCAGTTGAATCCGAGAACCATCCGAGTGTACATGATACGAGCATGCCGTTCCACGACGTCACCTGGCCTCCCGCTGTTGGGGTGGAGTTGATCATCAGGTCGAAGGGTGATCGCTTCGTATATGGAGCCTGGCGTTCCCATTACGGATCCTGCGCCCGGTAGGCCGCTACTACCAAGGATCTTGTCACGTGCTTGAGCCTTTGATCCCTGCATTCCGCCAAAGAATGCGACGCATACCGAACGAGATGATACAATACGTTTAGAAGACACATGAAAGCACAACGTAGTATTTATGTATATATGGGTACTTGCGGGCGACGGTAAGTATTGGGGGGTATTATTACGATGAGATGTGGATAGCAGAACAAGCAAGAACTTACCAAGAGGGTGCGTTGGAGAGGCTTGCCGTCGAAATTGCAGGCACGCACAGCCGCAAGGGTGGAGAAGAAGATGGCTCCAGCTGGTGTTGCCATGGTTGGGTTAGGGAGAGGGTGTCCTTCCCAAGCAGCTATGGCGGAGGCGATGGCGGTGTTGAAGAAGCAATTGTTGTTCTCATTGGGCGGCAGAAAAGGTGAAGAGCGGATGGAGCCGGTGTCTGTTTGTCCGTCGTTGGTGTGGGATGTATAACTAGCCGGAGGACTTGTCGTGGCCGGTCGGAATGAAGAGGGATCATCCAAGAAGAAGGCTAGTGTAGCCTTGTCGAGGCGTTCGAGGTAGTAGATCATAGCCGCTACATCGTCGTCCTGTGGATGGGTCAGATCGTCGAGAGTAACCGGCGACAGCAAGAAGAGCTTGCTGGCATCGGTCGCTCGGGACAGAGCGACGTAGACGGCCGCGCTGTCCATATAGCCGTCTACTGGCTTACGAATGTCGAGCACAAGTTTAGGGATGGTTTCGCCTTGTGCTCGATAGACTGGGGAAATAATACCAAGAGACAGAGGCACCTGCATTCTGTTGATGGTGAATTTCCGCTTGCCTTTACCAACGATGGAGAACTTCCTGTAGACCGGACAGCAGCCGATGACA